>OX451739.1:993682066-994282066 GCA_948472305.1 Vicia faba | reverse complement strand
ATAGCAGTACCCTCCTGCAGATGACAAGTACAAGAATCTGGAAGAGCGTCTGGCTGCCATGGAGGTACAGAGGGTGCTTGGGCTGGATTTCGAAGAGTTAGGTTTGGTTTCTGGGATTGTCATTCCCCCTAAGTTTAAGGTGCCTCTTTTTGCTAAATACGACGGTTTGTCTTGTCCAAAGATGCATCTACGGTCCTACGTCATAAAAATTCAACCTCACTCTTCTGACAAAGACATGTGGGTACATTTCTTCCAGGACAGCATTTTAGGGACACAATTGGATTGGTTCTATCAGCTTGAGAGGTCTGGTGTGCACAATTGGGAGGATTTGGCTGCTTCCTTCTACAGACAATATCAATATAATGCGGACTTAGCACCTACTCGTACTCAATTATAGAGTATGGGTATGGTCTCCAATGAAGGCTTTAAGGAGTATGCCCAGAAATGGAGGGACTTGGCTGGAAGGGTGCAGCCACCATTGTCTGAAAGAGAGCTTGTTGATATGTTTTTGGGGACTCTGTCAGGTCCATTCTTTAATCACCTGATAGGAAGTTCGTCTGCGGGGTTCACCGAGTTAATTCTGACTGGTGAAAGAGTTGAAGCTGGCATCAAGAGCGATAAAATTCAGAAGGATACATCTGCCTCCGCTGCCGTCAAGAAGACTTTTCCAGCAAAGAAGGAAGTCTCATCTGTCTACTCTCAAAGAGGCCAGGGAAGAGTTGAGCACCGGCCAGTGGTGGGGGCCGTAATGATTCAGAAGTCTGCAGCTGATCAGACTAGAAACAGTCAACCAAGGAATGATCAACCCAGAACCAACCAACAAAGAGCGGAAAGGCCTACTAGGTAATTCACCAAAATAAACATGACGCCTGCTCAAGTTCTCCCCCATCTCTTGAAGTTAAACCTTACAACCTTGAGAGAGGCACCACAAAATCCGAATACAACTTCTCCTTTTTACCATGCCAACGCTAAGTGTGCTTATCATTCAGATAGCATGGGGCACGACACCAACGATTGTTGGGCCCTCAAGAATAATATCCAGGATTTAATAGACGCTAAGGAAGTGGAATTCGACGCGCCCGAAAAGCTGAATGTGATCTCTTCCCCAATGCCAAAGCATGGTTACAATGCCCATGCTATTGAAGAGGATCTGTATGTTACTGTTGTTGATGATTTAATGACTCCGTTGCCAATAATCAAGATGAATCTGTTGAAAGCCGGGATTTTCCCAGGCTATGGAAAATATTGTTACCTTTGTTCGTCCCTACAATCCGACTGTCCATTGTTGAAATTAGGCATCCAACGCCTAATGGATAATCAAGAAATCCTCTTTGAGAAAACTCCTGTTATCCAACTCCTGTCAAAGATGTTGTTATAATTACCATTTCCACCAATCTTTCCAAGGTCTCTAAAAGACCTGTTAAGATTACATCTGATCCAAAGATTGTACCTCTGAAGATAACTATGTCGGGGCCTATCCCATACAAGTCCAACAAATCAATACCATGGAATTATGGAGGAGAGATCTTCTACCACGGTGTTAAGCAAATTGAATCAATTGAAGAAAGTTCCGATGAAGAGACTCCTGACATAGGAAATATTGCTGGGACGAGTAAAATCACCCGCAGTGGAAGAATTTTCTCTCCGGAGATTACTCCTCCAAGGGCAATCTTAGGACCCTCAAATGCTCCTAAGGTTACTCCTGTGCCGGTCAATATATTTGTGCGAACTCCAGTTATTGAAGAAATTATTACTCCCATGGTTGTACCCTTTGCTGTTGTTGTTGATAAAGGTAAGGGGATCCAAGAAGCGCCCGTCAGGATGAGGGCTCAGCCTTTGGTCATCCCCGAGACCACTCAAAAGGAAATGGAGGAGATTTTAAAAATAATTAAGAAAAGAGACTATGATGTCGTAGAACAACTGGGGAAAACCCCTTCAAAAATCTCTATGCTAGCCCTGTTGCTCTGTTCCGAAGCTCATGCCAAAGCTTTGATCAGATTCTTGAAGATGGCCCACGTGCCTCAAGAAACCTCTGAGGACCAGTTCCAGGAGTGTGTAGCTATCCTAACAGCCAACAAAGGTCTTGGCTTCTCCGATTCCGATTTAACATCTAAGGGGAGAAAGCATAATGATGCGCTGCATGTCTTGGTGGAATGCAGAGGGACTACTTTAGCTCACGTTCTGGTTGATACCGGGTCGTCTTTAAATGTCTTGCCGAAGAAAGCATTGGACAGATTGGACTGTGAAGGTTTATCTTTGAAGCCCAGCAACATCATTGTCAGAGCCTTTGATGGTTCTAAATGGATGGTCCACGGGGAGGTGGACATCCCGATTAAAGTGGGAACGGAAACTTTCAACTCCATATTTTATGTGATGGACATCCGTCCCTCATACGCTTGCTTGTTGGGAAGACCCTGGATCCACAACACTGGGGCAGTCACTTCTTCTTTGCACCAAATGCTCAAGTACCCAGTCCAGGGGAAAATTATAACGGTTCATGGCAAGGAAGAGTACATGATAAGCCATCTAAATTCATTTTGCTATGTTGAACTAGATGGTGAATTCATCGAGACCCCCTTTCAGCACTTTGAAGAGGTTTCTCCTGAAGTTGCGGCAACCAAGACAACGACTTCTGTGCCAATCATTACCAAACCTGTGTCTCGAATGTCATCCCTCAAAGATGCGAAGGCTGTGATTGAGGAAGGAAGAAGCACAGTGTGGGGTCAGCTGTCAAATTTTCTTTACAAGACAGATAAATTCGGCTTGGGTTTCACTACTTCTGCTCAAAAGGCTGTACGCCGCTCCCGGGCTGGAGGGCCGCTGTTGAAGATCACCCATCATGGAGTTCATGCTTTGGAGGATGGTGAGGAGGAGAGCAATTTTGAAGACTGGATCTTTCCAACTGTTGAAGGAGGACTTAACAACTGGGAGGCGAAAGACTTTGTTCCCATTACTTTCATAAACCAGTAATTTATCTTTTGAACATTTCTGTTGGTCTGTAATAATTCTTAAACAATTCGTACACTTTTTTCCTTGTGCCTTATCTGAGGTACATAGGTCCATTTGTAAGGGTTTGATTTTTCATCTTCATATGCCATTTTTAATGAATCATGGACGTTTTCATATATAAACTTTTGTGTTCATTTTCTTTCTTTTTACATTTTATTTGTTTAAAAGTGGCTATGCCTTACACACAGCCACACTCACAAAATGCAGGTACCCTTCCATTCTGGATTCCATGGGTAACAATTCTGCTATGGTCTTCAGTGACTCTGAAGATATGGTCAATCATGCCGAATACTGTAAGTACGAAGTGCGCCTAAGAGGGGGGTGAATTAGGTACTTTTAAAAATTCTGGTTTTTAGTGATGATGGTTCTTATTTTTCTGGTTATAAGAGATTTTAGGAAATCTTAAAAATGCCTAAAAATAAAGAGACACGGGCGATATATCCTGGTTCCCCTCACAGTCCGAGAGTACTCCAGTAACCTTTCAACATGAAAGAGATTTCCTTATTGTGGCAAACTTACATAAGAACTACCAACCAAACCAAGAACAATCCTCTTGGACCAAGAACGATCCTCTTGGATTTTCACTAAGTTACCTATGAGAACAATCCTCTCAATGTAACTACACTTGTATCCAACAACTTGGAAAAACAAGATTTCAACAAAACACTTAAACTTAATTCCAACAATCCTGGAAAATAAGTAAGTAAAAACAATTTGTGAGTTTGAGTGAGTAGAGTATATTGATCACTTAAGAGTGATTTTGACAATGTATAATCTTCTTCTTTCAATAATAATATTGTACAAAGACTCAAGATATATTTTCTCAAAGTTTTCTATTTTAAAGTATGAAAATAAATGCAGAAAACTTATGCATGAAAATGAAGAATGCTTGAGTTTGTATTTTTAAAGTTCAGAAAAATATTATGAAAGAAGGTGTTAGATATGAATTTGAAATTTAATATTTATATGTTCATAACACCTTTTGAAACAACATGAAGATCTGGAAATGTATCATGAACAAATGTCGAGTTTGAGTGAAAAGATGTAATGAAAAGGCATGATCAAAAGGCATGAACAAAGCTGTTATTTTTCAAATTCGTGCAGTGTGTAATCAATTGCACCTTTAGTGTAATCGATTGCACAAGGTTTTCAACAGTTATATTTTCAAAATTTTAAGAGTGCAATTGATTGCATCAACAATGTAGTCGATTGCAGGCTAAGTCAGTAGCAAAATTTAACTGAGTGCAATCGATTGCACCAACTATGTAATCGATTGCATGCTAAGACAGAATCAAATGTTTTGAAAATTTTAAGTGTGCAATCGATTGCATAAACTATGTAATCGATTGCATCAAGAAACAGAAGCAAAATATTTGGAATTTTTGAAGAGTGCAATCGATTGCACTGAGATGTAAATCGATTGCATGCATATGAAAAATGAAAATTAATCTTTGAAAAGCTTGAGAATGATACTTAAACATTTCTTTTTCATTTTTGAGCAACTATATCTTAAGATCAAAATAGATAATATTATTATACCTTTAAAGTTGTAGAGAGCTTTGATTTAAGATATTATCCTTAGATGCTTAGATGCTTGACCAAAGTCTTTGCCTTCTTTTGTTATCCATGGTTTGTCTTCATCAAAACAAAAGCTTTATTTGAGAAGCTTTATTTCACATTCTCCCCCTTTTTGATGATGACAAACAATCTATCTTTATGCGATGTACTTTCTGAAAGAGCTTCTCACCCTGAGATGTAAAACTCCCCCTATGTAGGAGAGGGTTGAAATCCTTTGCAATTCTTCATATTGAATGGAGAGTACCTTGAAAAATAAGACAAGGGAAATACAAGCATAAAGTACCATACATCTTTCTCCCCCTTTGACATTATCAAAAAGAAGGGAAAGATGCTTTAAGCAAATAATAAAAGAGAAATATTTTGACAAAAATTATAGAATAAAAACATTAACAAACATTGTTTAAGAGTTACACATAAAAGTTGAACAAAAGAAACACTGAAAGATAACAACATAACAGAAAAAACAATAGCAGCCAGAACATTAGGGGTGATGAATGTCTGGATTATTGTAGGACCAGCCTTGGTTGGGAAATTGTTGTTGCAGTGGAGGTTATGTGTAATGAGGAGGAGGTGCAGTTGGGTTGTTTGGGTCATATGGTGGGATATGCAGGTGAGAATAAAGGTATGAGAATTATTGGTTCACATCCGAGCGAAAATCATTTATCCGGGTTGTAGTGGAGTCATTTATTGCACTCCATTGACTGTTGATGTTGGTGTTCATAGAAGCAAACTGTTGAGCCATGTAGTCCATGAGTTCTTGGTTGCTTGGACCAGAGGGAGCAGTAGGAAGAGGAGGCATAGCTTCACCGCCTCCAGCTTCTTGGTCATCATCTTCGTTTCCAACAACATCTTCACCAATATAGGTGATCGTCTTTGTTTCCGGATTAAAGTGTACGCCCATCCTTGAATCAACATTCTTAATTGATATTCTGTTTAAAATAGGATCCATATCCACCTTTTCAAAACCGCGAAAATCTACACCAAAATCCTCCATAATTAAGGTGACAAAAATATGCATAAGGAAGGAAATTTGATTTTTCATCCACTCTTAGCATATGCATCATCATCATTCTTGCCCAGTTTACATTAATCCCTTTCTTCCTTGCATAAATAAGCTACATCTCAAAGTTGGTAACCGTGCAATGGTTTCCAGCCCTTGGGAAAAGTATATTGACCAATAAATAATGAAATAAACGATCGTCTATATAGAGGTTACCTACACTCCAAGAATCTCTGGAAGGAATTACTCCACCAAGACCACGTATTCGTTTGGCACGAAATTCAGCTTCACTTAACCGCCCAATGATGTAAAAGAATCCCTTTTTCGTATAGCCATCCCATATCTCGTCTTCAGGATCATATAGGACGCTTCCGGTGAAAGGAATATGCAAGATCTCACCAACAACCTAAGGAGTTAGAGAGATACGAGTGCCCAGCACATATGTGACAATCTTTTCCTTGTAGGGGGTTAGATTACTGAAAAACATTCTTACCAGATCCGTGTAGTATGGACCATACGAAGAAATCAATGGTTCCAGACCATAAGCAGCTAGATCGTTCTGAAATGAAAAACATTCTTCAGGGAAGGAGGAGAGAATACCATACTTAGGGTTGGAAACAATTTTCCTTTGGAAGTCTTTAACAAATCTGACTTCTTGTTGCTCAGTGAGAGTTGACAGCAGTGGATTGGATGATGAGTCAATCTTCTTTTTCCATTTATCTGAAGTTGATGCCTTTCTCTTGGTTCTTGAAGCCATGAAAATGGTGTTTTAGATTTTGTGTTTTTAGGGTTTATGTGAGAGATAAGGTTTTGGGAAAGAGAAAGCTTTTGTGATTTTGGTAGGTATGAGATGAGTTATTAGAATTGAAGTGTATTTGTCTTGGGAAGATGAGAGATAAATTTTGACCAATATTAATTTTCTGTCATAAAAGCAACTTTCAGTGCGTGCAATCGATTGCATTACCTTGTGCAATCGATTTGCACACAAACAAAACCAAAAATAAAGCAAAAATCATATAGTTCAATTGATTGCAGTAAAGGTGCAATCGATTTGCACATGAAACAGAATGGACAGAACTGAAAAATTTCTTTGTGCAATCGATTACACTCTTTGTGCAATCGATTTGCACCAACAAAAATTGTCCAAAACCAAATTTTTTCTTGAAAATATAAGTATCACATAGCATAAAAACATATATGGAAAATATAAAAGCATATATAAGAGAAATATCAAGGGTAGAATGCACCTTATACGTCGCGCTCGTCAAGAATGACGAGCTCTCGCCGAATTTTAAAGAATGGTTCTTTTGCCAAAGGTTTGGTGAAGATATCGGCAAGTTGATTACGAGTATCTACAAAGGTTACCTCGACATATCCTTGAAGAACATGGTCACGGAGAAAATGATGTCGAATGTCTATATGTTTGGTCCTTGAATGCATGACGGGATTCTTTGTGATGTTGATTGCACTTGTGTTGTCGCATCTTAGTGGAATGCACCCTAGATCGAGTCCGTAGTCACGAAGTTGTTGTTTTAGCCACAAAATTTGAGCGCAACTAGTACCCGCTGCAATATATTCAGCTTCGGCCGTGCTTAGAGCAACACATGCTTGTTTCTTGCAGGCCCAAGATACTAATGCATTACCAAGAATGTGACAAGTTCCACTTATGCTCTTTCTATCTGTTTTACATCCTGCATAATCCGCGTCAGAATAACCAATTAAGTTGCAGATACTACCTTTTGGATACCATAATCCGACATTTGTTGTCCCTTTGAGATACTTCATGATCCTCTTTACCACCGTGAGATGAGATTCCTTTGGGTTAGCTTGAAAGCGGGCACAGAGACAAACACTGAACATTATGTCAGGACGGCTTACCGTCAAATATAATAAGGAGCCAATCATACCTCAATATTTAGTGATGTCGATG
This sequence comes from Vicia faba, assembly GCA_948472305.1. Lineage (NCBI taxonomy): Eukaryota > Viridiplantae > Streptophyta > Magnoliopsida > Fabales > Fabaceae > Vicia > Vicia faba. The sequence goes on along the minus strand of OX451739.1, from coordinate 994,274,549 downwards.
GAAGCGCATGATTCATCTTGATCAACATAAGAACCAGAACCCATAGGTGTAGATATTTCTTTGCAACTATCCATGTCAAACCTTTTCAAGAGTTCTTTGCAATATTTGGAATGGTTGATGAAGATGCCATCTTTAAGTTGTTTGATTTGAAGTCCAAGAAAATAGTTCATTTTTCCCATCATGGACATTTCAAATTCTCCTTGCATCATTGATGAGAACTCTTCACACATTTCTTGATTTGAAGAACCAAAGATGATGTCATCAACGTATACTTGTGCTAGCAAAGTGTCGCCTTTGATTTTCTTGATAAATATAGTCTTGTCAACTTTGCCTTTTTCGAAACCCTTTTCGCATAAGAAGTTGCTTAAACGATCGTACCATGCCCTTGGTGCTTGTTTCAGTCCATAGAGAGCTTTTCTTAATTTAAATACATGAGATGGATTCTTGAAGTCTTCGAAACCCAGAGGTTGCTTGACGAATACTTCTTCAGTGATATATCCATTCAAGAATGCGCTTTTGACGTCCATTTGGAAAAGCTGAAAATTTAATGAACAAGCATAGGCAAGTAAGAGACGAATAGCTTCTAACCTTGCAACTGGAGTGAAAGTTTCTTCAAAGTATATTCCTTCTTCTTGATTATAGCCTTGTGCTACCAATCTTGCTTTGTTGCGAACAATTATTCCATTTTCGTCTAGTTTGTTTTTGAACACCCATCTTGTTCCTATAATGTGTTTGTTGCTTGGCCTAGGAACGAGTTCCCAAACTTGATTCCTTTAAAATTGATTCAATTCTTCTTGCATAGCTATGATCCATTGGTCATCGCCTAAAGCTTCATCAACTTTGGAGGGTTCAATTTGAGAGACAAACGCCATGTTTAGGCAAGCATCCTTGAGATTTAATCTTGTAGACACGCCTTGACTTATATCACCAATTACTTTATCAATAGGATGATCTCTATGAGTTCTCCATTCTTTTGGTAGATCATTGAGATTCGATTCTTGTTGAGGTGATTTTTCTAGTTGAATGGATTGATCCTTGGAAGAATTTTCTTTAGGACCTTCTAAAATTTCATCATCATTATCACAAACAATATTATCCTCCTTGGAGGGGTTAGTTTCATCAAACGAAACATACATAGATTCTCCAATAGTCAAAGTTCTTTTGTTGTAAATTCTATATGCTTTACTAGAAAGTGAATAACCAAGGAATATACCTTCATCGGATTTCTCATCCAACTTAGCCAAATTATCTTTGTAATTGTTAAGGACAAAGCATTTGCACCCAAAGATATGAAAGAAAGCAATGTTTGGTTTTCTTCCTTTGAAAAGTTCATATGGAGTTTTCTTTAAGATTGGTCTAATGTTAACTCTATTGCTAACAAAATATGTCGTGCTCACCGCATCCACCCAAAAGTATTTTGGAAGATTTGAGTCGCTAAGCATGGTTCTAGAAAGTTCCACAAGAGACCTATTCTTTCTTTCAACTACTCCATTTTGTTGTGGGGTCCTTGGTGCCGAGAAGTTGTGAGATATTCCATGTTCTCTACATAATTCTTCAAATAGAGCATTTTGGAATTCTCCGCCATGGTCACTTCTTATTGAGGCAATTGTTAAAGACTTATCATTCCTGATCTGTTTAGCATACTTCTTGAACGCCTTGAATGCATCACTTTTCTGCACTAAAAAGAATGTCCAAGTATATCTAGAGAAATCGTCCATAATAACCAAAGCATATACATTACCTCCGAAACCCCTTGTTCTCGATGGACCAAATAGATCCATATGTAACCATTGTAGTGGCCTAGTAGTGGACACCACATTCTTAGATTTGAAAGTTGATCTAGTTTGTTTCCCTTTTTGACAAGCATCGCATAGTCTATCTTTGACGAAATTTCTCTTAGGCAATCCAATGACAACATCATGCTTGATTAATTTATTCAAGTGTTCCATATGAATATGAGCAATTCTTTTGTGCCAAAGCCATGAATCATCGTTGTTCGCCATGAGACATTTAACCTTTAAAGATGGATCATCAAGGGAAATCATAGATATATTATTGATTCTTTTACCTTTAATTATAACCTCATGAGTGACTTCGTCTTCTATCAAACATTCATCCTTGGTGAACTTGATTTTGAAGCCTTTGTCACAAAGTTGGCTAATACTTAGAAGATTGTGCTTTAGTCCTTCAACATAAAGAACATCTTCAATGGATGTGAAAGGTGGAGCACCAACTTTGCCTTTGCCTAGGATTCTTCCCTTATTATTGTCTCCATAAGTGACAAAACCCTTGGCCTTTAGCGCTAGATGTGAAAATTGGTTTATGTCTCCTATCATATGCTTTGAACAACCACTATCAAGATACCAAAGATTGCATGTGGTCTTCAAGCATACCTCATTTTCTTCATCATCAGAGTGGTGTGAGGCCATCAATGCTAGATTTGCACTTTCATCACTATCGGAACCGGATGAGGAACTTATTTCATTGTCCTCCCATGCTACATAAGCCTTTTTGTTCTTGAATCCCTTCTTGCTTTTGAAGCCACCTTTCTTGGAGAGTTTTGGACAATCTGGCTTGATATGACCTTGCTTACCACATTCATAACATGTGATTTCTTGTGTTGATGTGGAGCCTTCCTTTTTCTGAAAATGTTTCTTTCCTTTTGAATGAGAAAAAGGTTTGTCATTTCTACCGAAGAACTTACCAAGCCTTTTAACAAGAAGCATGAAGTTTTCATCTTCTTCTGGATTGTTTTCCTTTTCAACTTCCTTGGAGTCTATCTTCAAAGCAATATTCTTGGATTTCTTCTCTTGATTTTCATGCTTTTCGAGTATTCCGAGTTCCGTTTCGTATTCTTGAAGTTTTCCAAATAGAGTTGCGGATGTCATGTTGGAGAGACTTTTCTTTTCTGAAATTGCCGTTACCTTTGGTTGCCATTCCCTTGTTAAGGACCTAAGTACTTTCAGATTCAATTCATCATTTGTCAAAGTTTTACCAAGAGCACTTAGATGATTTGTCAAGTGCACAAATCTCTTTTGTAAGTCAAGAATGGATTCTCCGGGCTGCATTTGAAATAGTTTGTATTCTTGACTTAGGGTATTTAGCCTTGATCTTTTTACTTCAGTCGTTCCTTCATGAGTTTGTACCAAGGTATCCCATATTTCCTTTGTTGTTTTGCATGTCGAGACACGGAAGAATTCGTCCATACTAAGTGCACCTTGAAGAAGGTTTATTGCCTTTTTGTCATAGAGAACTTTCTTTTTATCATCATCGTCCCATGCAGTTTTAGGCTTTGAAGAGCCAACACCATTGATTACCGTAACCGGGATAAATGGACCATTTTCGACGGCATCCCAAATTTCTTCTCCTTGTGCTTCTAGATGCGCCTTCATGCGTATTTTCCAGAAGTCAAAATATTCACCACAGAATAGAGGAGGTTTGTTGTTACTACCACCATCTATGAAAACATGATTATGATTTGCGGAAGCCATTCTGGATCTTTTAGGAGCAGGTTACCTATAACCCGCTCTGATACCAATTGTAAGTACGAAGTGTGCCTAAGTGGGGGGGTGAATTAGGTACTTTTAAAAATTCTGGTTTTTAGTGATGATGGTTCTTATTTTTATGGTTATAAGAGATTTTAGGAAAGCTTAAAAATGCAGAAAAATAAAGAGACACGAGCGATATATCCTGGTTCCCCTCACAGTCCGAGAGTACTCCAGTCCCTTTTCAACATGAAAGAGATTTCCTTATTGTGGCAAACTTACATAAGAACTACCAACCAAACCAAGACCAATCCTCTTGGACCAAGAACAATCCTCTTGGATTTTCACTAAGTTACCTATGAGAACAATCCTCTCAATGTAACTACACTTGTATCCAACAACTTGGAAAAACAAGATTTCAACAAAACACTTAAACTTAATTCCAACAATCCTGGAAAATAAGTAAGTAAAAACAATTTGTGAGTTTGAGTGAGTAGAGTATATTGATCACTTAAGAGTGATTTTGACAATGTATAATCTTCTTCTTTCAATAATAATATTGTACAAAGACTCAAGATATATTTGCTCAAAGTTTTCTGTTTTAAAGTATGAAAATAAATGCAGAAAACTTATGCATGAAAATGAAGAATGCTTGAGTTTGTATTTTTAAAGTTCAGAAAAATATTATGAAAGAAGGTGTTAGATATGAATTTGAAATTGAATATTTATATGTTCATAACGCCCTTTTGAAACAACATGAAGATCTGGAAATGTATCATGAACAAATGCCAAGTTTGAGTGAAAAGATGTAATGAAAAGGCATGAACAAAGCTGTTATTTTTCAAATTCGTGCAGTGTGTAATCGATTGCACCTTTAGTGTAATCGATTTCACAAGGTTTTCAACAGCTATATTTTCAAAATTTTAAGACTGTAATCGATTGCATCAACAATGTAGTCGATTGCAGGCTAAGTCAGTAGCAAAATTTAACTGAGTGCAATCGATTGCACCAACTATGTAATCGATTGCATACTAAGACATAATCAATTGTTTTGAAAATTTTAAGTGTGCAATCGATTGTATAAACTATGTAATTGATTTCATCAAGAAACAGAAGCAAAATATTTGGAATTTCTGAAGAGTGCAATCGATTGCACTGAGATGTAAATCGATTGCATGCATATGAAAAATGAAAATTAATCTTTGAAAAGCTTGAGAATGATTCTTAAACATTTCTTTTTCATTTTTGAGCAACTATATCTTAAGATCAAAGTAGATAATATTATTATACCTTTAAAGTTGTAGAGAGCTTTGATTGAAGATATTATCCTTAGATGCTTAGATGCTTGACCAAAGTCTTTGCCTTCTTTTGTTAGCCATGGTTTTTCGTCATCAAAAAAAAAGCTTTATTTGAGAAGCTTGATTTCACAAATACAAAGGTGATGAAGACTGTGAAGTGCCGGGAGAGTTGGCTAGACTGCTACAACAGGAAGAAATGGTTATTCTACCTCACGAGGAGTTGTTAGAGACAATTAACTTGGGTATTGTTGAAGACAGAAAAGAAGTCAAAATGGGTGCCAACCTGGAGCCAAGTGTCAAAGAGCGCTTAGTTCAGCTGTTGAATGAATATGTTGAGATCTTTGCCTGGTCCTACGAAGACATGCTGGGACTCGATACAGATATTGTGGTTCACCGTCTCCCTACAAGAGAATATTGTCCACCAATTAAACAGAAAGTCCGCCAAATGAGGCCCGACATGTCAGAAAAGATCAAAGTTGAAGTGATGAAGCAGTTCAATGTTGGCTTTCTTGCAGTTACTTCCTATCCACAATGGGTTGCTAACATTGTGCCCGTGCCTAAAAAAGACGGCAAAGTGAGAATGTGCATGTATTACAGAGACTTAAATAAGGCTAGCCCTAAAGATGACTTTCCACTACCGCACATTGACATCTTGGTTGACAATATAGCTCAACACAAGGTATTTTCTTTCATGGATGGATTTTCAGGGTACAACCTGATCAAAATGGCCCCCGAAGACATGGAGAAGACTAATTTTTTTACGCAGTGGGGTACTTTCTGTTATAAAGTGATGTCATTCGGACTGAATAATGTTGGGGCAACCTATCAGCGCGCCATGGTAACTTTGTTTCATGATATGATACATCATGAGATAGAAGTCTACGTAGACGACATGATAGCCCGTTCACAAACAGAAGAAGAACACCTCGACCATCTGCAAAAGTTGTTTGTCAGGTTGAAGGAGTACAAGCTCAGACTGAACCCTAACAAGTGCACTTTCAGAGTTAGGTCCAATAAACTGTTGGGTTTCATCATTAGCAACAAAGGCATAGAGGTTGATCCTGCCAAAGTCAAAGCTATATAAGAAATGCCTGCCCCTCGCACTGAGAAGGAGGTCAGAGGTTTCTTGGGACGCCTAAACTACATTGCAAGGTTTATTTCTCACCTTACATCTACCTGTGATCCAATCTTCAAGTTGTTGAAGAAAGATCAGGTGGTTAAATGGAATGATGACTGTCAAGTTTCTTTCGATAAAATCAAGGAGTATTTGCTAGAACCTCCTATCTTTATGCCTCCCGTCGAAGGAAGACCACTAATCATGTATCTGACTGTTTTGGATAATTCAATGGGGTGCGTACTGGGCCAACATGATGAGTCTGGCCGAAAAGAGCATGCCAATTATTACCTTAGCAAAAAGTTTACCGACTGTGAGACCCGCTACTCACTGCTCGAGAAAACTTGCTGCACTTTGGTATGGGCTGCTCGCCGGTTAAGGCAGTATATGTTGACTCATACCACTCTACTGATTTCTAAAATGGATCCAATCAAGTACATCTTCGAGAAGCTTTCTTTATCCGAAAGAATTGCTAGATGGCAAATGATCCTGACTGAGTATGATATCCAGTACACGACCCAAAAAGCTATAAAGGGGAGTGTGCTAGCTGACCATCTAGCTCATCAAGCTGTCGAAGATTACCAATCCATGAAGTTCGACGTCCCCGACGAAGACATTATGAAATTGGACAACATTGAAGGTAACGAACCGTATGACGGACCTGAACAAGGATCCCGATGGACTCTACTTTGATGGTGCCTCCAACGCACTTGGGAATGGTATCGGTTCCGTGCTCATTTCTCCACAAGGTTGCCATACACCTTTCACCGCCAGACTCTGTTTTAATTGCACCAACAACATGGCCAAGTATGAAGCTTGCATCTTTGGTATCAAGGCTGCAATCGACTTGGGAATCAAATCTTTGGTTGTGTTTGGGGACTCAGCTTTTGTTATCAGTTAAATCAAAGGAGAGTGGGACACTAAACATCCTAATCTCATCCCATACAAAGAACATGTCTTGACATTGCTACCTCACTTCGAGCAGATTACCTTCGAGCACTTCCCGCGAGAAGAGAACCAGCTAGCAGATGCTCTAGCTACAATGTCATCCATGTTTAAACTTAACTGGGATAATGAGGCTCCCCAAATCACCATCGAACGGATGGACGAACCTGCACATTGCCACGAGATTAATATCGAAGAAGTAGTGGACCGACCTTGGTTTCACGAATTCAAAAGGTATCTCGAAACACAAGAATACCCTTAAGGAGCTTCAGTCAACGACAAAAAGTTCTTAAGGAGGTTCTCGGCAAAGTTCTTCTTGAGCAATGGTATCCTATACAAGCGCAATCATGATTGTGTTCTGCTTCTTTGTGTGGACAAGGTTGAAGCTGAGCAGATCATGGATGAACTACATAATGGTACATTTGGCACCCACTCGAGTAGTCATACGATGGCTAAGAAGATTCTACGGGCAGGCTATTACTGGTCTACCATGGAAGCTGATCGTCATCAACATTCCCGTACTTGTCACAAATGTCAAATCTATGCGGACAAGGTACATATTCCTCCAGTTCCTCTCAATGTCCTAACAGCTCCTTGGACATTCGCAATGTGGGGAATCGACATGATTGGAGAGATCAAGCCTACAACATCCAATGGACACCGCTTCATCCTGGTGGCCATTTGATTACTTTACCAAGTGGGTCGAAGAAGCTTCCTCCGCCTCCGTTACAAAGAATGTTGTTGCTCGCTTCATCAAGCAGAACCTCATTTGTCGGTATGGTATCCCCGACAGAATCATCACTGACAACGGTAAAAACCTTAACAATACTATGATCATCGCTCTATGCAAGCAGTTCTAGATTCAACATCACAATTCGTCTCCCTATCGGCCAAAGATGAACGGTGTTGTCGAAGCTGTGAACAAAAATATCAAGAAGATCATACAAAAGATGACTGTCACTTTCAAGGACTGGCATGAGATGTTAATGTTTGCTCTGCACGGATATCGTACCACGGCGTGTACATCAACTAGGGCAACACCCTATTCTTTGGTATATGGCATGGAAGCTGTTTTACCTATCGAGGTTCAGATTCCATCCTTGAGAATCATGAAGGATGCTGGTTTGAGTGAAGACGATTGGATTCAGACCCGGCTTGATCAACTTAACTTGATTGACGAGAAGCGACTTACTACTGTTTGTCATGGTCAGACGTATCAAAAACGGATGATCAAGGCATTCAACAAGAAAGTCAAACGCCAGTTATATCAAGTTGGGGATCTTATAATCAAGCGGGTCATCTTTCCGCAAAGTGATCCCAGGGGCAAATGGACTCCTACTTATGAAGGACCATTTGTGATCAAAAACATCTTTTCTGGTGGGGCAATGATATTAACCACCATGGATGGCGACGGCCTGCCGCACCCTACGAACGCAGACATAGTCAAAAGATACTACGCGTAAACGACCCGACAAGTTGAAAACCCGAAAGGGCGACTTGGGCAAAAATGGGCATTCTGGTGAATCGAAAACCCGAAAGGGCGGTTCAGGCAAAAATTAGGGATAAACAAAAAAAATCTGTACACCCGGCAAGTTGAAAACCCGAAAGGGCAACTTGGGCAAAAAAGGGTTTACCGGTGGATCGAAAACCCGAAAGGGAGGTCCAGGCAAAAGTTAGGGAATTAAAGCGTATGATTATGTCTCATCAGATCACTTTAAGGACAATCTCTTCACAGACAAGCTCCAAGCTTCCGATCAATCCAATCATCGTCGGACGAGGCAGCGAATGGACAAGATATCCAGAGTTACGAAGGCTATAGCAGAATGGGAACCCCATGTAATTTTCACACGTATCCATCTTTCTTTGTATAAATTTTTCTCATTTTTTACGACAACATTCTCTTACTAGGATGTCTGTCTCCTTTGTACAAAATACTTACACAAAGTTAATACAAAGATACTTCAAAACACAGAAAACTATTTGCCTTTTCTTTTTTTTTACACTTGTGTGTTATTTGAAAACGTCCAATGATTTATTTAATGAGCATATGCATTTGAATATAATCACATGTTTACAAATAAACGAAATTGGAAAGAATAATTATTGATAGGTTGAAAGTATAAGAAGACGTCTTTAGGCTATTCCAGGAGAAATCTCATGCAGTATATCATCTAGATCCCCCAACGGAGCTAAGACCTTGAAATACATTTCCCCAGCGGAGTTAAAATTCAAAATCCCCGTCAGAGTAAAGTCTTCAAACTCCCAATCCCAGCGGAGCCAAAACTTTGAATTACAGATCCTCAATGAAGATGAAACTTTCTTCCCCAACGGATTCAAATCTTCAACCTTTAAACCCCAGTGGAAACCATCCAGTTTCCTCCAAATTCCTTGGAGAGTCGCTTTAAAACCAGATAATTCCCCAGAGAGTTATCTTAAAAAACTGTCATCCCCAGCGGAGTCAAACTATCAATCCACAACGGAAACCATTCAGCATCTCCAGATTCTCCAGCAAATTGCCTTAAAGCCTGAGAATCAATCAGATAACAGTTAACTTTTGTCTTGTCCCCAACCTAGGATAATTCCCCAGTAGATTGGCATACAACCTAAGCTCCTGTTCTCCCCAGCGGTATGGCTAATCCCCAGCAGTAAGTTTTTTCCCCAGGGTCCAGAACTTACTCTCCAACAGGATAGCTTACTCTTCAGCAATATAGCTACTCCCCAAAGAGATTTTACTCCCCAACAGAATGAAGATTCTCATTCTTAAATCCCCAGTGAAATTTCCAGAGTCTTCATTGCTACCCAACATGAATTCATCAAAATTTTTAATTCTCTAGGAGATTGAAGATTTTCATTTCTCCGCAGAAGCCATCAGAGTCTTCCTTATTCTCCAGAAGATCAAGGTTTTCCTTTGTGTGATTCCCGGTAGAGATCTCCAGAGTTTCCCTTATTCCCCAGCCGAGTAAGGGTTCTCATCATATAACCCCTAGGAAAGTTGAGAAGGATTCTCACATCCCCATGAAGGTTTTCAAAGTTTTGATAATCCCCACGAGTTTCCAAGGATTCTCTATCCCCAAGCAGTCAACAAAGATTTCTCATCTTCAGCAGTCAAATATTTTGAATCTCCAGCAGTGGTCAAGGATTTCCCATCTTCAACAGTCAAAGATTTTATTATCTCCAGCTATCAAGGATTTATTTTCCTCAGCAAGACAACTAATCAGCTTACATGCGCATATATTACATTCATATGTCATAAACATTGATAAAACACATATATTGCATCATACATTTCATGCAACATAAATTTGTGTTTCAGCTAATATTTTACCCTTTTCAGGATAAGATTAACAAGCTACCAGTATACAATCTGAAAACAGCCTAGGGATGCTCCAGACATGGATGCTAATCTATTGCTTATTCAAATTCAAGGATCATGAAAACAGTTTACGGATGCTCCATACATGGATGCTAATTTATCGCTTGTTCAGATTCAGCCTCAGAAAACAGCCTAGAGATGCTCCAGACACGGATGCTAATCTATTGCTTATTCAAATTCAAGGATCATGAAAACAGTTTACGGATGCTCCAGACATGGATGCTAATCTATCGCTTGTTCAGATTCATCCTCAGAAAACATCCTAGAGATGCTCCAGACACGGATGTTAATCTATTGCTTATTCAAATTCAAGGATCATGAAAACAGTTTACGGATGCTCCAGACATGGATGCTAATCTATCGCTTGTTCAGATTCAGCCTCAGAAAACAACCTAGAGATGCTCCAGACACAGATGCTAATCTATTTCTTATTCAAATTCAAGGATCATGAAAACAGTTTACGAATGCTCCAGACATGGATGCTAATCTATCGCTTGTTTAGATTCATCCTCAGAAAACATCCTAGAGATGCTCCAGATACGGATGCTAATCTATTGCTTATTCAAATTCAAGGATCATGAAAACAGTTTACAGATGCTCCAGACATGGATGCTAATCTATCGCTTGTTCATATTCAGCCTCAGAAAACAGCCTAGAGATGCTCCAGACACGGATACTAATCTATTGCTTATTCAAATTCAAGGATCATGAAAACAGTTTATGGATTCTCCAGACATGGATGCTAATCTATCGCTTGTTCAGATTCAGCCTCAGAAAACATCCTAGAGATGCTCCAGACACGGATGCTAATCTATTGCTTATTCAAATTCAAGGATCATGAAAACAGTTTACGGATGCTCCAGACATGGATGCTAATCTATCGCTTGTTCAGATTCAGCCTCAGAAAACAGCCTAAAGATGCTCCAGACACGGATGCTAATTTATTGCTTATTCAAATTCAAGGATCATGAAAACAGTTTACGGATGCTCCAGACATGGATGTTAATCTATCGCTTGTTCATATTCAGCTTCAAAAGACATCCTAGAGATGCTCCAGATACGGATTCTATTCTATTGCTTGTTCAGATCCCCAACTCAGAGATGCTCCAGACACGGATACCATTTTGACGCTCACCTATAACTTACAATTCAACAAACATTCTTGGATGGCATCTTTAAGCCCGTCTCTGACAAGATTCTATCACATCTCCAAATGGCATCTTTAAGCCCATTCCCTCAACTATACTTTAACGAGTGCAAATTTATAGGCAGTATAGTGTCCAATCATCTTTTACCTTCGAGTCGCGAACGGCAAACTCGCCAATCTAACTCTTCAGGTTCAAGAAGATTGAACAGGGGAAGCTGTTGTACCCCAAAATTTGCCCTCCTATTTTCCATAGAAAACACAACCCTATGGTTTATTCAAATATTCAAGATTGGCTCAAGAATCGATCAGACAGATTTTCTCCTATGGCAGTAAATCAGGAATTAGGGTTTTTCTCGCATTTCTCAGAAGAAACTGAATTCTCAGAAAGTCAATTGGTTGTCACATATTTTCATGCTCTCTCAAATTTACTGGAAAAAGGCAGTGTTTATTCGATCCAGGTTAACCAGTTAATTTGCGTCTTTTAAAACATCCTCTTGTTTATGGAATAAATATTTGCCTGTTTATTGGAATACACAGTGCATGTTCTGATTGGAATATTGTTGCAAGGTTACCAGATTACAGAGTTATTGGATTACTTGGAGTTTAAGTTATCTGGATTGGTATTATTGGAATGCGGTTTCAGTTATTTTAATCAAGAATCTTAAAGAATCAGTGAAGACATAAAGAGAGAATTACAAGTTACTAACGGTAAGGGATTTTATTGGACATCAGATTATCTCATAAAGATTTTTTTCATTTATTTCAGATGTTGATACAAAAACAATTTATTATTCATATGCTTTAGGTTTTACAACATATCGTACTTGAAAAATAAATTAATACAACTGATTGAAAATATCTCTAAGTTACAAAGAAAAAATCTAAGCATAAGCTTCCATTGCTTCCATGTTTGCTACAAAGTCTCTGGCTTTCTCTCCTTTGCCACCATCCAGTTTGCACTCACATGAAAGAAAGACAAAAAAAAAATTAGCACAGTTGATTGAGCATTAGCAAGAATTTTCAAAAAAAAGAAAGAAAAAGGTTCATCAATAAAGTTTGCCGTTTGGAATCAGAGGGCTATTTTCATTTCATCATGTTTTTATTTTTCTCTTTGCAAATCACAAGAAGATTGCTCTTCTTGGTTCACAAAAATAAAAATAAAAATGCAAGTTGTCCAAATTAAAGAATGAAAAGCAAATGGTCCAAATGCAACATATATTCCAAACTGCAGCATGATGTCCAAACAATGCAACAAGGCAAACTAAACAAAGCCAAACTAAATTGGACAATGCAGCAATACAAGCAAACTAGACAGTATCAATAGCAGTGCAAGCATTACAAGCAAGTAACTCAACAAGGCGCCAAAAAAGTCAAACTGAACAAGGCAAACTGAGCAAAGCGTTACAAACCAAACAAAGCCGAATACAAACTGGATGCAGCTAGAACAAGCAAGCTAGCACAGCAACATGGCAAAGTAGCATGCAAATAGCAGAAGAAAAAAAGTACAAGCAGTAGCATACAAATAGAAGACGAAAGTACAAATGCAGACAGTAGCACAGCAGACAAAGAAGAATGTAGTATGGTAAACCAAACAACAAGCAAAGGGCTTGTTGCATATAGCTTTTTTCATCATTTTCCTAAGAGTTGGCAAACTTTTCAGAGAAAGCAATGAAAAAGCACTTTGCTTTTAGCATTGAGAGAGGAGAGAGAGAAAAGCTATCACCTAAATTGTTGGAAAGGTACAGATTGGCCATCCTGCCCACAAAACTGTCACAAGTAAGTTGTAAAACAAAAAAGCAACTAGGATATAATACCATCAAACTGTAAGAAGAAAAAAGGGCATTTTTTGACAACCAAAACATTTCAAACTTGAAGAACCAAACCTGCAAGAACAACTCTCCAAAACCCTTCCAACAGCCTGCAGCAGTTTGAACTTCAAAAAAACTGTCAAAGGCATAAAAACCTTCAAACCTGCATAGCAAGTTCAAACACACTCAAAACCCACGACAACAACAATAACAAAACCTGTATCTCAGTACAACAACAACCAGAGAAACTCCAACAACAGGGGTCATCCTCCCAACTGTCTACAAAAAACATTTTGTCAAACCAATTTCTAAAAACCTGTTATCAAACCAAGAACAGCAAAAACTGTAAACAAAAACAGTTCTCAAAAAACACAACAACCAGTTTGCAAGCCTGTTGAACTCTCAAGCCTACCCACAACTGTAACAACAATTTCAAATAGCCAAACCACCAAAACTAGTTTTCAAACCTTCAACTATAACCAGAACAAAAAACAAAAGCTTTCAAATCCCAAAATTGCATAAAGTTCAAAACCTGCATAGCCATTTTCAAACACCAAAACCAAGTTTCCATTGTCACAAATCATGTTCAATACAACCACAAATTGAAACCATTTCAACAACAAACAAAGTCTCAGAAATCATCATCAAACTAACCAACAATAAACAAAGTCTCAGAAGAAATCTTCAAACTAACCACTTACGAAACAAAGTTTTAGAAGCATCATCATCATCATTTAGTCAAAGTTCAAGGGAAAAAAAAGATTACCAGATAGCACGCGTGCTTCATCATTTCTCCCCTCCCCGCTTCCGGCCGTTGAGGAGCACCATCAGCTCAAATCTCTTTCCTCTCCATTTTCCAGAAAAGTTCCAAAGGTACGTTTGTCTTCAAACCCTTTCCTGCATCTCGTGAGGCAATAAAATTGATCAAAAGATATGAACAAGATTAACAAAAAAACAGAAATCGTTTAACATTTAAATCCAACAGAACATCACCTTCCTTTTTCACGAGAGAGGTTATTTGAGCGTGGTTAGGAAGAGAACGAGGGGTGCTCCGGTGACGGGAATCGGCGAGAGGAAGATCAGATTAAACGCGCTTCAAACCCTTTTTGATAATTCCACTTCAAAACCTAGGTCTTTCTAGAGAAAAGCTTTTCATTCATGAATCAAAGAGGGACAGGGACGAGTTGAGGCGTTGAGTGAGGAAGATGAATGAGGGAGAACGAGAGGGACAACGGCGCCGCCGTAAAAAAACAACAAGCCTAATTTTTCGCAAACCCTAATCAGAACAATTATGAAAGGGTTAAGCAACGGGATCTGTTTGCAAACCCTTAGGCCCATATACACACGCACATTGGCTCACGCCCCCCATTTCTGGCTTTGTTTCTTACCTTTGGGCCTAACTTCCATTTAAGATCTTAAGCCCATTTTTTTAATTTGTTTTCTTTTCTTTTAGTTAATAATATACTAATAATATGTTAAAACTTTATTTTGGTAAAACTAATTTGATTTTCTTAATTAGTTTTATTTTAATCATTTTTTTATTATTAATTAATTTTCTTACACTTAATAAAAAAACACCAAAAACATTTAAGTTAGTTTATTTTTTCTTTCTTTATTTACATGATTAATAAAATACATAGAAGAGTGATAATAATAAAATTTTATAATCCTTTTTAGAATAGACTTTTATTCATCCCTTTTCAAGTAAATACATACATCTCATGCTTTGTTGATTTTGTCATAGCTTTGTGTTAAATCACACAGAAATTCGATTTGGTTGTAATATTTGGACATTGCTATTCTTATGTGATTCATCCCCATTTGTAACAATTGTACCCCCATTCCCGGATACTTTTGTAATAGCTTAGACTTTTAATTCCCGCAATTTATTGCTTTCGATATATTGTGTAGTAATTAGGCATGTATGGCAAGATTCAAAAATTAATCGCTAGATGACCTAATCCAAGAATAAATAACTTGAAATCAATACACTTCTCACACGTGCACCTCTAGGGTAACCTCGCTTGTTGCCTATGAAATACAATCATGTCCCTCGAATATGAGACACTTTATCAAATGACCCTTAGATAAACAAAGATTAGTCCCTCGATGACCCTCGATGTTACCTTCGATAAAATGATCTCGTCCCTTACAAAATTGCTAGAGTGTCTCACAAGTTGCTTTCAATGATTGTATAATTGACCCACGCCTGTCCCGTTTAACATCCAAACACAAGGTTGTTTACCAAATACAATGGTAAAACAACAATGTCAAAGGGTTAAAAATGTGTAGGAAAGATCTTTGAGTTAGGGTAGACAACTCCTACTTACTTGATCTCTTGCAAACATCCTTGCTAATTTCAAAAACACACAACTTCAAAACATTTTCCCAAATCAAACTTTCAAACATTGAAACATCTTTTCAAAAGACAAACACCTTTGTAAAACATTCAAACAAGAATTGTTACAAAGGTTGCCTAGATAAAGGCCTATTTTCAAAAACATTTTCGAAACCACATACAAAGCACCATTTCAAACAATTGAAAAGCAAAAGTAAGTGATCTAAAGAAGTAACTAAGAGCCCATGGAAAACCATGGATGAAAAGGGTGCTAGCACCTTCCCTTTTCATAATCTACCCCCCGAATCCAAGAAAACATCTCAAAGGTCTTTCCTGTGCTTTTTGACCTTTCCTTTGGATAAAATAAAAAAGTCGGTGGGGACTCTTGCTAAACCGCACAAGTGCGAATGAAACACAAAACCTCAAGTCAGTTCTCCCACCGTATCACACATACAAATCAGACAAATTTGGCTTGGGGTTTACTTCGACTGCTCAGAAGACCGTGCACTGCGCCCGTGTCGGAGGGCCACTTGTGAAGATCAACCACCAAGGGGTTAATGCACTAGAAGATAGTAAAGAAGATGAAAGCCTGGAAGATTGGATATTTCCTACTGGTGGTGGAGGACTTCACAACTGGGAAGCCAAAGACTTCATCCCAATTACTTTCATATCTCAGTAATTTATCCTTTACGTTTCTGTTGGACTTGTAATAATTCACAAACAATTCGTACATTTTCAACCTTGTGTCTTACCCGAGGCACAACGGTCCATTTGTACGGGTTTTTATTTCATTTTCATATGTCATTTAATGAATCATGGACGCTTTTTCATATATAAACCTTTTTATGCTCATTGTCTTTCTTTTACATTTTATTGTTTTAAGATGGATATCCCTTACACACACCCACACTCACAAATGCAGGTACCCTTCCATTCTGGATCCCATGGGTAACGATACTGCTATAGCCTTTAGTGACTCTGAAGATCTGATCTACCAAGCCGAATACGAAGGTGAGGAAGATTGTGAGGTGCCAGGGGAATTGACCAGACTTCTACAACAAGAGGAAAGAGTTATTCAGCCTCATAAGGAATTGTTAGATACAATCAACTTGGGAACCGAGGACGATAAAAAGGAAATTAGAGTGGGTGCCAATCTAGAGTCGAGCGTCAAGGAGCGCCTAATTAAGCTGTTGCATGATTATGTTGAGATCTTTTCCTGGTCATACAAAGACATGTCGGGACTCGATACAGACATTGTGGTACACCATCAACCCACAAGAGAAGATTGTCCACCAGTGAAACAAAAGGTCTGCCGCATGAGACCTGACATGTCAGAGAAGATCAAAGCAGAAGTTATGAAGCAGTTCAATGCTGGATTTCTGGCTGTTACTTCCTACCCTCAATGGGTTGCTAACATTGTTCCCGTGCCTAAAAAGGACGGTAAAGTTAGAATGTGCATGGATTATAGAGATTTAAACAGGGCCAGCCCTAAAGATAATTTTCCACTTCCGGACATCGACATCCTGGTTGACAACACAGCCCAGCACAAAGTATTTTCTTTCATGGACGGATTCTCAGGCTATAACCAGATCAAAATGGCACCTGAAGACATGGAGAAAACTACATTTGTCACACAGTGGGGTACATTGTACTACAAAGTGATGCCATTTGGACTGAAGAATGCCGGGGAAACCTATCAACGCGCCATGGTAGCTTTGTTTCATGATATGATACATCATGAGATAGAGGTATATGTAGATGACATGATAGCCCAATCACAAACTGAAGAAGAACACCTTGATCACTTGCAAAAGCTGTTTGTCAGGTTGAAGGAGTACAAGTTAAGATTGAACCCAAACAAGTGCACATTCGGAGTCCGATTCGGTAAGCTCTTAGGTTTCATTGTCAGCAACAAAGGCATTGAGGTTGATCCTGCTAAAGTCAAAGAGATACAAGAAATGCCTGCTCCTCGCACTGAGAAGGAAGTCAGAGGTTTTTTGGGACGCCTAAACAACATTGCTAGGTTCATTTCTCACCTAACATATACTTGTGAACCAATATTCAAACTGTTGAAGAAAGATCAGGTAGTTAGATTGAATGATGACTGTCAGATTGCTTTCGATAAAATCAAGGAGTATTTACTAGAGCCTCCTATCTTGATCCCACCAGTCGAGGGAAGACCGCTAATCATATATATGACCGTCTTAGAGAATTCAATGGGGTGCGTACTGGGGCAGCATGACGAGTCTGGCCGAAAAGAGAACGCCATTTATTACCTAAGCAAAAAGTTTACCGACTGTGAAACTAGATATTCACTGCTCGAGAAAACTTGTTGCGCTCTGGTATGGGCTGCTCGGCGTCTAAGACAGTATATGTTGGCTCATACCACTTTCCTGATATCTAAGATGGATCTGATAAAATACATCTTCGAGAAGCCTGCTTTGTCTGGAAGGATAGCTAGATGGCAGATGATCCTTACAGAATATGACATATAGTACACTACCCAAAAAGATATAAAGGGAAGTGTGCTAGCTGATCATCTGGCCCATCAAGCTGTAGAAGATTATCAATCCATGAAGTTTGACTTCCCTGACGAAGACATCATGACATTGGACAATGTTGAAGATTTCATGCCATATGACGGACCTGAACAAGGATCCCGATGGACCCTTTAATTTGATGGGGCATCCAATGCACTCGGTAACGGTATCGGTGTTATGCTCATATCTCTGGAAGGATGCCATACTCCTTTCACTGCCAGACTTTGCTTCAACTGTACGAACAACATGGAAGAGTACGACGCATGCATCTTTGGTCTCAAGACTGCCATTGACTTGGGAATCAAATCTTTAGTTGTGTTTGGGGATTCAGCTTTGGTCATCAGTCAGATCAAAGGAGATTGGGACACTAAGCATCCAAATCTTATCCCTTACAAAGAACATGTTTTGACATTGCTACCACATTTCGAGCAGATTACCTTCGAGCACTTCCCGCGAGAAGAAAATCAGCTAGCAGATGCTCTAGCTACAATGTCATCCATGTTTAAACTTAATTGGGATAACGAGGCTCCCCAGATCACCATTGAATGAATGGATGAACCGACACATTGTCGCGAGATTAATACCGAAGAAGTAGTGGACCAACCGTGGTTTCATGAAGTCAAAAGGTATCTCGAGGCTCAAGAATACCCTAAAGGAGCTTCAGTCAACGATAAAAAGTTCTTAAGGAGATTCTCGGCTAAGTTCTTCTTAAGTAATGGCATCTTGTACAAATGAAATCATGATTCTATTTTGCACCATTGTGTGGACAAGGCTGAAGCTGAAAGGATCATGGTTGAATTGCATGAAGGTACCTTTGGAACTCACTCTAGCGGGCATACGATGGCAAAGAAGATTCTACGGGCAGGCTATTACGGGTCTACCATGGAAGCAGATTGCTATCAACACTCTCGGACCTGCCATAAATGTCAAATCTATGCAGACAAGGTGCACGTGCCCCCAGATCCTGTAAATGTCTTAACAGCTCCTTGGCCCTTCGCTATGTGGGGAATCGACATGATTGGGGAGATCAAGCCTACAACATCCAATGGACACCGCTTCATTTTGGTGGCCATTGACTACTTCATAAAGTGGGTCAAAGCAGCTTCCTTCGCATCTGTTACTAAGAATGTTGTTGCCCGCCTCATCAAGCAGAATCTTATATGCCGGTACGATATCCCAGAAAGGATCATCACTGATAACGGTACAAACCTAAACAATACTATGATCACTGCCCTGTGCGAGTAATTCAAGATTCAACATCACAATTCATCCCCCTATCAGACAAAGATGAATGGTGTTGTCGAAGCTGCGAACAAAAACATCAAAAAGATTATACAAAAAATGACAGTCACCTACAAGGACTGGCATGAGATGCTACCGTTTGCTCTCCACGGGTACCATACCACGGCTCGCACATCAACTAGGGAAACACCCTATTCTTTAGTTTATGGCATGGAGGTTGTCCTGCCTATTGAGGTTCAGATCCCCTCTTTGAGAATCATGAAGGATGCAGGTTTGAGTGAAGACGATTGGATTCAAACCCGATTTGATCAGTTAAACTTAATTGATGAAAAGAGACTTACTACTGTTTTCCATGGTCAGACGTATCAAAAGTGGATGATCAAAGCTTTCAACAAGAAAGTCAGAAGCCAAGTGTATCAAGTTGGAGATCTAAAGATCAAGCGCATCATCTTGCCACAAAGTGATCCCAGGGGAAAATGGACTCCTACCTATGAAGGACCATTTGTAATCAAGAACATCTTTTCTGGTGGGGCAATGATCTTAACCACCATGGACGGTGACGACCTGCCACACCCTGCGAACGCAGACATAGTCAAAAGATACTATGCATAAGAGACCCGCTAGGTTGACACACCTAGGCAAAACAAGGGCATCCCGACGATCAAAAAAGGTTCGGGCAAAAATTAGGGATAAAATAAAAAAAATTGTACACCCGGCAAGTTGAAAACCCGAAAGGGCGACTTGGGAAAAAAAGGGTTTCTCGATGGATCGAAAACCCGAAAGGGAGGTCCAGGAAAAAGTTAGGGAATTAAAGCGTATTATTATCTCTCGTCGGATCACTTTAAGGACAATCTCTTCACTGACAAACCTGGAGCTTCTGATCAATCCAATCATCTTCAGACAAAGCAACGAATGGACAAGATATTCAGGGATACAAAGGCTATAGCAGAATGGGAACCCCATGGGATCTTTTACACATAGCTATTTTTCTTTGTATAAAATTTTCTCATTTTTATGACACCATCCTCTTACTAGGATGTTTGTATCCTTTGTACACAAAATACTTATTCAAAGTAAATACAAAGATATCTCTTTTAAAGTACAAAAAAACAGTTGTCTTTTTCTTTTACACTTGTGTTTTTATATGCAAAAACGTCCAATGATTCATTAATGAGCATATGCATTTGAACATAATTACTGTTTACAAATAAACGAAATGGGAAAGAACAATTACTGACAGGTTGAAAAAATAGGAAAACGTCTTTAGGCTATTCCATGAGAAATCCCTACAGTACATCACTAAGATCCCCAGCGGAGCCAAAACTTTGAACTACAGATCCCCCAATGGAGCTGAAATTTCCAACTATCAATCCCCAGCGGAAACCATTCAGTTGCTCCAAATTCCCCAGCAAGTTATCTTGAAGCCTGAAAATCAACCAGACAACAACTTCTGATAACTCCCCAGTAGAATGGCAGACAACCCAAACTCCTGAACCTACTCTCCAGCAGTATAGCTTTCTTCCACACAGAGTTTTCATTTCTCCCCAACAGAATGAAGATTCTCATTCTTATTTCCCAGCAGAAGTCATCAAAGTTCTCTGGATTTCCCAAGCAAATTCCTCAAGAAGTACCCGGCATTACTCTCACAACGGAATTTTTGTCAATACTCCAAGTTCAAGACATGAAGAATCCCTATATCCCCAGTGAAGTCGCCAAGGATATCCACACCAAACACCAAGCACCATTTCAAACAATTTCAAAGCAAAGCAAGTGATCTAAGCAAGTAACTAAGAGCCCATGGAAAACCATGGATGAAAAGGGTGCTAGCACCTTCCCTTTTCATAATCTACCCCTCGAACTCAAGAAAACATCTCAAAGGTCTTTCCTGTGCTTTTTACCTTTCCTTTTGGATAAAATAAAAGTCGGTGGCGACTCTTGCTAACCGCAACATTTGCGACGAAATGCAAAACCTCAAGTCAGTTCTCCCACTGCATCACACCTTTGATACTGGATTTGAAGGAGAAGAACAAGTGAGATATTCTTTCTACTGGATTTGAAGGAAAACAAAACATGGGGATGTCTCAGATTCGAAAGAGACAAATGTTTAGATTATGGGTTTGTGTTTGGTGAGTGTGTTTAAGTGTTTGAGAGTGTTTGATTTTGATGATTTGTTCCACTACCCACAACTCTCTGGATGTGTTGTCCATCCCCTTAAATATTTTATGGAGCCTCTTATTTATAGGCAAAGTTGGTTGAGGTTTTGGAGGGAAAACAAAACCATTTGAATAATTTGAGTAAACTGCTCTTTGTAGCTTTCAAGGGACAGTGTTTGTATGCCATTTTGGTGCAAGAATGAGGCAGTGTTTCAGGATTGTTGTGCAGCAGTTTTGGAGCGTTATGGCCAGTGTACCAGGCTTGAACTTGGCAGCAAGCATCTTTGAATATTTCATCTTTCGTTTTGACCTCCTTCGACCAGACTCTCCTTCAAACAACATTCTTTGATTTTCACCCAACAAGTGTCTTTCGAATGGGTCACTTTTGTGCATCCTTCGAAGGAGCCAAATGTGTGCCCCTTGAATGGGTCATCAAAGTATGCAATCCTTCGATAGGGGCTCCTATGTATGCCCTTCAAATCCACCATCCATGTGTACTGAAGGTTGTCAAGGGTGGAATTGAAGCATGCTAAAGGGAAATGTGTCCAGTCGAAGCTAGCGTAAACATAGTCAATGCCCCTATCGAAGCCTGTATGCAGGAGGTCTAACCTTTGTGACTCCAAGCAAGCACACGAGAGGCCAATGCTCAAATGAAGACTTGCATGAAGGGAATCATATACCCAAACGAAAGAGGAATGCTAGGCTGGCAAAAATGTGCAATCGAAGGATACCAAAAGGAGGCTTTTTGCCTTGGAATCGAAGGAGGCTACATGAGGCTCTTGCCTTGTGCCTGCTGGTCTTGTGGGCGCCTCTTGCATGCAAGAAGGAATCTGTGGCTCAACCGAAGGATACATATAGCCAGCCATCACTTTGTGAGTCAAAGCAAGCACGGAGGGGAATATTTTTCCAGTTAACACAGGCATGCAAGCATCAAACATCTAATCAAAGCAGGAACATAGGCAACCATTATATTGTGAACCATGTGAGGACAAAGATGAAATCGAAGGTTGCTTGCAGAAAGCGCCTGCCTTGTGAATCAAAGCCAACGTGCTAGAGGCCCACGCTCAGTCGAAGGATGCAAGCCAAGCTTGTATCGAAAGATACCAAAAGGCCAATCGAAGGAGGTAAATCGAAGAAGACTTGTTTTTCTCCAATTTTATCAAAAATATTATTTTCATTTGTTTTCCCCTTTTTAATAGTTTCATCTTTAATTTGATGTTGAAAAACCCAATTGTACTTGTGCAAGCTTGAATCTTGAGAATCCTTGTGAGAAATGCCTTGAGAAATGAGAGGGAAAATTTTGGGGTACAACACATATGAAAGTGATCTCATTATGTTCCAACCCCTATGTCTTTGAACATCATCCCTTGCTGTTGAAAGGAGTTGATTGGGTTGATCTTTGGACCATTTGAACTTGGACCTTGGTAATAAAGCTGGTTGTAGAGATCCCATGGAACATAGTCATACGCTTTTAATCCTTAACTTTTTCCTGGACCGCTCTTTCGGGTTTTCAGCCCACCGGGATACCCATTTTTTGCCCAAACTGCCCTTTAGGGTTTTCGACTTGTCGGGTGTACAATCTTTTGCATATATCTCTAATTTTTGCCCCAACCTCTTTGGTTCACCGGGATGCCCATATTTTTCCCAGGTGTGTCAACCTAGCAGGTCATTTTATGCGTAGTATTTTTTAACTATGTCCGCATTCACAGGATGTGGGAAGTCCTCGCCATCCATAGTGGTCAGCGTCATAGCACCACCATAGAAAACTTTCTTTACAACAAATGGTCCTTCTAAGTGGGAGTCCATTTTCCCATGGGGTCGCCTTGTGGAAGAATGATGCGCTTTATTACCAAGTCGTCAGCTTGATACACTTGAGGCTTGATCTTTTTGTTGAATGCCTTGATAATACACTTTTGATACATCTGACCATGGCAAACAGTAGCCAGTCACTTCTCGTCAATCAAGTTCAGCTTATCCAACCTAGTCTGAATACATTCGTCTTCGCCTAGACTTGCTTCTTTCAATATCCTTAGAGAGGGAATTTGAACTTCTATAGGCAAGATGGCTTTTATGCCATAGACCAAGGAGAAAGGAGTTTCCCTAGTTAATGTACGAGCCGAAGTACGGTAGCCATGGAGAGCAAATGGTAACATCTCATTCCAGTCTTTGTAGGTTACCACCATCTTTTACACAATCTTCTTGATATTTTTATTGGCAGCTTCCACTGTGCCATTCATCTTGGGCCTGTACGGAGAAGAATTATGATGCTTAATTTTGAACTGAGTGTAGAGTTCTATAATCATAGTGTTGTTGAGATTAGTTCCATTATCGGTGATAATCCTTTCGGGGATACCGTAACGGTAGATGAGATTATGCTTGATAAAACTTGCTACAACATTCTTGGTGACTGGGGCATATGAGGCAGCTTTGACCCACTTGGTAAAGTAATCAATGGCAACAAGGATGAAATAGTGTCCATTTAAGGAAGTAGGTTTGATCTCTCCAATCATATCAATGCCTCATATTGAAAATAGCCACAGAGCAGTCATGACATTTAGAGGAATATGAGGTACATGGACCTTGTCAGCATAGATTTTACACTTATGGCAAGTCCTTGAGTGATGATCACAATCATTTTCCATTGTGGACCAATAGTAACCAGCCCTCAGGATTTTCTTGGCCATAGTGTGTCCACTAGAGTGGGTCCCAAAGAGGATATCATGCATATCTTCCATAATTTTCTCCGCCTCCTTCTAGTCCACACATCGGAGTGGAGTAGAATCATGGTTGCGCTTGTATAGGATTTTGTTGCTTAGAGAGAATTTGGCTGAAAATATTTGCAAGAATTTCTTACCATTAACGGAAGCTCCTTGATAATGAGAAATCGTATCATATAATTACTAAATTTTTTATTGATTTTCATAATACATTAACTCGTTTAACTCCCGATTGTTCCGAGTTTTTATGTCTTTTCACAGGTACAACATGTTTCAAATCAAATCAGTGAAAAAGGATCACATGAAGAAAGCTAACCAAAAAGATCAGAAGAAAGAGAACTAAATCTGCAAAATCTGCAAAGTTTGATGTTGTGACGACCGTCACACCCCCATTACGAGTGTAACGCACTCACAACTTGAAGGATGCTCGTCACACATCATTGACGAACGTAACGCGCTATTTAAGCGCATTACGACCGTCACCTCCTCATGATGACCGTCACACGCGTAATTCAACGTTATGCATAACAGGAGACGTGGGCAACGTAATGGATGGTTTTCTTCTCCTACAATTCCTCAACTTCAGCAACGAACAGTCCGAGTCTTCCTCCACTCAAGCAGTTCCTAAATTCTCTTAACTGCAAAAATCCTCTTCTATAAATAGGAGGCATTTTAATGGAACGGGGTCAGAGAATTTACTACAGAGCCAAACTTTTGCCTTTCTGCATTATTTTGTTTTATTTTTCTTTTGAACCATTATACCTACTATAACGTTCAGTTTCCAAAATTAGTTTCCAAAAGTGTTAATTCTTCATCTAAGGATTAACACAGTCATATATTTCAGTTAATCGCAAAGATATTGTACGCACTCAAGATTACCATAGCAACATATTTACAGGTTTTTATGCAATTGGTTTTTATTATTCTTATGCTATGTTAGTTATTTTTATGAGTTGTATTTTACGTTGCATGGTTACTAAATATATTATGTTTGGATAATTTCGTTTGTACCGGTATGTGACTCCTAAGCACCGAAGGAATTTGGTGATAACTTGGCTAAAAACTTTTATAAATAATTTCTGGTTTCCAATTTCCATATTTAATTTAACTACCCTTGTCACGAGAGTGAAAGGATATTTAACACGATTTTGCCACGAGAGTGGGAAATTAATTAAGGCAAGAACCTGCATGCGAGAGCTGGGGTTCGACCCAGATAGTGGTAACGAAACATTAATTTTTAAATACACGAGAGTTTTTAACAAATTAATTAAACTCAAGTTGTTTTCAAAAAGTGTTATTAAATTTAAAGTGCATCCACTAGGTTTAGTAGCATAACTTATTTCATGAACACGAGAGTGTATGTCTCAGGTTTTTAAACAATTCGTTTTTACCGAAATACTTTATATGCCAAGCGATTCACCGAGTTCCCGAAGTCCGACTATCACATACCGGTATAGCTATTACTATTGTTTTTAATTAAACTCTTTTTCCCCCAAAACCAAATATTCATCGCTTATTTAAACAAATTGTAACATTAGATCGTATGTGATTGATCCTCAGTCTCTGTGGGTTCGATAATAATTTAAAACTAGAACGACTAAATTGTATACTTGCAGTTAGTATCCCAATAGACTCATAAAGTCCCGATCAAGTTTTTGGCACCGTTGCCAGGGACTGATTAGTCAATTAAGTACGATTCTTCTGTTGCGCGTTTAGACTAGGCAACAGAAACCCTCTTTCGATTTGTATGCCAAGGACTCGTTCCCAAGGAGAACCACTTGACAAATCGACGGACGAACCTGAATGCATCCTTTCCATAAGACGAACAGTCAGGGATTACTGTTTAAATCACGCTATTCCTTTACCAAAACCCAAAATCAAGATTGATACCGAAACAGATTCTAATTCTTCCTCTGAAACTGAAATTAATCCAGAAGTAGACATGGCCGAAGAATGAAGGACCCGTCCACTGAAGGAGTTCGCAGCTCCATCACAATAAGAACCCCACAATAGCATTGATGCTCCAGCAATTAATCGAAACAATTTTGAGTTGAAACCGTCATTGATATCAGCTATCCAACAATGCTAATTCTCTGGAAATCCTACCGAAGATCCAAATGAACATCTTACGAAATTCGTTCAATTTTCCGACACAGTTATAGCAAATGGTGTTAGTAAAGATGCAATAAGATTACGTCTTTTTCCTTTTTCGCTAAGAGATAGAGCTTGGGCTTGGTGCAATCCTTACCGTCAAATTCTGTCACTACGTGGGAAGGACTTAAGACTGTATTTTTAGCACGATACTTTCCCCCAAGCAAGACTGTTGCATTAAGAACTCAAATCAACGGATTTAGGCAGAAGGATACTGAATGGCTATTCGATGCATGGGAACGCTACAAAGATATGATGCGAATGTGACCACATCACGGATTAGAAACTGGCTGATTATCCACACATTTTACAATGGACTCTTGTACAACACAAGACTCTCTATAGATGATGCCGCAGGTGGTACACTAATGGACAAGCCTTACGACGAAGCTAACCAACTCATTGAAAATATGGCTCAAAACCACTATCAGTGGGGAGGAGAAAGAACACCTGTGGAGAAAACTCAAACCAAAAGTGGGATGTACGAGATTAGTAGCCTAGATAAAGTTAATGCTAAGGTAGATGCTCTTACCCAAAAGATAGAAAGCTTGACCTTACCTCCTGCAGCCACCGTGGCTGCAGTTACCCCAAACTGCGAAGTTTGTGGAGTTCCTGGTCATGTTGGAACCGAATGTCAAATCCTAGCAGGAATATCAGTTGATCAGGTGAATTATGCTCAAGGTAATCCTTATGCTAATACCTATAACCCTGGTTGGAAGAACCATCATAACTTCTCGTACAAGAACAATAACGCTTTATATGCACCTGGCCAAGCACTCGTTGTACCTCCAGGCTATCAAAAACCCGCTGCTAATGTTCCTAACATTCCTAAGAAGTCTAACCTTGAAATCCTTATGGAAAATCTTATCGCTAATCAAGCTCAACAAAACAAAGAATTCCTCAATCAAAACATTCACACCGGTGAACAATTGAAGTTATTAGTAAATAAAGTAGATGCCCTAGCAACTCACAATAAAATGTTAGAAACCCAAATCTCCCAAGTAGCACAACACCAAGCTAGTTCCTCCGCACCTGCTGGTACGTTTCCTGGACAAACACAACCCAATCCTAAAGGACATGCTAATGCTATCACATTACGAAGTGGGACAGCACTTGATAGACCGGTAGATCCTAGACTCCAAATCCTGACCATGTATCAAAAACCTGAAAAGGAAGCAGAGAAATCGAAAGAACAATCTGAGAATGTAGAGGAAGACGCAAACGAGAGCGGAGAGGTTTCAGAAAAACCTTACGTACCTCCACTGTCATATAAACCACCAATTCCATACCCTCAAAGACTTGCAAAATCCAAAAATGAGGGGCAATTCAAGAAAATTGTAGAACTTCTGAAACAATTAAACGTCACTATTCCGTTTACAGAAGCTATAACTCAAATGCCGTCATATGCTAAATTCCTAAAAGAAATACTGTCTAATAAGAAAAAAATTGTTGAAAACAAAACCGTTATGCTAACTGCCGAATGTAGCGCCATAATTCAAAATAACATGCCACCAAAGCTAAAGGATCCTGGTAGTTTCTTCATACCATGTGTAATTGGAAAATATGTCATAGACAAAGCTCTATGAGATTTAGGAGAAAGTGTTATTCTAATGCCCTTATCTATTTGCGAGAAGCTCAAACTAGGTGACATGAGACCTACCAAGATGTCCCTACAACTAGCCGACATATCAGTCAAATTCCCTGTTGGTATGCTAGAAAACATTCATGTCCGAATAGGACAGTTTTACATACCTACTGACTTTATAATAATGGACATAAAGGAAGATTCAAATATTCCCATCATATTAGGAAGGCCATTTTTAGCCACTGCAAGAGCCATTATCGATGTTAAGAAAGGAAAGCTTACCTTCGATGTAGGAGAAGAAAAAGTAGAATTTATTCTTTCCCAATTCTTCAAAGCCCATGCTATAGATGACTCATGCTGTTTCCTAGATATTATTGATGAATGTGTCAAAGAACTAGAGAACCAAGAAGACACCTATTCTAGGATATTGAAAATTCCGACACCCACTATCTTCAAGGATGATGACTGGAAACGAGAATATCACGATGCCAACCTAAGCGAATGTTTCGCCTTAACACCTGATCCTACCCCAACTGATAAGAAAACTGGTATAGAACTTAAAACGTTACCTAAAGATCTAAGGTATGAATTTTTAGATAAAGAACTCGAACGGCCAGTTATAGTCAATGCCAATTTAGGGAAGATAGAAACTGAAAAACTTCTTAATGTGTTAAGGAAGTATCCAACCGCGTTAGGATATAATATATCAGATCTAAAAGGAATAAGTCCTTCTCTTTGTATGCACCGCATTATGTTAGAGGAGGACTACAAGACTTCTAGAGAACATCAAAGACGAATAAATCCTATCCTAAGGGAAGTCGTAAAGAAAGAAGTGCAGAAACTACTAGAGGCAGGCATCATATACCCAATATCAGATAGCAACTGGGTCAGTCCAGTTCACGTAGTACCTAAAAAAGGAGGTGTTACTGTTATAACAAACACAAAAGGCGAATCGGTGGCACAACGTACCCAAACAGGAAGGAGAATGTGTATTGATTACAGAAAACTAAACAAAGCTATGCGCAAGGACCATTTCCCATTACCATTCATAGATCAAATGCTCGAGCGTTTAGCCAAACATTCCCATTTTTGCTATCTTGACGGATACTCAGGATTCTTCCAAATTCCCATTCATCCTGATGATCAAGAGAAAACTACGTTCACATGCCCCTATAGTACCTTTCCATACCGAAGAATGCCATTTGGACTATGTAACGCACCTGCAACTTTCCAACGATGCATGATGGCGATTTTTGCAGACTTTTTGGACGGAATTATGGAAGTATTCATGGACGATTTTTCTGTCTGCGGAGAAAGTTTTGACGGATGTTTATCAAATCTTTAGCTAGTACTGAAATGTTGTGTCAATGTCAACCTAGTGCTCAACTGGGAAAAGTGTCACTTCATGGTGAGACAAGGAATTGTGTTGGGCCACATTGTATCAAACAGATGGATTGAAGTCGATAAAGCAAAAATAGAAATTATCAAAAACCTTCAACCACCCAAAACAGTTAGAGAAATAAAAAGTTTTCTAGGACACGCTGGTTTTTATCGACGTTTTATAAAATATTTCTCTAAAATCACTAAGCCACTAACTGAACTATTGATGAAAGAAGCCGAGTTTATTTTCGACGATAAATGCTTAAACGCATTTGAGACGCTTAAAGAAGCCTTAAT
The DNA here is from genome assembly GCA_948472305.1 of Vicia faba. Classification (NCBI taxonomy): domain Eukaryota; kingdom Viridiplantae; phylum Streptophyta; class Magnoliopsida; order Fabales; family Fabaceae; genus Vicia; species Vicia faba. The sequence continues at coordinate 994,244,976 of OX451739.1, read as the reverse complement.
TTCAACACCTATAATGCAACCTCTTGATTGGAACCTACCATTTGAAATAATGTGCGATGCGAGTGATTATGCTGTAGGCGCAGTCCTAGGACAACGCAAGGATAAAAAGCTTCACGCTATTTACTATGCAAGCAGAACACTTGATCCCGCACAAATGAATTACGCCACTACGGAGAAGGAACTCTTAGCTGTTGTATTCGCATTGGACAAATTTTGTTCCTACTTAGTAGGCGCCAAAATCTTTATTTACACAGATCATGTTGCGATCCGATACTTGCTAAGTAAGAAAGACGCCAAACCACGACTACTCAGATGGATCTTATTCCTACAAGAGTTTTACTTGGAAATAAAAGACAAAAGGGGGACTGAAAACGTGGTAGCAGACCATTTATCAAGATTGGATGGAATCCAAACCGAGAGTGTTCCCATAAACGAAGATTTCCCATATGAACGCCTTATTGCTAAACTAGAGATAGCTCCTACCGAAAATTTAGATCAATGCGATGAACATTTAACAACTGCGGTAGTAAAAGCCATTTGTACCAACACCATATTACCATGGTACGCTGATTTCGTTAACTACTTAGTCGCCGGTGTTCTACCATCCGATTTAACGTACCAACAGCAGAAGAAATTCTTCCATGATCTTAGACACTACTTTTGGGATGAACCACTACTCTTTAAAAGAGGCGCCAATGGTATCTACCATCGTTGTGTTCCTAACGATGAAGTGGACGACGTCATTGCTCATTGCCATTCCGCCCCTTATGGTGACACGCTAGTACTTCGAAAACTTGTGAAAAAATACTTCAAGCTAGTTTCTTTTGGCCTACTTTATGGAAAGACGTCCACGTAGCAATTATGAACTGCGATAGATGTCAGTGCACAGGAAATATATCTAGACGTGACGAAATGCCGCAAAAAGGGATTCTCGAAGTCGAAATTTTCGATGTATGGGGAATTGATTTCATGGGACCGTTCCCCGCATCCTTTGGAAATAAGTACATATTGGTGGTTGTTGACTATGTATCAAAATGGATTGAAGTCGTCGCTACACCCACAAACGATACACGAGTGGTACTTAAATTATTCAAGCATGTTATCTTCCCGCGATTCGGTATACCAAGACTAGTAATTAGTGATGGAGGTTCCCATTTTATCTCTAGAATTTTCGAAAAACTACTTTCAAAATATGGCGTTAAACATCGCATAGCCACACCATACCATCCTCAAACGAGTGGACAAGTGGAAGTGTCAAATAGGGAAATTAAACAAATCCTTGAGAAAACCGTAGCTACATCCAGAAAGGATTGGTCCTCCAAGCTAAATGATGCTCTTTGGGCATATAGGATAGCTTTTAAAACCCCTATCGGAACAACGCCGTTTAAATTAGTTTATGGAAAATCTTTTCATTTGCCAGTAGAATTAGAACATAAAGCTTACTGGGCCATTAAAACTCTTAACTTAAATTACAAGACTGCTGGCGAGAAACGAATATTAGATATCCATGAATTAGAAGAGTTGCGTTTAGACGCTTATGAAAATGCTAGAATCTATAAGAGAATCTCGCGGAAAGAATTTAAGGAAGGAGACATTGTACTCCTATTCAACTCTAGACTGAAACTCTTCCCGGGTAAATTACGTTCCAGATGGTCAGGACCATTCGAAATTAATAAAGTTTTTCCAAGTGGTGCGATAGAAATTAAAGGAAATTCCATCGAACCATTTATAGTCAATGGCCAATGCTTAAAGCATTATTTTAACGTCGGAAATCTAAACTATTCGGCTTATCTGCAATTAAGTGAGCCACCTACCCCGATACCTAACTGAATAGGTACTGTCCGTCGAGCTATCGACGTTAAATAAAGTGCTTAGTGGGAGGCAACCCACCTATTTGTTTTTGCTATTATTTACGTTTGTTTTATTTTATTTTATTTTTGATTTTCTTTTCCGTTTCTACATTTATTTCTTTTAAAGCTTTATTTTCATTATATCTAAAAAAAATTATACAACTGCTGCTGATTTTCAAACAACTTTACAGGTTTTCTGAAAAAGTCTTTTTCTATCCTACCTTCTCCCCTGATTTGCTTCCCTCCCTTTACTATATACTATGGAAACCACTTTTAGAGGCAGGAACCAAATGAGGAGGTTTGAAGAATTATCACACAGAAATATTGGTATGACCTTATATTATGATGAACCAATGATGGACACTTTAGGCATTAAGGATAGTGTCCATTATCTGTTTAGCCAGCTGGGGTGGGAAAAAGCCCACATTAAATCTAGGTTTGTTACATACCGCGAGCTCACCCTTGAGTTTCTGAGCTCCTTAGTTCATATACCCGAGAGCGGTTTCAGAACTAGAAATGGATTTATAGCCTTCAGGTTATTTGGTATTGAATTTTCTTACACCCATAAAGAATTAGCCGACCTTCTAGGATTCCCTAGCGGACCTTTTGCTTTTTCTACCACCCAGGCAGAGTTAATGGATTTTGAGCTAGACTATTTTTGGGGGACTTTAACCGGGAACTACCACCCTGAGCCGGATAGCATGGATAATAATGAAATACATAACCCCGTTATCCGCTATTTCCATAAGATTCTAGCACATACCATTTTTGGAAAAGAACAGAATCGCACTGTCGTATCTAAAGATGAGATATTTTTGTTGCAGTGCATGACCCAAGGCCGACCTGTAAATGCAGTTCCATTCTTGATGCAGACATTTTCCCGCATTGCTGAGAACCCTAGCGAGCCAATCATCATAGGAGGCCTGGTTACCATGATTGCTAACGCCCTCGGACTTAGATACCAACTACATAGGTGCACACAATTTGGTTCAATCCGCCCAATGAACATTGATTTTTGTTTCCACCTACGAATAATAGTTAATCTAGGTCCTGCACCCTTCGAATACTTGATAAGGGATGAAGTAGTCATGGTATTTACACTTCCTAACCATGCCAAAAAAAGTGCCCACAATCGCGACAGTTGGATGTATGAGCTTAACCCTCCCGACCACCCTTCGACACCTGAGACACCCCAATCCTACCAAGTTTATGATACCACAATGTCTGATGAGAGTGACCCTGAGACCCCTCCTGGTTACCATGATGGTAACAACATCGTAGAGGATATTGATGCCCCTGCAATAACAAAAGGAGAGTATGCTGAAAATTTGAATAAGATCTTTTCTACACTGGATGTTTATCAGACGAACATTAACGGGATCAAGAACGAGTTGAAGGGTATGCGTATGGACATGATAGGCTTAACTGATATAACTGTGGAGCAGTTTTATCACATAAATGCAGCTTTCGAAGATTTGAAGACGCGACTGGGATGAAGCAGCAGAATTAGAACTTATTTTTACCTTGTGTTTTATGTCTCTAGGAAGTTTATGATTTCATTTTAAACAAGTTTACTCTTTACAGTTTTTAAAGTTATGTTAGAAACATATATTTATTTCAATTCCAGTTTATTTTCATTTTATTTCATTTTCAGTTTATTTTCATTTTCATTAAATTTACCGTGTGTTACATCAAATATTATATTCACTGTTCATATTATCATTTTGCAAAATTTTGTTATACGATGTATGTTGGAAATACTCTGCATGTATTGAATTACTGTGTTATAATGTTTTGGAATTATACTGTTTCGTTCATTTCATAAATATGACTCTTTGCAACCGTAACGATCGTAACGTCCCCATGACGAGCGTAACATGTGTTTCACCGTGTTACGCCCGTCAGCCCAATGTGACGGTCGTCATGCGCGCTCAATAGCAGATCCTGCTATTACAGAAGTCGTTCCACTTTCCATTCATTCTTCCCTTTCTCCTAAAACCGTAACAGTACCCATTCAAATTCTGTCTTAAATTCCAACACTCCAACACTTAAACTCCATTACCCCACTACTCAATCCACATTCCAAACCATTTTTTCGATTCAATCTCTTGCATGCAATATGGCCAACAACCAGCAAATCCCCAATCTCACTTTCAGAGCCGGCGAGCAAGGTGAAACCCAACTACTCAAATTCTAGAAATTCCAACGCCGCGGTCTCCAACCTACTCGGTATGTTGACCTTGATTGTTTGAGGAATTTGGGACTGCTAGACAGCGTCCGACAACTTTTGCAGAATATGAACTTATGGAACCTGTTCCGCCAACCGCAACCCATTTACAAAACTCTCACCTTGGAGTTTCTGAGTTCCTTTGCATACATTACTCCCACTGGTGCCACAGACCAACTCTCAGGCGTAGCCAAATTCCGTATGTTTGGCACTGAGCGTCAGCTGTCCCAAACTGATATCGCACGGCTGTTCGGTTTCTGTTTTAACGAAGGTGTCCACCTCCGGGTGCCGGATAAATTCGGAGAGGAAGCTTTTAATTTATGGCACAGTATGACGAACATTCATGTCAGATCTTACGACCACCTCAACGCCACACATATTCATAATCCGGCTATCCGATACTTTCACCGCATCCTCTGCAACACCATCTTCGCTCGAGACAGCAATCACAAGCTCAACTCCAAGGAGCTCTTCTTCATGCATTGCACATTCACCGGCCAGAAGATCAACGCCGCCCCATTTTTATTGGCCCATATTCACTCCATTTGTGCTAGAGGAGGAAAACCCTTCTATTTCAGAGGAATTGTCACTTCTCTTGCCATAGCCCTGAATTATGGTGTCACTCTCATAGATATTCCTTCTATGGCGCCGGCATTGCTGACTCTGGACCACTGCAAGGCCGCACACCTCATCTATGAGCGGGAGGATGGAAGATTCCATCCTGTGATCAGAAACATTGTTTATCATAACATTACTTTTCCTTGCAGGGACCAAATCGATCCACAAAACAGAGCTAACTGGTTATTCGATCCTGCATCTCCCGAGGGCCGTGTTCCTACTCATAAGGACCAGCCTAATGCCCTCGCAGACGAGATGCAAGAAGAGCTGGATAATGTTGCCCCCGTCTACAACACTCCAGGACCTTCATCCGCACCACCTCCGTTTACTCTTGAAGACGTTCTCTGCACCATCCATCAGCAAAACCAAATGAGTGCCGCACTTGAAAGAAGACAACAGGAACAATATGACTATTTATGTGCACAAAACACTCAGATTCTGACTGGCCAGCGGAGCATGAATGAGAGGATGGACGGGGCCCTGTCTGAACTTAACGCCTTAAGGTTGGACATCAGCACCCTTGGCTACCAGGACACTGACACCGAAGCCACGCCTACCAGGCGATCATGCACCAGGAGTAGAGGACGTGGCCATCAGTAGTTTTCTTTATTTTCTAAGTAGTTTACTTTTTCTGTTTCATTTCCTTTATGTTTGTTTTTGTATTTGTATTTCCCCGCCTATATACCGCAACATTGAGGACAATGTCGGATTTAGTGTGGGAGAGGTACCTTTCCATCTACCATAAACAAGTAATTTTCTTACAATATTTCTCAGTTTAAATTCTTCCCCGCTTTATTTAGCCATACCGAAAATTTTTACTTTATCTTCGCATTAGACCGACATACCTATCTTAACGAAATCCCAGTTGAGGAAGCCGAGAATGATTCAACAAGATCGATACGGTTATGACACCTTCGACTTCCTACTTACGCGATCCATTTCAATAACCATTATACCTATATCTTGAGTTTTAGTTCTAAAGTAACCCCTAGTAGTTTATACTAGCAGTCAGCATCGTCTTGACACAAACCACGTGGGGAACCGATGAATATAAATGTTTGATGCCTGATCAATGAAATATCCTTCTTATCTCACTGCTAAAAAAGAAAAGAAAATTTTTTGCACCAAAATACAAGGTCGCATATAAGAAATGAGCAAATTATGAAGGAGTCCACTGTTGGTTGGTTCAGAGGTATCTGGTTCTGAACTTGGTAGGGCGTGCTACGGCTCATTCCCCCACAACCTCCAATTTGGATAACATATGTAGGGTTGCCACATTCATGTACTAGACCCCGTGCTAAAAGGATCAAAGTCACTAGTCGGTTACTCCACTACGTGCGTGCTAAGACAAAGGGCTTAATGTGATTGCGCTAGAACAAAACCGGCTGAAATAGATACGAGAAACTCTAGGCAGAATTATAACGGAACTATTGGATAGTTTGTTTGAAATGGAAGTCCACGACTTAGCCTATTGCTTGTGTCATTAGCGTATCGTTAGTGTTCCACTTAAGTATCGGTTGAACTGACGAGGATTTCCCGTAATTACTTTAAAAATCAAAGGTATGTCATGCATGTGCGCTTGATAAAACTTGTCTGATCCTTCTAAATGATTATTTGCTTGAGGACAAGCAAAGGTTTAAGTATGGGGGAATTTGATAACGAGAAATCGTATCATATAATTACTATATTTTTTATCGATTTTCATAATACATTAACTCGTTTAACTCTCGATTGTTCCGAGTTTTTATGTCTTTTCACAGGTACAACATGTTTCAAATCAAACCAGTGAAAAAGGATCACATGAAGAAAGATAACCAAAAAGATCAGAAGAAAGAGAACTAAATCTGTAAAATCTGCAAAGTTTGATGTTGTGACGACCGTCACACCCCATTACGAGCGTAACGCGCTCACAACTTGAAGGATGCTCATCACACATCATTGACGAACGTAACGCGCTATTTAAGCGCATTACGACCGTCACCTCCTCATGACGAATGTCACACGCGTAATTCAACGTTATGCATAACAGGAGACGTGGGAAACGTAATGGATGGTTTTCTTATCCTACAATTCCTCAACTTCAGCAATGAACAGTCCGAGTCTTCCTCCACTCAAGCAGTTCCTAAATTCGCTTAACTGCAAAAATCCTCTTCTATAAATAGGAGGCATTTTAATGGAACAGGGTCAGAGAATTTACTACAGAGCCAAACTTTTGCCTTTCTGCATTATTTTGTTTTATTTTGCTTTTTAACCATTATACCTACTATAACGTTCAGTTTCCAAAATTAGTTTCCAAAAGTGTTAATTCTTCATCTAAGGATTAACGAGGTCATATATTTCAATTAATCGCAAGGATATTGAACGCACTCAAGATTACCACAACAACATATTTCCAGGTTTTTATGCAATTGGTTTTTATTATTCTTATGCTATGTTAGTTATTTTTATGAGTTGTATTTTACGTTGCATGGTTACTAAATATATTATGTCTGGCTAATTTCGTTTTTACCGCTATGTGACTCCTAAGCATCGAAGGAATTCAGTGATAACTTGGCTAAAAACTTTTATAAATAATTTCTGGTTTCCAATTTCCATATTTAATTTAACTACCCTTGTCACGGGAGTGAAAGGATATTTAACACGATTTTGCCACGAGAGTGGGAAAATAATTAAGGCAAGAACCTGCATGGGAGAGTTGGGGTTCGACCCAAATAGTGGTAACGAAGCATTAATTTTTAAATACACGAGAGTTTTTAACAAATTAATTAAACTCAAGTTGTTTTCAAAAAGTTTTATTAAATTTAAAGTGCATCCACTAGGTTTAGTAGCATAACTTATTTCATGAACACGAGAGTGTATGTCTCAGGTTTTTAAACAATTCGTTTTTACCGAAATACTTTATATGCCAAGCGATTCACCGAGTTCCCGAAATCCGACTATCACATACCAATATAGTTATTACTATTGTTTTTAATTAAACTCTTTTTCCCCCAAAACCAAATATTCATCGCTTAGTTAAACAAATTGTAACATTAGATCATATGCGATTGATCCTCAGTCTCTGTGGGTTCGATAATCATTTAAAACTAGAACGACTAAACTGTATACTTGCAGTTAGTATCCCAATAAACTCATAAAGTCCCGTTCACTCCTTCTGGATATTCTTGTGCCTTAAGATATCTCCTTACCTCATGGTACCATGGTTTCTCTTCGTCAGTGTCAAGCTCATAGCAGTGTGCAGGTTCGTCAAATCTTTCAATTGTTATCATAGGAGCTTCGCTGTCCCATTTGACCTTGAACATGGAAGACATTGTTGCCAAGGCGCCAGCCAACTGATTTTCTTCTCTAGGAAAATGTTCAAAGGTGATCTCCTAGAAGTATGGTATTGGGGTTAACACAAGTTCCTTGTAAGGAATAAGGTTTGGATGCTTAGTGTCCCATTCCCCTTTGACTTGACTGATCACTAGAGCAGAATCTCCGAATATATCTAAATGCTTGATCCTTAAGTCGACAACATCCTTTAAACCTAAGATGCATACCTCGTACTCAGCCATGTTATTCGTACAATCGAAGCACAGTCTAGCAGTGAAAGGTGTGTGACAACCTTCAGGAGAAATTATCACATCGCCAATTCCATTACCTAGAGCGTAGGAAGCTCCATCAAAAACCATAGTCCATCGGGATCCTTGTTCAGGTCCGTCATACGGTCAACGTCTTGCACAGTCAGTCACTAACATGATATTCTCATCTGGGAAGTCAAAGTTCATAGATTGATAATCATCAACAGCTTGATGGGCCAAATGATCTGCCAATACACTTCCTTTGATGGCCTTTTGTGTTGTATATTAAATATCGTATTTAGTCAGAATCATTTGCCATCTGGCTATCCGTCTAGAGATAGTTGGCTTCTCGAAGATGTACTTGATAAGGTCCATCTTAGAAATTAATAAAGTGGTATGAGTCAACATATACTGTCTTAGCCGGCGAGCAGCCCATGCCAGAGCGCAACAATTTTTCTCGAGTAGTGAATATTTGTTTCACAGTCGGTAAACTTTTTGCTCAAGTAGTATATTGCATGCTCTTTTCGGCCAGACTCGTCATGTTGGTCCAACACACACCCCATAGAATTCTCTAGCACAATTAAGTACATGATCAATGGTCTTCCTTCCACTGGAGGCATAAGAATAGGAGGTTCTTGAAAATATTCTTTGATCTTGTCAAAGGCAACTTGACAGTCGTCGTTCCATTTGACTACTTGATCTTTCTTCAAGAGTTTGAAGATTAGCTCACAAGTAGTATTTAAGTGAGATATGAAATGGGAAATGTAATTAAGACGATTGTTATACCCTAAAATTTTCCCTCTCATTTCTCAAGAAATCTCTCATAAGATCTCCATTGATTCAAGACTGCACAAGGTTTGATAAGCTCAAGACACCTCTTTAAGCATTGATGACTCAAATTAGGGTTTGAGTTTGCACGAGGACAAATGGACTTTTAATGCCCCCTATGGCTTTCATGGATCATTTTGGACCCTCAAGATTGCTCATATCAAGTTTCAAGTCTTGGATCACATTTTTGCTAATTCAATTGATCAGATCACCTAAAATCAGTTGTATTGGGGAAAAGTCAATTATGGTCAATTTATAGTCAAACTTAATAATTTTTTATCCATATCAACATAATGAACTCATATTTGTCATTTGATTAATTTTGGATCACAATTCCTCAAGAAATTTGATCAGATCATCAAAAGGGGAAAATGGTCAAAATTAGGGTTTTGACTAAGAAGGTTCAATTTCTGATTTTTAACCTAACAAATGACTTATTGGTTCAAGGAATGATCTCAAGGATTCAAATTTATCATTTTGACCTAATGGCATGGCTCAAAAAATTTCTCAAGATCAATTGATTGACATATGAATTTCAGTCAACTGATGAAAAGTCAATTGTACACTGAAAAGTCAAAATTTGACTTTTTTATCAAAATCAAGTTTCAAAGATTAAAATTCATCAAGACATGTCAAAATATGAAACTTGTTCATCAAGAAATCAAAAAGGTAAATTTCATTTTGAAAAGTCAAAATTTCTAGAACTTAGAATTTTTTCTAAGTGTTGGAAAAGTTCACTTTTTTCATAAGTTTGAGCCAAATTCACACTAAGATGCAAGATGATTCAAAGGAAACTTTCAACATGAAAGTTGTAGATCTCAATGAGATCTAAAAAATTGTAGGGCATAACTTTTCCTAGAAATTCTTGGATTTTAAGTTATGATTTTGTGAAGACATGTTCATGAAACTTAAAAGACTTAGTGAGATTTTGCCCTAGTTAGGCAGGATTTTGACCTAACTTTATGGCAACTTTTCACCTAGTTCCAAATGGAATTTTCAAAAATGTCCAACATGAAGGTTGTAGGCGGTGTTACAAGTTTCCAAAATATCCGAGAACTCATTGAGATCATATTTGAGCTAATAGAATCGAAGCCAAGAAGTTAGGGTTTCATTCTTGTATTACAAGTCAATTTTGTGATGAACACTTGATCCAATCTTCAAGCATGTTGTACAAATCCTACTTTAAAGGCTTCTAACTTGCATTTAACTCCATAATTAAATTGATACACAGTTGTTAGAGCTTTAATCCAAGCATTCAATGCATTGCCCATGCTTAATACCATTTTAGGAAGAAAGACAACATTGCCATTTTGGAAAAGTGGCTTTTATGCACAAAGTCAATTCTTGAGCCTCTCACTTGTTCCCTCTAATCACACTCCATCTACAAAGTCAGAAGCAATGTGATAAAAGTGCTTAACCACTCTACATTGCTGGGACAAAACATTGAAACTTGATTTTTCTCACTTTTCTTCAAAATCAAACAACCTAGCCATAATCATATAACTCAGAAATCTGTTGTGCAAAAGTCCTCTAACCTTTTTCATATAACTATACAAGTTATTTACAAGAATATGCATGAGTTCAAGCACCCTCAAAACCTCCCAAGCACCCTGTTGCATAAAATCTGCCATAGCTTGACAGTTTTAAGCAAAAAAACTCACCATTTTCATTTCCACTCGTGCGTATTGAAAACTAATCATCCAAACACCTTCCCTACATCATATCAAAGTAATACAGGCCCCTGTTTCCTGACTGTAACCCCTCCATCACCATCCACCATTTTCAAAACTGAAGCTTACAACTTGACTTGAGTTAGGAGTTTCAGCCATCCTCAAAGCAAAGTAGGAGTTAGAATACACTCAAGAAGGTCCAGGCCAGCTAAACAGATCATTAGGACATCTAAAAGGTTGCTCAAACTCCATACACGATTCTCACTTCAAGGTAAGTTTTCCTCAACTGTGATATCTTAATACAAGCATATTTTGTACATACATTCTGAAGTAGAAATGTAGATATCATTGCTCTGAAGTTGTACATGTCCATAGATTTCATTTATATTGATTGAGCTTAGAGAATTTTAGGTTTGAATCTCTGAAAAAAGTTAGGTAAGAATTTGGTACTTTTAGAAATTCCCATTCATCTTTGATTTATAGCTTATGATATTTATATGGTTGGATTCGTATGGAAAAATGGAGCAACTTTCATGTTTACATTTTTCATTTTGGATGAGAAATGAGCAAGTTACGAGAACCATGGCTGGAGGTTGAAGATGAAGTCATTTTCAGGACTTGAATTATGTTATGTATTTATTGTTTCACTTATATGTACAACCACCCAGTGGCAAAGGCAGCGCGTATCTGTGTTCGAGGTCATGGGTTCAAGTCCCAGCGCTGCCTTTTGTCATTATTTTTCAGCATTTTCTCTCTTTTTGCCACAACCAGCGCCTGGGCTTAGTATACTGGGCCTCTACCATTTTTGTTGATCCTCACCCCCACTTCACTACACAACACAGACCCACTTTTTTTATTTTGTTTATTTTTGCTGATTACAAAAAACACCATTTGGGCCAAACTCCAACAAAAAACTGTTTTTTTCTAATAAACATCCTAAACTTCTTTTTCACCCCCTGACTTTTATATTTTATTTTATTTTATTTTTCTTTATTATCTTTATTATTATTATTATTATTATTAATAAAAATCTAAAAAAACATTTTTATTTATTATTTATATACTTATAGTTTATTTTCTTTATAAACTAAAAAAGACCAAAACATTTTATTAAACAAACTTAATTTCTTTTTTTAATAATAATTAGATTTAGGTTTAGTTAATTTCTTTTCTAATTAAAATTAACTTAGAATTTAGGTTTCTTTTAATTAATTAATTTTCAACATTATTTTTATTAAACTTAAAACCTTTTCAAAAAAAACCTAAAAATGCTTTCTAACTTAATTTCTTTTTTAATTAGTTTAGGTTTAATTTTATTTAATTTTTTAATTAATCATTTTTCTTAGTTAGATCAAAACTAAACCCTTAACAAAAATCAAACAAAATCATTTCCTTTCCATTTAGATTCTTGCACATTATATTCCTTTCAATTTTTTGTATATTATTCAATATGGTTGTAATAGATAATTAGGTTTAATTTCTTGCAATCCCCATTTGTAAATTTGTATATCCCCTCCCCTAATAATGTAATAGCGTAGTAAATTTACTTTTCGCAATTTATCGCTTTCATATAAATGCTAGTAATTAGGGTTTGTATGGAAAGATAAAATCAACAAGTAGATAACCCTAATCAAAGACAATACATGCAAATCAAACACACTATTCACACATGCACCCTTAGGGTAATTCCACTTGTTGCCTTACAAAAATGGTCATGTTATGCATGTGGGATATCTTAGCAAACACAATAAAAAATACAAGATCATAGTCCCTCGATGACGCTACGAATATTGCCTTTCAAATGATCTTAGTCTGTCAAAAAAGAAATGCTAAGATATCTTACAACATTGCTATCATGACTAAATGATGACCCATGCATGTCCCTTTACATCCAAAGATAAGACTTCTTACCAAATCAATGGTAAGATAGAAATATAAAAGGAAGGAAGAAATGAACAAAGACTTTTGAGTAGGTAAATTGTTCCTAGTTGCTTGCTCACTTTCAAAACAAACATCTTTGCTCATTTTCAAAACAAACACCAAACACTTTCAAAAACAAACTTTCAAAACTTAAAATATTTTCAAAAGTCCAACACTTTGTATACATTCTTACGAACGAGAACCATTACAAATTTTTCCTAAACGAAGGAGCCTTTTCAAAAATACTTTCAAAAACCACCACAAAAGCACATTTTCAAACAAAAGAAAGTGATCTAGCAAGAAACTAAGAGCCCATAGATAACTTTGGATGAAAAGGGTGCTAACACCTTCCCTTTTCATAATCTACCCCTCGAACTCAAGAAATCATCTCAAAGGTTTTTCTGTTCTGTTCCACCTTTCCTTTTGGATAAAAGAATAGTCTGTGACGACTCTTACTAACTGCAACATTTGCGATCAAATGTAAAACATCCCAAGTCAGTTCTCCCACCATATTACAGAACTGGTGACTCTGCTCGGGAATTTTTAAAAGTGGGGTTACCTTAGGGCTAGATCACCTTTATTTTTCTTTCATTGTTTGACTTGTTTGCTTTACATTTTGGTTCTTTGTTTGGGCTTGTTTTGATCCTCTACCTGGATTTGGGATACCTTATAGGTAAGTAGAAATACATTGTGGAAACTGTGCAGAGTATACCGACATGGTCTAAGCAATAGCTACATTAGTGTGACACATTTGTGGGTACCAGTAGCCCTTGAGTAGTCAAGGAGAATACGGGGCTGTCGTGTGGTGTCATGAAGCACTAACTGACTTTAGAAGCTTTACTTGACCAACTTGGCCATTAGGAAGTAGTGAGATAGCCGGCTTTGGTGCAGTCCAAAGTTGGTTGATACTCGATACTACGCTCATTAAGATCAGGCTTCTCGGGATATTTCGGTCGCCGTGAAAGAGGTTTGCGCTGAAACAATGCCCGGCAAGAAAGATCAGTGATATTGAGATCCCTTAGAACCTGGTTACTATTTCTAGGACAGGTTTGAGCTAACTAAACTTCAAGAGGGTACTTACCTATACGACTCCATGCAAGCCTAAACCTAAGGACTTGTTTGTCTTGTTTGTATATGTTTATTTGTACATAACATCATAAACATCATAACATCATACTCATTCTCACTAACCATTTCAAGGATTATTGGGATTTATCTTTGTTCTGTTTTGTAGGACATGGCTTCTATCCGCAGGAATACTATCCAAGTCAATCTCGTAAGAATTCCTTCTCAACTCAAAGAGTTAGCATCAAAGGTCCCTGAGAATTCTTCATTCACCGAAAGACATGGTCGCCTCCTAAACATGGTTACCTCTAGCAGTGATGAAAATATGATGAAGGTGCTTTTCCAGTTCTTTGATCCTCTACACCATTGCTTCACTTTTCCCGATTATTAGCTTGTACCTACTATGGAGGAATTCTATCAACTCTTGAGGATTCCAATTCTCAATCAACTACCCTTCAACGGTACGGAAAGAGATCCAAAACCTGAAGAGATTGCCCAAGCACTACACTTGCAACAATCTGATATCACGACTAGTTGGGAAACAAGGAGTGGTGTCAAAAGGTTCTTAGCCAAGTTCTTGTTTGAGAAAGCTTAAGATTGTTGGAATTATTTTGACTTACAAGCTTTTGAAGAAATCTTGGCCATTCTCATCTATGGGATGGTTCTGTTTCCAAACCCTGACCAACTTATAGATGTAAATGCTGTCAAAATCTTCATGTCTTGCAATCCGGTGCCTACTTTGTTGGGGGATATCCTACATTCTTTTAATTATCGCACTGTGAGGAAGGGAGGGATCTTCATGTGTTGCACTCCTCTCTTGGCTAGATGGTTTATTTCGCATCTTCCCCGGTCTGTGTTGAAGAACGAGCGAGGTTTGAGGTGGTCGCAGAGGTTGATGACGCTCAGACATTCGGATATCCATTGGTGTTCTCGATCCTTGGAGAATGTTACTATCATCGACCGTTGTGGGGGATTCCCTAATGTCCCTTTGCTTGGCATTAGGGTAGGTATCACTTACAACCCTTGCTTAGCTTTACGACAGTTTGGTTATGCCCAAAGGGATGGTCCTCATGAGATGCTCATCCAAGGAGTGGTATTCGACTACGAGAACGATGATCAGAGTTACCGTCAGAAGTTTATATGAGCTTGGAGGATGGTAAACAAAGTGGATAGTAAGACGCTGGGACATAAGAATTCCATTCCCCTTGAGCCTTACCTTAGGTGGGTACGAGCTCGTGCTCAGAAACTTGTGATGCCTTATCCCTCCATCTTACCAGTTATCATGGAACCTGTGGTTGAAGGAGATGTCCCGTACACTGTCATCCATCCCGACATGCCTACCTCTCTTGAAGACATGCAAAAGGGTTGAATTCAGCTAAAGGAAAAAGGAGATACCTTCGAAGCTCAATTCTGCACTAGTGAGAAGAGAGTCTTGCAGCTTACAAAGCAACTACATGAAGAACAAAGCTTGAATGCCTACATTGCGCCGAAGAGGATGCGTTCAGTCTTTTTATCTTAGAGATTTATTTTGTAAGCCCAAAAGGCATGTTGTAGTCATTTTGAACTAATTAATGAAATTTAACGTTTGTTCATTCTTTGTCTATACAAATTTAAATTTCATAAATCCTTGAAATCATTTTCATACACATCTTCCATGCATCATAACATAACAGGTTTTCCATGACAGGTTTCCTTATCTTTCTGCTGTTTATTTCAGCAAGATGGATCTCGAGAAAATTGTGAAGGACCTACAAGCACAAAACTCTCAGTTTCAAGAGACTCTACTGGCCCTAGCCAAGGGGAAACAACATCTGATTGCGTTGCTGGAAGCCAAAAAGAAACCCAAGAGGAAAGCTCTAGTCAACATGGGTAGAAGGTTCAAAGAGTTGGTTCTTCAGATCTCGGTAGTGGAAGACTCATCTGAGGAAGACGAGAATCAGATTGGAGAATCTAGGAGTACCCAGGCTGGGTGTATTAATGATCAAGCGTTTGATGATGATGATTATTTTGACAAGCAGTATCCTCATGTTGATGTCAAATACAAGAAGTTAGAAGATAGATTGAAGGCTATTGAGATTCAAGTCGTCCTCGGTTTAGATTTTGATGATTTGGGTTTGGTAAATGGGGTTCTCATTCCCCACAAATTCAAGATACCAGTCTTTACAAAATACGATGGGGTTTCCTGTCTAAAACTTCACCTGAAATCTTATGTGCGTAAGATACAGCCGCACACCACTGATAAGAAACTATGCGTTCACTTTTTTCAAAAAAGCTTCGCCAGAACGCAACTAGAGTGGTTTTACCAGTTGGATGGTTCCCGTATCAATACATGGTAAGACTTAGCCACCACTTTCTACCACCAATACCAGTATAATGCCGACTTGGCGCCGACAAGAGTTCAGTTGCAAGACATGACAATGGGGAAGAATGAAGGGTTTAAAGAGTACGCCCAAAAGTGGAGAGACCTTGCCAGTAGGGTTCAACCACCTTTGAATGATAGGGAGCACATTGATATGTTTATGGGCACTTTATCTGGTCCATTCTTTAACTTATTGGTTGGTTGTTCTTCTTCTGGTTTCACCGAGCTAATCTTAACCGGTGAAAGGGTTGAGAGCGGTATCAAAAGCGGGAAGATTCCCATGGAACCTGCCTCCACTTCCAATCCTATAAATAAACCTTTTTCCGCAAAGAAAGAAACTAATGTTGTGTATGGGGAAAGGGCTCGTACCAAGAAGGATGACCGACAGTCCGTTAATGATGTCCGAATTTCCAATCCAACTCCTGCTCAAATACCATCTTCCAATCATCAGTGGTTTGAGACTCTGAGAAGAAAGTTCGCGAGGATAGGCATATCACCATCCCAAGCCTTACAACACTTGCTAAAGGCTAATTTTGTGACACTGTGTGATCCTCCGGCCAATCCAGATACCTCTTTACCAAAGTATAATCCGAACGCCAAATCTGCATATCACTCAAGTAGTATCGGGCATGAGACTGACCAATGTTGGGCACTGAAGAATAAAATTCAGGACTTGATAGATAACAAGACCATTGAATTTGATCCTCCTCCAACTCCAAATGTAATCACCGCAGCTATGCCAAACCATGGCAAGTGTGTCAATGCTGTTGAAGATACAATTTTTGTTTCCTCCGTCAAAGACTTGACTACTCCATTGAGCATCATCGAAAAGAATCTGTTGAAAGCCGGGATTTTCCCTGGCTGTTTGAAGGACTGTGTTTGTTGTACCAAACAACTCAATGGATGCGAAGGGCTGAAGGAAGGCATTCAAAGCCTGATGGATAGCCACGAGATCCTATTTGAGAAGACTTCTCTTGCCAAAAGTTTGACCAATAAGTGTGAAGATCTCTCCATCATAACCATCTCGAACAAGCCTCTTAGGATCTCTTCCAAAGGTCCTATCAGGATTTCAAATGAACCAATTGTTGCTCCTTTGATAATTACCAATCCCAGACTAATTCCCTACTCTTCTAACAAAGCAATGCCATGGAACTATGGTGCTGAGGTGTTTTACCATGGGATAAAACAAGACGCTTGGATTGAAAAAAACAAAGTTGATGATATTGGTAACATAACTGGCTCTAGCAAAGTGACCAAAATTGGGAGAATCTTTTCACCCAACATCTCACCACCAGTTGTTACAAAGGCACCTGTCTGTATCACTACTGCTAAGCCAAATACTGACACGAGGGGAAAAGAGAAGGTAGTTGAAACTGTTGAGAAGGAAATACCCGCAAAACATGTTACTGGTGGAGAACCTTCCGCTTGTGAAATGGATGAGATCTTAAAAATTATAAAAAGGAGCTATTTCAAGATTGTGGAGCAGTTGGGGAAAACCCCTTCCAAGATTTCTCTGTTATCTTTGCTACTTTGTTCTGATGCTCATGCTCAGGCATTAATCAAATTCTTGAAGAAGGCTCATGTCCCTCATTAGACCATGACTGACCAGTTTGAAAATTGCGTGGCAAGCTTGACGACCGCTAATGGTTTGGGGTTCTCGGATGTGGATCTGACACCACTTGGGAAGAACCATAATAAAGTTATGCACGTTTCTGTCGAGTGCAAGGGGACCACCCTAGCACACGTTATGGTCGAAATTGGCTCTTCTTTAAACGTTCTACCTAAGGGGGCTTTAGACCGTTTAGACTGTGAAGGTTTAGTCTTGAAACCAAGTGATATTATTGTGAGGGCTTTCGATGGGTCCAAAAGGATAGTTCATGGAGAGGTGGACCTCCCGATCAAGGTGGGATCACAGATTTTAAACTCTACCTTTTACATCATGAATATCCGTCCTGCCTACTCCTGTTTGTTAGGTCGCCCTTGGATCCATGGAGCTAGGGAAATAACTTCAACTCTTCATCAAAAGCTCAAGTATCCGGTCAAAGGAAGAATTATCATTGTGTGTGGTGAGGATTTCATGGTAAGCCACCTCAACTCTTTCAAATATGTGGAGATTGATGGAGAATTTATAGAGACCCCGTGTCAAGCTTTTGAAGTTGTGCCACCAATGGTTGCTGCTACCAAATGTTCCTCTTATGTGTCCAAAGTTGTTAAGGTCGTGCCGAAGATGGTTTCATTCAAATATTCTCGTGCTAAAGTTGAAGAAGGAAGTTGTAATACTTGGGGAAACTCCTCGAGATCACATTCAAAGAAGACAAGTGTGGTTTGGGTTTCACCGTCAAGGCTCGGAAAGAAGTGAGGCGCGCTCGTGCAGGGAAGCTTCCTCTCCGAATTGGAAGCCACGAAGTCAATGTTGTAGGTGATTCTGATGATGAAGTTAAATTTGAAGATTGGGTGTACCCTACTACAACGGAGCTCAACAATTGGCACGCAAAGGACTTCGTTCCCATCTCCTTCATTGATGAGTAACTACTTGTTTATTTCTTTCTTTTAAATCAAGAAAATTTTGTCTATAATATTAAACAATGACTTTTACGCCATATGCCTGGCCTGGGGCACTATGGTCCATTTGTCAAGGGTTTTATTTATGTTCGTCTTATCATATGATCATTCAATACAAATCATTGGAATCTTTTGCATTCAAATCTTTGTGCTCATTGTCTTTTTCTTCAAATACGTTTTTCAAAATAGCCATGTATCTTACATGCACACACACACACTCTTGCAGGTCCTCGTCCACTATGGATCTCATTGCCAATGACTCTACTATTGTCGATTATGACCTCGAATGACCAATTAACCAAGCCAAAGACAAACGTGAGGAAGATTGTGAAATACTGAGAGAACTATCTAAACTTCTATTACAAGAGGATAAATTTATTCGGCCGCACGAAGAGTCAGTTGAAGTCATCAATCTAGGTACTGAGACAGGCAAGAAAGAAGTCAAGATCGGTGCTAACCTAGAAAGCAGTGTTAAAAGCAGACTGGTTCAGATGTTGCATGACTATGTGGAAGTGTTTGCTTGGTCGTATGAAGATATGCCAGGGTTAGATACCGACATTATAGTTCATCGTCTGCCGACAAAGGAAGATTGTCCTACTGTCAAACAAAATCTTCGTTGCATGAGGCCTGACATGTCTGAAAAGATAAAAGCTGAAGTGGTGAAACAATTTGATGCATGATTCCTAGTTGTGACATCTTACCCCCAATGGGTTGCAAATGTGGTGCCAATTCTAAAGAAAGACGGAAAAGTTCGTATGTGTATAGATTATAGGGATCTGAATAGGGTAAGCCCCAAGGATGACTTCCCTCTATCTCATTTTGATGTCTTAGTGGATAACACTGCTCAGCATAAAGTCTTCTCTTTCATGGATGGTTTCTCCGGCTATAATCAAATTAGGATGGCTCCCGAAGACATGGAGAATACCATTTTAGTTACACAATGAGGTACCTTCTACTACAAAGTCTTGCCGTTAGGATTGAAGAATGCACAGGCAACATATCAAAGGGCATGGTAGCTTTGTTTCATGACATGATTCATCGTGAAATAGAGGTATATGTGGATGATATGATTGCCAGATCACAAACTGAAGAGGAACATCTCGATCACCTGTACAAGCTATTCGAGAGGTTGAAAAAGTACAAGTTGAGGTTGAACCTTAACAAGTGCACATTTGGAGTATGATCTGGAAAGCTTATAGGTTTTGTTGTCAGTGGTAAATGCATCGAAGTCGATATTGCCAAGGTAAAGGCCATCCAAGAAATTCCAGTCCCCCATTCTGAAAAGGAAGTTAGAGGATTCTTGGGTCGTCTTAATTACATCGTTCCCTTCATATCTCACTTGACTGCTACTTGTGAGCTTATCTTCAAACTCTTGAAGAAAGATCAAGTAGTCAGATGGAATGATGAATGTCAAGCTGCCTTCGACAAAATCAAAGAATATATGCAAGAACCTGATATTCTCATGCCTCCAATTGAAGGAAGACCCTTGATCATGTACTTAACAATGCTAGAGAACTCTATGGGGAGTGTTTTGGGCCAACATGACGAGTCTGGCCGAAAAGAGCATGCTATTTACTACCTGAGCAAAAAGTTTATCGACTGTGAAACCAGATATTCACTACTCGAGAAAACTTGATGCGCTCTGGCATGGGCTGCTCACCGGCTAAGACAGTATATGTTGACTCATACGACTCTATTGATTTATAAGGTGGACCCAATCAAGTACATCTTCGAGAAACCTGCTCTTTCCAGACGGATAGCTAGGTGGCAAATGATCTTGATTGAGTACGACATTCAATACACAATGCAAAATGACATCAAAGGAAGCATACTAGTAGATCATTTGGCCCATCAAGCTATTGATGATTATCATTCTATGAACTTTGACTTCCCGGATGAGAACATCATGCTAGTAACCGACTGTGTGAAACCTAGACCGTATGACGAACCTAAACAAGAATCACGATTGACTATGGTCTTTGATGGGGCTTCCAACGCCTTGGGTAACGAAATTGGTGTTGCGATCATATCCCCTGAAGGTTTCCATACTCCTTTCACTACCATATTATTCTTAGATTGCACGAACAATATGGCTGAGTACGAAGCATGCATTTTGGGTCTGAAGGCTGCCATTGATTTGAGGATCAAGCATTTGAATGTGTGTGGGGATTCCGCTCTAGTGATTAGCCAAGTAAAAGGAGACTGGGACACTAAGCACCCTAATCTCATCCCTTACAAGGAGCTTGTGCTATCACTGATTCCTTATTTCGAAGAAATCACATTTGAACATTTCCATAGGGAAGAAAATTAGTTAGCTGATGCTTTGGCCACCATGTCTTCTATGTTCAAGGTCAGATGGGACAACGAAGCCCCTATGATTACAATTGAGAGATTCGACGAACCTGTGCACTGCTGTGAGCTTGACACTGATACAGAAAAGCCATGGTACCATGAGGTGAAGAGATGCCTTGAATCACAAGAGTAACCCGAAGGAGCATCCATCAATGACAGAAAGTTCTTACGAAGATTTTCAGCTAAATTATTCCTAAGTAACGGAATCTTGTACAAGCGCAACCATGATTCTACTCTACTCAGATATATGGAAAAGAAGGTGGCAGAGGAAATTATGGAAGACATGCATGATGGTCTCTTTGGCACTCACTCAAGCGGACATACTATGGCCAAGAAGATCCTGAGAGCTGGCTACTATTGGTCAACGATGGAGACCGATTGCCATTAGCATTCAAGAACTTACCACAAATGTCAAATCTATGCTGACAAGGTCCATGTGCCTCATATTCCTCTGAACGTCATGACCGCTCTGTGGCCATTTGCAATGTGGGGCATTGACATGATTGGAGAGATCAAACCCACTGCTTCCAATGAACATCGCTTCATTCTGGTCGTTATTTATTATTTCACCAAATGGGTCAAAGCCGCCTCATTTGCCTCAGTCACCAAGAACGTGGTAGCCAGATTCATCAAACACAACCTCATCAGCGGCTATGGTATCCCCGAAAGGATCATCACCCACAATGGGACTAACCTCAACAATGCTTTGATTACCGAAATTTGCACTCCGTTCAAAATCAAGCATCACAATTCTTCTCCTTATAGACCTAAAATGAATGGTGCAGTTGAAGCAGCCAACAAAAACATTAAGAAGATTATGAAGAAGATGGTAGTAACCTACAAGGACTGGCATGAGATGTTATTGTTTTCTCTTCATGGCTACCGTAATTCAGCTAGGACCTCAACTGGAGAAACTCCATTTTCTTTAGTCTATGGCATGGAAGTTGTTTTTCCAGTAGAAGTTCATATTCCCTCACTAAGGATCATGAATTAAGTAGGCCTGGGGGAAGATGATTGGATTCAGACAAGATAGGATCAGTTGAACTTGATTGATGAGAAGCGACTGGCTGCTGTTTGTCACGGTCAGATGTACCAAAAACGCATGATTAAGGCTTTCAACAAAAACATCAAGCCTCGAGTATATCAAGCTGGTGACTTGGTGATAAAGCGCATCATTCTGCCACAAGGCAACCCTATGGGAAAATGGACTCCTACCTACGAAGGGCCATTTGTTGTCAGGAGAGTATTCTCTGGCGGTGCCATGATGCTGACAACCATGGATGGTGAAGACTTCCCACATCTTATGAACGCGGACATAGTTAAAAAATATTACGTATAAGAGACCCGCTAGGTTGACACATCTAGGCAAAAATAAGGGCATCCTGGCAAACCAAAAGGTATGGGCAAAAATTAGGGATATATATACAAAAGATTATACACCCGGCAAGTCTAAAACCCGAAAGGGCGACTTGGGCAAAAATGGGTATCCTGGTAGGCTGAAAGCCCGAAAGGGCGGTCCAGGCAAAAGTTAAGGATTAAAAGTGTATGGCTATGTCTCGTGGAATCACCATAATTAATTTTATCACCAACGTCCGAGTTCAAACGGTCCAAGATCAATCCAATCAACTTTAGTCAATGGCAAGAGGCATTCGAAGACATTGGGGAAATAGTAGAGTTGGAATGCAATGAGATCACTTCCACATGGCTATTATCTTTGTTTTCAATTTTGTTTTCCTTTCGATGATTTCCTCTTACTAGGATCTCCGTCTCTTTGTACAAAAACGCCTGTTCATGGGCAAAATATCAATACAAATATACTTTAAAGTGCAAACTTTCTGTTTTTGTTTTGAATGCAAAGTTGTCCAATGACTAAAATTGAACGAACATATGCATATGAACATAATTAAAACTATTTGGCACATGTGTCCTGCTAAGCAGCAGCAAGCATCTCTTTAATGGATATGGAATACCCCCACAGAGTTATTTCATTAGCATTATCCCCACAAGACCGGCTACAATATACCAATCCTCAACAGAGTTACCCACAAAGTCTCTTTGCATAGGTTGATTCCTAGCCAGAGTCTCAATATCTTGACAGCTCTCTCCCCAGCTAAGTTGGTCCTAAAAGAAGAAGCCTTGTGGATCTTCCTAAAAGAGCTCACCTCATCAGCAGTTCATCAAGTATTCATCAACATGGTTTATTTCCCCAATAAACAACATATGACATACAACAATCAACGAACAGCAAAATCCCCCAGCATAGTCTATCTTCCTCAGCTGAGTTTATCTTCCCCGGCTGAGTCTATCCTCTCCAGCTTGAGTTTGCCTTTCAGACTATTACAAATTAGAGGGCCACAACCCCTAATCCCCAGTAAAGTCGTCAACAAAACCTTCACTACCTCGAAAAGATACTATGAAGCCAGTACCCGACCAGATATTAGTACAATTTTCAAGCTACTATGAAGCTTGAACCCGACCAGATAATAGTCAACTTCTCAAGTCACGATAGAGCCTGGACCCGACCAAATAATAGTGTAACCTTTCAGCTACTATGAAGCCTGGACCTGACCAGATATTAGTCAACTTTCAAATACTATGAAACTTGGACCCGACCAAATAATAGTTTAGCTCTTCGATATATAGAAGAACCTGGACTCAACTAGACCAGGGTTTAACTTCTTTTCCCCAGTAGAGTTTGCCTCTACCCCAGCAAGTTACTGTGAAGCCTAGATCTGACCAGATATCAGTTTTCAACTTCATCTTTTCAAGTAAGTTATTGTGAAGCCTGGATCCGACCAGATAGTAATTCCTATCAGAAGTTTGTTGTGAAACCTGGAATCCGACCAGATAACAACTAAGTTCCAAGTAGGTTACTATAAAGCCTGGACCCGACCAGATATCAGTTCAACTCTATCTCTTCAGACAAGTTCATTGTGGAGCCTGGACCCGGTTGTGATACGGTGGCAGAACCGACTGTTAATACTGGTTTGCTTTTTTTGTTCACAAAATGTCGCGGTAAACAAGAGTCGCCATCGACTTTTATTTCATCCAACAAAGGAAAAGGAAAAAGAACAGAAAAAAACCTTTTTCGAGATGTTTCTGAGTACTGGGGGGGGTAGGTTATAGAAAGGGAAGGTGCTAGCACCCTTTCTATCCATGGTTTTCCATAGGCTCTTAGGTACTTGCTCATTTTGAAATTGCTTGAGTGTGCTTGCTTTGAAAAGTTTTGTTTTACTTCATTTTAACCCTTGTTTATGTCCTTAAGAGTGTTACGAAGTTGTTTTTGATAACTTTGTTTGAAAAGTGTTTGTGTGAGAAAAATTTGTTTGATTGAGCAAGTACTTAAGAATTTTCTACCTACTCGAAAAAAAGTGTGTTTGTTTTCCTTTTAGACAATGCTATCCCATTATTAAGAAATAGGTAGCATCGTCGTTGGAGTTTTTTAGGGACATTCGAAGGGACGAAATGGTCTCTGAAGGCAACAAGTAAGGATACCTTAGCATTTCGAAGGGACTATCGTCATAAGATCAATTTATAGGCAACTCGAGGGACAAGTAGGGATTATGATCTTTATGACGACTTTGAATCACGAGTCTTGGCTAAGGTATCCCTATGTTCGAGGGACACGACCATTATTTCCGACACAACCAAGTGAGGCAAACCCTAGGAGTGAGCATGTGCATGTGTTTGATTTTAGTTATTTAATCTTTGTGCAATTAAGGTGATCTACTGTTTTAATTTTATTTGTCTTTTGCATGCAAGCCTATTATCCATACATCTAGACAGTTCATAGTTGCGGAAATTAAAAGCGGGAAAGTAAATCTACGCTATTACAAGGCTTCGTGAAGGGGGTTACATGACCAAAAACTGGGGATTAAATAGTAAATAATATACGGTAAACCCTAATTAAAAACTATTACAAACCCGAAGCAAATACAATAATTGGAAAATAAAATATTGCGCGCAAGAATTAAGTACGGGAATCAAAGTTTAAATTCTAAAAATCTAATCAATTAAAGAGAAAATATTTTTTTGTATTTTATTATTGAGAAAAATATTTGAAATCCTAACCTAAATCTAATTAATTAAAAAAATATATTTTATGGTATTTTATTGAGAAAATTAAATATTTGTGAATTAAACCTAATTTGTCTAATTAATTTTAATTATGAAAATAATCAAGTCAATATCATTAAATTAATTATTTTCCAAAAAAAAACTAATTTTAATAAAAAACCTAATTCTACATTTTTGTGGTTTTCTTGATTTTATGATTAAATAAAAAATGATTTTTTTTGTTGTTTTGTAAAAAGGAATTAATCAAATAAAACAAAAGAAAATAAAGAAAGAAAGTAATTGGGCCTGTGGCGAAAGCATATTAGAGGGTGTGGAATGGAATTGTTAAGCCCAGAATTATAGGCCCATTTGCCCACGTAGGGATTCAGTGCAGCTGGCCTTCAAGAGGTCCACCGCGCGTCTGCATGCGTGAGGCGTTAGATCTGGCCTGGACATGATCTGATGGCGTGGATTTGAGGATGCATGATGGCCTCTTTGAAGGTGAGGCTCGCTAGATCTGGGATAAAGAAATTGGAAAATATGAAAATGTGAGATTCTGGGATCGAACCCAGAACCCTTTGCTTCAACGCCTGCGCCTTTGCCATCTGTGCTGGGATGGTTAGTTGTAAATATAATAACATAAATAAAATATAAATGAAATAAAGTGGTCTTTCCCAAACGCGCGTGTGATTCATATCACCCAATGGGATTCTGCCACCTAATTTTCTTCTTCCCCATAACTGTTATTTTTTGTCACACTTTTACCTACAGTCGTTTTCGTCACTAAAAGCTATAGTGACGGATTTTGTTCGTAGCCATAAACCTGTAAAATTCAAAAATGCAGCACAAGCAGAATAAATTCAAACCAAAGACATGGATCAATTGAAAATCATCTTCTAAGCATGATAGTACCCCTGATTTTGTCCAATTTTGCCTATATATGGAATTCCCAATTTGGGACCTTAAAACCCTTACAATGGCATCGTGCCATTCCTGCACTTAAACTTCAATCAAACCAATCAAAAACATTGCAAATATGATAGAAAGCATGGATATATGATCAAAAAATGTTTATGATGGATAAATTATTGAAAATAAATCTTGAAAAAAGATGCAAACCGTGGCACTGTGAGGCGTGATTTCTGAAGGTTTTAAGGCTGGAGGGCGATTGTAATAGCTTCAAGAAATGTCCAGGAACGGATTGCTGGCCTTGGAATTACAAGAATCAGTCTATGGAGGAATATGTGATCAACACTTTTTTTAACAAAAAATTGAAGTTGACCTCCTTGTTTTCACGACCCAAAAACCTCCCTTATGCTTTGGAAATGTTGTGTATATATCATAGAATGATTTAGGTCAACAAAAACTGATCATATCTTTGCAAATTATGGAGATTTGATTTCGTTCTTTGCCTTGTATGATTTGTTTCCAAAATAGACTAAATTAAGATCTTTTCCAATCAATTAGCTATTGCACAAATTTTTTGATTTGCTAGTTGTTCATGGACTCATAATATGCTCATAAAATCAAATCTTTGATTTTATTTGATTATTCTACTATTTAAATTGATTTATTTTGATTTAAATGGATAAAAAATCAAAATAAATAATAAAAATAATAAAATAATAGGTGGATAAGCTCAGGGGTCGTGGTCCATCTTAGGAACAAGTTTCCAACAAGAAAACATGGGCCCATTTGGAAAAAAAAGTCATTTTGATCAATATTGACTTCATGCACATTTCCAAAAATTGGTCAATTTTGACAATACATATCTCCCTCAATTTTAACCCTAAGAGAGTGTTCTTGGACTTTTTAGAAAGCTTAGGATGTCCCCTAAGCAACCCTTTGGTTTCATCTCAATTGGGTCTTCCATGTTCATGTAAGAAGCTTTGACCCAAAAGGTGTTTTTGTTGACTTTTCAAAAGGATCTATAATGTAGAAATTCATATCTTTTTATGAGTGCATATTTTGAACTTGTGGGATGAAGATGAGTTGTAGGGAATTGCATCCTCTTCAAAATGAGCCTGAGATGGAAAAAGTTTGATAAAGTATGAAGAAGTTATTCCTGGTCAAAGTTTGATTGACTTTTCCTAGGAAACCCTAAATTAGCAACTTTTGGGTTTTGATGAATTTGGGGCATTCCTTGAAGAATCATGATCAACCCTTGATAAACTGATGAATTTCACTTCAAAATGTTGATGTTGACCAAAAATATTGAAGTTTGACTGTATGTGGGCCACAGTCGACTTTTGACCTAGTACGGTCAATTTTCAAGCATCTGGGCAATTGACTGAGTAAATTTCTTGTGCAAGGCATGAAACTTTACATGAATGATCTTGAGAACATATTAGGACCATGGAAAGCATTTGGGACCTTTGTATTTCAACCATCCTGATGAAAATGGAAACCCTAGTTTGAGGTACATTGCCTTTTAGAAAGAGTTTATCTGGTCAACTCTTGGGCATCCTTGAGAAATTTGGGGTTCTCAATGGGCATGTGATGAGTAAAATGAGAGGGCAAATTTTCGGGTTACAACAGCTGCCCATGTTCAATCTTCTTAAACTTGAGTATGTAGATTGGTTGTCTGCCTTTCATAATCTGAAGGTGGAAGATGATTGAACACTAGAGTGCCCAGAAATTTGCACTCGTCTGAGATGGTGCTGGACTGTATAGGTAGTATCAGGAATGGGCTTATAGATGCCATTTGGAGGAGATAACGGAAGTTCACCGGAGATGGGCTTAAAGATGCCATCCGGAAGATATGACGGAGAATCGTTGGAGATGGACTTAAAGATGCCATCTAGAGGATGTTGATTTCCCGAGATATTCCTTTGATGAGAATTCCTGTTCCTGTCATTGAGGAGGAATCTGATGAGGAAGGTTGGTCTCTGTCTTGGGAGAAATAGAATTTTAGGAGCTTCAGTTGTCCGCTACTCTACTGGGGAATCATCTCTTAGTCGGGGATATGAAAATGAACTGCTATTTGGTCGTGCTCTAGGCCTTACAGTGATTTGCTGAGGATAATAAGATTAACTGCTATTTGGTCATGCTCCAGGTTTCATAGTGACTTACTGGGGAGATGAGATTAAACTTGCTATCTGGTCGTGCTCCAGGCTTTGCAATCTCAAAAACTGTTATCTGGCCGTGCTCTAGGCTTCAGAAGGAATTAAGTGGTTATCTGGTCGCATATGGGTTTCAACTTGAATTTAGGGCATACTAATATTCGGTCGTTTCCAGGCTTCATAGTAATTGGCCGAGTAAACTGCTATCTGGTCAAATTCCAAGCTTCGCAGTACCTTATGTTGTTATCTAGTCGTGCTCTAGTTTTTACAGTGTCTTTTGCCTCCATCAGGTCGTGCTCCAGGCTTCACAGCATCTTATACCGTTATCTGGTCATGCTCCAGCCTTCAGTAATTTAGGGAAATTATGATATTATCCGGTCGATCTCCGGGCTTCGTAGCTTGAATTCGAGATATACCACTATCTGGTCGATTCCAAGCTTCGTAGTATTTTGTACTGTTATCCGGTCGCGTCCCAGGCTTCAATAATTTGGAGAAATTAAGATATTATTTGGTCGATTTTCGGGCTTCATAGCTTGAATTTGAGATATACCACTATCTGGTCGATTCCAGGCTTCGTAGTATTTTGTAGAAATTAAGATATTATCTGGTCGATTTCCGGGCTTCATAGCTTGAATTTGAGATATACCACTATCTGGTCGATTCCAGGCTTCATAGTATTTTGTACTGTTATCCAGTCGATTTCCAGGCTTCACAGTATGATGTATTGTTGGTTGACTATTATCCGGTCGATTTCTGGACTTCATAGCTTTTTTAACTTGAATAGAAATCTTAGTATCGATTTGACTGAACTAGGGAAAGGTCTCGAGTTGTCTTCAACTGGGAGAGAAATTTTAGTATCGATTTGACTAAACCCGAGAGAGGTCTCGGATTAACTTTGACTGGCATAGAAATTAGGGGAATCATAGCGGCGATTCGGATGACCCAGACGAAAGTCTTAGAACATCTTCAACTAGAATAGAAACCTTAGTGTCAGTTTGACTGAACCAGAGAAAATCTTGAAAAGTGTTGGAATATCTTCAACTGGAATAGAAACCTTGGTGTCGGTTTGACTGAACCAGAGAGAACTTGTGAGAACTTGATTGCATCTTTCCCTAAAATGTAAAGAGTTAGTCGTATGTAATGTCATGATGTATGAAATGTATTGAGTAATCATGTTCTCAAAATAAATGAGATTGTGCTGTATAATATGTATGTGCATGCCATGATGTATGGATATGCAATGCTATTGTGATATTCTCTAGCTGGGGAAAATAAATCCTGGACTGTTGCTGGAGAGTATAAGGAGTTGAGCTCTTCGTTTCTGTTGGGGATAGTGACCGAAGATGATTAGCTGGAGATTTACATCCATTCTGCTTGAAAACATTCTACCGGAGGAGACTCTGTCTGAGAATAACCCTATGGGGGAATGACTCTGTGGGGAAGAGAGATACTCTGTTGGAAGATCTACTGATTTAGAGAAATAAACTCAGCTGGGGATGAACTTCCATTCTGCTTGAGAAGAGCTCTGTTGGAGATTAAGCTTCCGCTGTCAGAGAAATAAACTCTGCATAGGAGAAAAACTTTATAAACTGTTTATGATTATAAATTTCGGCTGGGGAATACAGACATTAGCTTTTTAAAAGAGCCTGTTGGGGAAGGAATTCCTGACGGAGGTCGGACCTTGGTTGTCTCGGATATGTGGGGAGTATAGGTATCACTGTCTTGTATGTAATAGTGACTTTGCTTCCAACTGTCTCTGCCCCTTGTACCATGCTGGAAAAAGTACATGCGGAGATTTTGTGGATGGATCTTTGTCGTGATTGTACTTGAACATGTATTTAATGAGTGTCAGGATGACATTCGTCTCTGGATCGTATCTGAACTATACTTGAAATATGTGTTAAATGAGTGTCAGAATGACACCCGTCTCTGGATCGTATCTTAACTGTACTTGAAACATGTGCTGAATGAGCATCAGAATGGAATCCGTATCTGGAGCGTATCTGAACTGTATCTGAAAGTTGAATCAGGATGAGTATCAGAATGGCATCCGTATCTAGAGCGTATCTGAACTGTATCTGAAAGCTGAATCTGAATGAGTATCAGAATGGCATCCGTATCTGGAGCGTATCTGAACTGTATCAGAAATCTGAATCTGAATGAGTATCAGAATGGCATTTGTATCTAGAGCGTATCTGAACTGTGTCTGAAAGCTGAATCTGAATGAGTATCAGAATGGCATCCGTATCTGGAGCGTATCTGAACTGTTTCTCGATTCTGGTGCTCTTGATGAATACTGATCAAGGTATAAGTCTTACACTGATAGACAGGTGACGGGACATAGTCATATGTTTTAAATCCCTAACTTTTTCCTGGACCGCCCTTTCGGGTTTTCAGTCCACCGGGATACCTTTTTTTTTCCTAAGCCGCCTTTTCAGGTTTTCGAATTATTGGGTGTACAGATTTTTTTTATGTATATCCCTAACTTTTGCCCGAACCCTTTTGGTTCGTCGGGATTCCCTTATTTTTTCCAAGGTGTGTCAACCTAGCGGGTCTTTTTTTTCATGCGTAGTATTTTCTGACTATGTCCATGCTTTCAGGATGTAGAGAGTTGTCACTGTCCATAGTGTTGTGTTGTAGTACTGTCAAAAATGTTTTCTTGGTGGCACATGATTCGTTGTTGCAATGCGTGTGTAATGCCCCAAGCGATTCAGATGGGGATCTGCCCCTGGTTATTTGGCACTTTTGGAGAGACTTCCCCAGGTATGTTTAGACATCATGTCCTGCCCCTTGCTTATGGAAGACCTGTTATTGGAAGTGTCTTTCCTACTGAGGTGATTCTATCCATTGAGAGGATGTCTGTTCATTGAATATCCATTGTGCGGATTTCTTTATTGTCAAACAAATTAGTCATATGCAAACAATGTCATTTAAAGAATGCAAAACTCATGTTTGTCTTGAAAATTTTTTGAAAATGTGTTTTGTGTAGTAAAACGAAATTTACAAGAATGTGATATCAACTTAGGATTCGTAACAAAGCCTATAGGAGTCAGGATCACTTTGTAACAGTATGCTCTCAAACTAACCCATGCTTCAGCTAGGACTTTTAAGGGTTATAACGTGGCCTGGTTTACGGTTCAAGAAACAAAGGATAGAGGCTCAAACTTTATTTGTACCCAACCCGCTCTTCATGATGTTCTTCAGTCCTATGCTCAGTTAATTGCACGTTTAGATCCAGATTGAGTCTGGAATCTTTGCTATGATACTTGGTGATGATCCAGAAATTGAACATTTGTTTTGAAAAGGCATTCATTTTTGTAATCTTCTTTTTGTCGGGGATTTGTAGTAACCTCTTTTTTTTCGTTATCCCTTCTTTTGCCTGAACTATTTCTTTTGTGATTACAGTCAGCGGGATGCCCCAATTTTTCTCTTAAGTCTCCTTCGTAGGTTTTTACTTAATGGGCTTTTATTTCGAGAGATAATGACTGCCTTTCTTGACGATTATACAGAACCATCGTCGTCTTTTGTTTTAGGAGGACGTCTTTGATTCCATTCATTATGTACGAAGCGGCAGATTGTGACTGAATGCGCCTCTGAATTAACTGAGAAAACTGCCCTGCCCCAGGTTATGATTAAGGGTTTTTACTTGTGTGAAAAGAAAAACTCCTACTTCTTTGGCTCGAAGGGGTTGACTAGGGATTATCTTCCTTATAACTCAATTGTTTAGGATTTGAAACAACGCATGTACATCGTCAGCGGGGTCTGTTCCAAAGCATATTGTACAGATTGTGGTATCATTTTTATCATCCTCCCTCTAAGGATTAGATTTTTTAATAGAGAGTTGAATATCACCAAAAGGAAGTATAGAGAAGTTTAAGCATAGTGAAAACAGATTAATTCAAGACAAAACATGTGTAATGCATTAATGAAATAACAAAGTTTTGACATGACAATAATTGTTCGAATAAGCAGAGAAAATACAACTTGAGAATTAAATGAACAAAAATGCTTTCAATCCTAGCCATGTTTTGGAAAGGGAGCAGTGATCACATTGGGGGCCTCAGGAGGGTCGAATTCAATCTCCTTAGCATCAATCAGATCCTGTACTTTGTTCTTCAAATCCCAGCAATCATTGGTGTCGTGGCCTGGACTTTCCGAATGGTAAGCACAACGAGCATTCAGTTTATACTAGGGAGAGGTGGTGTTAGGGTTCTTCGGAGCTTCCTTCAGAGTAACCAGATTGGACTTTAGCAAATGAGGTAAATCTTGAGACAACGTCATGTTGATCTGAGTGAACTGTCTAGCTGGTATTTTTGCTCTTGGATGATTGTTTCTTTGTTGAGCAGGTGCAGGTTTGGGAATCATAACAGACCCTACCGCCGGACGACACTCGGTTCGATTCTGATTCTTCTGGTTATAGACGGAACTGACTTCCTTTTTACCTGCAAACGGCTTCCTTGCAGCATTAGAAGAGGCATCCTTCTGAATTTTTCCATTTCAGATTCCAGCTTCCACTCTTTCTCCTGTTAAGATCAGTTCAGTAAAACCTGCCGATGAACTTCCAATCAGATGGTTGAAGAATGGCCCAGTCAAAGTTCCCAGAAACATATCCACGTGCTCCCTATCATCCAAGGGAGGTTGAAATCTTCCAGCCAAATCTCTCTACTTCTGAGCATAATCCTTGAAACCCTTGTTCGAACCCATAGACAGATTTTGGAGTTGTGCACAGGTGGGAGCGAGATCTGCATTATACTGATATTGCTTATAAAATGCAGTAGCAAGGTCTTCCCAGTTATGAACATTGGCTCTTTCCAGCTGATAGAACCAATCCAGTTGTGTTCCAGACAGACTGTCTTGGAAGAAGTGAACCCACAAGTCTTTGTCAGCAGTATAAGGCTGTATCTTCCTCACATAGGAACGAAGATGAATTTTAGGACAAGAGACCCCATCATACTTAGCAAATACCGGTGCCTTGAATTTTGGGGGGATGACAACCCCGGAGACCAGACCCAACTCTTCAAAATCCAGCCCAGGAACCTTCTGGATTTCCATAGTACTCAGACGCTCTTCTAACTGCTTATACTTTTCATCATCCGGAAGGTACTGCTCCTCATTATAATTAGTTTCATTGTCAGGCTCTTTAG
Source organism: Vicia faba (assembly GCA_948472305.1). Classification (NCBI taxonomy): domain Eukaryota; kingdom Viridiplantae; phylum Streptophyta; class Magnoliopsida; order Fabales; family Fabaceae; genus Vicia; species Vicia faba. The sequence continues at coordinate 994,211,703 of OX451739.1, read as the reverse complement.
GACTAGGGTCCTCTTCTTTGGCTTCACCCTCTTGATTCTCTCCCTCTTTAGATGAAGGAGCTAAATCATTAACCCGTCTTGGAGGCCCTCTGAACCTTCTGCTCATATGTGCCACACCGGTTGTCCTCGTGGTCTTCTTAGTGTTCTTCTTAACAATCAGGGCCTTCAGCTCTTCCTGTCCTTTGGCCAGAGCCACAATCATTTGATGGAACTGCATGTTCTGAGTATGAAGATCTTTCATAGGTTGTTCAAGAGTCATTGCTGAAATAAACAGCGGAGGAGATGAGAAACCTGTTATGAATCCTGTTATGCAATGATATGTATGATATGTATGCAATGTTTTCAAGGATCTCGCGGGGTAAACACAAGAGACTGTTAGAATTTGACTGCAGCTTTGATTGAAGAACTTTGTATCGTTGAGAGTCCTTATACGAGAGTCAAGCTCACCATATCAAGTGGGTCATAGCCCCTGACTCAAGTTGTTGAGTTTTGATCTTCTAACGACAATGGCTAGAGGAAAATAAATCCCCTTGCCCCTTGCTAGAGGTCTGATTTACCATAACATGCATCACAAACCCTTGAGATCCTTGAAATGGTTAAGGAAATGCTAAGGCATGATGTTATGATGTGTATGTTATGCTTTTAAGCAAAAGTGTGAGGTGATGTAAGCAAGTAAACCCTGCAAGAAATCCAAGTTATTGGATAATAACTGTAAACAAAACCTGCAAGGAACTCATGTTGTCAGGTAATAAAACTCTGCAAGTAGTTCAAGTTGAAAGCACACAAGTCACGCAAACAACCTTAGGTTTAGGCTTGCATGGGTTTTAAGGTTATACCCCCTTGAAGCTGGACTGGTTCAACCTGTCCTATAAATATGTAACCGGGTTCTAAAGGGATCTCAATATCACAGATCTTCCCCCCAGCTTCGTTCAATAGGCGATTGACTTGCAACCAAAAAAAACTCAAGAGTCAAACCTCAATGAGTGTAGCATCGAGTATCTGTCGACCTTGGCATACACCAAAGTCGGCCATCTCACTACGTCCTACTGGCCAAGTTGTGAAATTAAAGGTTCTAAGGTCACTTGATGCTTTATGACACCACGCGGCTGCCCCGTACATCTCCCTGATTGACTCAAGGGTTATGGGTACCAACCAAAGTGCCATATCAACGTAGCTACTGCTTCAACTGTGTCAGTATACCCCAGCACAGCTCCCTCACAGTTTATTGCTACTTACCTAAAAGGTGTTTCCCGATTCGGGTGTAGGATCAAATAACCCAAACAGTTCCCATAAATATAAAGCAAGCAAGACAATCAAGAGAAAGCAATTAAATATGACCTAGATCCTAAGGTTTACCCCACTTTATATTTTATTCCCCAGCAGAGTCGCCAGTTCTGTGATACGGTGGCAGAACCGACTGTTAATCTTAGTTTGCGTTTTTTGTTCGCAAAATGTCGCGGTAAGCAAGAGTCACCGCCGACTTTTATTTCATCCAACAAAGGAAAAGGAAAAAGAATAGAAAAAACCTTTTTCGAGATGTTTCTGAGTACGGGGGGTAGGTTATAGAAAGGGAAGGTGCTAGCACCCTTTCTATCCATGGTTTTCCATGGGCTCTTAGGTACTTGCTCATTTTGAAATTGCTTGAGTGTGCTTGCTTTGAAAGGTTTTGTTTTACTTTGTTTTAACCCTTGTTTCTGTCCTCAAGAGTGTTACGAAGTTGTTTTTGAAAACTTTGTTTGAAAAGTGTTTGTGTGAGAAAAATTTGTTTGTTTGAGCAGGTACTTAAGAATTTTCTACCTACTCGAAAAAAATCTGTTCGTTTTCCTTTTAGACAATGCTATCCCATTATTGAGAAATAGGTAGCATCATCGTTGGAGTTTTTTAGGGATATTCGAAGGGAAGAAATGGTCTCTGAAGGCAACAAGTAAGTATACCTTAGCATTTCGAAGGGACTATCGTCATAAGATTAATTCGTAGGCAACTCGAGGGACAAGTAGGGACTATGATCTTTATGACGACTTTGAATCGCGGGTCATGGCTAAGGTATCCCTACGTTCGAGAGACACGACCATTATTTCAGAGGCAACCAAGTGAGGAAAACCCTAGGAGTGAGCATGTGCATGTGTTTGATTTTAGTTATTTAATCTTTGTACAATTAAGGTGATCTACTATTTTAATTTTATTTGTCTTTTGCATGCAAGCCTATTATCCATACATCTAGACAGTTCATAGTTGCAGAAATTAAAAGCGGAAAAGTAAATCTACGCTTTTACAAGGCTTCGGGGATGGGGTTACATGACCAAAAACCGGGGATTAAACAGTAAATAATATGCGGTAAACTCTAATTAAAAACTATTACAAACCCGAAGCAAATACAATAATTGGAAAATAAATTATTGCGCGCGAGAATTAAGTACGAGAATCAAAGTTTAAATTCTAAAAATCTAATCAATTAAAGAGAAAATATTTTTTTGTATTTTATTATTGAGAAAAATATTTAATATCCTAACCTAAATCTAATTAATTAAAAAATATTTTTTGGTATTTTAATGAGAAAATTAAATATTTGTAAATTAACCTAATTTGTCTAATTTATTTTAATTATGAAAACAATCAAGTCAATATCATTAAATTAATTATTTTCCAAAAAAAAACTAATTTTAATAAAAAACCTAATTCTACATTTTTGTGGTTTTCTTGATTTTATGATTAAATAAAAAAATGGTTTTTTTTGTTGTTTTGTAAAAAGAAATTAATCAAATAAAACAAAAGAAAATAAAGAAAGAAAGTAATTGGGCCTGTGGCGAAAGAAGATTAGGGGGTGTGGAATGGAATTGTTAAGCCCAGAATTATATGCCCATTTGCTCACGTGGGGATTCAGTGAAGCTGGCCTTTCAGGAAGTCCACCACGCGCCTGCATGCTTGAGGCATTAGATCTGGCCAGGACATGATCTGATGGCATGGATTTGAGGATGCATGATGGTCATTTTAAAGGTGAGGCTCGCTGGATCTGGGACAGAGAAATTGAAAAATATGAAAACGTGAGATTCTGGGATCGAACCCATAACCCTTTGCTTCACCGCCTGTGCCTTTGCCATATGTGCTGGGATGGTTAGTTTTAAATATAATAACATAAATAAAATATAAAGGAAATAAAGTGGTCTTTCCCAAACGCGCGCGTGATTCAAATCACCAAATGGGATTCTGCCACCTAATTGTCTTCTTCCCCATAATTGTTGTTTTTGGCCACACTTTTACCTACAATCGTTTCCGTCAATAAAAGCTATAGTAACGGATTTTGTTCATAGCCATAAACCTGTAAAATTCAAAAATGCAGCACAAGCAGAATAAATTCAAACCAAAGACATGGATCAATTGCAAATCATCTTCTAAGCATGATAGTACCCCTGATTTTGTCCAATTTTACCTCTATATGGAATTCCCAATTTGGGACCTCAAAACCTTAACAATGGCATCTTGCCATTCCTGCACTTAAACTTCAATCAAACCAATCAAAAACATTGTAAATATGATAGCAAGCATGGATATATGATCAAAACATGTTTATGATGGATAAATTATTGAAAACCAATCTTGAAAAAAGATGCAAACTGTGGCACTATGAGGCGTTATTTCTGAAGGTTTTAAGGCTGAAGGACTATTGGAATAGCTTCAAGAAATGTCCAGGAACAGATTGTTGGCCTTGGAATTACTGGAATCAGTCTATGGAGGAATATATGATCAACACTTTTTTTGACAAAAAATTAAAGTTGACCTCCTTGTTTTCATGACCCAAAAACCTCCCTTATGCTTTGGAAATGTTGTGTATATATCAGAGTATGATTTAGGTCAACAAAAACTGATCATATCTTTGCAAATTATGGAGATTTAATTTCGTTCTTTGCCTTGTATGATTTGTTTCCAAAATAGACCAAATTAAGATCTTTTCCAATCAATTAGCTATTGCACGAATTTTTTGATTTGCTAGCTATTCATGGACTCATAATATGCTCATAAAATCAAATCTTTGATTTTATTTGATTATTCTACTATTTAAATTGATTTATTTTGATTTAAATGGATAAAAAATCAAAATAAATAATAAAAATAATAAAATAATAGGTGGATAAGCTCAGGGGTCGTGGTTCATCTTAGGAACAATTTTACAACAAGAAAACATGGGCCCATTTGGAAAAAAAAGTCATTCTGATCAGTATTGACTTCATGCACATTACCAAAAATTGGTCAATTTTGACAATACATATCTCCCTCAATTTTAACCCTAAGAGAGTGTTCTTGGACTTTTAGAAAGCTTAGGATGTCCCCTAAACAACCCTTTTGGTTTCATCTCAATTGGGTCTTCCATGTTCATGTAAGAATCTTTGACCCAAAAGGTGTTTTTGTTGACTTTTCAAAAGGACCTATAATGTAGAAATTCATATCTTTTTATGAGTATATATTTTGAACTTGTGGAATGAAGATGAGTTGTAGATAATTGCATCCTCTTCAAAATGAGCCTTAGATAGAAACTTTCTGATAAAGTATGACGAAGTTATGCCTGGTGAAAGTTTGATTGACTTTTCCTAGGAAACCCTAATTTAGCAACTTTTGGGTTTTGATGAATTTGGGGAATTCCTTGAAGAATCATGATCAACCCTTGATCAAATGATGAATATCACTTCAAAATGTTTATGTTAACCAAAAATCTTGAAGTTTGACTGTATGTGGGCCACAGTCGACTTTTGACCTAGTATAGTTGATTTTCAGGCATCTGGGCAATTGACTGAGAAAACTTCTTGTGAAAGGCATGAAACTTGACACGGATGATCTTGAGAACATATTAGGACCATGGAAAGAATTTGGGACCTTTGGATTTCAACCATCCTGATGAAAATGGAAACCCTAGTTTGAGGTACATTGCCTTTAGGAGAGAGTTTGTCTGGTCAACTCTTGGGCATCCTTGAGCAATTTGGGGTTCTCAATGGGCATAGGTTGAGTAAAATGAGAGGGAAAATTTTGGGGTACAACACCGGCAAAATAGCAATTAACTTCATCCACCTCAAAAATATGCAAAGTCTGGAATCCGACCAGATAGCGGTTTAATGTCATTAAGTTATTATGAAGCCTGGATCCGACCAGATATCAGTTTTCAACTTCATCTTTTCAAGCAAGTTATTGTGAAGCCTGGAGCCCGACCAGATAACAACTATCTACAATCCCCAACAAGACACTATGGAGCCTGGACCCGACCAGATAATAATATAACTTTTCAAAAACCATGAAGCATGGACCCGACCAGATAGTAGTTACCACTTCAAGTTTATTGTGAAGCCTGGATCCGACCAGAGGACAATTCAACTTCAAGAAATCTGCAAAGCCTGGATCTGACCAGATAACAGTTCAATTTCCAGAAATTTTCTGCGAAGCCTGGAATCTGACCAGATAATAGATGATTTATTCTTCCCCAACAAGTTATTATGAAACTTGGAACCCGACCAGATAGCAATTGACTTCCTCATCCTCGGCAAGTTGTGAAGCCTGGACCCGACCAGATAACAGCTAACATTCAAGAGATATTCCCTGACGGAAGCATTTTGTCAACAAAATTTGAAGATACGTATATTCTTCATCCCCAACAGCAAGCCGGGATTCAGCTTCCCAGAACTCCTCAGCAGTAGTCAGGGATTTATTTTCCCGGACAAATATGCATCCCATGTTCATACATCATAGCATATACATACAAAATGCATTTAGCACAATCCCATTCATCTTGTGAACATCACGCATACATCTGCATTTAACTAACCTTTTTTCCCACATGTAAAACATCAAGTTTTAGTATAAATCGAGCAAATATTTGTTTTGATACTTCTTCCAGTATTTTCCATCATTCCTCCAAATGGCATCTATGATCCCATTGCCAATACATCTTCGAGTGCACATTTATGGGCACTCTAGTGTTCAATCACCTTCCACCTTCAAGTCGCGAATGGCGGATCTGCCAATCCGACTCTTCAGGTTTAAGAAGATTGAACAGGGGAAGTTGTTCTACCCCAAAATTTTCCCTCTCATTTCTCAATAAATCTCTCACAAGATCTCCATTGATTCAAGACTGCACAAGGTTTGATCAGCTTAAGACACCTCCTTAAGCATTGATGACTCAAATTAGGGTTTGAGTTTGCACAAGGACAAATGGACTTTTAATGCTCCATATGACTTTCATGGATAATTTTGGACCCTCAAGATTTCTCATGTCAAGTTTCAAGTTTTGGATCACATTTTTGCTCAGTCAATTGATCAGATAACCTAAAATCAGCTGTAGTGGGGGAAAAGTCAATTGTGGTCAATTTACAGTCAAGCTTCATAATTTTTTATCCATATCAACATCATGAACTCATATTTGTCAATTCATCAAGTTTGGATCACAATTCCTCAAGAAATTGGATCAGATCATCAAAAGGGCAAAATGGTCAAAATTAAGGTTTTGACTGGGAAGGTTCAATTTCTGATTTTTGACCTAACAAATGACTTATTGGTTTAAGGCATGATCTCAAGGATTAAAATGCATCATTTTGACCTAATGGCATGGCTCAAAGCATTTCTCAAGATCAATTGATTGGCAGATGATTTCAGTCAACTGATGAAAAGTCAATTGTACACTGAAAAGTCAAACTTTGACGTTTTGATCAAAATCAAGTTTCAAAGATTACAATTTCATCAAGACATTTGAAAATATGAAACTTGTTCATCAAGAAATAAAAAAGCCAAATTTCATTTTGAAAAGTCAAAATTTCTAAAACTTAGAATTTTTTCTAAGTGTTGGAAAAGTTCACTTTTTTCATAACTTTGAGCCAAATTTACACCATGATGCAAGATGATTCAAATGAAACTGCAAACATGAAAGTTGTAGATCTTAATGAGATCTAAAACATTGTATGGCATAAATTTTCCTATAAATTCTTGGATTTTAAATTATGATTTTGTGAAGACATGTTCATGAAACTTAAAAGACTTAGTGAAATTTTGCCCTAGTTAGGCAGGATTTTTACCTAACTTCATGGCAAATTTTCCCCTAGTTCCAAATGGAATTTTCAAAAATATCCAACATGAAGGTTGTAGTGTATGTTACAAGGTTTCCAAAATGTCCAAGAACTCATTTAGATCATATTTGAGCTAAGAGAATCGAAGCCATGAAGTTAGAGTTTCATTCTTGTATTACAAGTCAATTTTGTGATGAACACTTGATCCAATATTCAAGCATGTTGTACAAATCCTACTTTGCAGGCTTCTAACTTTCATTTCACTCCATAATTAAATGGCTACACAACTGTTAGAGCTTTAAATGCATTCAATGCATTGCCCATGCCTAATACCATTTTAGGAAGAAAGACAACATTGCCATTTTGGAAAAGTGGCTATTATGCACAAAGTCAATTCTTGAGCCTCTAACTTGTTCCCTCTGATCACACTCCATCTACAAAGTCAGAATCAATGTGATAAAAGTGCTTAACCACTCTACATTGCTGGGACAAAACATTGAAACTTGATTTTTCTCACTTTTCTTCAAAATCAAGCAACCTAGCCATAACCCTATAACTCAGAAATTTGTTGTGCAAAAGTCCTCTAACCTTTTTCATATAACTATACAAGTTATTTGCAAGCATAGGCACGATTTCAAGCACCCTCAAAACCTCCCAAGCACCCTGCTACATAAAATCTACCATAACTTGACAATTTTGAGCAAAAAACTCACCATCTTCATTTCCACTCGTGCGTTTTGAAAACTAATCATCCAAACATCTTCCATACATCATATCAAAGTAATTCAGGCCCCTGTTTCCTGACTGTAACCCCTCCATCACCATCCACCATTTTCAAAACTGAAGCTTGCAACTTGACTTGAGTTGGGAGTTTCAGCCATCCTCAAAGCAAAGTAGGAGTTGGAATACACTCAAGGAGGTCCAGGCCAGCTAAACAGATCATTAGGACATCTCAAAGGATGCTCAAACTCCCTACACAATTCTCACTTCAAGGTAAGTTTTTCTCAACTGTGATATCTTAATACAAGCATCTTTTGTACATACATTCTGAAGTAGAAATGTAGATATCATTGCTCTGAAGTTGTACATGTCCATAGATTTCATTTATATTGATTGAGCTTAGAGAATTTTAGGTTTGAATCTTTGAAAAAAGTTAGGTCAGAATTTGGTACTTTTAGAAATTCTCATTCATCTTTGATTTATAGCTTATGATATTTATATGGTTGGATTCGTATGGAAAAATGGAGTAAGTTTCATGTTTACATTTTTCATTTTGGATAAGAAATGAGCAAGTTATAGGAACCATGGCTGGAGGTTGAAGATGAAGTCATTTTCAGGACTTGACTTATGTTATGTATTTATTGTTTCACTTATGTTAACGGATGTACAGCCACCCAGTGGCAAAGGCAGTGCGCATTTGTGTTCAAGGTCATGAGTTCAAGTCCCAGCGCTGCCTTTTATCATTATTTTTCAGCATTTTCTCTCTTTTTACCACAACCAGCGCCTGAGCTTAGTATACTGGGCCTCTACCATTTTTGTTGATCCTCACCCCCACTTCACTACACAATACAGACCCATTTTTTTTATATTTTTTTTATTTTTGCTGATTACAAAAAACACCATTTGGGCCAAACTCCAACAAAAAACTGTTTTTTCTAATAAACATCTTAAACTTCTTTTTCACCCTATGACTTTTATATTTTATTTTATTTTATTTTTCTTTATTATCTTTATTATTATTTTTATTATTATTATTATTATTATTATTAATAAAAATACAAAAAAAAACATTTTTATTTATTATTTATATACTTATAGTTTATTTTTCTTTATAAACTAAAAAAGACAAACATTTTCTTAAACAAACTTAATTTCTTTTTTTAATAATAATTAGATTTAGGTTTAGTTAATTTCTTTTCTAATTAAAATTAACTTAGAATTTAGGTTTCTTTTAATTAATTAATTTCCAATATTATTTTTATTAAACTTAAAAGCTTTTCATAAATAAAATACTAAAAATGCTTTCTAACTTAATTTCTTTTTTAATTAGTTTAGGTTTAATTTTATTTAATTTTTTAATTAATCATTTTTCTTAGTTAGGTCAAAACTAAACCCTTAACAAAAATAAAACAAAATTATTTCCTTTCCATTTACATTCTTGCACATTATATTCCTTTCAATTCTTGTATATTATTCAATATGGTTGTAATAGATAATTAGGTTTAATTTCTTGCAATCCCTATTTGTAAATTTGTATACCCCCTCCCGTAATGATGTAATAGCGTAGTAAATTTGCTTTCCGCAATTTATCGCTTTCATATAAATGCTAGTAATTAGGGTTTGTATGGAAAGATAAAATCAACAAGTAGATAACCCTAATCAAAGACAATGCATGCAAATCAAACACACTATTCACACATGCACCCTTAGGGTAATTCCACTTGTTGCCTTACAAAAATGGTCATGTTATGCATGTGGGATATCTTAGCAAACACAATCAAAAATACAAGATCATAGTCCCTCGATGACGCTACGAATGTTGCCTTTCAAATGATCTTAGTCCCTCAAAAAAGAAATGTTAAGATATCTTACAACATTGTTATCATGATTATACGATGACTCATGCCCGTCCCTTTACATCTAAAGATAAGGCTTCTTACCAAATCAATGGTAAGATAGCAATATCAAAGGAAGGAAGAAATTAACAAAGACTTTTGAGTAGGTAGATTGTTCCTAGTTGCTTGTTCACTTTCAAAACAAACATCCTTGCTCATTTTCAAAATAAACACCAACCACTTTCAAAAACAAACTTTAAAAACTTAAAATATTTTCAAAAGTCCAACACTTTGTATACGTTCTTACGAACGAGAACCATTACAAGTTTTGCCTAAACGAAGGTGCCTTTTCAAAAATACTTTCAAAAACCACCACAAAAGTACATTTTCAAACAAAAGCAAGTGATCTAGCAAGCAACTAAGAGTCCATATATAACTATGGATGAAAAGGGTGCTAACACCTTCCATTTTCATAATTTACCCCCCAAACTCAAGAAATCATCTCAAAGGTCTTTCCTGTTCTTTTCCACCTTTCCTTTTGGATAAAAGAAAAGTCGGTGGCGACTCTTGCTAACCGCAACATTTGCGATCAAATGCAAAACATCCCAAGTCAGTTCTCCCACCACATTACAACGACCCAAGAATCCTCTGACTTCCTTCTCATAGCGGGGAACTGGAATTTCTTGAATGGATTTTACCTTTGTAGGATCAACTTCGATGCCTTTACCACTGACGACAAAACCTAGAAGCTTTTCAAACCTTACTCCAAATGTGCACTTATTAGGGTTCAACCTTAACTTGTACTTCTTCAGCCTCTCAAATATCTTGTGTAGGCGATCGAGATGCTCTTATTTGGTTTGCGACCTTGCGATCATATCATCCACATAGACCTCTATTTCATGATGGATCATATCATGAAATAAAGCTACCATAGCTCTTTGATATGTTTCCCCTGCATTCTTTAATTCGAACGTCATGACTTTATAGCAAAAGGTGCCCCCACTGCGTAACGATAGTGGTCTTCTCCCTGTCTTCGGGAGCCATCTTGATTTGGTTATAGCCAGAAAATCCATCCATGAAAGAGAAGACTTTATGTTGAGCGGTGTTATCAACCAAAATGTCAATATGAGGTTGAGGGAAATCATCTTTGGAGCTTGCCCTATTCAGATCCCTATAATCCACACACATGCAAACCTTTCCATCTTTCATTGGCACGGGGACCACGTTCGCAACCCATTGAGGATAAGAGGTGACAGCCAAAAAACCTGCATCAAATTGCTTCATTACCTCAGCCTTTATCTTTTCATACATGTATGGCCGCATACGACAAACCTTTTGCTTAATAGGAGGGAAATCTTCCTTTGTTGGTAGACGATGAACCACAATGTCGGTATCCAATCCTGGCATATCTCCATACGACCAAGCAAACACCTTAACATAGTCATGTAACATCTTAACCAATCTACACTTGATACCATCTTCTACATTGGCACCGATCTTGACTTCTTTCCTATCTGTCTCAATACCTAAGTTGGTAACTTAGACTGGCTCTTCATGAGGTTGAATAACTTTCTCTTCTTGCATTAGAAGTCTGGCTAATTCTCCTGGTATTTCACAATCGTCCTCGCCTTCGTCTTCGGCTTGGTTAATTGGATGTTAGAAGTCATAACTGGTAATAGTAAAGTCGTTGGCAATGAGATCCGGAATGGATGAAGATCTACAAGTGTGTGTGTGTGTGTGTGTGTGTGTGTGTGTGTGTGTGTGTGTGTGCATGTAAGATACATGTCTATTGAAAAAATGTAATAAAGGAAAATAAAGACAATAAACACAAATTTTTGAATGCAAAAGGTCCAATGGTTTATATTAAATGATCCCGTGATAAATGAACATGAACAAAACCCTTAACAAATGGACCATGGTGCCCCGGGCAAGGCACATGGCTTAAAAGTCATTGTTTGGAATTTAAGATTACAGACAAAATTTTGTTGAATTGACAGAAAATAGTAAACAGTAATTACTCCTCAATGAAGTAGATGGGAGTGAAATCCTTTTCATGCCAGTTGTTGAGCTTTCCTTTGACAGTAGGGTTGATCCAATCTTCAAAAGTATTTTCATCATCAGAGTCTTCCACAGCGTTCACTTCATGACTCCTGATGCGGAGAGCTGGATTTCCCACGCGAGCGCGCATGACTTCTTTCTGAGATTTGATGGTGAAACCCAATTCGAAATTGTCTGCTTTAAATGGAATGTCTGGAAGTTGTCCCCAGATAGAATAGTTTCCATCTTCGACCACGGCACAGGCGTCCTTAAGTGAAACCATTCTTGGTATAACTTCATCAGCTTTGGATATGTTGGAGAGATTTTGGTGGTGGCAACCATAGGAGGAACAATTTTGAAAGCCTAGAATGGAGTCTCTATGAATTCACCATCCATTTCCACATACTTGAAGGAATTGAGATGCCTCACCATAAATTCTTCTTCGCTGCAAACTGTAACGATCTTCCCCTTGACTAGGTATTTTAATTTTTGATGAAGGGTGGATGCTATTGCCCGTGCCCCATAGATCTAATGGTGTCCAAGCAAACAAGAGTAGGCGGGATGTATGTCCATTATATAAAAGGTAGAGTTGAAAATCTGTGAGCCAACTTTAATTGGGAGATCCACCTCTCCATGAACCATTCTCTTAGACCCATCGAAAGCCCTTACGACAATATCGCTTGGCTTCAATACCAGTCTTTCATAATTTAGCCAATTTAAAGCACCTTTAGGTAACATATTTAAAGATGAGCCAGTATCAATTAGGATATGAGCCAGGGTGGTCCCCTTGTATTCAATAGAGACATGCAAGGCGTTATTGTGGTTTCTTCCCATAGGAGTCAAATCAGTGTCGGAGAACCCTAATCCATTGTCAGCCGTTAAACTTGCTACACAGTTCTCGAACTGGTTAGCGGTGGTTTCTTGGGTAACATGGGCTTTCTTCAAGAACTTGATTAGAGCCTGGGCATGAACATCTGAACAGAGTAACAATGACATAATGGAAATTTTGGAGGGGGTTTTCCCCAGTTGCTCAACTATTTTGAAGTCACTCTTCTTTATGATTTTCAGGATTTCATCCATCTCTCGAGCGGAGGGTTCTTCAGCGTCAGTATCTTTGGTAGGTGCCCCTATCCTAGCAGGCTCACCTTCTTTCTCTTTGCATCTAGTGTTGGAACTAGACTTATCATTGGTTATGCATATGGGAGTTATTGTAATAGTGGGTGGTGAAATACCAGGGGAAAAGATTCTCCCTGTTATTGTTACTTTACTGGAACCTGCAATTTTAGTGACATCTGATTCGTCTTTGTTGATCCAAGAATCTTGTTTTATCCCATGATAATAAACCTTGGCACCATAGTCCCATGGAACCTCTTTATCATAGGAGTATGGAATAAGCTCGGCGGTAGTGATTATTAAAGTAGAAATGGTTGGTTCATTTGAAATTCTAAAAGGACCCTTTGAGGGGATCCTAAAATGCTTGTTAGAAATTGTTATTATGGACAAGTCTTCGGCTTTGTTGGTCAAACTCTTGATGGTAGGAATATTCTCAAACAGAATCCTGTGGCTATCTATCAGGTGTTGCATACCTTCCTTCAGCCGCTGGCACCCATTTACTTATTGATCACAGCAAACACAATCTTTAGAACAGCCAGGGAACACCCCGGCTCTCAGCAAATTAACCTTCACATTAGTTAATGGGTTGTTAAATCTTCAATGGAAGAGACGAAAGTAGTATCATCAATTGAATTAACACCTTTGCCATGATTCAGCATTGGTGCGGTTATCACATTTGGAGTAGCAGGTGGATAAAATTCAATTGTTTTATGGTCTATCAGATCTTGAATCTTATTCTTCAGAGCCCAGCATTGATCAATTTTATGCTCGGGACTGTTGGAATGATACGCACATTTGGCATTTAGATTATACTTAGGTGATGAAATATTTGGATTGGATGGTGGATCGCGTAATGTCACTAAGTTGGCCTTCAAAAGATGTTGTAAGGCTTGGGACAGTGACATGCTTATCCTCGTGAGCTGTCTTCGAGGAACTTCAGATTGTTGATTGTTGGATGATTGTCTTTGAGCAGATGGAGGGTTTGAGATTAACACAACATTAACAGAGGGTCGGTGATCCTTCTTGGTATCGGCCCTTTCCCCATACGTAGCATTTGTTTTCTTCTTTCCATGGAAGGGCTTCTTTACAGTATTGGATGCGGAAGCAGATGTCATGGGAATTTTCCCACTCTTAATGTCTCTTTCTACCCTTTCACCAGTTAGTATCAACTCGGTGAAACCAGACAAAGAACTTCCAATCAATAGGTTGAAAAATGGGCCAGTTAATGTACCCATGAACATGTCAACTATTTCTTTGTCAGTTAGTGGTGGTTAGACCCTACCAGTAAGATCCCTCCATTTTTGTGTGTACTCCTTAAACCCCTCATTAGTACCCATTGTCATACCTTGAAGTTGGACTCTAGTTGGTGCCAGGTCGATATTATATTGATATTGATGATAAAAAGTAGTGGCCAGATCTTCCCATGTATGGATGCGAGAATCCCCCAATTGATAGAACCATTCTAGTTGAGTCTCAGCCAGACTTTCTTGGAAGAAATGGACCCAAAGTTTTTTGTCGATAGTGTGCGGCTTTATCTTGCGCACGTAAGACCTTAGATGAAGTTTTGGGCAGGAAACCTCGTCATACTTGGCAAAGACCGGTATTTTAAACTTATGGGGAATGACGACCCCAGGTACTAAGCCCAACTCACCAAAATCCAAACCAGGCACGACTTGAATTTCAACAGCCTTTAGTCTATCCTCCAACTGCTTTTATTTATCCTCAGCCAGAGGATATTGCTCATAAAAGTAATCTTCATCTTCGGAAGCTTGATTATTGGCACCCCCGGCACGGGTGCTCCTTGTCTCTTCGTCTTGATTTTCGTCCTCCTCGGACGACTTTTCGACTATCTGTACCTGACGAACCAGACCTTTGAATCTCTTACCCATGTTGATGAAGGCCTTCTTTTTGGTTTTCTTCTTGGCTACTAGCATAGTCATCAGCTCTTGTTGCCCCTTAGCCAGGGTCAGTAAGGTCTCTTAGAACTTGGAATTTTGTGCTTGCAAGTCCTTCATTGTTTGTTCGAGATCCATCTTACTAAAATAAACAGTAGAAAGATAAGGAAACCTGTTGTGGAAAACCTATTTATGTTATGATGCATGAAAATGTGTATGCAAATGATTTCAAGGACTTAGAAGATTTAAGTTTGTTTAGACCAAAGGAACAAACATCAATTGCATAATAAGTTCAAATTGATTACAAACATGCCTCTTGGGGTTACAATAAATAAAAAATAAACTCCTAAGACAAAAAGGTCGAGCACATCCTCTTCGGTGCAATGTAGGCATTCAAACTTCGCTCTTTATGAAGCTGTCTTGTAAGCTCCAAAACCTTCTTTTCACTTGCGTAGAACTGGGTTTCAAAGGTGTCTCGCTTTTCCTTTAGATGAATCTAAGCTCTTTGCAAATCTTCAAGATAAGTAGGCATGTTAGGATAAAGGATAGTATATGGAACATCTCCTTCGACAACAGGCTCTATAATGATAGGTAGGATGGCTTCATAAGGAATCATGAGGTTTTGGGCGCGAGTCCGCACCCACTTGAGATAAGGCTCCAAAGGAATGGAGTTCTTATGCCCCAACGTCTTGCTATCAACCTTGTTAACCATGCCCCAAGCTCGTATTAATCTCTGATGATAACCTTGGACATTGCTCTCATAGTTAAATGTAATTCCTTGGACAAGTGCATCATGAGGGTCATCCCTCCTAGCATGCCCAAACTATCACAAAGCCAAACAAGGATTTTAGGTGATACATCCCCTAATTCCAAGTAGAGGGACATTAGGGAATTCCCCACAACGGTCAATAATAGTAAGGTCCTCCATAGATCGAGCACACCAATAAATATTATAATGTGTGAGTGACATTAATCTTTGAGACCATGTCAAGCCTTGCTCATTCTTCAACATTGATCGAGGTAGGTGTGAAATAAACCATATAGAGAGTAATGGAATGTAACACAAAATAGTTCCCATCCTCTTCATGGTGCGAGTGTGGCAACATTGTAGAATGTCTCCAAGTAAAGTAGGTATGGGATTACGAGAGAGAAAAACCTTGATGGCATTCACATCTATGAGTTAGTCCGGATTTGGAAATAGAACCAAACCATAGATTATAAGGGCCAAGATAACCTCAAAATCCTGAAGATCCAAATCTTCCCAGAACAAACGAGCCTTCTCCAACAAAAACTTGGCTAAGAAACCATTAACTCCACTTCTTGTCTCCCAATTTTCCGTAATGTCAGATCTCTTCAAATGCAAAGCTTTGGCAATAACTTCAGGTTTTAGAGCATCTTCTACACCGGTGAATGGTATTTTATCAAGCACAGGAACTCCTAACAATTGAGAGAATTCTTCTAATGTAGGTACTAATTGGTAGTCGGGAAAGGTGAAGCAATGATGCATAGGATCAAAGAATTGGAAAAGCACACACGTCATTTCTTCTTGGAAGTTTGAGGTAGCCAAATTGAGAAGTCGACCATATTTCTTGGTGATAGGAGAATCTCCAGGAACTCTTGATGCTAACTCTTGAAGTTAAGGAAGCACTTTCACGAAGTTGACTCGGATGGTATTCCTACGAGTAGAAGTCATGACCTACAAAACAGAACAAAGATAAATTCCTAAATCCTTGAAATGGTTAGTGAGAATGCTTTATGATGTTATGATGTTTATGATGACATGAATAATAACCACAAATAAAGCACACAAAAACCTTAGGTTTAGGCTTGCATGGGTTTCATAGGTAAGTACCCTCTTGAAGTTTAGTTGGTTTGAACCTATCCTAGAAAGTAATCAGGTTCTAGGGAATCTCAATATCACTGATCTTTCTTCATTGGGAATTTTTTAGCACAGTCAATCTTTTCTTGCGGCCAAAATATCCCAAAAGTTCGATCTCAATGAGTGTAGTATCGAGTATCAACCAACTTTGAGCTTTCCACCGAAACTGGCTATCTCACTACTTCCTAATGGCCAAGTTGTTCAATTAAAGGTTCTAAGGTTCGTTAGTGCTTCATGACATTACTCAGTGGCCCGTATTCTCCTTAATTCGCCATAAGGGATACTGGTACCCATAAATATGTCACACTAACATAGTTATTGTCTCAACCATATCGGTATATGCCGTACAATCTCCACAATTTTGTTATTTACCTAATGGTGTTCCCAGATCCGGCTAGAGGATCAATACAAACCTGTTGTACCCCCAAAATTTTCCCTCTAATATGTTTCCAAGATTTTTCTCTTACATAGGTGTTTACAAACACTTGATTAAAGAAAAATAAAATTTTTGAAGATAAACAAGATCTTTCTATTGGCATGAACAAGGTGTCTTTCGGTTGATATTTTGACAGGCTTCGATTGAGTGCCTAACCTCCTCCAAGCTCGCCTCAAATTTCGAAGATTCAATTGAAGCCTTGGTCTTTTGCTTGTTTGCTACACACCAGCTTCGACTGGGCATGTTTTCCCTTTGAAACAGCCTCCTTCGATCCAAAGGGGAAGAGATTCTTGTTAGTGCTCCTTTGATTACATCATTGGCTTTGCATGCTAGCTTGAATCACAAATGCAATGGCTACCTACATGCAAGTTGGATCCCTGTTTCGATTGGGCATTTGTTTTCCTTGGAGCAAGCTTGTTTCCTGCTTCTAATAGGCAAATTATCCCTCTATGCGTGCCTTCAGTGCACAGAGCAAGAACTTCTCCAAACTGGCCGTCGATTCACAAAGCTCCCACAAGGCAAAGGCCCCCTCTTCATCTTGCCTTCAGCATATAAGGCACTGACTACCTTTGTACTAGCTTCACCTAGGCAATGGCCTCCTCTACGCATGCTTTGACTTGCTTCATTCTAGCATCCGGAAGAAATAGGTTGCCTTTATGCCAGCTTTGACTGGGCAATGGCCCCATTTTAAACAATTGTACACACTTCAACACGCTTAATAGCCATTCTAAGGACACACCTTGGTGGCTTATTCGAAGAAGGCACAAAGCATGCACAGAAAGTCTGTAACACCCCAATTTAATTAATAGTAATTATATTATTATTTCCAAAAAAATTAATGGTTGATGTTTATTTTAGTAAATTAATAATTATTTAGTCGGTTATTTGATCCGATAGTTGATTATTTTGGTTTATTCGGTTTACCGAAAAATGATTATTTTTTTATATGATAATATTGTATTTTGGTGTATATATATTTTGTGTGTATTAATTGATTAATTTGTAATAATTGAATTATAATAGTATTTAATTAATTTTATTAAGTTAGTTTAATTAAATAATATAAGTTAGTTTTATTAAAATAAAAAATTAATTATATAAGTTATGTTTTACGTAACTATCAGTAAGTAGGTAATGTATATAATATATATATATAATATATATATATATATATATATATATATATATATATATATATATATATATATATATATATATATATATATATATATATATATATATATATATATATATATATATATATATATATATATATATATATATATATATATATATATATATGTTAGTTTTATAATATATATAATAATAAGTAAGTATAATATATATGTTATGTTACGTTTCAGTAAGTATATATATTATATAACTTAGTTTTATATAATATGTTAGTTTTATATTATATAAATATAAGTTAGTATATATGTACGTTAGAAAGAAAAGAACGAGTAAGATAGAAAAACAGAAGAGTAGTAGCAGAAGAGGAAAAGAAAGGAAAACCTAGAGTTGAAGAGAAGATAAGAAATTTCTGGAATCAAATCGAAAAGCTTGTTCCGGAGATTAATCGACAAGGGTTAAACTTCCTCTAAACATCTAGTATGTTTTTATTGCATTTGATTTGGTATTAGTTTAGGATTTAGGTTGAAATAGGGAAGAAAATGTTTCTGAGAAATAGTATATGTTTTGTTGTTGTTGTTATGTGTCTCGTTGTTGTTGTTGTTCTGATAAGGGAAAGGAAAAATTACGGTTAATCGGTAAAACTCGATATTTTGGATACGATCGAAGACGAATTAAGTTGTAGATGTGTTGAATATTCGAAATATTTTAGGAAATGCCGATTCCGGAAATAATGTGTTTGGTTTATAAGTATTTTGGTGTTGTGTGATAATTGTTGAAATGAAATAATTGATGCTTGTTGTGCAATGTTGTGGGAATGATTCATGGGGTTGAATTATGGTGATGTATGCTTGTAATTGAGATTGGGTTAGTCTTGATTTGCATAATTGTTGTTGTTGAATTGCACACCGCATCATACGTCGTGTCAAGAGGCGATGTCTGTTAGTCTCGTGGAGGCTAGTGGCTCGTCCCAAACTCAGAGTGGGGGTTTGAAAGCTTAAGGAATGGGCTTTTATGATTATCCGTATGAGGGATAGACATCGGCAAGTCCGAAGGATAATGGATGATTGGTACCACATGCATGAGTCGTGTTGTTGTGTCGAGTCGCATGTACATGTTTTATCGAGTTTATGTGTTGTTGAATATTGTGCATTATGTGCTAATTGGTAAATGGAATTGTCTGTGTTTGATTTCCTTGATTTGTTGATTATGTGAAATTGATTAAATGACTATCTTATGTTGTTTATGCAAGAGTTGGAAAAAGAGTAAGATTCCTTTATTTAATGCTTTTCTTTTGCTTTAAATTCATACTTTATGTTTGTTGGAATTCTTACCCTTCTGTTGAAATGATGCTTGATACGGCATCGTTCAGGTACTGAAAACGATAGTGCGAGGCGCACGGGTTAGCGGATGACTTAGGCTTGTAATCCGCTACTTTTTGATTTTGAGTCGATGCTCTGATTGTAACACTGGGTGTTTAGTGTCCGCATTCGAACTCATATTTTGTATATGGATTACACTTGTATATAATCCTTTGTATTGATTATATGTTGATGTATGTATATTATGACTTGATAACATGATTGGTGTATGAACCATATGGCTTAATGCCTTGTATATTATATTTTGATTCCTCCTTTACAGAAGATAATTTATTATGATTCCGTTGCGTTTGCACGAAAAAGAAAGTATATGCCATGAATATTTATTATGATTATGTGATTAAAGTGTGAATATGGCATGTCCGTTTTTCTTGAATATGTGAATTGATGTTGTGACACTCCTTCCGTGCATTTTTAATTCTCTGATTTATTTATACCGTTTAATTCGGGATTTATTTTAGAAGTGGTGTTATAAAGTCCATTCAAAATATCCATTTGAAGTACACACCTTGGTGGCCCATTCGAAGAGGGCACAAAACATGCACAGAAAGTCCATTCAAAATAGCCATTCGAAGGACACACCTTGGTGGCCCATTCGAAGAGGGCACAAAGCGTGCATAGAAAGTCCATTCAAAATAGCCATTCGAAGGACACACTTTGATGGCCCATTTGAAGAGGGCACAAAGCATGCATAGAAAGTCCATTCAAAAGAGCCAGTCGAAGGAGGCAACTTGAGGCCAATCGAAGGGCAGGGATTGAAGGCGTTTGAAAGAGTGAAGCATGTCCAGGTTCATTCAAATTCAAAAGGAGACAAGTTTCCATGACTTTTGCAACATTACAAAACAACATTCATGGCTTTGAAAACACTTGGTTATGGATGTTTAAACCTTTGCCTTCTTGTCCCCTCCATCCCTTCTATATAAAGAAGACACTAGCAAGCTCCAAAGGAGGCTGGACACAACAGGAGGGAGAGTCACACAAAGTCAAAAACATATTCTTGATGGTTTCTTGAGGCCTCTTTAAGCATCCCCAGCCCTTAAGCAAGTGTCTCCACATCCAGAAAGTGCCAAATCGAAGTCAACAACCATTGGTAAGATTTGGTAAAAAGATCAAACTCTACCTTTGCATGACACATCAATACTTGTAGTTCCATTTGATTTGTTATTCAAGACTAAAAGATCTGGGTTCGACCCCAGGTATGAATTTTTTCTGCCACTAACATTTGTTGCAGATCCAGCATAAATAAGGCCAGTGCGTACAGAATCGGAGGACCCCGGGTATAAATAAGGCCACTAACATTTCTAACATATCTTTGCAGATACAGTACCCTCACAAATGATCCATCAGGCGGTCTTGACAATTTCCTCTGGGTCGAAAGCCATATCCCTCACTGGATCGAAGGGTAGTACCTTTCTTTAGATTGAAGGGCAACTATTTTCACTGGATTGAAGGATAGCTAACCTCTCCTAAATCAAAAGGAAGCATCTCCTTCCATTGAAACAAACCATTCTTCCCTAAATCAAAACGTAATGACTCTCCCTGGATCGAAGGATGCCCCTATTGTATTTTTTTTCTTTTTTTTTTATTCCATTATTTTATCATTTGAATTAACTTTAAATCAAAAATCACAAAAAATATTAGGATAGTTTTTATTAATCAAATTAATTATTTTAACCTCTTTCTTGAAATTAAAACTAAATAGACTTAGGTTATATTTTCTTAAAATAAAAACAAAACAAAAAGATTTTTCACCTTAGGATTTTTCAGACATGTTTTCTACTTCGCGTGCATTTATTTATTTTCATATTTTTTCCATATTATTGTATCTGCCTACTGGATGTAATAGATTAAAACTAGGACATTTATTACTTTATCCCCCTCATTCTTGTACAGTGTAAATCCCCTCCCCAAAGCATTGTAATAGCGTAGATTCAAATTCCTGCACTTTACATTTTTGTACTTTAAATTCTTGTATATATATCAAGTACTAGACTAATAGGATTGTATGAAAAGACTGAAATCAAATGTTAGCAAACTTAATAAATATACAAAAATAACTGAACATAACACACTTGCACATATACACCTCTAAGGTACGCCCATTTTTGTTGCCTTCATAAATAAAAACAGTCATGAGGTAGGAACGCTTTAGCAAAAACCCATAAATCAAAAGATCATAGTCCCTCGATGACACTACAGTTGCCTTTCGGTAAATGATCTAGACCCAAAACAGAAATTGCTAAAGCGTCTCTACATTATTGCCTTTATGACTGTACGTCCCTTCAATGTCCCTCATACATCCAACGATGGGGCTTCTTACCAAATCAATGGTAAGATAGCAACATCTAAAGGATAGGAGGAAAAGAACTACCTTTTTCAAGTATAAAAGTAGATAGTTGTTAGAAGTTTGCTCAAAAACATTTTGCACTTACACAAATACTATTTTTCAAAAGCAACTTTCAAAACATTTGCTTTGTTAACACTCTTGAGGACTGATACAAGAGTTAAACGCAAAGCAAATCGCCACACTAAGGTATTTTCCAAACATTTTCAAACACACAAAGCACAGTGGTATTTCAAAATGAGCAAACCTCTAAGAGCTCGTAGATAACTACGGATGGAAAGGGTACTAACACCTTCCCTTTCCATAATCTACCCCCTTACTCAGAATAATATCGAAAAGGTCTTTTTCTGTTCTTTTCACCCTTTCCTTAATTTTGATAAAAGAAAAGTTGGTGACGACTCTTTCTTACTGCAACATTTGCAAACACAAACACAAAACCAATATTAAAATAGTCGGTTCTGCCACTGTATCACAGAACTGGTGACTATGTTGAAGATTAGTAAAAAGTGGGGTTTACCTTGGAGTTAGTTCATTATTAAACTTCTTTTTGTGCTTTGTATGCTTTATCCTTGGAGGGTTGTTTGGGTTGTTACTATAGATCCTACACTTGGATCTGGGGGCATCCTTTTAGGTAAGTAGCAATAGATCGTGGAAACTGTGTGGGGTATACCGACACGGTCAAAGCGATAGCTACGTTAGTGTGACACTTTGGTTGGTACCGGTATCTCTTGTGTTGAATCGGGGAGAATACGGGGCTGCTGTGTGGTGTCCTGAAGCACTAACAGACCTTAGAACCTTAGTTGAACAAACATGGCCATTAGGAAGTAGTGAGATAGCCGGCCTCGGTGTAAAGTTGGGGATTGGTTGATACTCGATGCTACACTCATTGAGATTTGACTCCCAAGTTTTGTTTGGTGCAAGTCAGTTTCCTATCGGAACAAAACTTGTGGGAAAAACAGTGCTATTAAGATCCCTTAGAACCCGGTTACTATTACTAGGATAGGTTGAGCAAACTAAACTTCAAGAGGGTACTTACCTACAAACCCCATACAAGCCTAAACCTAAGGCTGCTTGTGTGACTTGTTTTCTTTCAACTTGAACCACTTACATGGTCTGATTATCTAACAATATGATTTCCTTGCAGGATTTGTTTATAGTCATTATCCAATAAACTGGTTTCCTTGCAAGACATACTTGTCCTCATCACCCTACATTTTGCTTGATGTATAGCATACACATCATAGCATCATACCATAGCATTTCCTTAACCATTTCAAGGATCTCAAGGGCCTTTGATGCAGATTATGATAAAGTAAACGTCTAACAAGGGGCACGGGAATTTAGTTTCCTCTAACCAAATGCCTTCAAAAGACCAAAACACGACAACTTGAGTTAGGGGCTATGACCCACTCGATATGGTGAGCTTGACTCACATAGAAGGACTTTCAACAATGCCAAGTTCTTCAATCAAAGTAGCAAAATTCAACTTCTGACATTTTCTTGTTTAACCCACGAGATCCTTGAAAACATTTACATATCATACATGTCATTGCATAACAGGTATTCCCCAGACAGGCTTCTTATCTTTTCGCTATTTATTTCTGCAAAAAGAAATGGCTCTTGAACAAACAGTTAAGGAACTTCAGGCACAGAATGCCCAATTCCAAGAAATGTTCCTGAATCTGGCTAAGGGACAATAAGATCTGAAGGCTCTTGTTCTCAAATACCATATGAAAAAGGCAAAGAAACTAGTTTGTGTTTTGAGTGTGGGAAGAAGAAGACCAACTAACCGAGCTCTAGATTTCACAACCCCGTCAAAGGGAGGGGATAATCAAGAGGAAGGTGACGAGGAATATGAGTAAGGAGACAATAATCCAGCGTCTAAGGAAGATGAAGCCGACTATACTGGAGAGCAGTATCTTCCTGCTGGTAACAAATACAAGAAGTTGGAGGATCGTCTCAATGCAATGGAAATTCAGAGGGTACCCGATCTGGATTTTGAAGAATTAGGGTTAGTTCTAGGGGTGGTCATCCCACCTAAGTTTAAGGTCCATATCTTTACAAAATATGACGGTGTTTCCTGTCCCAAGCTTCACTTGAGGTCATATGTCAGAAAGATCCAACCTCACGCTGCTGACCGGAAGCTATGGGTCCATTTCTTCCAAGAAAGTTTGGTTGGCACTCAACTGGATTGGTTCTATCAGCTACAAGGAACCAACATCCATACCTGGGAAAACTTGGTTGTTGCTTTCTACAAGCAGTACCAATACAATTCTGACCTGGCACCAACTCGAGTGTAATTGCAGAATATGTCCATGGGCTCAAGAGAAGGGTTCAAGGAATATACACAAAAATGGAGGGATCTAGCCGGCAGGGTACAACCTCCTCTGAATGACCGGGAAATGGTATACATGTTCATGGGCACTCTGATAGGCTCGTTCTTTAATTTGCTAATTGGAAATTCCTCATCCGATTTTATAGAGATGGTTCTGACCGGGGAGAGGATTGAAAGCGGTATCAAGAGTGGGAAGATTCCAATGTCTACATCCTCTAATGCTGAGAGGAAGCCATTTGGTGGTAAAAAAGTAACTAATGTTGTATATGGTCAAAGGCGCCATAATACAAATAACCACCCTCAGTCCGTGGGAGCAGTGATAATGTCTAATCCTACACATGTTCAACATCAACGGGGAAATAGGTGCAGGATAAAGTATCAAGAGAGGAAGTACACTGATATTAATATGCCTTTGTCTCAAGCATTACAACAATTGCTAAAAGCGGAGCTGATTACACTAAGGGATCCTCCTCAAAAACCTGATACCTCTTCTCCTAAGTACAATCCTAATGTAAAATGTGCTTACCATTCGGATAGCCCTGGGAACGACATCGACAACTGCTGGACTTGGAAAAACAAGATTCAGGATTTGATCGACAGCAAGGAGATCAAATTTGACTCTCCTAAGACCCCAGTGTGACCAATGCTCCCATGCCAAATCATGGCCAAAATTGAGAGCGTTTATTGCATTTGAATTATCAATTATAATTCCTTTGTTGCTTAAAACATTTACCTTTATGTCAAACTTTGGTTATTCATATTAATACATTGCACATGTTTGTCTTGAATTATTTCATTCGTATTCATTATATTTAAACTGTGTTTTTACTTCCTTTTTTTGATATTCAAACTCCTAATTAAAAAGCTCTAAGCCTTTGGATGGAGGATGACGAAAACGATACCACAATCTTTACAGTATGCTTTTGAACAGTCCACGCTGACGATGTACATGCGTTGTTTCAAATCCTAAACAGTGGAGTTATAAGGAAGATAATCCCTAGTTAACCCCTTTGAGCCAAATAAGTAGGAGTTTTTCTTTTCACACAAATTAATATCCTTAATCATAACCTGAGCATGGTAGATTTCTCAGTTAATTCAAAAGTGCATTCATTCGCAAGCTCTACCTCCAGACACGACAAATAGTGTAGAAGATGTTCTCCAAAAGATAGTGATGGTTCCATATAATCATTAAGATAGGCAGTCATTCTCTATCAAAATAAAAGCCCGTTAAGTCAAAACCTATGGAGGGGACTTAAGAAAAACTGGGGCATCCCGCTGACTGTAAACATAAAAGAAACAATTCAGGAAAAAGTAGGGATAACAAAATCAAAAAAGAGGTCCTACAAATCCTCAACAAAAAGAAAAGGGTACAAAAATGACTACCTTCTCAAACAAACATTCAACTTCTGAATCATCACCAAGTATCAAAGTAAAGATTCCAGACTCAATTGGGATCTAAACGCGCAATTAACCGAGTTTAGGGATGAAGAACATCATGAAGGACGGTTGGGTACAAATAAATTTTGAGCCTTTATCCTTTGTTCCTTAAACCGTGAACCAGGCCACGCTACAACCCTTAAAAGTCCTAGCTGAAGCATGGGTTAGTTCAGAAGCATACTGTTACAAAAGGTATCCTGACTCCTGTAGGACTCGCTACAAATCCTGATTTGATATCACACTCTTACAAAATTTGTTTGTTTTACTAAAAATGAATTTTCAAACTTTAAGACAGACATAAGATTTGCATTCTTAAAATGCCATTGTTTGCATATGACTATTTGTTCAACAGCAGAGAAATTCGCACGACGGATATTCGATGAATAGAAGTCCTCTCAGTGGACAGAATCACCTCAGACAGAAAAGACATTTCCAATAACAGGCCCTTCATAATCAAGGAGCATGGCACGGTATCCAACTGATCTAGGGCAGTCAAGTCAAGATTCGAGGAATCTCTCAAAAATGCCAAATAGCCAGGGGGCAGACCTCCGTCTGAATCACTTGGGGAATTAGACATGAATTCCAGCAAAAAATCATGTGCAATCAAGCAAACATCTTCTAGCAGTATGGAAACACTTACTACTATAGACAATGACAATTCTCCAAACCCGGTGAATGTAGGACATAGTCAGAAAATACTATGCAAGAATAAAGACCCGCTAGGTTAACTGGCCTACGCAAAAATAAGGGCATCACGGCAAACTAAAGGTTCGGGAAAAAAATTAGGGATATACATATGAAAAAATATGTACACTCGGCAAGTCGAAAACCTGAAAAGGCGGCTTAGGAAAAAGGGGTATCCCGGTGGACTGAAAACCTAAAAGGGCAGTCCAGGCAAAATTTAGGGATTAAAGCGTACGATTATGTCCCTTCATCTTGTCATTTGGCT
This sequence comes from Vicia faba, assembly GCA_948472305.1. Lineage (NCBI taxonomy): Eukaryota > Viridiplantae > Streptophyta > Magnoliopsida > Fabales > Fabaceae > Vicia > Vicia faba. The sequence continues at coordinate 994,185,170 of OX451739.1, read as the reverse complement.
ATCAGTAGAACACTCCCTAATCAACATACACCAAGGACTCTAGATGTTGGGATAACAGTTAAAACCGTCTACGAAATCCTAGCAGATACCTTTTCCAGCAGGTACAGAGGTAGGGGCATCCTCCTAACAAAGGTCACTGCCATATTCTTAGCATGTAGCCTAATGATGTCAGGTGTTTTCACATCCTTGGCAGAGCAAAAACCTCCAAGTAATGCTCTAAAATCTCCAGTGAAGTCGCCAAGCTTTTCAACATTCCCCTACATGATTTCCACAAAATCCCCATGCAGTTTATGGAATTTACCTTCCGCAACAGAGTTTTATAAATATCAAGTAGTTTATAAATCCTTATCCACAATAGAGTTTATTTCTCTAGCTATGGAAGTTCATCCCCCAACTGAGTTTATTTCTCCAAATTGGTGAAATCTTCCAACCGAACTCTTCCCCTCGGCAAAATCATTCTCAAACAGAAGTCAAAGATCCTCGGCAGAGAAAGGGAATCGCCAACAAAAATATCTCCATTCATTATCACCAGCGGAAATTGAAAACTCACTTTCTTCACTCGCCAACAGCAGTCTGGGACTCAGGTTCCCGGTACTCTTCAACAACAATCAGGGATTCATTTGCCTCTGTTCAACAATACAACAATGGAATGACTGACAAGTTCATGCATTGCATTCATACATCATTTTACATATGTCATAGCATAGGCATCACGAATGCATATATTACAAATCTCATTCATTTTGAGAACATCATTTGCACTTCATGCACCATGACATTGCATGCAACTAAATCTTTATCTTTTCAGGTAAAGCATGTACATATATGAATCCTTCATTATCCACTGAGGTAGAAATTGTCAAAGATTCCTTCGTCATCTATTGAGGTAGAAATCTCAAAGATTCCTTCATTATCTACTGAGGCAGCAATCGTCAAATATTCCTTCATCATCTATTGAGGTAGCAAACGTCAAAGATTCCTTCATTATCTATTGAGGTAGCAATCATCAAAGATTCCTTTATTATCTACTGAGGTAGAAATTGTCAAAGATTCCTTCATCATCTATTGAGGCAACAATCGTCAAATATTCCTTCATTATCTATTGAGGTAGCAATCGTCAAATAGTCCTTCATTATCTATTGAGATAGCAATTGTCAAAGATTCCTTCACTGTCTACTGAGGTAGAAATCGTCAAATATTGCTCCATCATGTATTGAGGTAGAAATTGTCAAAGATTCCTTCATTATCTATTGAGGTAGAAATTGTCAAAGATTCCTTCATTATCTATTGAGGTAGCAATCGTCAAAGATTCCTTCATCATCTATTGAGGTAGCAATCGTCAAAGATTCCTTCATTATCTATTGAGGTGGAAATCGTCAAAGATTCCTTCATTATCTATTGAGGTAGCAATCTTCTAAGATTCCTTCATCATCCATTGAGGTAGCAATCGTCAAAGATTCCTTCATTATCCACTGAGGTAGCAATCGTCAAAGATTCCTTCATCATCTACTGAAGTAGCAATCATCAAAGATTCCTTCATCATCTATTGAGGTAGCAATCGTCAAAGATTCCTTAATTATCTATTGAGGTAGAAATCATCAAATATTCCTTCATTATCTACTGAGGTAGAAATTGTCAAAGATTCCTTCATCATCTATTGAGGTAGCAATCGTCAAAGATTCCTTTATTATCTATTGAGGTAGAAATCGTCAAATATTCCTTCATTATTGTATTGAGGTAGCAATCGTCAAAGATTCCTTCACTATCTACTAAGGTAGCAATCGTCAAATATTCCTTCATCATCTATTGAGGTAGCAATTGTCAAATATTCCTTCATTATCTACTGAGGTAGAAATCGTGAAAGATTACTTCATCATCTATTGAGGTAGCTATCGTCAAAGATTCCTTCATTATCTATTGAGGTAGCAATCGTCAAAGATTCCTTAATTATCTATTGAGGTAGCAATCGTCCAAGATTCCTTCATCATCCATTGAGGTAGAAATCGTCAAAGGTTCCTTCATTATCCACTGAGGTAGCATTCGTCAAAAATTCCCTCATCATCTATTGAGGTAGCAATCACCGAAGATTCCTTCATCATATATTGAGGCAGCAATCGTCAAAGATTCCTTCACCATCTACTGAGGTAGCAATCGTTAAAGATTCCTTCATTATCTATTGAGGTAGCAATCGTCCAAGATTCCTTCATCATCCATTGAGGTAGCAATCATCAAAGATTCCTTCATATAACCCTCCATAGGCAGTCCAACACAGACGCATCCTGGAACAGCCTTACACGGGCTCTTGCCAATACATTTCCTGATAACGGTTAATTCCATTATCTCAAGCAAATCACTGGAAACCTGGACTTCAACCAGAATACAGCAAACTTTCATCCCTCCAGAGAAAAATCTTCAGCAGAGCCTTGGACAACTGAAGTTCCTAGAATCTATTCCCCAGAGTTTTCCTCAAACAGGAGAACAACAAAAACCCACATTCCCCAATGGACTCCTCCTCAGACAGAAGGAACAGAAACCCCCAATAGGACCAGGTGTGAAATTAGCATCTACTTTAGATGTCATCTTTAAGCCCATCTCTGATGACTCTCTATCATCTCCTCCAAATGGCATCTGTAATCCCATTCCCTACATCATTAACCATCAGTGTTATTTCATGCGAGTGCAAATTTCTGGACACTCTAGTGTTCAATCATCTTCCACCTTCAGATCACGAAAGGCAGACAAGCCAATCTAAACCCTCAGGTTTAATAAGATTGAACAGGGGCAGCTGTTGTACCCCAAAATTTTCTCTCTCATATTTTCCTAAGATTTTTCTCTTACATAGGTGTTTACAAACACTTGATTAAAGAAAAATAAAAATTTTGAAGATAAACAAGGTCTTTCTATTGGCATGAACAAGGTGTCTTTTGATTGATATTTTGACAGGCTTCGATTGAGCGTCTAACCTCCTCCAAGCTTGCCTCAAATTTCCAAGCTTCGATTGAAGCCTTGGTCTTTTACTTGTTTGCTACACACCAGCTTCGACTGGGCATGTTTTCCCTTTGAAACATCCTCCTTAGATCCAAAGGGGAAGGGCTTCTTGTTAGTTCTCTTTCGATTACACCATTGGCTTTGCATGCTGGCTTGACTCACAAATGAAATGGCTACCTGCATGCAATTTGGATCCCTGATTCGATTGGCCATTTGTTTTCCTTGGAGCAAGCTTGTTTCCTGCTTCTACTAGGCAAAGTATCCCTTTGTGCATGCCTTCAGTGCACAAAGCAAGAACTTCTTCAAACTGGCCTTCGATTCACAAAGCCCCCACAAGGCAAAGGCCCCATCTTCAGCTTACCTTCAGCATACAAGGTATTGGCTACCTTTGTGCCAGCTTCGCCTAGGCAATGGCCTCCTCTACGCATGCTTTGACTTGCTTCATGCTAGCATCCACAAGACATAGGCTGCCTTTGTGCCAGCTTTGACTGGGCAATGGCCTCATTTTAAAAAATTGTACACACTTCAACACGCGTGATAGCCATTCGAAGGACACACCTTGGTGGCCCATTCGAAGAGGGCACAAAGCGTGCATAGAAAATCCATTCAAAATAGCCATTCGAAGGAAAAACCTTGGTGGCCCATTTGAAGAGGACACAAAGCGTGCACAGAAAGTCCATCCAAAATAGCCATTCAAAGGAAACACCTTGGTGGCCTATTCGAAGAGGGCACAAAGTGTACACAGAAATTCCATTCAAAATAGCCATTCGAAGGACACACTTTGATGGCGCATTCGAAGAGGGCACAATGCGTACATAGAAAGACCCTTCAAAAGAGCCAATCGAAGGAGGCAACTTGAGGCCAATCGAAGGGCATGCATTTAAGACATTTGAAAGAGTGAAGCATGTCCAAGTTCATTCAAATTCAAAAGGATACAAGTTCCCATGACTTTTGCAACGTTAAAAAACACCATTCATGGCTTTGAAAACACTTGTTTATGGTTGTTTAGACCTTTTTCCTTCTTGTCCCCTCCATCCCCTATATATAAAGAAGACACTAGCAAGCTCCAAAGGAGGCTGGACACAACAGGAGGAAGAGTCACACAAAGTCAAAAACATATTCTTGATGGTTTCGTGAGGCTTCTCCAAGCATCCCCAGCCCTTAAGCAAGTGTCTCCACATCCAGAAAGTGACAAATCGAAGTCATCAACCATTGGTAAGAATTGGTAAAAATATCAAACTTTACCTTTGCATGACACATCAATACTTGTGGTTCCATTCGATTTGTTATTAAATACTAAAAGATATTGGTTCGACCCCAGGTCTACATTCGTTTTTCCCCTAACACTTGTTGTAGATCCAGCATAAATAAGGCCAGTGCGTACAGAATCGAAGGACATGGGCTTGGCCCCAGGTCATGCTTTTTCGTTTTTCTAACATATCATTGCATATACAGTACCCTCACAAATGATCCATCAGCCGGTCTTGACAATGTCCTCTGGGTCGAAAGCCATATCCCTCGCTGGATCGAAGGGTAATACCTTTCTTTAGATCGAAGGGAAGCTATTTTCACTGGATTGAAGGATAGATAACCTCTCCTAAATCGAAAGGAAGCATCTCCTTCCATCGAAACAAACCATTCTTTCCTGAATCAAAAGGCCATGACTCTCCCTGGATCGAAGGATGCCCCTATTGTATTTTTGTTCTTTTTTTGTTATTCCATTATTTTATCATTTGAATTAACTTTAAATCAAAAATCACAAAAAATATTAGGATAGTTTTTATTAATCAAATTAATTTATAAATTAATTAATTAATTATTTTAACCTCTTTCTTGAAATTAAAACTAAATAGACTTAGGTTATATTTTCTTAAAATAAAAACAAAACAAAAAGATTTTTCACCTTAGGATTTTTCAGACATCTTTTCTACTTCGCGCGCATTTGTTTATTTTCATATTTTTTCCATATTAGTGTATCTCCCTACTCGATCTAATAGATTAAACTAGGACATTTACTGATTTATCCCCCTCATTCTTGTAGATTGTAAATCCCCTCCCCAGAGTATTGTAATTGTGTAGATTCAAATTCCTGCACTTTACATTTCTGCACTTTAAATTCTTGTATGTATATCAACTGCTAGACTAATAGGATTGTATGAAAAGACTGAAATCAAACGTTAGCAAACTTAATAAAAAGACAAAAATAAATGATCATAACACACTTGCACATGCACACCTCTAAGGTACGCCCATTTTTGTTGCCTTCAGAAATAAAAATAGTCATGAGGCAGGAACGCTTTAGCAAAGACCCATAAATCAAAAGATCATAGTCCCTCGATGACCCTACAGTTTCCTTTCGGTAAATGATCTAGTCCCAAACCATAAATTGTTAAAGCGTCTTTACATTGTTACCTTTATGACTGTACGTCCCTTCAATGTCCCTCATACATCCAATGATGGGGCTTCTTACCAAATCAATGGTAAGATAGCAACATCTAAAGGATAGGAGGAAAATAACTACCCTTTTCGAGTATAAAAGTAGATAGCTGTTAGAAGTTTGCTCAAAAACATTTTGCACTTACATAAATACTATTTTTCAAAAGAAATTTTTAAAACATTTGCTTTGTTAACACTCTTGAGGACTGATACAAGAGTTAAACACAAAGAAAATTGTTGCACTAAGGCATTTTCCAAACATTTTCAAACACACAAAGCACAAAGGTATTTCAAAATGAGAAAACCTCTAAGAGCCCGTAGATAACTACGGATGGAAAGGGTGTTAACACCTTCCCTTTCCATAATCCACCCCCCTTACTCAGAATAATCATGAAAATGTCTTTTTCTGTTCTTTTCACTCTTTCCTTCATTTGGATAAAAACAAATCGGTGGTGACTCTTTCTTACCGCAACATTTGCAAACACAAACGCAAAACCAGTATTAAAATAGTCGGTTCTGCCACTGTATTACAAAACCCAAACAAAGACCTGTAAATGTAAAGCAAATAAATCAAACAATGAAAGAGAATAAATGTGATCTAGCTCTAAGGTAACCTCACTTTTAAGATGTCCCCAGCAGAGTCGCAAGTTCTGTAATATAGTGGGAGAATTGACTTGGTTTTTTTTCATTTTATCACAATTGTTGCGGATAGCAAGAGTCGCCACCGACTTTTCTTTTATCCAATAAGGAAAGAGTGAAAAGAACAGGAAAGACCTTTGAGATATTTTCTTGAGTTCGGGGGGTAGGTTGTGAAAAGGGAAGGTGTTAGTACCCTTTTCATCCATAGCTATCTATGGGCTCTTAGTTGCTTGCTAGATCAATTTTGAAATTTCTTTGTTTGAAATGTGTTTGTGGTGGATTTTGAAAGTATTTTTGAAAAGTGCCTTCGTTTAGGCAAACTTTGTAATGATTCTCGTCTCTATAAGAATGCATACAAAGTGTTGTACTTTTGAAAATATTTCATGTTTTTGAAAGTGTTTAGTTTATTTTGAAAGATGTTTGTTTTGAAGATGGATTGTGAGCAAGCAACTAAGAACATTCTACATACTCAAAAGTCTTTTTTTCATTTCTTCCTTCCTTTGATATTTCTATCTCACCATTGATTGGTAAGTAGCCTTATCTTTGGATGTAAAGGGACGGGCATGGGTCATCGTATAGTCATGGATAGCAATGTTATGAGATATCTTAGCATTTTCCTTAAGGGACTAAGATCATTTGTAAGGCACCATTCGTAGCGTCATCGAGGGACTTTGATCTTGTATTTTGTTTGTTTTTGCTAAGATGTCTCACATGTGTAACATGACCATTTTTAAGGCAACAAAGTGGAGTAAACCCTAGAGGTGCAAAGTGTACAAGTGTATTGTATTTCATGCTTGAGTTTATCTTGGATTAGGGTTTTCTAAACATTGATTTTATTTTTCCATACAAACCCTAATTACTAGCATTTATATAAAAGTGATAAATTGCAGAAAATAAATATCCTACGCTATTACATCAATTGGGGATGGGGTGTACAAATATACAAATGGGGATTGCAATAAATTAAACCCTAATTATCTATTACAGCTATATTGAATAAATGTACAAGAATTGAAATAAATATTATGTACAAGAAATGGAATGAATATAGAGTGTATTTTTTGTATTAAAGATTTTTACCTAATTGAAAGAAAATAATTAACTAAAATAAGAAAATTAAGGTTAACTTATTAAACAAAGAAATTAATTTAATTAAAGAAAACAATTTTTTAGGGTTTTGTTTGTGAAAAGTTTTAATTAAATTAAACTAGTATAAAAATTAATTAATTAAAAGAAAACCTAGGTTCTAAGTTAATTTATTTTGAGGAAAAAGAAATTAATTTGTTTTAAGAGAATATTTTTAATGTGTGAAAATAGCAATCAAAATCCTAAATTCTAATTAATTTACAAAATAATTAATAAAGACAAAATAAAAGGGCATTAAAATAAATTTATTTTTATGTCAAAAATTAATTTAATTTAATAAAAACCTAAATCTTTTTTTATGATTTTTTCTGAATTTTGTATTAAGTAAAATACATTTTAAAAGTAAATAAATAAATGAAATAAGGAAAAATAAAATAAAATGGGCCAGAGGCTGTATTAGTGAAACAGGGGGTGGGAAGTCAGCAAAAATCCCAGGCCCAGGCGTGCTAGCTGGGAACAAAAAAGAAGAAAATGTTAGTGAACAATGAAAAATGGCAACGCTGGGGCTCGAACCCACGCCCTCAACATAATATGCGCGCTGCCTTACCACTTGGGTGGCTATACATATGGTGTATAAAATAAAACCATAACAATATATTACAAAACACTTCCATAGCCTGAACTTCATCTTCAACCTTGCGCCAACCAGACCATATGTATCTCAATCATTTCTCAACAAAAATGGAAAATGCAAACATGAAAGTTATTCCATTTTTTCTCACGATTCCAGAAATGTAAATCAATTATACTATAAATCAAAGATAAGCAAGAATTTTGTTGGCCGTAATATGAAACCTAATTTTTCCAGGAATTACAATCTCAAAATTCTCTAAGCTCAAGCAATATAAATGAAAACTATGGACATGGTTAGCTTCAGGGCAATGATGTCTACATTTTGTCTTTGAAAATGGAAGCCTAACAATGCCTATATGAAGAGTTGAAAGTTCAGAAAATTACCTTCAAAACTAGAAATTGTGAAATGAGTTAGAGGACCTTTTAAGGTGTTGTGATGATTGAGTTAGCTTCAATGAACCTCCAGGAAGCTAATGCAATGATTAGTTTATGCTGAGGATGGATGGAATGGTCTGGAGAAGTTAAGATGCAATGCCCTGTTTTTTAAAATGGAGGTTTATGAAGATGGAGTTACAATTGGATAATAGGTGTTGGGATTGTTTATGTATGATGTTTAGAATCTTTAGGAACCAAAACACCAAGAAATGCACGAGTAGATTTGAAGATTGGGTTTAAAACTCAGAAATGACAAGTTTTAAGGTGTTCTTGGTGATTCTCTGTTTTATGGTGTTTCAGGGCTTGAGCATTCTTCTCTTTGCTTATAAATAACTTGTATAGTTATAAGCAAAAGGTCTTAGGGTTTGAAGTTGACATATCTATGAGATATAGAGTTATAGCTATGTTACTTGATTTTGAAGAAAAGTGGAAAACAAGTTTCAATGTGTTGTACAAGCATGGTCTGAGTTGGTAGGAGGTTCTAGCCATGTTGCGTTTGGTTTTTGACTTTGCTTGTGTTCAAATGAAACAAGTTAGGAGCTCCATGCATTGACTTTTGCAATAAAGCTTGCTTTTTCAAAATAGAAGTGTTACCTTTGTGTCATTAATGGAATAACCATTTGTACAATGCCTCAAATGCTTGGATCAAAGATCTAACAGTTGTGTAAAAATTTAATTATGGAGTTAAATGCAAGTTAGAAGCTTGAAAAGTTGGATTTGTACATCATGCTTGAAGATTTGATCAAGTGTTCTTCACAAATTTGCCTTGCAAAACAAGAATGAAACCCTAACTTCATGGCTTCGATTCTCTTAGCTCAAACATGATCTCAATGAGTTATTGGACTTTTTAGAAAGCTTGTAACATTCTATAAAACTTTTATGTTGGACATTTTTGAAAATTCAATTTGGAACTATGTGAAACTTGGCCAAGTAGTTAGTTCAAAAATCTGCCTAACTAGGGCAAAATTTCACCAAGTGTTTTTGTTTCATGGACATGTCTTTATGAATTTATAACTTAAAATCCAAGCATTTCTAGAAAACATTTTGTACTACAATGTTTTAGATCTTATTGAGATCTACAACTTTCATGTTGTAAGTTTTCCTTGAATCATCTTGCATCATGGTGAAAATTTGGCACAAAGTCATGAAAAAAAGGTTAACTTTCCAACACAGAAAAATTTCTAAGTCTTTGAATTTTGACTTTTCAAAGATAATTTTAACTTTTTGATTTCTTGATGAGAAATATTCATATTTTGACATGTCTTGATGAAATATGATTTTTGAAACTTGATTTTGATCAAAAAGTCAAAGTTTGACTTTTCAGTGTATCAATTGACTTTTTATCAGTTGGCTGAATTTCAACTATCAATCAATTGATATTTGGGGAATGTTTTAAGCCATGCCGTTAGGTAAAAATTATTAATTTTAATCCTTGATATCATGTCTCAAACCAACAAGTCATATGTTAGGTCAAAAGTCAAAAATTGAACCTTCTCAGTCAAAACCCTAATTTTGACCATTTTGCCCTTTTGATGATCTAATCAAATCTCTTGAGGAATTGTGATTCAAACATGATCAATTGCCATATATGATTTCAAAATGTTTATATAGATCAAAAATTATGAATTTTGACTGTAAATTGACCACAATTGACTTTTTCCCCAATATAGTTGATTTTAGGTCAACTGATCAATTGACTGAGCAAAAATGTGATCCAAAGCTTGAAACTTGACATGAGCAATCTTGGGAGTCCAAAATGATCCATGAAAGTCATATGAAGCATTAAAAGTCCAATTGTCCTTATACAAACTCAAACCCTAATTTTGAGTCATCAGTGCTTGAGGAGGTGTTTTGAGCTGATCAAACCTTGTGCAGTCTTGAATCAATGGAGATCTTGTGAGAGAATTCTTAAGAAACTGAGAGGGAAAAATTTGGGGTACAAAACTTGTAATTAAATAAATCCACATGAACTTGAACTTGAATTCCAAGTAATCATGCTTTCACTCTTATTCTTGACATTATGAACAGACACATGTACTTAAGAGCTTTGATTCCTTGATGAATCCAAAGATTAATATCTTGAATTATGCTTTTTTATCACTTTGAAATATTGAAATCACGACACATTTGAATGAATATAAATAAACTTGCAAGCAACAACTAATTGAAAGAATAATGCTTTTATTCACAAAGAATTCACAACTTTATCTTTTGTGCCATGCTTGATCAATGAACCTCAATCTTCAATTGAATCAAAAAATTCAAGAAGCAACAAAATCCCATTTGAAAGATTTATGAAGTCTTGAACCATAGCTTAATCAACAAAAAACATCTTGATTTGATGAAAGCTTCAACCAATCCTAACCACTTGAAAAATATCATCACAAGAGAAGAACCTTGAGCAAATCCTTTAAACTTCTTGGAAAGAATTGACTTATGAAGCAAGTAATTAGGAGAAAATTGTTATATGATGAACTTGAAATAAGGAATGATGCTTAATATAGCCTTGAGGTAAAAACCTAGCAAAATTATCTTTGTTGAAGAAAGCCTTGAGATATTGAGAGGAACAAAACCCTAGCTTAGTAGCACTCTCAATGAAAACATGATGAAATCTTGAGCACACACAAGTGTAGCCCTAATGCACTTATTATTTGAGGAATCTTTGATGAAGATAAACTGATGAATTTTGATAACCTTGATCAATAAATATGTTCACAATGATTGATGGTTCAAAACTCTAATTCCACACCATGAGAGAGGAAGGAATCATTTGAACCAACTTGAATGAAGTAAAAGCTTCAATTCCAAGAGGAAACCCTAATGCCAAGAGTCCATTGATACCATGCCTTAGGAGGTCATGCAAATAAAGGATTGGTGATTCAAATGCATATGAGATTATGAACGAAATTTTTAGGGGTGAAAATTGGGGTATGATAGAAAAGTTTAGTAAATGGTATACTCTTATAGTAAATCTATTGAAAACTAAACTGGATGTATTAAGAACTGGAAAAATGAATTGGAGTTTTTTCAAAGCAATTTAATAAGTTTTATAGGAAACAAGTTACCGAGAGGCATAGAAGAATTGTTGACACACCTAAACAAAATGACATAGAGAACCACATGAACATAACCATTTCGAAGAGACTGAGGTGCATGTTAATGTGAAAACTTTCTTCATTGGTTATCCTAAAAGGGTGAAAGGTTATAAATTATGGAATATGAATCCTAGAGGATCAAAATTTATCATAAGTAAGGATGACACTTTTTAGGAGACTAGTATGAGGATGAACTACAAACTAGTAGAGGTTAAAAAATCATAAACTATGGTAAAAATGACTCAATTTGAGGTGGAGGTTCCTAGTAACGAGACTAGAAACAAGGAGGTAGTCAAGACCCCATATTTCTAGTACTATTGAAAGGAAACATACAATTCCTTCTAATTATCAATCGGCTCATGATAGAGTTAAAGTTTTACCACCTCAAAGGTACGATTTTTTATGATTTAAATGTAACTGAAGGGTATGACATCGATGACGCTACGCTCGATGGTGAAGATGGTGAAGGGGAGAACGACGAAGGATCGTGAGAAAGATATAAATATAAATTTTGTTATGTTTAATTTTATCATAGTTGATTATTTTATTTTGACCTTATTTTGAGGTTGAGAAAATCTCGTGCAACGCATGTTGAATTTATGAGAGAATCATCCATGCAAATTTTGTTACTTTGCTAGTTTTCTTTATAATACATAGGTTGTGTAATAATAATTATGATTAGGTGAATTCTTATCTACCCAAATCAAAAATTTGGGTAAGGTTACCCTCAGTGTAAAATTCTTTGAAAACAATAAATAATTATACTATTTAAATAAATATTTAAATATGTAAAAATTGAATGATATCATGTGATTGATGAAAGGTATACTACCCAAATTTTTGTGATAGGTAGAGAAGTTATCCCCTTATGATTATCATTATAAGGTTTACGAGTGGGGATAGAATGAGACGTAGTGGAGGTTATCCATGTTGTGGTAACCTTTGTTTCTTGATATTAAAGTAATAATGTTTACACCATAAGAAATTAGGGATTTTGTTTTATACGTTTAGTTTATAATGATCATTGGCTCCTTAATAATTCTATTTGAGAAAGAGGATTACTTCATTACAATATTTTAGAATTATAATTACAACTTAGTTGTAGGAAATTGCTTGTTAATTTTGTATCTGGTGGCCATTAGCATTGAATATCAAAGGCTCATAAAAGAACAATATATTATACATAGATGTTAAAAATCAAAATCTAGGTTTTTTAGTATTGTTTGAGTTTCTTTATATATCGAGCTAAATTTCATTAAGTTGCTCTACATATATATGAATTATACAAGTCAGTATATATACTGAAGTATCATGTTCAGATTTTCATTTAAAGCAATGGTAATATTACTTGTTGTTAATCAAAGGCAGTCTGCAAAAGCTCTCAATTGATTGTAATAAAGTTTATGGACATAACCTCACAAAAGCTCAACAAATATTATTAGTGGAACTCTCAAGTAGTTGTTTCTTGGGGATAGACCAAGAGTTAGAGAAACCTCTATAAATTTTAGTGCAATCTTTGTCTCTATTTATTTTCATCCATTTACTTTCCTCTATAATTATTTCTTTCCATTTTCTGCTGATGTCTCTATTTTTCGCTATAGTAATACAACTTATTGTTTTAGGTAATTAACCTAAAGTTAATCACGAATTTTGAATTATATAATTCACCCCCCCCCCCCCCCCCCCATTTTGTGCTTGGAGTCACTTGTTCAACAAGTGGCATCAGAGCTTAACTCATGTTAAAGACTAATCACCCCAGGTGGAAGCAAATGACTTCGGGAGATTCACTAAACAAATCACCATCCTTTAAGGAAGAAGAGTGTGGTTTTTGAAAAGAAAATATGAGAATCTTTATTTAGGGGATGAATCGTGGTATTTGAAAGGCTTTGAAAGAAGGTCCATTTGTTCCAACACATAAAGTTAATGGTGTTGTGGTGAACAAGGGAATGAATATGACTGGACCATATATGAGAAAGATAATTTACAACGTGGTTTGAAAGCAAAAATGACTATCATTATTTCTCTTAGTCCTGATGAGTAATTGCGTGTTTCTCAATGCAAAACTGCTAAAGAAATGTGGGTTACTCTCCTAGTTACCCATGAAGGTACTACTAAGGTAACAAGGTCGAGGTTGAACATATTGAACCATTAGTATGGTCTCTTCATAATGAAACCTGAAGAGAACATTTATGACATACAAAAACTATTCACTCACATCGTGAGTCACATGAGAACTCTTGGAAAAAGTTTCAAAATGAGAACTTGGTTATAAAAATCCTTAGATCCCTAAACTACAATTGGCAACCAAAAGTCATAGCGATTTTTTAATCTAGGGATTTGTTAACTTTGGATATGGAAACTCTATTTGGTAAATTGCAAGAACATGAGATGAAATTGAAAAGACTCGTTGATGATGAATATGGAGACAAGAAGAAGAAGAAGAAGAAGAAGAAGAAGAAGAAGAAGAGTATATCTCTCAAGGTTGAAGAAGAGAAATACTTTGACACCGATGAAGAAATGTCACTAATAATGAAGAACTTCAAAAGGTTCATGAAGCGAGAAATACAACAAGAATAACAAAGCGAAAATAAAGGAAAAATCAACATTCACTCCCATATGCTTTCAGTGTGAGAAGAAAGGGCATATAAAACCAAAATGCCCCCAAAATAAAAAAGAATATCATAATAAAAAAGGGAAAGAAACCTCATAAGGAAGAAAAGAAAGTGTATATCGTCTGGGAATAAAACTATATTGACTCCTCTGCAAAGAAACTAACATACTTTTCATGAAAGACAACAAAGATAACGAGGTAACTTTTCACTTTTTTTATCATGACTTATTTTGGATTTTATAGAAGTTGAATAAGAAAACGAGTAAGTTGAAAAAGTTATGTCAAACTCTAAAGAAACCATATCCTTCCTTGAAATTTAAAACTGAATTTTTCCAACTCAAATCTATTCCTCTTCCCATAAAATCTTAGTTGAGTCTGACAAGTGTAATCAATGTAAAATTTTAAAAAATGAAAATAAATATTTACAAATCACACTTGAAAGATTTACTAAAGGAACAGACAACTTGAATCTCCTTCTTGAAAGTTAAAGAGCATCGTGCAATAATGCAGAGTTAGATTATGAACGTGCTAACAATATTAACAAATTTGATAAAATTTGCTATGATCTTAAACTTCTGAATGCAAAACTCTTAAATGTACTTCTTACAATAGAAATGGTCACTTTTCCTTTTTCTGCTTTATCAAGAAAAGTCATGAAAGTAAAGATGGAAATCCATCCCTCATACTTTTATAAAAAGTATCATAAATGTAATATGAAAGCATATCTACTACATATTTTTGTAATTATGATCCTCGTGAAATACCCAAAGGAAGTTCTTGTTAAACTAACATTAAAGGATCCAAAAAGATCTGGGTACCTAAAGGTAAAATCCGAGTTCTTGTGCAAAAGTGATAAATACTTAATTCATGTTAAAATATCCTATTAAAACATAGCATTTATCTTACTTAAATGTCAATATTATAACATAAAAACCTTAAATGTTGAATATTAATGTTATTATACAAGTCTACTTGGTTTGGTTTATTTTGTGCAGGATTTGGTCCCTAAAGCAAAAACCAGCTATCAGACACTTCATTAAGCGAGCTGTAGTGAACTCCTAGTGAATTCAAGACATAAGGATAAAAATCTAGCATGCATACACTTCGCTAAGCGAAAATGTAGCGAAAAGAACAACTTGCTTAGTGAGTTACAGTTCGCATAGTGAAACCAAGATAGAAGAAAATCAACCAATTTCTCCAGCAGCAAAGAGAAGTGAGACATTTCGCTTAGCGAATCGAGCCTTCGCTTAGCAAAATAGGGCGGTCAAAGAAATATATTTTGATAAGACTTCAGGATGAAGAAATCAACTTCGCTAAGCAAGCCTCACCTCACTTAGCAAACTTTGGCAATTTCGATAAGACAAGTTGATTTGAAATCTTAATGAAGAAGTAATAGTTTGCTTTGCAAAGTATAGTTCACTTAGCGAACTCAGGTGACAAGAAATACTATAAATAGATCAGAGTTCAATTCAACAGAGGCATTCCACCTTTTATCTTGTAATGCAATATATAATTGTAACATAAGTAATAATATAGGAGGTTTTTTAGGTAGAAGGGTTGGATATGCATCAAGAGTCAGAAAATCGTCATTAATGTCGTTTCAAATCAATTCTCCAATTGTGCTTCAAGCTACCATGAGTAGCTAAATCCCTCTCTTGTTGGGATTGGTCATAGTTCGTTGAAACAATATGTATTCTCTTTAATCATGGCGTTATATGCAATTTATGTTTGAATCATTATTGTTGTTATCTTTGCTTTATCGTTTATTTCATGGATTGAATTGATATTGACAAATACGGTTCTAATCTTGATCCAAGATAACAAAAATGAAACACTAAATTCTAGAGATAAATTTAGGTTTAATAATCACTAAAAGTATTTAATCGTAATGCTACAGTATTGTTTAATAGGCTGAGAAATCTTCGATTAAACCATAACATAGAAATGGCATCAAGGTTTAGACATGAGATTTGTTTGTGTGTGATACGTGATGATAAAGTAACATTCTTAAATTGTGTATAACTGATTTCTAATATGCATTTTAAATCGGCGAATGAACACCAATTCCCAACAAGTCTATTTCTCTTAAACTTATCTTTCGTATTTTACGCAATTTACTTTTCGTCGCTTATAAACCAAACAAATCTTGAAACTTTTGCTTAGAAATATAGAAATCGTTGAACGGTTTTGATATCGCTCCAATCCATGCGGATACGATAAAACAATACTTTCATTTGATTTTATACAACATAAAATTGGCGTTGTTGTCGAGGATTGGAGTTTAAGGTATTAAAACATCGCAATCGTTTCTATACTTCTAAAGTTGTGTATTTATTATATATTGTATATATTTGTTTTTTTGCAAACGTCTGTTCAAGTATTTGGATAGGTGAAAATTTTGTTTATGCTCCGAGGAAAAAATTCAGAAGGAAAACTTCTCTTTGATCCCGAGATTGAAAGAACAAAAGACAGAAAAAGAAGCAGAAACAAATATCCAAGAAGAAAAATAAAAAAGAAGCATTTACATCAAATTCCTCATCAAATCCAACAAACAGAACAATGGTTGAAGTTGTCAACGGTCCGTGCGTGAGCAGTCCAAGGCGATTTGCTCATCTCAACGACAATCCAGCTGCAAGATGAGCTGAAATGAAAACAGGTTTGCTACAGATTATTTATGCTAACCCTTTTGCAGGTTTGAATCATGAGGATCTATACACCCATCTCACAAAATTCTATGAGTTGGCTGGTATGTTAGGTGCACCCAAAGACGAAGAAGAGGTTGTCTTCATGAGATTATTTCCTTATTCCTTGATCAGTAAAGAAAAGGATTGGTACCTTGAACAACCTACTGAAATTATGAAAAATTGGAATGTAATGGAGGAAAACTTTCTTAATAGGTTCTTTCCGCATAATCGATTCATGGATGCAAAAACAGCAATAGCTGCATTCAAGCAAAGTACAACAGAAACACTTTGTGAAGCTTGGGAGCATTACAAATCTATGTTGCACAAATTTCCAAATCATGGTTTAGATAATCTCACGCAGATTCATGTGTTCTGTAATGGAATTCAATTGCAACCAAAACTTATACTTGATGCAATAGTCGGTGGGTCCTTACTATCCAAAAGCGCAGAAGAAGAAGTGTCTATTATTAACCGTATGGCTCTCAATGATCATCAAGTACAATACAACAGAGGTACAACACCAAAGAAATCTAGTGTTCTTGAGTTGGATATAAATGATGTGATGTTGGCACAAAACAAACTTCTTACTCAAACTGTGGAAGAATTAGCAAAGCAACTTTCAAATGTTCCACAACAGCTTAAACAGATGCATGAAACACCTAAATTGCAACAAGTAGCTCTCTGAACTATGTAGAGGTGATCATACAACTGGTTTTTGTCCCCGATCAATGAAGAAGTCAATTATATGGGAAATCAACAGTAGCAGAGGCAGGTTCTGCACCAGAACAGTCAAGGTTATCCATACAACAACAACGCAAGTTATGGCCAAAAAAGGAAGAATCAGTACCAATGTTACACTCATCCCGACAAACATTCTAAATTAGAGGATACCTTGAATCAATTCATGCAGATGTCCATGGAAATCAGAAGAATATGATGCGTCAATTAGGAATTTAGAAACACAAGTTGCAAAACAGTTGAGTGAGCAACAAACAGGAACTTTCACCGCCACCACTCAAACCAACCCAGAAGAGACTTGCAATGTTGTTACAACAAGGATTGAAGATGTAGTTAAAACAAAACTTGGGGAGAGTGGAAAAGAAAATAAAGTTGAGAATGAGAAAAAGGCGGAAAACGTATGCTGGAAGTGTCACAGTACCAATCACCATTGAAAATCTCAATATTAAATCTTTGATTGATCTGGGTTCAAGCACAAATATTCTTTCGTTATCTGTTTGTCAAAAGATTGATATTCTTAATATGTAACCTACAAAAGTGGTGCTACAACTCCATTTTGCACTTATGTTCGAATCCGAACCTGTTAAAATAGAGGAGGATTTTAGTGATCCAAAATAGATTTGTGCTATGAAGGAGGGACTGTAATTGATTGAGAAGAACAAGACTTGGGAGCTAGTTGATCTACTAGAAGGAAAGAAGAAAATTGGTGTAAGATGGGTGTACAATGTGAAGGCAAATCCCAAGGGTGAAATAATCTATCTCAAGGCTCGATTAGCTGCAAAGGGGTTTTGCAAAAAGGAGGCATATACTTTGAATAGGTATTTGCACTGGTGGGTAGAATTGAAACCATCTATTGGTTGTTGGGATTACAAACAACAAAAATTTGTCAGTTTATCAAATGAACGTGAAATATGCATTTTTGAATGGACCGCTTGAAGAAGAGGTTAATGTAGAAAAATCCCCTAGTTTTGTTGTGAAAAAACAAGAGTCAAAGTTATATAAATTAAAGGGGGTTTGTACGGTTTGAAACAAGCTTCAAGATCTTGGAACAGGAGGATAAGTGGTTTCTTAAATGAGATAGGATTCAACAAGTGTGTATCCTAACATGGTGTGTATATGTAGAAGGATGAAAATGAAGGGTTGATAGTATTATGTCTCTACGTGGATGATTTATTGATTATGGGTAGTAGTGGAGGTTGCATTTATAAGTTCAAGGGTAAGCTTATGAAGGAGTTTGAGATGAACGGCCTTTGTCTCATGACATACTTACTTGGCATTGAGTTTTACAAGTCCAAGAAGGGACTGCTCATGCACCAAAGAAGGTATGTGCTTGAGATTTTAAAGACATTTGAAATGGAGAATTTCAATCCTGCCATTACTTCGCCTGAACCAAGACTACAGTTATCGAAGAATGAGGATGAGAAGAATTTTTATCCAACTCAGTATCAAAGTTGATTGGATCCTAGTGTTACTTGTGTAATATGCGGCTGGATTTGGCTTTTAGTGTCGTTATTATAAGTGGATTCATGGATAGACTAAATGTGCCTCACTTGGTAGCACTCAAGAGGATATTTAGATACGTCAAAGGTTTTGTTGTCTCCGGAATTTTATTTCTCATAATTGAAAATAGAAGAAAATGCAATTTACTCAAATATACTGATTCCAACTAGTATGGAGATAAAGATGGCAAAAAATTCACAACTGGATACATCTTTATGTTTGTAGAAACACCAATATCATAGTGTTTGAAGAAGGAACTGGTAATGGCACTCTCTTCTTGTAAAGCCATGTATATTATAGCTTTGTATTGTGTTCCAAGTCGTGTGGTTTGACGAATTTGTTGAAGGAGTTGTGCAGCAAATAGGGTGACGCTGTAACGCTTATGGTTGATAACGTTTCCACTATAAAACTTACTAAGAATCCCATTACACATGATAGAATCAAGCATATTGTGATGAAGTTTCACTACTTAAGAGATATTGTTAGTTAAGTAAGATTCGGGTTGGGGTATAGTATAAGTGAAAATCAAGTGGCTGATTTGCTAACCAAAGGAATATTGATTGAAGTGTTCAATAGATTGAAGAAGCTAGGGGTTGTTTACTGGTAAATTTGATAAACAAAACAAGTTTGAATTAATTAAGTGATTAAACTCGAAAATATCCTAAACATATTATCCAAAGGCTTATATGTTTAAAATGTCTTGACATCAAAGTTGAAATCGACCATGTCCTCCAATGATGACTATTCAACCATAATTGAACTTGTCCTTCAATAAAAACCAATTCCTTTTCATTGACGTCAACATCATAATTACACCTTTAATGTATTGTCATTTCCAATGTACCTCCGCATCAAACCCATTATGAATTCCTATTTTCTAGGAGATTGTGGGCTAAAATTCTACCAACTCTTCCACAACTTCGTTACTGAACCGTTTCTTAACTTCCACGCGTATATCATATGTCTTCTACCTAGAGGTTCAACGGGTCTATAAATACCAAACCTAGAATTCTCCCAAATTTATTCCACTTTCGGCTCTTAGAATTGCTATTGTATTCTTGCTCAGCGCATAAAAACATTTGTTCTTTTCAAACTTTCTCTGCAACTCAAACATGACAGCTTCTACTACATCCTAATAGATGGACACCGGAAATAACCCACTTGAATTCTCCATCCCAACATCAAAACAAGACATGATTCAGGATTTCATTCAAGAACCACCACAAGATAAAGGCAAAGTCGCCATTTGGAAAAACCAAGTACTCCTCCCTTTCGTTATTTCTGATAAGTTGCTTACATTTATGGATTCATACCATTCACATAAGTCACGTCCTGAAATGGTAAAGGACTTATTTCCTTGTTACCTTCCTACCATTCCCTCTGCATTTGAACAGCACGCTTTATATTTAAGGTTTTTAGACCCTTCTGAATGCGTCTTTTGATCGGCTCCTCTAACGAACAAAGAATACATCGCGTGGTTGGACAAATTTGAACTTAAATGAAAATAAAAATGGGAAAAATTAGGTATTTTAGACCTAATTCAACTTTCTAGATCTGGTCCCAGGTATAACTAAAACATGATTGGCTTAGATCTTCTTCTAGGAAGGATCGACTAATACATTCCACCTTCCTTGTGGAATAATCACACTGACTATGTTTAACGTGGCGACCACAATGTTACTTCACCCTTAGGAGACACTTTTGTTCCTTCAAAAAAACCATTATCGACTTCAACTTCGACGACCCTGGCTTTAAGCAATATATCATTGACCATCACGACAAAGATACCATTGAGGTTTCTGACTGGGAACATGTTGCCTTTTTAACTCTTTATCCAGTTAGCCATCCAACTTCATGAAGGCCCCAAGGTCTATTTAGGTAAATTATTATTAGTTGACTTATACTTGTCGTTAGGGAATGCATCTCATAAGTTAAAACACCTCCCTCAAGTGAAAAAGAAATATCTTGTCTCTGGTCCTTTCTGGCTTTGGCTAAATGCCACTTTTGAATAAAGATTACATGTGACTATATCGAAAAATCTTGACATGGAAACCCAGTCCTGATATATTGAAGGTAGCAGGCTTGTCTTAGTTATCCCTAAGGAAAACTTAGATCATGTCTTCTACATGAAGTATATTAACTTGTTCCTTGAGACCAAAGTATTTGTTTCGACTATGGCTCCTTTTGTCAACTGATATGTAGGTCCTACTTGGTTTAAGAATCTACTTCCTGGTGTTACTCCTCCTGTTGCTGCTCTGTTGAATGTTATCTGGAGGGATTTTTTGAATCCGACCATATTATCCACCATAATTGAACCAGACAATGTTGATCTAGGTTTCACTAGTTACCAACTAAACTTGGTGGCAAGACAAATGGGTTTCATCCAAATGGTACCAACATCTCTATATACATGGCTAGAAGATATTTGATGGTCAGAATGCAAGCTTACTCCATCAAAATATTGAGATGCCTTGAAATTCCAAAGTAATCAAACCCTTTAGCTACCAATGTTCAAGTTTCAAAAATCTTTTTATTCCACAGAAGATTTTGAAAAGTGGTGTTCGAACTACTTCTAAACCACTTTTTATGAACCCAACTGTCTTCAATGATTGGCAACCGCTCTTTCCACCTTATAGGAAATAATGGTAGAAAAGTAGGTACATGTTTAATTAATCTCAACTTTACTTCGATTATACATCTTGATTTACTCATGTATTTTTCTGCAGCCAAAGCTCAAGAAGAGAAGGCCAAAGGCGCAACCACTGTCGTCGATGGCCAAGAAAACAAAACTAAAAATGTAAGTTTCATCTTTATACTTTTCAAATCAAATTTGACATGATTATAAATCTATTTCTTCTCTAGGGTCTAAAAAGAAGTTATAATTCCCTCACTGCTTCGACACAGCCTAAGAAGAAAAAGACCACAAAAACTAAACAGACACAAGTATGCATCTATTGTTTTATATCTGTCAGCTTAGTCTTAATGATTGCCAAAACTAATTACTTCACTCTCTTAGGCTTCATCAAAATAATCATTGGATGACGACAAAAATTCTGATGATAGCGAAAGGACTCAAATCTTTTCAAAACCTCGAACTCAACTATCCTTCGAACCAAGTGCTGCTAAAAGCAAAGTAGGTGTTAGTAGGAAAAATAAACCTACAAAGAATGTTCAACTATTAACTGCATACAATGCCCCCACTCCAAATGCTGAACCAACCAATGAAATAAGCAAATCCAACTACTACCGACAAGGAAATGCAACCCCATACCAACCAACTAGAAACTCAAGAGGAGGAGAAAATGCATGAGTTAATGTATCTGCAAAAATTTAATTGACTCCTTTTCTCGGGAATAACCAACATTGAAAGAGACCTCACAATAAGAACTTCCAAGTCCAAAACCAACATCACCACTTAAAACTCTTTCACCTATTGATTGGTCGACTCCTCCGGAGTCAAGTCCTTCTGAAGAGAAATGAGAGTGGACTTTAAACTTGCTTTCTTTATAAAATTGTGCAACTGAACTTTGATATGAGTACAAAGTGATTTATATAGAGATCATAAGATAGAAGATTAAATGTTACAGCATTAACTATTTCTATGTCCCAAAGGAATAGACTTCCCAATGCCCAAAGAGAATATGTCTTTTGCATTACCCAATGCAGATTTGAATTTAACCAACAAAACTCCCCCATAAATTCAAATATTTCTTTGATCCATCATGCCTAACATTTTCTTGCCTCTGTCGAATAGCTCCTTTGATAGTGGTTTTGTAAGAATGTATGCAGCTTGATCATTTCTTGCAACGTGCTTCAATTCGATTCTTCCATCCTTCACATGTTCTCGAATAAAATGGAATCGAACATCAATGTGTTTGCTTCTTTCATGGTTGACTGGATTCTTCACCAGTTTGATTGCAGATTTTTTGTCGACTTGAATTATTGTTGCATCTTCCTATTTCGACTCCATCCTACTCAGAAATCTTCTCAGCCATATTGCATGGCATACGCACCAAGATGCTGCTACATACTCTGCTTCACAGGTCAAAAGAGTTACTATGGGTTGCTTCCTTGACAGTCAGGTGAATGCAGTGCTTCCCATGAAGAACACATATCTTGAAGTGCTCTTTCGATCATCTATGTCACCACACCAATCGCTGTCAGAGTATCAAATCAACTTGTATTCTTTTTCTTTTGAATAAAAAATTCCAAGTGACACAGTTCCTTGGACATATCGAAGGATTCTCTTTAGAGCTTTCCAGTGTGCAAAAACTGTTTCTTCCATGAAACAACTCATAATTCCAACACTCGGCGAAAGATCTGGCCTTGTGCATGTGAGGTATCAAAGACTTCCCACCAAGCTTCTAAATTTGTTTTCTTTGACATGCTCTCCCCCATCAAATTTCGAAAGCTTTGCTCCTGGTTCCATTGGTGTCGAAATTGGATTGCAGCTTTCCATTTTAAATCTTTTCAGGATATCTTTTGCATATTTTTCTTGTGAGATGAAGATTCATGTTTCTTCTTGTCGAACCTCCAGACCAAGAAAGTATTTCATCAGGCCTAAGTCAGTCATCTCAAACTCTTGTGTCATTATTCCTTTGAATTCTTCTATCATCTGATTATTGTTGCCCAAGAAAATTAAGTCATCGACATAGAGGGCAACAAGCAATATTTTCTCTTTTTTCTTCTTCACATACAAGGCATGTTCGTAGGGACATTGATGAAATCCATTTTCTTTGAAGTATGTGTCAATTCATGTATTCCATGCTCGTGGTGCCTGCTTCAGCCCATAAAGTGCCTTCTTTAGCTTTAGCATATTTCCTTCATTTTAGACTTTCATGTATCCAAGTGGTTGTTCGACATAAACTTCTTCTTCAAGCATGCCATTCAAAAAATATCACTTGACATTTATCTGATATATTTGCCATTTGTATTGAGCGAATTGAGATATGAGCAGTCAAATTGTCTCCATTCTCGCAACAGGTGCAAACACTTTATCATAGTCTATTCATGTTTTCTGCTTGTATCCTTTTGCCACAAGTCGCGCCTTGTATCTTTCGATTTCACCTTGTGCATTTATCTTTTTCTTGAGAACGCACTTCACACCAATTGTTTGACTTCTTTTTGGTAGCTCTGCTAGTTCCCAATCATCATTGTGTTCGATGGCCTTAATCTCTTCATTCATAGCACCCTTCCAATTTTTGTTTCTTGCTGCTTCGTCGAAGCTGGCATCTTCAGTGTCTGCCAAGAAACATACAAGATGTACTTCTTCTGTGTTTTCATACAAGTCTTGTAAACTTCACAGCCTGGGCTATGAGATTACATCTTCATCATCAGAGTCTTCTGGTTCTATAGAAGTGTTTTTTGATATAGCACCTGGTAATTCGACCATAACTTCAGTCAAATTGATCCAGTCCCACTTGATTCCTTAGTTTAATCAAACATCTCTACTCACTATCACCTTTTTGTTTATTGGATTGAAAAGTTTGTAACCTTTCGTTTTCTCATCATACCCAATAAGTGTGTATTTATGACTCTTACCTTCCAGCTTTGTTCTTCTTTGATCAGGTACATGTGCATAAGCCACACTTCCAAACACTTTGAAGTGAGACACAATTGGCTTTCGTCCGCTCTAAGCCTCTTGAGGTGTTAAATCTCCTAACTTCAAATATGGACATCTATCATGAACGTAGATTTCACATTGTACAGCTTCTGCCTAAAATTTCTACGACATGTTCTTCCTCTTAAGCATTGATCGAACCATGTCAAGGACTGTTCAATTCTTTCTTTCCACCACACCATTTTGTTGATGTGAGTATGCTGCAGTTAGAAATCTCCTTATGCCTTTCTCTTCACAGTACTTCATAAAGGTTGTCGAAGTATACTCCCCACCTCTGTCTGATCGAAGAGCTTTGATGTGCCTGCCTGTTGCTTTCTCCACCATTATCTTAAACTTATTGAACACTTCGAAGGCTTCTGACTTTTATTTCAGAAAATACACCCAAGTTTTCCTTGAAAAATCATCAATAAAGGATATAAAGTACTTTTTTCCACTGAAGGATTCTGGGGTAATTGGTCCACATATGTCAGTGTGAATCAATTCCAGAATTTTTTAAGTCTGATATTATGCCTTCCTTTGAAATGAGGTTCTCGTCTTCTTGCCAAACACACATTCTTCACAGAACTTTCCTTCGAATTCTACGTCTGTCAGTCCATGCACCATATTTTTCTTTGCTAACCTCCTTAGTCCAGCCTGATGTAGATGACCAAAATGTAGATGCCACAGGGATGCTTGGTCTTCGACATTGGCTTGCAAACACTTTTCTCGAATGCTTCTCAAATTCAACTTATACATTTGATTTCTCCCTATTTTGACGTGAGAAACCAGACGTCATGGCTTGTCTTTTAAGTGCAAGCTTCGATCTTCCATGAGTATCGAATAGCCCTTTTTTGTTAGTTGTCCCAGACTCAAAATATTTTCTTTGAGGTTTGGTACATAGTACACATCTTGGATTGATCCTATCAAATCATCCTTCTGCAAGAAACTAATTGTTCCTTTTCCTTCGACCCTTACTTTCGACGCATCTCCAAAGAAAACATGACCATCCTCAATTTTCTTTATTTCTTTGAATAAGTGCTTATAACCACACATATGGTTACTTGCTCTTGAGTCCAGGTACCACATAGTGTCATTTTATGCATCTTCTTCCTTTTGAGTCATTAACAAAAATTCTTCATTTGATTCTGTTTCTAGGGCAAGATTTGTTGTTTCTTCTATCTTTCTTCTGAGTCGACAATCTTTTGCAATATATCCCATTTTACCACAGTTGTAGAAGCTGTAGGATTTGCAATCTTTCGCATAGTTCCCCTGTTTGTTACATTTGTAACATTCGATATTGTTGTAATTCGACCTACCACCTCTCTGGCCACGTCCTCTACCATGCTAGTTTTGTTGGCTTGACTATCCTCTGTCGAAGTTGTTATTTTGGTAACTTCGACCACCATTACGTCCTCCACGGCCATGTCCTCTCCCACGCCAATTTTTAGAGAAAAGTGCCTTTTCGTCTCTGTTGGGTTCTGCATCCTCAAGTGTCTCCTTCTTCTTCTTTATTTTGTGTTGTTCATGTGCCTCAAGTGAACGAACGACTTCTTCGACAGTGATTGTTGAAAGATCCTTCGCCTCTTCTATTACGCATACTGTGTGTTGTACCCCAAAATTTTCCCTCCCATTTTCACACAAGATATACTCCTAGAGGTTCTCGATTGCTCAAGGTTGACCAAGGATTGACTAGACAATTCTCCTCCTAAGGAAATGAACCCCCAACTAGGGTTTCCATTTTCATAAATATGGTTGAGCTCAAAGGATCCCAAATGTTCTCCATTGTCCTAATATGTCTTAAAGATCATCCATTCCAAATTTCATGCCTTGCACAATAAGTTTGCTCAGTCAATTGCTCAAGTATTGGAAAATCAATTGTGCTAGGTCAAAAGTCAATTGTGGCCCATGTACAGTCAAACTTCAAGATTTTTAGTCAGCATCAACATTTTGAAGTGATATTCATCATTTGATCAAGGGTTGATCATGATTCCTCAAGAAATGCTCCTAACCCATCAAAAGTTAAAAATGGCAAATTAGGGTTTCTATAGGAAAAGTCAACCAAACTTTGACCAAGCATAACTTTCTCATTGTTTATCAGAAATTTTCCAACCAAAGCTCATTTTTAATAGAATCCAATTAACTACAACTTATCTTCAGCCCTCAAGTTCAATAAATGCACCATTTGAAATATAGAAGTTCATACATTACAGGTCATTTTTAGAAAGTCAATAAAAGCCACTTTTTTCCAAGACTTTTAACATCAAGATAACTACTTCAAATGTAAAATTGATCAAAATAGGGATTGAAGTAGACATCCTGGGCTTTCCAAAAAGTCCAAGATCATCATCTTGAGATACAAATTGAGCAAGTTATGGCTTTCCCAAGTTGGGAAAATTTGGGAAATTTCAAGAAATATGCATTGAGCAGATTTGAGTTTTTAAGGCAATGGCTCAAATTCTTGAACTTCAAACATCTCCCTAAGATCATAGAGGACCCCTAAAACCATTTTTTCATATTCTTAATTTTATTTGTATTTTATATTAATTTTATTTAATTAAAAATCAAATAAATCAAGATTATTGCAATATATATGGGCCATTATCATTTGGGCTTGGTTTAGTGCATGGAGAGGCCCCATATTTCGTGTGTAACAATGCCAACTTTATCTAGGTGCATTAAAATTTGAAAATGGACAAAATCCCTTAACTTTGGCCAAGGTTACAAATGGACATTCATGGCATTCAAATGCTTGTCTATGGCTGTTATAAGCATTACATTTCGTGTCTCCTCATCATTCTTTATATAAACAAGCCACTGGCAAGCATCAAACAGATAGAGAGAGCCTGGGGAACTCCTGAAATTTTTGCAAAAAAAACACTAAAATTGTCAAATTCGAATTTCCATCTCCAGCTTGTTTTAGTCCCAAACAAAGATCAAAACACACTCCTGGAGTTCCCCTAGAGCATTTGCAACCATTACTAAGCTCTGAAACATTGCCAAACGCATCAACCAACTCGCACGGTTTGTATTTTTTTTCCAAATTCATTCTGCTTGATTCATGTAACATAAATGCGTTTTGATCATACATTACTAATTGTTGAAGTGTTTGCAAGCTTTTTGCATAGTTGGATTGAAGTTTGAGTGCAGGTATAACAATTTGCGATAGCTAGGGTTTGAACCTCCAATTTGGGGTTTTCTGTATTGGCCAAAATTTGCCAAAACTAAGGATACCATCTTACTCAGGAGGTTGAGAGCAGTCAACCCGTGGTCTCAAAGTGAATTTATTTTGCGTTTTGTGCTTGTTTCACATGCAGGTTTTATAGTGACGGACAAAAATCGGTCACTATAGGTATTTATACCTAAAACAACGGAGGGAGGTAGGAGATGAAGTGTGCCAGCCTCTGATTGGCCCATTCAAATATTGGCGCGCGTTTTTTTATTTCCTGGATAATGAATTGTTTTTTAATATAATATTATAGTTTCATTATAATAAATGAATGGCATGTTAGTTCAGTTGGCGGGGAAGCGCGTTGGTAAAGGAAAGGACTTGGGTTCGAGTCCCAGGTCCAACATATTATTTTTCTAACAATTTTCACACGCAGATTGGATGCATGCATTAGCCAGGAATTCACCATACACCCTACCATCAACACCACCAGATCATACTCAACTTGGATCCAGTGCTTCCAACAAGTAGTCCCCATCATGGACTCTCCAGGCGTGCCCACACAGGATCTAAAACCAATCTGTGATTTAACTTTTGGGCCAAACATTTTTTGACAACTACACCCCCCCCCCCTTTTTGTTTTGATGTCAGGCCCATTTGCTTTATTTGTTTTCTAATTTCATTTTATTTTTGTTTATTTATTTTCAAAAGTCATTTTTTTAATAAATCAAAAAATAAATAAATAGATTTAGCTTTTTTTTCTAAAAATATTTTAATTAATTAGTTAATCATTTTAATTTTATTTTATTAACTTTAAAATCAATTACACTTAGGTTATTTCATTCAAATATTTTCTTAATATAAAAAATACCAAAAAATGTTAGGTTTTTGTTTAGAATTTAATTTTGATCAATAATTTTATTTTGTTTTAATTAACTAAATTAAATTTTAATTTAATTTAGTATTTTCCTAAATAAACAAAAACAACCAAAAAGATTTTTCCTCTAGGTTTTTAGAACGTGTTTTCATTTATCGCGCGTTTATTTCCCTTTGCATTTTATATTCATGTAACTGTGATACGGGATGTAATAGATAATAGGAATGTACTTTATTGCTTTATTTTCTTTTCCCTATTTGGTTTGGAATGTAAATCCCCATTCCCGAATCCATGTAATAGTCTAGATTTTTACCTTCCGCATTTTATTTTTCTATATATAACTGTTAGTAATTTAGGCGTGCATGACAAGATAAAGTTAATTAATCGTTAGATCACTAACCTCAAGATAATATAACTGGAAAAAACACACTTCTCACACTTCATCCTTAGGGTATTCCTCACTTGGTTGCCTTCGGAAATGGTCATGTCCCTCGAACGTAGGGATATCTTAGCAACGACCCTCAGGTTAAAAGTCATCATAAAAGATCATAGTCCCTTACGTCCCTCGAGTTGCCTTTGGGTAAATGATCTTGTGCCTCGATGTTGCTTATATGATGATCGTCCCTTTAAATTCTAAGATATCCTTACATGTTGCCTTCGATGACTATAATGTCCCTTTCGATAGTCCCTCAACATCCAACAATAGGGTTACTTACTCACTAATAGTAGGATAGCACTATTTAAAGGGTAGGAGGAAAAGAACATCCTTTTTTTGAGTAGGTAGATTGTTCTTAAATACTTGATCAAACTTGAATTTTTCACACTTATACATTTTTCAAAACTATTTTCAAAAAACGCTTTATAACACTCTTGAGGACTGATACAAGAGTTACCATAAAGCAAACAAAAACATTCAAAACACACAAACACACACAAAATTTTCAAAATGAGCAATGTTGTACCCCAAAATTTGTCGTCTCATTTCATCAACATTTTCACATCACAAGACCCTTGGAGCTCAAGATCAAGCTAGGGTTTGCTCTGCTCAAGACACCTCCTTGCACTGTTGACCCAAATTAGGGTTTGAGTTTGCACAAAGATGTTTTGACCTAAAATGCCCAAAGTGACTTTCATGCTTTATGTTGGACTCACAAGTTTATCCATATCAAGTTTCAAGCCTTGATTCTAATCTTTGCCCAGTCAATCGGACAGTTGACCTAGAAATCAGCTGTATTGGGGGAAAAGTCAACTGTGGCCAATTGACAGTCAAACCTCATGAAATTTGACCCACATCAACATTATGAACTCATATGAACCATTTGGTCAAGTTTGGCTCACAATTCCACAAGAAATTTGATCAGATCACCAAAAGGGCAAAATGGTCATTTTTAGGGTTTTGACTGCACAAAGGCAATTTTTGACTGTTTGACCTAACCAATGGCAAACCAAGCTCACATATGGACTCAAGGACTCAATGGCATTGTCTTGACACATTCAACAAGTTCAAAAGATCCCAATTGCATAGGATTGACAGATGAATTTTCAGTCAACTGATCAAAATTTGACTGTATACTGAAAAGTCAAACTTTGACTTTTTGGTCAAAATCATGTGTCAAGATTCATTTTTCATCAAGACATGTCAAATTATGAAACTTGTTCATCAAGAAACCCAAAATTGCAAATTAGGGTTTAAGATGAGAAAATTTCATAACTTAGAATTTTTCTAAGTTATGAAACTTCCTTATTTTTCCCTAACTT
This sequence comes from Vicia faba, assembly GCA_948472305.1. Lineage (NCBI taxonomy): Eukaryota > Viridiplantae > Streptophyta > Magnoliopsida > Fabales > Fabaceae > Vicia > Vicia faba. The sequence goes on along the minus strand of OX451739.1, from coordinate 994,154,925 downwards.
TGTCCTATTTTTTCATCAAGATACAAATGGATTCAAACAAAACTCAAAACATGAAAGTTGTAGTCCATTGCAAATTCTACAACTTTTATTCACAAAGTTTTCTCAAAGGAAGCTTGTATCTCAATTTATGATTTTTGGAACAAGGGTGCAAAACATTCTTAACTTAGAAATTTTGACCTATTCTAGGCAGGATTTTTGTCCAACTTCTTGACCATTTTTCACATGCTTCCACTTGGAATTTCAATTTTCATTACAAATATGGATTGTAGTACACATTCCAAGCTTTCAAAATTGTCCAAGAACTCATCAAACACCCTTGTTGTTAGGGAGAATCGAATTAGCAAAGTTGGGCAAAATCCACTTTTGTTCTTGGCCAGGGCTTGTTCATAACACTTTGCATTTTCAAATCAGCTTGTACAAGCTAGCTTTCAGGCCTCAAAACCAGTCTCACACACCATAATTAAATGCCTAACCTTTGTGCTAAGGTGTTATTTTGTTCATTTGGTCATTACATGCAAGATTAATCCATAATTAGAAAAAGCATATTTGCCATTTTGGAAAAGATGCACTTTATGTCAAATAACAAATCCAAGAGGCATGGGCCAGATCTTTGAGGCTAACATTGGTACACAAATCCCTCTGATCAAGAAGAAGATATGCAGCATGCTTGAGGACATTGGACAGGCCTATATCACAAGTTGACTATCCTTGCTTACATGAGAAGAAAACTTGGCCAAAACTCTCAATCTCTCATTTTCTGTAACAACCAGCCAAAGCAAACTTTGCAAACATCCTTCACACTCCCTAACTGACCTAAGGCACGAATCAACCACCCCTAAAACTTCCTCAAACACAAAAACACAGTTTTTCTGCAAAACAGAGTCCCTGCTGCAGATTGACTTCCCAGTCCATTCCACTCGTGCACTTTGGCCAAAAGGAGTTCAAACATGTTCCATATCATCCATTGAAGCTATCCCAAGCATTGAATCCAAGCTGTAACATCCTTAACATCGTTTGCCATTTTTGCTTTCAAGCTGTGCAGGTGGACTTCCATAGCACGATACAGGCAGTTTCAGAGCAAGCCAAGCATAGGAGAAGCATCCTTGGACTTCAGGCAAGCTGTACCAAAGCTCAAACTCCATTGAAGATACCTCCATTATTGTACACGACTCAAGCTGAAACAGGAAAAAACATGAACTTCTATCTCTCTATCCAGGCATGATTAAGCTTAGGTTTGTGAAGAAAACATGTTCTACTCATAGCCCTGAAGCCATCCATGTATTTACTTTTCATTTATATTATGCGTGCTGTGAGAATTTTGGCCATGAACATTGAAGAAAAATTAGGTCAAAATTGGGGATGAAGAAATTCTCCCTCGTTTCTGAGAGTTAGGTCAAGATTTTTATATGTATGAATTCGTCTCTTGATGCTCTACATTGTTTATGTTATGAGTTTTATGTAAAAGTCAAAGAATCAGGAGTTTGTTGTTTGAACAAGGAGGCGCGCGAAATTCATACAGAATGGCTGGAGGTTGAAGAAGGTGGACTTGGGCTGGGCCTGAGTTGTTCTTGCTGCTTGCACCCTCTTTTTCCATTTACACCCCCCTGGCCCATTGTGTGATATTATATTCATTTTTGATTTTTTCTTTTTGATTCTGACTTATTATTTTTTGCTCAAATATAAAAAATATAAAAAATATTTTTCCACCCATTTTTGCATTTTATTTGGAATTTATTTGTTTTATTTTAACTTGTGCATGTAAAATAAATATAAATACCTTTTTTTTAAACATTAAAAATAACACAAAAATATATTTTCAGCCATTATTTTTATTTACCTTTTGAAAACATTTTCTAAAAAAATATACTTTTTTTGTAAATAATTAATATTTTTATTTTTGTACATATTTAGTATATTTAAATATATATAATATAAATACTTGTACATTTATTAGAATATTTAGGATAAAAATATAAAAATAATACATTTTATTTTTATTAATATATGACATAAAAAAATATACTCTTTATTTACAATATACTTCTTTTTATTTTTGTATAAACAAATATATAAATATTGTATATAATTAATAAGTAATTGCTATTTATTCAAAAATTAGGGTTTTGCCCTAAACCATAAAAATATCTAAAAATTGACTTTTTTTTATTTTTTGTTTATATTTCACATGAAAAATACTTTCACATACATAAAAAACCATTTTTGTGCATAATACATTTTGCATATTTATTGTATTTATTTAATTATTGTACAATTAAATATTTGTATATTCAATATGGATGTAATAATTTTAGATTTAATTTCTTGCTAAATATCCCCCCATTCAAACATTTGTACCCCCATCCCCATAATCATGTTGTAATAATTTAGGACTTTAAATTTCCGCATTTAAAAGCTTTCAAATTATGCCATGATAGATCTAGGGTTTGTATTCAAAATCAAATAACAAATAGCTTGACCTAATTCAAAGATAAACAAGCATGAAAGTGGACAACACAATGCACACTTGCACCCTTAGGGTTACTCCACTTGTTGCCTTCAATAATGGGCCATGTTGCATGTTGAGTGTCTTTGGCAAAACAAAACAAATCAAATGATCATAGTCCCTCGATGACGCTTTCTCAAGTTGCCTAAAAAATGATCAAGTCCCTTAAAAGAAAAATTGCGAAAGACACTTGGCACTATTGCATTCATGGTCTAAACGATGACCCGCGCCCGTCCCGTTAACATCCTAAACACAAGATTGCCCACCAAATACAATGGTGGAACAATACTGTTAAAAGGGTTAAAACATAGGAAAAAGCTTTGAGTAAATTTAGGAGTAGACAACTTTTAGTTACTTGATCAAACTTGCAAAACACACTTGCCTACTTTCAAAACACACTCCACAACACAATTTCCAAAAACAACTTTCAAAACCTTGAAACATCTTTTCAAAAAGATAAACACCTTTTGTAAAACATTCGAGTAAAGAATTGTTACAAGGGTTGCCTAGACAAGGCATTTTTTTTCAAAACATTTTCAAAACCACACACACAAAGCACCATTTCAAACAATTGAAAATGCAAGGCAAGTGATCTAAGCAAGTAACTAAGAGCCCATGGATAACCATGGATAGAAAGGGTGTTAATACCTTCCCTTTCTATAATCTACTCCCCGAACCCATGAAAACATCTCAAAGGTTTTTCATGTGCTTTTTAACCTTTCCTTAGGATAAAATAAAAAGTCGGTGGCGACTTTTGCTAAACCGAAACATTTGCGAAAACAAACGCAAAACCCAAGTCAGTTCTCCCATCGTATCACAAGCAAGTACCTAAGAGCCCGTGGAAAACCACGGATGGAAAGGGTGAGAATACCTTCCCTTTCCATAATCTACCCCTCTTACTCAGAAAATCTCGAAAAAAAGGTTTTTTCTGTTCTTTTCACCCTTTCCTTTGTTGGATAAAAGAAAAGTCAGTGGCGAATCTTGCTTACCGCGACATTTGTGAACAAAAAATGCAAAACCAGTATTAAACAGTCGGTTCTACCACCGTATCACAGAACTGGCGACTCTGCTGGGGAAATTATAAAGTGGGGTTTACCTTAGGGTCTAGATCATTTCTAAATTGTTTGCTTGTTTGTTTGCTTTACTTTTAAGGGATTGTTTGGGTTACTATAGATCCTACACCCGGATCTGGGGAAACCTGTTAGGTAAGTAGCAATAGATCTTGGAAACTGTGAGGGGTATACCAACACGGTTGGCGATGGCTACGTTGATGCGACACTTTGGTTGGTACCGGTAGCTCTTGAGTTAATCAAGGAGAATACGGGGCCGCTGTATGGTGTCATAAAGCGTCAACTGACCTTAGAACCTTTAAATGAATAACTTTTCCATTAGGACGTAGCGAGATAGCCGTCTTTGGTGTATTCCCAAAGTCGGCAGATACTCGATGCTACACTCATTGAGGCTTGACTCCTGAGTTTTGTTTAGTTGTGAGTCAGTCGCCTATCAAACAAAGCTTATAGGAAAAGTCAGTGATATTGAGATCCCTTAGAACCCGGTTACTATTTATAGAACAGGTTGAACCAATCAAACTTCAAGAGGGTACTACCTTAAAACCCATGCAAGCCTCAAACCTAAGGTTTCTTGTGTGTTTTGCTTGTGCTTGCTATATCTGTGATTTCTTAGCATAATCATGACATCATGACATGGCATATCATACTAACTATTTCAAGGATTTTCTAGGGCTTATCTTTGTCTTGTTTTTGTAGGACATGACATCTGCTTGCAGGAACACTATCCAAATAAACCTTGTGAAAGTGCATCCTCAACTCAAGGAGTTATCATCAAGGATTCCTGAAAGCTCTCCCTTCACTGAAAAACATGGTCGACTTCTCAACTTGGTCACTTCAACCCCTAATGAAGAAATGTTAAAGGAGCTCTTTCAGTTCTTTGACCAGTTGCACCACTGCTTCACTTTTCCTGATTACCAGTCAGTGCCTACTATGGAGGGGTTTTCTCAGTTATTGGGGGTACCTATCCTTAATTAGCTACCATTCAACGGTACGGAAAGAGACCCAAAGCCTAAAGAGATTTCTCAAGCTCTATCTTTATAATGGTCTGATGTAGTGGAAAATTGGGAAACCATAAGAGCTGTCCAAGGATTTCCAGTTAAGTTTCTTTTTGAGAAAGCTCACTATTTTTGGGATAGCCTGGATTTACAAGCTTTTAAAGAAGTGTTGGCCCTCCTCATCTATGGGATGGTACTATTCCCTAACACGGACCAACTCATATATGTGAATGCGGTTAAGATTTTTCTATCGCATAATCCGGTGCCTACCTTACTTGGGGATATTCTACACTCTCTGCATACTCGCACTCTAAAGAGAAGAGGGACCCTTCTGTGTTGCACTCCTCTATTGGCTAGGTGGTTTATTTCGCACCTGCCTCGGTCTATTTTGAAGAATGAACAGGGTATGAGATGGTCTCATAGGTTAATGTCCCTTACATATTCGGATATTCATTGGTGTTCTCGGTCCTTGGAGAGTGCCACCATCATTGATCATTGTGGGGAATTCCCTAATGTCCCTCTCTTGGGCATTAGGGGAGGAATCAATTATAATCCTTGTTTGGCGTTGTGACAGTTCGGTTATGCTAGAAGGGATGGCCCTCACGACACACTCCTCCAATGAATCATGTTTGACTATGAGAATGATGTTCAGGGTTATCGCAATAGGTTCATTCGAGCTTGGGGAATGATATACAGGGTTAATAGCAAGACACTAGGCACAAGAATTCCATCCCTCTTGAGCCTTACCTCAAATGGGTGTGAGCTCGTGCTCAATGTCTTATGATGCCTTACCCTGCCATCTTACCTATGATTGTGGAGCCAATTGCTGAAGGAGACACTCCTTACGTTGTTCTTCATCCTGATATGCCAACTGATTTTGAGGAGCTACGAAAATCCTGGATCCAACTTAAAGAAGAACGGGATACTTTCGAAGCCCAATTCTACGCCAATGAGAAGAAGGTTCTAGAGCTCACCCGGTTACTTCACGAGGAGAGGAATATAAATGCCTACATTGCACCAAAGAGGATGCGCCCGTGGGAAGCTTGAATCTATTTGCTTTGGGAGTTTACTTTTTCTTTGTTACCTCCTTTGTAAGCCCAAGAGGCGTCGTTGTGACCAATAAAACTTCTTAATGCAATTAACATTTGTTCTATTTCTGTTTAAGCAAATTTGAGTCTTAAAAATCCTTGAAAACATTGCATACATATATCATACATATCATTGCATAAGCAGGTTTCTCATCCTCTTCACTGTTTATTTCAGCAATGGCTCTAGAACAAACAGTGAAAGATCTATAGACTCAGAATGCCCAGTTTCAACAAATGATCATGGCTCTGACCAAGGGGCAAGAAGAACTGAAAGCCCTGCTTGTTAAAGAAAAGAAGAAGCTAATTGGGTTAGTGAATCTTGGAAGAAGGATCAGAGGACCAGTGCGGCGAGACTCTGAACTGGCAACTTCATCAAAGGAAGGAGACAATCAAGAAGAGGGAACAAGAGAGAAAGACTCTAATCCAAAAGAATTTAATGATGAATTTGACTATGATGAGGAGCAGTATCCTCCTGCTGATGAAAAATACAAATAGCTGGAGGATCATTTGAATGCAATGGAGGTGGGAAGGTACCAGTCTAGATTTTGAAGAGTTGAGTTTGGTCTTTGGGGTTGTCATCCCGCAATAGTTCAAGGTTCCGGTATTCTCCAAATATGATGGGGTTTCGTGTCCCAAGATGCACCTCCAATCTTATGTGAGGAAGATACAGCCTCACACTGCTGACAAGGACTTATGGGTCCACTTCTTTCAAGATAGTCTGTCCGGAACTCAACTAGAATGGTTTTACCAGCTGGAAGGGGCTAATGTCTGTAATTGTGAAGACCTGGCTGTTGCTTTCTACAAGCAATATTAGTACAATGCAGACCTTTCTCCTACCCGTACACAACTCCAAAATAAGTCTATGGGTTCGAGCGAGGGTTTTAAGGACTATGCTCATAAGTGGAGGGACTTAGCAGGAAGAGTCCAACCCCCCCCCCCCTGTCTGATAGGGAGCTAGTGGATATGTTTCTGGGTACCCTGTCTGGTCCGTTTTTCAATCACCTGTTTGATGCTCCTCAGCCGGCTTCATTGAATGGATCTTGATGGGAGAAAGAGTGGAAGCTGGAATTAGGAGTGGTAAGATCCAGAAGGATGTGTCCTCCAGTGCAGAAAGGAAGCCATTTTCTGGGAAAAAAGAGGTTAGTGATGTGTACAATCAAAGGAATCAGGACAGAATTGAACGTCGTCCAGCGGTAGGGGATGTTATGATCTCTAAACCTACACCTACTCAACAAAGGAACAATCAAACTAGAGTGGAAAGGTCGGTAAGACAGTTTACCCGGATAAATATGACTTTGTCTCAAGTTTTGTCGCAGTTATTAAAGTCCAATCTAGTAACTCTGAGGGAAGCTCTCAAGAATCCCAACATCGCATCTCCCCGCTACAATCCCAATGCTCGATGCGCCTACCACTTTGAGACTCCGGGGCATGACATGAACGACTTCCGGGATTTGAAAAACAAGGTGCAAGACCTTATTGAAGCAAAGGAGATTGAATTCGATACTCTGGAAACTCCCAACGTTGTAACTGCACCCATGCCCAAGCATGGCTCGGGAATCAATGCTATTGATGTTGTCTCTGCCACAGAATATGCTGACAATGACTATGACATGGATAGCTGGATATTCCCTACTACCAACGGTGGACCCAATAACTGGACGACAAAAGACTTTGTATCAATTACTTTTATTCAAAAGTAATTGTCTTTCTTGTTTTTGGATATGTAATAAACAATATAAACTCTGTGGCCATGTGTCTTACCCGGGGCATAATGGTTTATTTGTGAGGGTTATCATGTTTCAATTTCATATGGCATTAATAAAGAATTGGACGTTTATGCATACAAATTTTGCGCTCTTTGTTTTTCTTTTCCGCTTTTTACTTTGTCTATACAGCTATTCTCTTATACACACTCACGTATCAAACTGCATATCCATATCCACTTTGGATCCCATTGATAACAGTTCTACTATTGTCGGTTATGACTTTGAAAGTCCGATCAACCAAGTCAAGGACGAAGGTGAGGAAGATTGTGAGGTGCCCGGAGAACTTGCCAGACTGTTACAGTAGGAAGAAAGGGTTATACAGCCTCATGAAGAGCCAGCTGAGACAGTGAATTTGGGCACAGAAGAGAACAGAAAAAAGGTCAAGATAGGTGAAAATCGGGAGCTTAGTGTCAAACAGCGGTTGATACAGATGTTGCATGATTATATCGAGATATTCTCCTAGTCATATGAAGACATGCCCGGACTAGACACCGATATTGTGGTTCATCACTTGCCAACTAAAGAAGATTGCCCTCCGGTAAAGTAGAAGGTCCGCCGTATGCGCCCTGAAATGTCAGAGAAGATCAAAGCAGAAGTTATGAAACGGTTCAACGCTGGGTTCTTAGCTGTCACGTCTTATCCCCAATGGGTTGCTAATGTAGTCCCAGTGCCTAAGAAGGACGGCGAGGTAAGAATGTGTGTGGACTACCGAGATTTGAACAGGGCAAGCCCAAAGGATGACTTCTCGCTTCCCCACATTGACGTTTTGGTTGACAACACTGTGCAGCATAATATTTTCTCCTTCATGGGCGGTTTCTCTGGTTACAATCAGATCAAGATGGTACCAAAAGACATGGAGAAGACAATCTTCATCACACAATGGTGCACTTTCTGCTACAAAATGATGTCGTTTGGGTTGAAGAATATTGGGGAAACCTATCAGCGAGCCATGGTAGCTTTGTTTCATGACATGATTCACCATGAAATAGAGGTCTATATTGATGACATCATATTCAGGTCCCAAACTAAGGAAAAGCACCTCGATCATCTGCAAAAGTTGTTTGACCAGTTGAAGACGTACAAGCTGAGGTTAAATCTAAACAAGTGCACCTTTGGGGTAAGGTTTGGTAAACTCCTAGGTTTCATTGTCAGTGACAAGGGTATTCAGGTAGACCCTGCAAAAGTGAAGGCTATACAAGAGATGTCGGCTCCTCGCACTAAGAAGGAGGTCAGAGGTTTCTTAGAATGCCTAAATTACATTGCCAGGTTCATTTCCCATTTAACTGCTACTTGTGAGCCAATCTTCAAACTCCTAAAGAAAGATCAAGTGGTAAAGTGGAATGAAGAATTCCAAACTGCCTTCGAGAGAATCAAGGAATACCTTCAAGATCCTCCAATTCTGATGCCTCTGATTGAAGGAAGATCTTTGATAATGTACTTAACAGTGTTAGATAATTCAATGGGGTGTGTGTTAGGGCAGCATGACGAGTCCGGTCGAAAAGAGCATGCAATATACTACCTTAGCAAAAAATTTACCGACTGTAAGACAAGATACTCACTGCTCGATAAAACTTGATGCACTTTGGCATGGGCTGCTCGCTGACTGAGACAGTATATGTTGACCCATATCACTTTTTTGATATTTAAGATGGATCCGATCAAGTACATCTTCGAGAAGCCCGCTCTCTCCAGAAGAATAGAAAGATGGCAAATGATCTTGACCGAATACGATATCAAATACACGACCTAGAAAGCAATCAAGGGAAGTGTACTACATGATCATTTAGCTCATCAGGCTGTGGATGACTACTAGTCCATGAATTTTGAGTTCTCGGATGAGAACATTATGTTAGTGACTGACTATGAAGAACCTGGACCGGATGAAGGACCTGAAGAAGGATCCCGATGGACTATGGTCTTTGACGAAGCTTCCAACACACTCGGCAATGGCATCGGTGCTGTAATCATATCTCCTGAGGGATGTCATACTACTTTTACCTCCAGATTATGTTTCAACTGTACTAACAACATGGTGGAGTATGAAGCGTGCATCATGGGTCTCAAAGCTGCTATTGACCTGAGGATCAAGTTCTTGAGCATTTTCGGGGATTCGGCCTTGGTAATAAGTTAAATCAAAGGGGAGTGGGACACGAAGCACCCGAATCTCATCCCTTATAAAGGACATGTGTTGGCACTCCTCCCACGCTTTGAAGAGGTCACCTTTGAACATTTTCCACGAGAATATAACCAGTTAGCGGGCGCGCTAGCTACTATGTCATATATGTTCAAGGTCAAGTGGGACAATGAGGCTCCTCGGATCACTATCGAGAGGTTGGATAAACCAGCATACTACTATGAGATTGACACTGATGAAGTAGCATACAAACCTTGGTTTCACGAAGTGAAAAGGTATCTTGAGGCTCAAGAATATCCTGAGGGGGCATCTGTCAATGATAAGATGTTTCAGAGAAGTTTCTCCGCAAAGTTCTTCCTCGGCAATGGAATCCTCTACAAGTGCAACCATGACTCTACTTTACTTCAATGTGTAGACAAGAGCGAATCAGAGAGGATTATGGCAGATTTACATGAAGGTACATTTGGCACCCACTCTAGTGGACACACCATGGCTAAAAAGATCCTACGGGCAGGATACTATTGGTCCATTATGGAAGCAGATTGTTATCAGCATTCCCGAACTAGTCATAAATTCCAGATATATGCTGATAAGGTAAATGTGCCTCTGGTTCCCTTGAATGTCTTGACGGCTCCCTGGCCCTTTGCAATGTGGGGCATCGACATGATCGGAGAGATTAGACCTACCGCTTCTAATGGGCATCGCTTCACCCTAGTGGCCATTGATTACTTCACAAAGTGGGTTGAAGCTGCCTCTTTTGCTACGGTTACCAAAAATGTTATGGCGCGGTTTATCAAACATAACCTGATTTTTCGGTATGGTGTGCCAGAGAGAATCATCACATACAATGGTACAAATATCAACAATACAATGATCACCAAGCTCTGAAAACAATTCAAGATCCAACATCATAATTCTTCCCCTTACCGGCTGAAGATGAATGGCGTTGTGGAGGCTGCTAACAAGAATATCAAGAAAATCATACAAAAGATGACGGTGACATACAAAGATTGGCATGACATGTTACCATTCACTCTTCATGGTTATCACACCTAAGCACATACGCCAACAGGGGCAACCTCTTATTCTCTGGTATATGGCATGGAGGTTGTCCTACCTATTGAAGTCTAGATCCCTTCTTTGAGGATCATGAAGGATGCGGGTTTGAACAAAGACGATTGGATCCAGACTCGACTTGATCAACTGAATTTGATTGATGAGAAAAGGCTTACTGCTGTCTGTCATGGTCAAATGTATCAAAAATGGATGATCAAGGCTTTCAACAAAAAGGTCATACGTCAAGTGTATCAAGTGGATGATTTGGTAATCAAACGCGTCATACTGCCACAAGGAGATCCCAGGGGAAAATGGACTCCCACGTACGAGGGGCCATTTGTAATCAAAAGCATATTTTCCGGTGGAGCCATGATTCTGACCACCATGGATGGTGACGACCTTCCTCACCCTGTTAATGCGGACATAGTGAAAAAATGATACGCATGAATAAAGACCCGCTAGGTTGACTGGCCTAGGCAAAAATAAGGGCATCCCGGTGAACCAAAAGGGTTCGGGCAAAAATTAAGGATAAATACAAAAAAAAATTGTACACCCGGCAAGTCGAAAACCTGAAAAGGTAGCTTGGGCAAAAAAGGGTATCCCGGTGGAATGAAAACCCGAAAGGGAGGTCCAAGAAAAAATTAGGTATTTGAAGAGTATCATTATGTCCCATTGGATCACCTTGAGATCAAACTTCAGTATCAACTATCAAGCTCAAACGGTACCGATCGATCCAGACAGCTTCGGCCAAGTAGCAAAGTGATGAGACGCTCAAGGACATAGGGGAAATATCAGAATTAAAACTCAATGGGATTGTTACACATAGTTGTTTTCTCTTTGTACACTATTTTGTGTAAATTTCATTTCTTACGATGGTGTTCTACTACCAGAGCGTCAGTCTCTTTACAAAATGTTTCTTATAGGCGAGCTTTAAAAATCAATACAAATCATTCCTTGAAAGTACAAAACCATTTGTTTTCTTTTTCTGTTTTGTTTTGCAAAAACGTCCAGTGATTTTATTTTGACATGTGCATTTGAATATGATTACTGTTCACAAATACTTGCATAAAAAACAGAAATACAATTGCTAATGACTTTAAGGAACTGGGAAAAGTCTAAAAAACCATTTTAGTCTCGCCAGTTACTCCTTCCAGCATGTACAAGGGCAGAGACAGTTTTGAGACGAAGTCACCATTACATATGACCCCGTGATGTCTATGTCCCCCACAGAGTAGAAACAACCAAAGTTTCAATCTCTTCTTCCCCAACCAGGAATTACTTCCTCCAGTCAAGAGCTGAAATCTACATTCCCCAGCCGAGCTGTATAATCTTAAACAATTTACAAAATCTCCTCTGGTAGAGTTTATTTATCTAGCTGCAGAAGTTTATCCCCCAACAGAGTTTATTTCTCTACATCGGCAAAATCTCCCAACAGAGCATCCTCCCTCCATAGAGTTATTCTCAGGCAGGAGTTAAGAGTCCCCGACAGAATATCCTTAGACAGAAAGAGGAAATCCCCGGCAAATCATCTCCATTTATCATCCTCAGCGGAAATGAAGGATTCAGCATCCCAACGCTCTTCAGCAATAGTTCGGGATCTACTTTCCTGGACTAGAAAATATCGCAATAGCATCCCATATTAATACATCATGGCATACGCATACAAATCGCATACAGTATAATCTCATTTATTTTGAGAACATCATCACAGTGCATTTCATACATCATGACATTGCAAATGACTAACTCTTTACCTTTTTCACGAAAGATCAGATCAACAAATACCTTTGACTACTCACATGACCTGGCAGTATTCTCAAAGGCTATGTCTGACGAAGTGCTATTTTAGCATCTTCCTCAAAAATATATTCTTAAAAGACCTTCTCTGGTTCAGTCATATCGACACTAAGATCTATGTGATTCCTATTCCAGTTGAAGATATTCTAAGACTTTGTCTGGTTCAGCTGAATCGATCCTAAGATTCTTCCGATTTCCATTCCCATCAAAGTTAATCCAAGACCTTCTCTGGTTCAGTCAGATCGACACTAAGATCTCTCTGATTTCTATTCCAGTTGAATATATTCCAAGACTTTTGTCAGGTTCAGCTGAATCGATCCTAAGATTCTTCTGATTTTCGTTCCAGTCAAAGTTAATCCAAGACCTTCTCTGGTTCAATCAGATCGACACTAAGATCTCTCTGATTTCTATTCCAGTTGAAGATATTCCAAGACTTTTGTCTGGTTCAGTTGAATCGATACTAAGAGTCTTCTGATTTTCATTCCAGTCAAAGTTAATCCAAGACCTTCTCTGATTCAGTCAGATCGACACCAAGATCTCTCTGATTCCTATTCCAGTTGAAGATATTCCAAGACTTTTGTCTGGTTCAATTGAATCAATGCTAAGATTCTTCTAATTTCCATTCCAGTCTAAGTTAATTAAAGACCTTCTCTGGTTCAGTCAGATCGACACTAAGATCTCTTTGATTCCTATTCCAGTTGAAGATATTCCAATACTTTTGTCTGGTTCAGCTGAATCGATCCTAAGATTCTTCTGATTTCCATTCCAGTCAAAGTTAATTAAAGACCTTCTCTGGTTCAGTCAGATCGACACTAAGATCTCTATGATTCCTATTCCAATTGAAGATGATCCAAGACTTTTTACTGGTTCAGTTAAATCGACATTAAGATTTTTCTTATTCTTATCCAGTCAAAGTTAATTCAAGATTTTCCTCTGGTTCAGTCAGATTGACACTAAGATCTCTCTAATTTCTATTCCAGTTGAAGATAATTCAAGACCTTTAGTGGTTCAGTTAAATCGACACTAAGATTTTTCTGATTCTTATCCAGTCAAAGATAAATCAAGAGCTTCGCTGGATCAGCTTGAATCGACCATTGATTTATTACTGATTCTTAATAGTTTAATCTCATTTCCCCAATAAGTCGTTGTGAAGCCTGGAATACGACAAGATAGCAGTCAGCCTCATCATCCTAAGCAAGTCACTGTGAAGCCTGGATCCTGACCAGATAGAAGTTCACTTTCGTATCTTCAGTCAAGAAATTACTCCCCAAAAGATTAGTGGACAACTGAAGCTTCTAAACTCTATTCCCCAAGACAGAGACCGACATTCCCCAGCAGACTCCTCCTCGGACAGAAGGAACAGGGACCCCACAAAGAGAATTCTTATGAAATCAGCATGGATTTCGGATGGCATCTTTAAGCCCATCTCTGACAGTCTTCCGTCATCTTTTCCAAATGGCATATGTAAGCCTATTCCCGATATTATTCACCAGCAGTCTCAGTTCGGGTGAGTGAAAATTTCGGGGCACTCTAGTGTTCAATCATTTTCCACCTTCAGATCACAAAGGGCAGACAAGCCAATCTAGAGGTTCTCAATTGCTCAAGGTTGACCAAGGATTGACCAAACAATTCTCCTTCTACGGCAATGAACCCCCAACTAGGGTTTCCATTTTCATCAAGATGGTTGAGCTCAAAGGATCCCAAATGTTCTCCATTGTCCTAATATGTACTAAAGATCATCCATGCCAAATTTCATGCCTTGCACAATAAGTTTGCTCGGTTAATTGCTCAAGTATTGGAAAATCAACTGTGTTAGGTCAAAAGTCAACGGTGGCCCATGTACAGTCAAACTTCAAGATTTTTGGTCAACATCAACATTTCGAAGTGATATCCATCACTTGATCAAGGTTTGATCATGATTCTTCAAGAAATTCCCATAACCCATCAACAGTCAAAAATGGCAAATTAGGGTTTCTATAGGAAAAGTCAACCAAACTTTGACCAAGCATAACTTTCTCATAGTTTATCAGTAATTTTCCAACCAAAGATCATTTTGAAGATAATCCAATCCCCTACAAGTTCTCTTCATCCCTTGAGTTTAAGAAATGCACCATTTGAAAAATACAAGTTCATACATTATAGGTCATTTTTAGAAAGTCAATAAAAGCCACTTTTTTCCAAGACTTTTAACATCAAGATAACATCTTCAAATGCAAAATTGATAAAAATAGTGATTGAAGTAGACATCTTGGGCTTTCTAAAAAGTCAAAGATCATCATCATGAGATAAAAATTGGACAAGTTATGGCTTTCTCAAGTTGGAAAACTTGGGAAATTTCAAGAAATATGCATTGAGCAAATTTGAGTTTTTAAGGCAATGACTCAAATTCGTGAACTTCAAACATCTTCCTAAGATCATTGAGGACCCACAAAACCATTTTTGCATAGTATTTGATTTTATTTGCATTTTATATTAATTTTATTTAATTAAAAATCAAATAAATCAAGATTATTGCAAAATATATGGGCCATTATCATTTGGGCTTGGTTTGGTGCATGGAGAGGCCCCATATTTCGTGTGCAACAAGGCCAACTTTGTCTAGGTGCATTTAAACTTGAAAATGGATAAAATCCCTTAACTTTGGCCAAGGTTATAAATGGACATTCATGGCATTCAAATGCTTGTCTATGGCTGTTACAAGCATTACATTCCGTGTCTCCTCATCATTCTCTATATAAACAAGCCATTGGCAAGCATCAAACAGATAGAGAGAGCCTGGGGAACCCCTGAAATTTTTGCAAAAAAAACACTAAAATTGTCAAATTCGAATCTCCATCTCCAGCTTGTTTTAGTCCCAAACAAAGATCAAAACACACTCTTGGAGTTCCTATGAAGCATTTGCAACCATTACTAAGCTCTGAAACATTGCCAAATGCATCAACCAACTCGCACGATTTGTATTATTTTTTTTCAAATTCATTATGCTTGATTCAAGTAACATAAATGCGTTTTGATCATACATTACTAATTGTTGAAGTGTGTTGCACCCCAAAATTTGCCCTCTTAATTGCACTTTTATGGTTTAGACTTTTTGCATTCATCTGCATCATTCCAATGGGTCATGGGCATAGCACACATTTTTCATAAAATAGATCGCCTGAGGATCTAGGGTTACAGCCGATTTGAGGTGTATGTGTTGAATAAGTTTGATTGTCCAGGATCTTCTCGGTATACAAGGTCTTGGAATTAGGATTTTGCTTCAATGTTCAGCTTGAATTTCAGCACCATCAAGCCCAAGACATGTATACTATGGAGTATGATTCTACCTCCATCGCTCCTCTTCTTGATATATTGCGAAACCTTGATCATGACAGGGTCACATCGCACCTCACTGATATCAATGCAAAGATAATAGGGGAAGAATATGATTATGCACGCCATAATGCTCAAGTTGTTAATGTCTTGTATGAGGTATTAATGTTCCCAATTCTCTTAGATTATCAGCCTCTGTTCACTCAGTTTGAGTTGTTTGTTGAGGCTATTGATAATAAGCACGAACTGGCTTTGTCTGCCCATCAACAATTTCCGAGAGTGTATGCATTACTTTTTTGCAAGAGAATTGTTCGTTCTGTTGGATACCGCCTAGCAGGATCAATGGGAAGAGTAAGGAGCGCAGTAGACTTGGAACCTCTACAACCATTGCTTAAGAAATTTATCTGATGTTTAGAGGCAGATGCTTTGCCATTGGTTATGGAGACTTCAACACCAAAAACTCTGCTGGATTGCATGTCCATATGGATTGGCATCAAATCACTACTCGGTTTCTTGGATCCTCCAGCTTTTGAAGAAGGGATATTGGAGAATTATCCCTTTTTTCTTGATATTGTACTCAATCATATTAGTGGCGATTCACTTGAATTTTCACATGTTGTTACTTGCTTGAGACTACTTTTTGAAATGCTCGGCTGTAAGCTTTGGTTAAGCTCTACACTGTCTCCAAGCACAATGCGCAACACTCTACTTGGTCAGTGCTTCCATATTCGCAATGAGAAAATCCATATAGATATTTTTGGTCTATTCCAACCCTTTCTACAACCTCTTGAAGCTTTGCATGATGGGGAGCATGAAAAGCAACGTAGGCATTTTCTCTATTTTCTCCTTCATCAAGTGCCAACGAGCAGTAACTTCAGCATTCTAACAAGAAGATTGGCATGTCAGATGGCACTTCTTATTATACACCGAGGTTACAAGATGAGCCCGCCTTGCCCTCCTTTTGAGTGTGCACATATGTGGGGACCCTCGCTCGTCTCATCTTTGAAGGACTCTTCACTTCACAGTTCTCTGAGGCAACCTGCTTCTGAGCTTATACAGACAATCATAGTGTCAGATGCTACTGCTTTAATATATTCAGTGTTGAATTATTGCGTAACTCGTAGCATTGATAGTAGCATGGCATACGAGTTCCCTAAATTGGATAATGAAAGTGATGATATTTGGCTGTCATCTATTCTAGATTGCGAAGAGCAGGATTGTAATAGTTCTTGGAGTGAATTCAATGCGCAGAGTGGTATAGCCTCTCAGGAGTGCCGAGATTGGATGTGCATTCCAATGTTATGGGTTGATGTTTTAGTTGATACCAGTCCCTCAATTCTCCCACTTTCATTTTCCAAAGCTGTTTTTTGGGCACGATCTCGTTTTCCGATGGTAGAGCTTAAAAGTAGTGCTGAAATGATGCCTCCAGTCAGATCTTGCCTTTCATCTTTTTGTTGCAGAATTATCATTTTTCATTTGGGTGGAAAGTTCCAACTGGATCTAATGATGGCGGTGATGGAAACAAAACTAAGAACTCAGTTGAAGTGTTGATTATGTCTTTTCCTTTAATAAGATTATTTAACAGGTTCACTACACATTTTCTAGTTCAGATGAGACAAGGAGAACTTCGAAGTCAGTGGGTTTGGGAACCACTAATGAGTCAAAGCTTGATCCTTTCATTATTGGATCCAAATGACGATGTTAGACAGTTTGGAAAGTCTATGTTGGAACAAGTTTCAGATACTCGTGGTCTTTCTTGTGGTTTGAAGTTTCTTTGTTCTCACAGACCCTCGTTGCATGCAACTCTTTTGGGACTAAAACATGCTATGAAACTGGTCCAACTGGATTCTGTTCTGTTGAAGTTTCATACTTTACATCATTTTTGGTTTCTTTTATGCAAATTACTCAAAGATGAGGGTTTACTTGGCCCAAAGTTGGTCGGAAATAGACACGGTGACTCAAGTCTGCCAAAGTTCTCTTCACAAGGCGGGTTTTTGAAACAGCCAGCTTTTGATTCTCTGCCTGTGGATATTGATAAACTCTGCCTATTTGGTAGAGAAGAGCTTAGAAATTTCATAATGCTGGTCAAAAATAAATTGGGTGTCAAATGGATTCACAATCTCATGGAATGGGGAAAGTCCATGCTAAAAGTTGTAATTATTTATTGGAAACGAGCACTTACTTATTTACTGAATCTGTTCAAAGGTTCTAGTAATAAAACTTTTGCATCAGCAATCATGATCATTGAAAATCTTATTACGAGCAATGGTTTTACTTTGGAAGGATTGTCAGAACATGTCTCTCGCCTGACCATGTCTCTATCTAGTGAAGACTCTCATAATTTTCAGGAGGAAAATGCGAAGTTCAAGTCATCATTAACTAAAAGCCTGTCTTTAAAAAAATAACTTTTTAAATTATTCTTCATCCACGGAAGAAAAAGGCTTACAAATTTTGGACTCTAAAGTGATGAGTGGCAAAAAAGATACGGAAACTATAGTTATTCTTTCAGATGATGAATTTGAACCAAATGTGTTTTCTAATGCCATTTTATCAGTTAGTGAGACAGGTCAAAACATATCTGATGGCAACTTAAAGCCTCATACTGCTGGTAATAGTTCACTAGCATCTGACCGTGCAATCCAAAATGTTGCTTACATGAAGAAGGATATTGCTGAAGCTTTCAGTCTTTCTTCTCAGAAACAAGACTCTGGTAATTTATGCAATAAGCTTGCAGTTGCTCCATATGTTGATTCAAAGTGCCCGGAGAGTTGTAAGAGGGAAGGAATTTCCAAATCCAAGGATAGGGTCAATTCGATAAAATCTTTTGTTGAAACTGTTAGTACTAAGAGTTTGAATAGAACAGGCAGTAATATAGCTTCCAAAATTAGTGACACTCTGCCATGTCCTGGTAACGAAGTTTTAAGTGACCTTCGGGATTCTGAAGATGACCCGCTAGAAACTGCATTGAAATCTGTGGGGCGTACCCAGTTGTATGTACCAAAGCCCACTTCGATTTTGAAAAGGCAAGTTACTCAACTAAAAACTACTCTTGAAAACAGATCTGGTAGTCTTCATAAGGCAGGGGACCAAACGAGAAGATTCAAGCCACCAAGTTTGGATGATTGGTATAAACCTATTCTTGAAATAGATTATTTTGCAATAGTTTGTTTGTCATCTGCAAGAAAAGATGAAAGTCGAGCTGTTAACAGATTAAAGGAAGTTCCTGTATGTTTTCAATCAGCTGAGCAATATGTGGAAATGTTTCGACCATTAGTTTTGGAGGAGTTTAAAGCACAACTTCAAAATTATTTTCTTGAGATGTCTTCATGGGAGGAGATGTTTTATGGAAGCCTTTCTGTGATTGTCAATAGAGAGAATTGATGATTTTCATATTGTTCGTTTTGTCCATGACGATGGTGATTCTGCAACATGTCCACAGCTTCAAGCCCAGGCCCAAGCTCATGCAGCAGTAGCCAGTGGTCTTCTTGGCCATACAGAATTACGATTGCATATGCCTCCATCGATAACACTTGCAAGCCGAGGGCGTCTGCAGGATCTCAGACTTCAGCTGACACTTCTTGATCGGGAGTTTGATGATCTAGATTAATGAACTTTAAGAGCTCTGGATTTGGATAATGTTTCTACTGCACCTTCTATGACTGAAGAAGAGATAAACGCTCTTCCAGTTCACAAACACAAGGTTTCTGTTCTCCAAAAAAGGTAGTTCTTCAATGCCACAAGTACCGCCATCATCTTCTGCCGAGAAAACACAGGATAATTCAAATGCTACTTCAACACAAATCCTACTAGGCCACTTGGAACTCAACCTGTAAAATCGCATCAAAACAATCCACAATCAGATCCAAAACTAACAATCCAATGACATAACCTTCAGCTTGCCAACTAACTATTCTATAACTAATTCCTTTTAACCCAACTAAACAACACTGCATAACTTATAAAAGGATTTTCTAACTGTCCTAACAAACCCTAAACTAACTCCTAACAAACTCTAAACAGTTTCTAACCAAATCCCATCTTCTAAACAATATAGCAGAAAATCTATATAACAGGGAGATTATCATTCAGTTTGAGGAGGATTTTTATGATTCAACACAAAAAAAAACACACCTTCCAATTCTCTCTGAAATCGCATAATCATCAATATTGCTTCATTATCTTCTGAAACTTCTTCACAGTTCTTACTCTTCTCTGAAACCACCGCAAATTACTCCTCCAATCGAATTTCATCAACTTCATCTTCATGTTCTTTAAATCGCCCCTTCACCAGAATTACTCTACTCTTCATCACCCTCTTTCATCTTCAATAAATTGGATATCACAACCTCGTTATACGTCATTTCAAGAAGCGCATTAGGCTATGACATTCAAGAATAACCAATCTGCACCACAACCATATCTTCAACCCTTATCACTATTCATCCTTCACCTCCACCTTCAATCTTGACACTCCTTACTGTAACCCAGAAAATTTCCACCCCACTTCAAGTTTTGAATATGCAACCTTCATCGCAAAAGTCCATCTGCAATCATCTTGTTGCAACATATCTCTGACAATCAATTTCATCAACAAAGCTTCGTCTTTCATCATCATCGTGTCACACCAACAACAAATCCAACTACCATCGAAAATCATCTTTCATCTTCACCGTACCTTCAATCAACAACAACAGCAACAAACGCTTGAGCAATAATCGAAATGTAATTGGATTCAGGGAAGAAGAGAAAATGGAATCAAATATGCATACCTGGGTTTTGAACACGCGCCGGACTTGTCTTCCAATAGAAGTGAGAAACTAATTGAGAAGAAGACGAAGCCGCTGTGACGGAATTGAAGGAGCTTGAGGCGGAATTAATGGAGCTACTAGGTGACTCGTAAATAGCTGTAGCCGCGATTGAAAAATGACTGAGACAGAATCGGAGGATGAGAAGGTGAACGACGAAATAAGAGAGAAGAGGAATGAGGGAGTTTGGACGAAGCTGATGATGGTGAATGGCGAGGCCCTCGCTGCGCGAGAACATAGATGGGATGGAGGGTGCTATGCGGCACTAGAAGGTTTGGGTATGGAGGTTGCGTTTTGACGAAAGTGAAGACCAACGATGAACTCTAATCTTTTTTTTTTTAATTTGTTTTTTTTCCTTATAGTTTTATTTCATTTAATATATATTAATAGGTGAAATAAAAATCTGGATTGGATATTGGTGTTATTGAGTTGGGCCTCGCTGCTTACACTCCCAAAGGCTCGGCATTTTTTTTTAGAAACATGTTTGCCTTGTACAAAAAGGATCCTCCTGGGCTCAAGCTGGATGGGCCTTACGCCCAAGTCTCATTGCAATACTCCTTGTGCCAAATTCACACCCCGTGACTTTGCTAACTTTTTTTATTTTTTCTTCTAGTTTATTTTTTTTTTCTCTTTTAACTGATAAAAAATAATAATAATAAAAAAGGTGGTAGCATATAGTAGAAATTTATCTAGAATTTCTTTTTCTTAGAATTTTAATTAGAATTCTCTATTAGTGTTTATGTTTAGTAACCATTTTTGGTTGCCATTTTTAGTCAAGATCTTTGTGATAGTATCGATGCAATTTTTGCAATATGGAATGCTTGGAGATTAATTTTATGATCACTCATGCGGAGCAGCTTTCGGTAGAGTTTTCTTATCACTTGTGTGACTTTGAAAAGGCAACGGACCTTCTCCGTTCGGTATCATCGTGGCCTTTTTTTATCCCTCATTTCGTACTTTATTGCATTTCTTTATCGCAATCCATATGCATGCTAATATTAGGTAGAAATTCCCCCTTTAACCCGAATCTTATGGCTACTAATGCACAATAACATTAGGTTTAGAAGTAGGCTAGTCCTCATTGGACTTTTCTTTATCCATTCGCATACGCATTTAAAACAAAAATTTCTTTTTCTTTTCAAAAATTCAAAACACTTTAAAACTAATGATAAGAATCATATCTTTGTTAAGCATATGAGACGATCAGCGGGTTTCTTCTCGACTTTATCATTCTCTTATTCTAGGCTTTGGTATGGTTCAAGTCTCAAAAAATCATTTCAGGAATAAGTAGAGACATGGCTAAAATCTCTCCCTTGAGATCAACTAGTTATTCTCTACAGGCAAAAACACCAACAAACATAAAATTCTTTTTGCCTTCAGGCCTTCCTTTCAAAAAACCTTTTTCGAAAGAGCATATTAATTCATTTATGTGCTGACGCGTAAGTCTCCAAAGGTCGAGTTGCGGCAGAAGGCGAAATTAATATCGTTCATTACAAACACAAACAAATTCAAAACTTTTTGTGCGTCCAGGCACATTTCTTTCCAAACTTTTCAGAAGAGCATGTTAATTCACTTCTGTGCTGACGCGTAAGTCTCCAACGGTCGAGTTGCGGCAGAAGGAGAAATTAATACTGTTCAGTAAAAAATACAAACAAACAAAAACATATAAGCCGAACTACGGCTGCTCTGATTCCTTAAAAGGGATACATAGGCATTGGGGTAGGGCCCAAGCGAGCATAATTTTATTTTCCCTACATTCTTTTCTCTTTTCTTTTGCATGCATTCTCCCTTTAGCAGTAATAAACAGTAAGCATAGATTAAACACACCCATAAGATAGACAACAAGAGTGGATACCGTAGAGTACTACGGGCGTGTGGGGTGCTAATACCTTCCCCTCGCGTAACAGACTCCCTTACCCTTATCTCTTGGTCGTTCAACCTTGATTTCATCCTTCTCAGGTTTTCTCGATGTTTACCTTTCCTTCCTGTGGGATAAAAGACGTTCGATGGCGACTTCATTGTTTTGATGATTTTCAGCCGGTTGTTTCAGCTGGCGACTTCACTGGGGAATAGGTCGACCAAATGCTGGTCCATCCCGGAGTCGCTCCTATCTCTTGTTTTCTTTCCTTAGGGTGTTTATTTTTATGCTTTCAGTTTACTCATTTGTACATGTTTATCTGAGCATAAGTTTGCATTGCATTTTATGGCTTTCCATATTTGTTATCTATTATGCTGGACTCTGCTCTCTATGTTGGGTGGGGATGTCACTATTGAGGTAAAAGGCCCAGTACCCAGGCCATAGTGCACTAGGACACTAGGAATAGAGTGGGGGCATGACGGCTATAGGACGTGGTCCGATTAGTGCAGTCATGTCATATACCACGCTCAGATGAGGTTCAAATGAATTACTATTGGCACCCACGTCTGTGGGCAAGCCCATAGCACTTTCAGGCGAACCCATGATTTTCGAGTTACCATTATCTTACCCTGACCTAATTTTCACCCGTGAATGGGGAGGGAATTTCTATCACAGGTACAGATGGTGACTATGTGCAGATGGTTACTCACATTCAAATGATGATTATGCTTAGACAATGACTACTGGTTCTGATGGCTATATTCTGGATTTCTGTTATGACTTAATGCAGATGCTATATCCTGTTGGTGACCGTATGGTTCTTAGATTTATTTTTTGAGTTCCTGACTTGTTTACCTGGAGGTTCATTCAATCCTTCAATCTTGGTATTCCCAGCATGTTCAGAAATTCTCAACAGTATCCAATGTTCCAGAAGCCTTGATCCCGGACAATGGGAGATCCATAGGGTACTTGGTTCTTATATATGCAGAAGTTATGTCGGACCTCTGATCTGATGATACTCACATGATCCAGAGCAGTGTAGCAACCTTATTCAGGAATGATGGAACCATGATCCTCTTTGATCTCATGCCTTTGCATACATAACATGGCTAACTGCATGCTTAACATACATGTTCTGTTATTTTCAAGGAATCATATTTGCAAGTCTTGTGCCAAAATTCTTCCATCCCTTACTTACGCAAAAACAAAATCAAAGCACGCAAATTCCTTGGAAATAACAAAACATGACATGGAATTCATTCATACACTCCATGTATATTCATGCATTCGTGACAGGTACCCGAAGATTGGGGATTCTTATTCAGACATGGTTCTCCTCGGAGGTTTAGCTTTGATTTCTTACTGAACTTGTTCAGGGATCAGTTAGGGAATAACTCCACATGGTATACCTACAAGCTTTGGCCTGTAGTCAAAAATATCTTCAAGCAGGAAGATAATTGATTGAAAACTCATATGAGATAGGTCATGAAAGCTCTGATGATGATGTCAACAATCTTACACCTACTGTCACAGTAAAGGATCTTATATCAGTGCTTCGTTTTTGTTAACCAACGTCAGATGTGGTCGCCACGCCGGGGCATCATACCTTCTAATCGGGGACATCCTCCATAACTTTATGTTCCCTAATTTGTTCAACAAGAGCCAGTCTTTATTCCCCAAGTGAATTCATGGGGAAAGATTTTAAGCCAAGACACAAGAACCCTGATGAGCATGCTAATGCGAGCCCAATGCATTACATCCTATTATTCCCAGCTCTTCCTAGCTCTGATCTTTGAGGTCTTCCTCTCACAAACATCCCTTCTGATTACAATATGTATGCTAGATGCATCCCCTATTCTGGGATACCCGGTTTTGATATTGAAGACTACAAAGGGGTTGAAATATAAAGCCCAACACCTGTTTGGTGTCTCTTCTAAAGGTCAAATTCCTCTTTGGCTAACTGCCACACTCTTTTTCACCAGGGGGATGTCTCTTTTATTCTGATAGGAGACAAACTATATTTTTGTGTGGCGTAGTATGCCTGATGATGCAGCACATATCGTTTCGCTTGGAAAATCATTCATTTGTTCTCCTGAAAGAATCTAGACGCATATTATACTGGGGAACCTGGCCAATCGATTGAAGATGGTACGTCATCCAGAGACAAGACTCAAGACAAGATCAATCCAGAGACTGTAATGTCCGAATCATATTAGAGGGAGAATTTTCTCACTCACCTCATGCATCTTCATGCATCCATAGAAGGTACTCGGAATGGGGAATCCTTATTCGGATTCAGTATTCTCTTTTTAGAATTGCCAATCTTGACTTCTCGCTGCTTCGTGATCAGATTCAATTTATGAAACAACTTTGTGAGGAATTGGGTGAGATAAAAAGAATCAGATGGGGTCGTTTATCATGCACATGCCAAAAATGACCTGTGGTCAGAAATCCTCAAAGAAAAAATAGCCAGTGGAAGACTTAGTTGAGTTGGGTATGGAAATTTTGAAGACAATGTCGGCAAAGAAAAGTGATCTTATATAAGTTGTTGCAACGGGAGTTGTCATTCATCCCCAACATATGGGACTTTTTTTTCAAATCATGAGATACTTTGTGGGTCTCACCCAGAGCTTCGTGTTCTCGGATTTTCTTGCTAGCAACTAGTTTCTGGTCTCCAAGTGAACCCATGGGGTAAAACTTACCAGCAGAGACAGAGAAAGCTTGAGAAACAGGTTGATACAATCTTTATACCTTGTATCCGGTTACTTCCTCGTGGTGTTGGAAGCTCAGTTGATTAAGCTTCGCGCTTTGAGCCATCCTCCAACAAATTTCTCTCCTGATTTTGATACAAATGCTTGATGTGTCTCCCGTTCTGGGGCATTTAGTCAAGATATTGAATACTGCAAGGGGTTGAAGTATGAAATTTGGTACTTGTTCTTTTCCAAGGTTCAGTCCACGTTTGGGAAAACCATTTCAGACTCTTTTTCCTCAGCTGATTGCTTCTTATGTGTAAGTATAAGATGGGGGTGATGCTTCTATGATGAAGAAGTATAAGACGTCGAGTTCTTGGATATCTGTTGTTGTGTAGAAGAAAAATACCTCAAAGGTCGAATATTATATTCAGAGTTCAGTTTCTTCTGTGTAGTAGAAGATTCTATGTTATAGTTTCTGAATTTTTGCTTCCGTGTAGTAGAAGACAGAGACTCTTTTGTGAAGCATGGGATTCTCCATAATTCAGTTGCTAAAGCTTCTCTCTTGTGAAGTAGGATATGAAGTTTACTTTCTTCTGTGTAGTAGAAGATTCTTTGTTACAGTTTCTGATTTTTGCCTCCGTACAGTAGCTAAAGCTTCTCTCTTGTGAAGTAAGAGATGAAGTTTACTTTCTTCTGTGTAGTAGAAGATTCTTTGTTACAGTTTCTGAATTTTGCTTCTGTGTAGTAGAAGACAGAGACTCTTTTGTGTAGTGGGAGACACTCCGGAATTCAGCGGCTGGATTTCTCTTCTGTGTGATAGAAGATGGTTGGCATTTCTTCTCTATGATAGAAGATACTTTGTGATGCAATGTATGCAAGTTCACTTGATAAGGTCCTCATCACACATGGTGAAAGAACTTGATGTGATTACTATACTGGGGCAATAGGCCATTCCATTGAAGATTGTTGGGCTTTCAAAGAAAGCATGCAAGACCTGCTGGATGCAAAGGCTATTAATTTCAGGTTAGCCAGACAGATTTGAAGTCTCCTTTGACTCAGTAGATGTCAAGACTTCCAGATGATCGTCCGAAGCAACAAGTCCATACAGAGACTAGTCTCCTCAACATGACATTTCAAATTACATTTGCATTCTCATTCGTAATCTTTCTTGTCTTGGTTCAGTACTTTCTTATATGCGAAACTTTCTTATTATTGAATATTAATTATAATGCATTAAGTATGTTCGTTTTGAATTAGTCCATTCGTATTCACTCATGAATGTTTTTTGACTTTTTGATACTTAATTCGTGCTAAATAAAGCAAATAACCTCCGGATAGAGGATGATGAGTAATATGCCAAAACTTCGAACGGTGTGCTTTTGAATAGGATCCTGCTGACGATGTACATGCCTTGTTTCAAATTCCCAAACACCGGAGAGATAAGGGAGATAGACCCTCGTCAACCCCTTTGAGCCTTGAAGTAGGAGTTTCTTTTCTTTTCAGAAAAACCCTCACACTTAACCCGGGGCAGGGTAGATTTCAGTTAATCTGATTGGGCATTCAAAACTCATTAAAAGTGCACATCAAAGGATACAACAAAGGTTATCCTTCAGAAGGTTGAGAAAGAACAAAACCACAGTGGTTAAACTCTCATATATCAGCAGTGTGCATCAATGATAATGATATACTAATAGATATCTCTCGCACATCGAAAGGTCAAAAGGTGACGATACCATAATGGTTATTCCTTGTCAACCAAACAGCAAGGCAGTCACACCTTTTTCAACAAATCAAATAATGACTCGAAATCACACGACAGGTTGAAACTAAAAGAAATAGTAAAAGAAAGAGACAAAAAGCCTTGCTAAGTCAAAACTTGGAAAACAAGTCGCTTAGGCAAAAATTGGGGCGTCCCGCTGGACTTCCAAATCAAAATTCAAAAGAATTTGTCCAGGCAAAAATTAGGGAAAACAAGAAAGAAATTGAAAAGCCTAAAAGGAGAGAAAAGGATTACCAACAAAAATCCTCATCAAAGAACAAAGTCGTGTGATCAAACACCAAAAGCAAAAGGTGAAGTGACTATCGTGTCCAAGAAACCACTGTGGTTCCTCAATCATCGCAAACTCTACTCGAGAGATGAACGCTTGTGTCGGGTCAACTGAACGTAGGAATGGAGAACATCATGGAGAATGGGTGGGCACCAAATAATTTTGAGCCTTAAAACCTTTTTCTAAAACCGTGAACCAGGCCACGTTACAACCCTGAAAAGTCCTAACTGAAGCAAGGGTTAATTCGAAAGCACACTGTAACAAGAAATACGGTAATCTGACTCCTAGGGAGGCTTGCAAAAACTTTTGAGTTGGTATCACTCTATCTTTTTACTATCTTTTGTACAAATTTTTGATGTTTCAAAATAATTTTTATATAAATATTTTAACTTCAAGACAAACATGAGCTTTGCATTACAATTATCATTCTTATAATAAACATTCTTTGCATATGAGCAAGTGCTTAAACATCGAGTAAGTTTGCATAATGAGCATCAGATGAAAATTTGATCATCTCCTGGGGCAAATCTTCTATCGCCTCCATCGAGTAAAAAAAATACCAGCCTGAGAAATGATCTGAAGTAGAATGTAAAAGTTGGTCGCCCAAAGTTTCTGACAAGCAGTGGTGCATTACTCTCAGTTGGTCCCAAGGGACGTATTGCTTCAAGTATTTTCTCGAGAAAGAAGCAGTTCAAGTCGAGAAGTATGGTTGTGAAATAATGTACTTTCAAGATATGATCCAACTACCCTAAGGTTATGTTGTCTTCAAAAAAAATCCTCAAGCTTTCATCTCTCCGTGAGCATGGGACAAGGAAAAGATCTGTGAAGGCTCTGTTGAGCAGGGGAAAGCATGTCAAGTACTTCGTCGAGTAGGTATTCAGCCAATCTAAGGCATTCAAGTCGGGATTTCATCCCTCAAAGGGCAGTCAAACTGGGGCAGTTACGTCGAGATTTGATAAATCTCTCTAAGAATGCGTTGATCAGAGGAGAATCTTCCCAGAATTTGAAGGTGTATGAGCACTCGCTCAAGCATAGTCGGAATCCTCTCCAATTTTGGTTATCTGAACATCATGTTCCAAAGTTCATAGCATTGGGGCAGTTATGTCGAGATTTGATAAATCTCTCTAAGAATTTGTTGATTAGGGGGGAATCTTTTCAGAATTCAGAGATGCACGAGAACTCAATCAAGCATTGTTGAAGTTATTTCCAACTTTGGTCAGCCATGGGCAGTATTCTGAAGTTCATAACACTGGGGCGGTCTATCTTGGTGGTGTAAATCTCCAAAAGTCCTCTCGAGGCAATTTTTCTGCAAAAGCCTTACAGACTGGGGCAAGAATTCATGTAAGGGCTTTCTCTCTTCTTGAGTAGTTGATCAAATCAAGTCCATATGCAGGCTAAACGGCCTATGAATTTGAAAATCATGCCGAGAAGTCAGGATTGTTAGCTTCGACTTATCAGGGACTCAAGTCCAGTTACTGATATCCTTTGTCCTAAGTCAAGGTTATTACCCCCAGTTGAAGTTTGGATTGTTATCCTCAGTAAGATATGAGCTGTAACACAAAGATCATTTGAAGATTGTTTACACGTACAAGATGCGATGGAAATATTGCTTCCTAGGGGGATGCCTACTCCCCGTAAAAGACCTTTTGCTACTTGACATAGACCTATCTACCAGGGGGTTTCTTTTCTAAGATATTTTCTCCCCAGTGAAGTATCCTCGTTTCTCTGCAGGAGGAGAATGTTCTTTCTCCCCGGAAATATAGAAGTTGTTTAAAGTCTAGTTGACCCCTTTTTCATTGGACTGCAATTTATTTTTGCAGCATCTCCTCTAAAGTCCAGTTTTTAGTGGCATTCCTCCTCGGAGTCGAAATGTTGAAGTAGCAATCTTGCCTCATAGTTTTTACCCGGTAATTGATAATTCAAATTGTCTATTCTTCGGTAAGGTTTTCCATTCCAAACAGGGGCACGTCACCCCAATTTCTGTTTTGCAAGTACTGTTGGTCTTACATGACAAAATGCATACCAGCAAACGGATCAAGAAGGGTCTGTATGTGACTAACGTGAAGATGTTTGTATAATGAGGTCCAATTTCCCCAGTGCAACTATTCTTCATGCCCTAATGGAGCAAATGTCTTTTCTCTCTGGTGAGGTGTACAGGAGAATTCCAGTCATAACTCTTGCGTTACCAGTGGCAGAAGATTTTGTTGCGATATCCCCAATGGAGTTTTTGTCCCGGGATGTTGTTTCTTCCCCAAGTGAGGACCTTTTACCTCCCAGCAATGTTATCCCCAGTGTGTTCTGAGTAGAATTATTTTTATTTAAGAATTTCTATACTCTCCAACGGAAGTTATCTTCGTCGATAATTTCTATGCCATAAGTTTCCATTCCCAGCAAAATTCTTCCTCTTTCCAGTAGAGGATAAAGAATTCATTCCCCGTGAAGTAGGGAGTTTGATCAGAATTCAAGTTTTTCTCTGAACTACAATTTTATTTTTTAGTATTCTCCCCAAGAAGTTACTTCCCCAGTGAGATCAATCGTTTAAACATTGATGATTTCAAATCTTGGTTCCCCATTGAAGTACAAATTGCTTTTTCTCCACAGAAGATCAAATGTGCCAGAATAATTGTCCATAAGTTCACTGACTTCTCAGCAGCCGATTGTTGGCCTGTTTTCTTAATGCATTGCATCATTACATTGCATCATTACATTGCATCTACTAAAACGTGTAGCACTTCCATTGCATGGAGCATCACGCTATAAAAAAATGTTCAAACATGCATGAGTATAATCCAATTGTGCCCACCTGTGGCAACCAGATTGTTATGCGCTCAGATTTGATTTACCTCCACAACAAGCCTAGGGTAATTCAATTATGTTTCCCCAGTAAAGTTTATTTTGATTCACCACTAGTCGGGTCTTTGGTATTTCTCCATTACCCCAGTAAGTCTGTGGTTTGAACTTATCTTTGCAAGCCTTTGGTTATTTTACCCGCACTTGCTTTGTCTTGAGTAAGAGTTGGCTCATAACCTTTCTTGCTTCTCAAGTGTTTGAGTATCCATACTTGGTGTGTGGTAATTCTGACGATTGCCACTCTTGAAGAATTAACACCCCGCCTTTGGCCTGGGGGATTTTGTAATCCTTGCGTATTTGCAACTTATCGAAAGCCCAATGTGTTTTGGAAATCTTTGTTAGGGTCTGCTTTGACCAATCTCTTTCTCTTGTAAAGTTCACCTTCTATCAGTGCTCTTTGAAGGTCCTGCTTAGTCGGTTCCTTGTTTTGGTTTATCCGCGTTAGTCGGGTCCTCCTTTCGTTAGCCTAGCTAACTTTTTATGATTAAGAGTCTTTCAATGTCCCCTTAAAGTCCACCTTCGGCTGGCACCCTTTAAAGTCCACCTTCGGATGGCACCCTTTAAAGTCCACCTTCGGCTGGCACCCTTTAAAGTCCACATTCGGCTGGCATCCTTTAAAATCCCGCTTCGGCTGGTATTTCTCAAAAATCCCGCTCCGGCAGGTATCTTTCAAAACCCCGCTTCGGCTGGTATCATTTGTTAAAATCCATCGTCGACTGGTATCATTTGTCAGGAGTCCCATTTGTTGGTCTCTTCCCTCAGTAAGTTCACCTTCGACTGGTGTTTTCTTTGTAAGAGCTTTCTTCGGTCTGTCTCTTTCATACGTATCTGATACCGACCACGGATATGTATCTGTCTCTTTCTTACGTATCTGATACCAACCACAGATATGTATTTTTGATACCTGTTTTATATGTCTGCTACCAACCCCAGACATATGTTCTTGTATCTTTGATGTCTCTTTCATACGTATCTGATACCGACCACGGATATGTATCTGTCTCTTTCTTACGTATCTGATACCAACCACAGATATGTATTTTTGATACCTGTTTTATATGTCTGCTACCAACCCCAGACATATGTTCTTGTATCTTTGATGTCTCTTTCGTACGTATCCGATACCGACCACGGATATGTATCTTTGATGTCTCTTTTATGCATATCCGATACCGACCACGGATATGTATCTTTGATGTCTCTTTTGTGCATATCCAATACCGACCACGAATATGTATCTTTGATGTCTCTTTTGTGCGTATCTGATACCGACGATGGATATGTATCTTTGATGTCTCTTTTGTGCGTATCCGATACCGACCACGGATATGTATCTTTGATGTCTCTTTTGTGCGTATCTGATACCGACCACGGATATGTATCTTTGATGTCTCTTTCATACGTATCCGATACCGACCACGGATATGTATCTTTGATATCTCTTGTGTACATATCCGATACCGACCACGGATATGTATCTTTTCTATCTCTTTCGTACGTGTCCGATACCGACCAAGGATATGTATTTTTGATGTCTCTTTCTTGTATATCCGCTACCAACCCCGGATATGTGTCTCTGATACTTTTTTTTGTATGTCTGCTACAGACTTCAGGCATATATCTTTTGATATCTTTCTTACAGGTGTTTGTTACTAAACCCCAACAAGAGTTCCTCGATAACCAAGTTATCCTTCGGTGTGTCAAACTCTGGTTAAACATGCATCTAACCCTGATAATCCTTTTTTACCTAAAAAAATATATAAATATAGAAAATACAGAAAAAACCAAAAATAATAATACTTGACTGGCTTCGGAGCGCAAATTTTTGGGTTCTTTTAGTATTTAATCTTGCTCCACCCTGAAAGTTCGAAAGGCTGACGCCAATCTCTCCTTCAGGTTGAAGGCGATTAAATAGGGGCAGCTGTTGCACCCCAAAATTTGCCCTCCTAATTGCACTTTTATGGTTTAGACTTTTTGCATTCATCCGCATCATTCCAATGGGTCATGGGCATAGCACACATTTTTCATAAAATAGATCGCCTGAGGATCTAGGGTTTACAGCCGATTTGAGGTGTATGTGTTGAATAAGTTTGATTGTCCAGGATCTTCTCGGTATACAAGGTCTTGGAATTAGGATTTTTCTTCAATGTTCAGCTTGAATTTCAGCACCATCAAGCCCAAGACATGTATACTATGGAGTATGATTCTACCTCCATCGCTCCTCTTCTTGATATATTGCGAAACCTTGATCATGACAGGGTCACATCGCACCTCACTGATATCAATGCAAAGATAATAGGGGAAGAATATGATTCTGCACGCCATAATGCTCAAGTTGTTAATGTCTTGTATGAGGTATTGATGTTCCCAATTCTCTTAGATTATCAGCCTCTGTTCACTCAGTTTGAGTTGTTTGTTGAGGCTATTGATAATAAGCACGAACTGGCTTTGTCTGCCCATCAACAATTTCCGAGAGTGTATGCATTACTTTTTTGCAAGAGAATTGTTCGTTCTGTTGGATACCGCCTAGCAGGATCAATGGGAAGAGTAAGGAGCGCAGTAGACTTGGAACCTCTGCAACCATTGCTTAAGAAATTTATCTGTTGTTTAGAGGCGATGCTTTGCCATTGGTTATGGAGACTTCAACACCAAAAACTCCACTGGATCGCATGTCCATATGGATTGGCATCAAATCACTACTCGGTTTCTTGGATCCTCCAGCTTTTGAAGAAGGGATATTGGAGAATTATCCCTTTTTTCTTGATATTGCACTCAATCATATTAGTGGCGATTCACTTGAATTTTCACATGTTGTTACTTGCTTGAGACTACTTTTTGAAATGCTTGGCTGTAAGCTTTGGTTAAGCTCTACACTGTCTCCAAGCGCAATGCGCAACACTCTACTTGGTCAGTGCTTCCATATTCGCAATGAGAAAATCCATATAGATATTTTTGGTCTATTCCAACCCTTTCTACAGTCTCTTGAAGCTTTGCATGATGGGGAGCATGAAAAGCAACATAGGCATTTTCTCTATTTTCTCCTTCATCAAGTGCCAACAAGCAGTAACTTCAGCATTCTAACAAGAAGATTGGCATGTCAGATGGCACTTCTTATTATACACCGAGGTTACAAGATGAGCCCGCCTTGTCCTCCTTTTGAGTGTGCACATATGTGGGGACCCTCGCTCGTCTCATCTTTGAAGGACTCTTCACTTCATAGTTCTCTGAGGCAACCTGCTTCTGAGCTTATACAGACAATCATAGTGTCAGATGCTACAGCTTTAATATATTCAGTGTTGAATTTCTGTGTAACTCGTAGCATTGATAGTAGCATGGCATACGAGTTCCCTAAATTGGATGATGAAAGTGATGATATTTGGCTGTCATCTATTCTAGATGGCGAAGAGCAGGATTGTAATAGTTCTTGGAGTGAATTCAATGCGCAGAGTGGTATAGCCTCTCAGGAGTTCCGAGATTGGATGTGCATTCCAATGTTATGGGTTGATGTTTTAGTTGATACCAGTCCCTCAATTCTCCCACTTTCATTTTCCAAAGCTGTTTTTTGGGCACGATCTCGTTTTCCGATGGTAGAGCTTAAAGGTAGTGCTGAAATGATGCCTCCAGTCAGATCTTGCCTTTCATCTTTTTGTTGCAGAATTATCATTTTTCATTTGGGTGGAAAGTTCTAACTGGATCTAATGATGGCGGTGATGGAAACAAAACTAACTCAGTTGAAGTGTTGATTATGTCTTTTCCTTTAATAAGAATATTTAACAGGTTCACTACACATTTTCTAGTTCAGATGAGACAAGGAGAACTTCAAAGTCAGCGGGTTTGGGAACCACTAATGAGTCAAAGCTTGATCCTTTCATTATTGGATCCAAATGACGATGTTAGACAGTTTGGAAAGTCTATGTTGGAACAAGTTTCAGATACTCGTGGTCTTTCTTGTGGTCTGAAGTTTCTTTGTTCTCACAGACCCTCGTTGCATGCAACTCTTTTGGGACTAAAACATGCTATGAAACTGGTCCAACTGGATTCTGTTCTGTTGAAGTTTCATACTTTACATCATTTTTGGTTTCTTTTATGCAAATTACTCAAAGATGAGGGTTTACTTGGCCCAAAGTTGGTCGGAAATAGACACGGTGACTCAAGTCTGCCAAAGTTCTCTTCACAAGGCGAGTTTTTGAAATAGCCAGCTTTTGATTCTCTGCCTGTGGATATTGATAAACTCTGCCTATTTGGTAGAGAAGAGCTTAGAAATTTCACAATGCTGATCAAAAATAAATTGGGTGTCAAATGGATTCACAATCTCATGGAATGGGGAAAGTCCATGCTAAAAGTTGTAATTATTTATTGGAAACGAGCACTTACTTATTTACTGAATCTGTTCAAAGGTTCTAGTAATAAAACTTTTGCATCAGCAATCATGATCATTGAAAATTTTATTACGAGCAATGGTTTTACTTTGGAAGGATTGTCAGAACATGTCTCTCGCCTGACCATGTCTCTATCTAGTGAAGACTCTCATAATTTTCAGGAGGAAAATGCGAAGTTCAAGTCATCATTAACTAAAAGCCTGTCTTTAAAAAAATAACTTTTTAAATTATTCTTCATCCACGGAAGAAAAAGGCTTACAAATTTTGGACTCTAAAGTGACGAGTGGCAAAAAAGATACGGAAACTATAGTTATTCTTTCAGATGATGAATTTGAACCAAATGTGTTTTCTAATGCCATTTTATCAGTTAGTGAGACAGGTCAAAACATATCTGATGGCAACTTAAAGCCTCATACTGGTGGTAATAGTTCACTAGCATCTGACCGTGCAATCCAGAATGTTGCTTACATGAAATCTTCTAAGGAAATAAAGGAGGCCTTCCAGAAGAAGGATACTGCTGAAGCTTTCAGTCTTTCTTCTCAGAAACAAGACTCTGGTTATTTATGCAATAAGCTTGCAGTTGCTCCATATGTTGATTCAAAGTGCCCGAAGAGTTGTAAGAGGGAAGGAATTTCCAAATCCAAGGATAGGGTCAATTCGATAAAATATTTTGTTGAAACTGTTAGTACTAAGAGTTTGAATAGAACAGGCAGTAATATAGCTTCCAAAATTAGTGACACTCTGCCATGTCCTGGTAACGAAGTTTTAAGTGACCTTCGGGATTCTGAAGATGACCCGCTAGAAACTGCATTGAAATCTGTGGGGCGTACCCAGTTGTATGTACCAAAGCCCACTTCAATTTTGAAAAGGCAAGTTACTCAACTAAAAACTACTCTTGAAAACAGATTCGGTAGTCTTCATAAGGCAGGGGACCAAACGAGAAGATTCAAGCCACCAAGTTTGGATGATTGGTATAAACCTATTCTTGAAATAGATTATTTTGCAATAGTTGGTTTGTCATCTGCAAGAAAAGATGAAAGCCGAGCTGTTAACAGATTAAAGGAAGTTCCTATATGTTTTCAATCAGCTGAAAAATATGTGGAAATGTTTCGACCATTAGTTTTGGAGGAGTTTAAAGCACAACTTCAAAATTCTTTTCTTGAGATGTCTTCATGGGAGGAGATGTTTTATGGAAGCCTTTCTGTGATTGTCAATAGAGAGAATTTATGATTTTCATATTGTTCGTTTTGTCCATGACGATGGTGATTCTGCAACATGTCCACAGCTTCAAGCCCAGGCCCAAGCTCATGCAGCAGCAGCCAGTGGTCTTCTTGGCCATACAGAATTACGATTGCATATGCCTCCATCGATAACACTTGCAAGCCGAGGGCGTCTGCAGGGTCTCAGACTTCAGCTGACACTTCTTGATCGGGAGTTTGATGATCTAGATTAATGAACTTTAAGAGCTCTGGATTTGGATAATGTTTCTACTGCACCTTCTATGACTGAAGAAGAGATAAACGCTCTTCCAGTTCACAAACACAAGGTTTCTGTTCTCCAAAAAAGGTAGTTCTTCAATGCCACAAGCACCGCCATCATCTTCTGCCGAGAAAACACAGGATAATTCAAATGCTGCTTCAACACAAATCCTACTAGGCCACTTGGAACTCAACCTGTAAAATCGCATCAAAACAATCCACAATTAGATCCAAAACTAACAATCCAATGACATAACCTTCAGCTTGCCAACTAACTATTCTATAACTAATTCCTTTTAACCCAACTAAACAACACTGCATAACTTATAAAAGGATTTTCTAACTGTCCTAACAAACCCCAAACTAACTCCTAACAAACTCTAAACAGTTTCTAACCAAATCCCATCTTCTAAACAATATAGCAGAAAATCTATATAACAGGGAGATTATCATTCAGTTTGAGGAGGATTTTTATGATTCAACACAAAAAAAACTCACCTTCTAATTCTCTCTGAAATCGCATAATCATCAATATTGCTTCATTATCTTCTGAAACTTCTTCACAGTTCTTACTCTTCTCTGCAACCACCGCAAATTACTCCTCCAATCGAATTTCATCAACTTCATCTTCATGTTCTTTAAATCGCCCCTTCACCAGAATTACTCTACTCTTCATCACCCTCTTTCATCTTCAATAAATTGGATATCACAACCTCTTTATACGTCATTTCAAGAAGCGCATTAGGCTATGACATTCAAGAACAACCAATCTGCACCACAACCATATCTTCAACCCTTATCACTATTCATCCTTCACCTCCACCTTCAATCTTAACACTCCTTACTGTAACCCAGAAAATTTCCACCCCACTTCAAGTTTTGAATATGCAACCTTCATCGCAAAAGTCCATCTGCAATCATCTTGTTGCAACATATCTCTGACAATCAATTTCATCAACAAAGCTTCGTCTTTCATCATCATCGCGTCACACCAACAACAAATCCAACTACCATCGAAAATCATCTTTCATCTTCACCGTACCTTCAATCAACAACAACAACAACAAACGCTTGAGCAATAATCGAAACGTAATTGGATTCCGGGAAGAAGAGAAAATGGAATCAAATACGCATACCTGAGTTTTGAACACGCGCCGGACTTGTCTTCCAATAGAAGTGAGAAACTAATTGAGAAGAAGACGAAGCCGCTGTGACGGAATTGAAGGAGCTTGAGGCGGAATTAATGGAGCTACTAGGTGACTCGTAAATAGTTGTAGCCGCGATTGAAAAATGACTGAGACAGAATCGGAGGATGAGAAGGTGAACGAAGGAATAAGAGAGAAGAGGAATGAGGGAGTTTGGACGAAGCTGATGATGGTGAATGGCGAGGCCCCCGCTGCACGAGAACATAGATGAGACGGAGGGTGTTATGCGGCGCTAGAAGGTTTGGGTAGGGAGGTTGCGTTTTGACGAAAGTGAAGACCAACGATGAACTCTAATCTTTTTTTTTAATTTGTTTTTTTTCCTTATAGTTTTATTTCATTTAATATATATTAATAGGTGAAATAAAAATCTGGATTGGATATTGGTGTTATTGATCTGGGCCTCGCTGCTTACACTCCCAAAGGCTCGGCATTTTTTTTAGAAGCATGTTTGCCTTGTACAAAAAGGATCCTCCTGGGCTCAAGCTGGATGGGCCTTATGCCCAAGTCTCATTGCAATACTCCCTGTGCCAAATTCACACCCTGTGACTTTGCTAACTTTTTTTTTTCTTCTAGTTTTTTTTTTTCTCTTTTAACTGATAAAAAATAATAATAATAAAAAAGGTGGTAGCATATAGTAGAAATTTCTCTAGAATTTCTTTTTTTTAGAATTTTAATTAGAATTCTCTATTAGTGTTTATGTTTAGTAACCATTTTTCGTTGCCATTTTTAGTCAAGATCTTTGTGATAGTATCGA
Source organism: Vicia faba (assembly GCA_948472305.1). Lineage (NCBI taxonomy): Eukaryota > Viridiplantae > Streptophyta > Magnoliopsida > Fabales > Fabaceae > Vicia > Vicia faba. The sequence continues at coordinate 994,117,134 of OX451739.1, read as the reverse complement.
TGCAATTTTTGCAATATGGAATGCTTGGAGATTAATTCTATGATCACTCATGCGGAGCAGCTTTCGGTAGAGTTTTCTTATCACTTGTGTGACTTTGAAAAGGCAACGGACCTTCTATGTTCGGTCTCATCGTGGCCTTTTTTTATCCCTCATTTCGTACTTTATTGCATTTCTTTATCGCAATCCATATGCATGCTAATATTAGGTAGAAATTCCCTCTTTAACCCGAATCTTATGGCTACTAATGCATAATAACATTAGGTTTAGAAGTAGGCTAGTCCCCATTTGACTTTTCTTTATCCTTTCGCATACGCATTTAAAACAAAAATTTCTTTTTCTTTTCAAAAATTCAAAACACTTTAAAACTAATGATAAGAATCATATCTTTGTTAAGCATATGAGACGATCAGCGGGTTTCTTCTCGACTTTATCATTCTCTTATTCTAGGCTTTAGTATGGTTCAAGTCTCAAAAAATCATTTCAGGAATAAGTAGAGACATGGCTAAAATCTCTCCCTTGAGATCAACTAGTTATTCTCTACAAGCAAAAACACCAACAAACATAAAATTCTTTTTGCCTTCGGGCCTTCCTTTCAAAAAACCTTTTTCGAAAGAGCATATTAATTCATTTCTGTGCTGACGCGTAAGTCTCCAAAGGTCGAGTTGCGGCAGAAGGCGAAATTAATATCGTTCATTACAAACACAAACAAATTCAAAACTTTTTGTGCGTCCAGGCACATTTCTTTCCAAACTTTTCAGAAGAGCATGTTAATTCACTTCTGTGCTGGCGCGTAAGTCTCCAACGGTCGAGTTGCGGCAGAAGGCGAAATTAATATTGTTCAGCAAAAAATACAAACAAACAAAAACATATAAGCCAAACTACGGCTGCTCTGATTCCTTAAAAGGGATACGTAGGCATTGGGGTAGGGCCCAAGCGAGCACAATTTTATTTTCCCTACATTCTTTTCTCTTTTCTTTTGCATGCATTCTCCCTTTAGCAGTAATAAACAATAAGCATAGATTAAACACACCCATAAGATAGACAACAAGAGTGGATACCGTAGAGTAATACGGGCGTGTGGGGTGCTAATACCTTCCCCTCGTGTAACAGACTCCCTTACCCTTATCTCTTGGTCGTTCGACCTTGATTTCATCCTTCTCAGGTTTTCTCGATGTTTACCTTTCCTTCCTGTGGGATAAAAGACGTTCGATGGCGACTTCATTGTTTTGATGATTTTCAGCCGGTTGTTTCAAAGTGTTTGCAAGATTTTTGCATAGTTGGATTGAAGTTTGAGTGCAGGTATAACAATTTTCCATAGCTAGGGTTTGAACCTCCAATTTGGGGTTTTCTCTATTGGCCAAAATTAGCCAAAACTAAGGATATCATCTTACTCAGGAGGTTGAGAGCAATCAACCCATGGTCTCAAAGTGAATTTATTTTGCGTTTTGTGCTTGTTTCACATGCAGGTTTTATAGTGATAGACAAAAATCTGTCACTATAGGTATTTCTACCTAAGATGACGGAGGGAGGTAGGAGATGAAGTGTGCCAGCCTCTGATTGGCCCATTCAAATATTAGCGCGCGTTTTTTTTTATTTCCTGGATAATGACTTGTTTTTTAATATAATATTATAGGTTCATTATAATAAACGAATGGCATGTTAGTTCAGTTGGCAGGGAAGCGTGTTGGTAAAGGAATGGACTTGGGTTCGAGTCCTAGGTCCAACATATTATTTTTCTAACAATTTTCACACGCAGATTGGATGCATGCAGTAGCCAGGGGTTCACCATACACCCTACCATCAACACCACCAGATCATACTCAACTTGGATCTAGTGCTTCCAACAAGTAGTCCCCATCATGGACTCTCCAGGCGTACCCACACAGGATCCAAAGCCAATTTGGGATTTAACTTTTGGGCCAAACGTTTTTTGACAACTACACCCCCCCCCCCTTTTTGTTTTGATGTCAGGCCCATTTGCTTTATTTGTTTTCTAATTTCTTTTTTTTTTTCAAAAGTCATTTTTTTAATAAATCAAAAAATAAATAAATAGATTTAGTTTTTTTTCTAAAAATATTTTAATTAATTAGTTAATTATTTTAATTTTATTTTATTAACTTTAAAATCAATTAGACTTAGGTTATTTCATTCAAATATTTTCTTAAATAAAAAATACCAAAAAATGTTATGTTTTTGTTTATAATTTAATTTTGATCAATAATTTTATTTTGTTTTAATTAATTAAATTAAATTTTAATTTAATTTAGTATTTTCCTAAATAAACAAAAACAACCAAAAAGATTTTTGCTTTAGGTTTTTAGAACGTGTGTTCATTTATCGCGCGTTTATTTCCCTTTTCATTTTATATTCATGTAACTGTGATACGGGGTATAATAGCTAATAGGAATATACTTTGTTGCTTTTTTTTTCCTATTTGGTTTGGAATGTAAATCCCCCTCCCCGAAGCCATGTAATAGTCTAGATTTTTACCTTCCGCATTTTTTTCTGTATATAATTGTTAGTAATTTAGGCGTGCATGATAAGATAAAGTCAATTAACTGTTAGATCACTAACCTCAAGATAATATAACTGAAAAAAACACACTTCTCACACTTGCATCCTTAGGGTATTCCTCACTTGGTTGCCTTTGAAAATGGTCATGTCCCTCGAACGTAGGGATATCTTAGCAATGACCCTCAGGTTAAAAGTCATCATAAAAGATCATAGTCCCTTACGTCCCTCGAGTTGCCTTTCGGTAAATGATCTTGTCCCTCGATGTTGCTTATATGATGATCGTCCCTTCGAATGCTAACATATCCTTACATGTTGCCTTCGATGACCATAATGTCCCTTTCAATAGTCCCTTAACATCCAACAATATGGATACTTACTCACTAATAGTAGGATAGCACTATCTAAAGGATAGGAGAAAAAGAACATCCTTTTTTCGAATAGGTAGACTGTTCTTAAATACTTGCTCAAACCTGAATTTTTCACACTTTCACACTTTTCAAAACTATTTTCAAAAAAACGCTTTATCACGCTCTTGAGGACTGATACAAGAGTTACCATAAAGCAAACAAAAACTTTCAAAACACACAAATACACAAATAATTTTCAAAATTAGTAAGTACCTAAGAGCCCGTGGAAAATCACGGATGGAAAGGGTGTTAATACCTTCCCTTTCCATAATCTACCCCCCTTACTCATAAAATCTCGAGAAAAAAAAGGTCTTTTTCTATTCTTTTCACCCTTTCCTTTGTTGGATAAAAGAAAAGTTGGTGGCGACTCTTGCTTACCGCGACATTTGCGAACAAAAAACGCAAAACCAGTATTAAACAGTTGGTTCTGCCACCGTATCACACTATGCTTTCAAACTTATCTGTCAAAGATCTTAAAATCTTCTCGATAATACGAGCATCAGTCATTGCTTCTCCATTTTAATTTAGTTGATTTGCCACTGTCTGCACACGAGTGATGTAGCCCGACACAGACTTTATCTCCTTCATCTTTATTCTCTCCATTTCTCCTCGAAGAGTCCGCAAGCGAACTTGTTTGACTCTATCTGCTTCTTTGAAAGCCTTTTCTAGTGTCTCCCACACTTCCTTCGACGTAGTCGAACCAGCAATCTTTTCGAAAACTGATTCGTCGACTACTCTGAACAGCATGTACAATGTTGTTTTATCCTTTGTTCGCGTTTCTTTCAATGCCTTGTTCTAAGCAGTTGTGATTGCCGTCGTATCTGATGGTTCTTCAAACTCATCGTTAGTTACTTCCCATACATCTAACAATCCCAGAAGCGCCTTCATCTGGATACTCCAGTTCTCATCATTCGACTTTGATAGTCATGGCAGTGGCATTTGACTCATCATATTTGCCATGCACTCTGATACCAATTTGAATAGAAATGGGAGTGGACTTTAAACTTGCTTTCTTTATAAAATTATCCAACTAAATTTTGATATGAGTACAAAGTGATTTATATAGAGATCACAAGATAGAATATTAAATGTTACAGCATTAGCTATTTCTAGGTCCTAAAGGAATAAACATCCCACTGCCCAAAAAGAATATGTCTTTTGCATTACCCAATGCAGATTTGAATTTAACCAACACTTTCTTCCGCTCAACCACTCTAGAAAACAAATGATGAAGGGGCTGGCCAACTCAAATAAAATACTCGTGAGCCTCAAGTTAATGTTGATTGACTATCCCCTCAATGACAAGAAGAATTTGAAGATACTTTATCCTCTATTCATGATAATTTGGAACAAAATGAAACAACATTCGATGATACTCTCAACAAGGGGAAAAAAGATAAAATTAACGTTGAAGCTGAAAACACATAAGCTATTGTCGAACCCAATCCATCTTTGGCAGAACAAAAGCACATTGAAACTACTGGGAATAGAAGCGACCCCATGATTCATGACTCTTCCTCTAACACCACTTAAATGAGAGGAGATCTTGGCCATCAAAAATAAAAATCTGGTGAAGGACTTGCGACGACTCCAAAAGCTTCGTAAACTATCAACTAGCATAAGCTCCTTCAATGCTTCTATTTTTAACACATCGGATGATGGTGTCAATCTCATGATTCAACAGCTCAGAGCCAGTGTTTTTGACATCGGCCTTTACAAGGCTATCAAAGAAGATGCAAACTTTGGAGTAGATATCCAAAAACTGCTGCAAGCCATCAACAAGCAAAGGATCCCTGATTCACTTATCCAAATCTTATTCAATTTTGAGGCCCTATTCAATAACATATGTCGAGACATTCAGCTTAAAACAACATATGATGCTCAAATTCAAAAGAAGAAAGGAGAGGTTTCTGGAGAATATGACATAAGCAATACGTTCGAGACTCAACTTGAACAACTTAAGGATACATTTTAAGAGAAGCAAAACAAGATGACTTATTTTGACAACCAGATCTCCAACTATCGCTCCCATATCTCTGAACTAAAAAATATTGCTGACTTGGAGAAGGAAAAACTTAAGCTTGGAAAATCTAAGACGCCTCTCACCAGAGATAAGATCAACCAAGAAGCCGCTAAGGGAGTCGAACACGTTGAGACTGCACTTCGAATGAAAGATGAATTAGTTGAACTTGAAGAAGAAACTGCATAACTGAGCACTTGACTATCATTTTTGAAAGAGCGATTGGAAGAGTTCAAATCCATATTTCCCGCTTGATCAAATTCTAATTTTTAAACTTTTATTTTGTAATGTTTCGTAATGACTAAGCCATTTTGGAACTCCACTTTGAACACCATTTTGGAATTTTGTATGCATAACTATTATTCTGTTGAAATTTTAATTTCCTGTAGTATTAGCTTGTATTTCTTTAAATACTTACCGTTTACTCTCAGGATTCGACAATCAATGGCTAGTTCCTCGATCTCATAGGCATTATTCGAAAATACTTGAATAACTCGAAATATATCTTCTCAATTAGGAGACCATTTGCCTAAAAATTTATCTTTCTGATCCATAGGAAAAATGACTTTACAAACACAATCTCTGGTCAAAATGTTGACTTTAACCCTTTTATTATAGGCCTTGGCAACTCTTTCTTTTTGCCTTCTCAAAACATCCAACGTAAATAGCCTTTCTTCATCCAAATTGACCAATTCATCTAACATCATATTCAAATGATGTTCAAATGAATATCACTTTGCTTTTGGATTCTAGCCGACTGTAAATATATTTTGACAGGTAGGACATCATCATGCCCATAATCTAGTCGAAAATGAGTAGTGTTTGTAGCCTCCTTAGGAGAAGTTCGACATTCCCATAATACTTGGTCTAACGTATTATGACAATTCTTTGGATTCTTTTCGACATGTTTTTTAATTAAACCAGTGAAAATTTTATTCGCTGCTTGAACTTGGTCATTTTCCTAGGCATAGTATGGCGTAGATGTTAATCATTTTATCCCCACTTCTAAAGCAAACTCTTGCATTTTCCAACTAGTGAACACTGAACCTTAGTCGGTAGTTATAGTTTCTAGATTCTAAACCTATAGATAATGTGGTTTTGTATAAAATCATTCACTGCTTCTTGATTCATATTGACTAAGGGCACAACTTCAATCCATTTAGTAAAATAATCTATATCGACCAGAATATACTTTTGTTGTTTAGACGAACTTGGTTGAATCTCGCCGATCAAATCCAATTCGCAACCCCTAAAAGGCCAAGGCTTCACTATTGAATGAAATTCACTTGCAAGGACATGTTGAATGCCTGCATGTTTTTGACACTCCTGACAAACTTTAGTAAATTCGAAGTAACCTTTCAAAATTATGGGCCAGTAAACCCCTTATCCAAATAACGTCCATTTCATCTTGTACCTGGCCTGATGACCACCACAAGCTCCACTATGAATACTTGACAACGCCAAATATACTTCATTTTCACTAAGACATTTGAGAAATACACCCTTAGGTGTCTTTTTAAACAATTCATTCCCTATAATGACATAACTTAGGGACCGATACTTGATAGTTTGATATGTCGAATTAATTGGGTTTTCTAAGTATTCGACTATTGATTTTTGCCAATCAGTATTCGTTAAATTATCGATGGCAAAGATTTCAAAAAAATTCAGAATCCACCGATCCTAACTTTATTAAAGCCAAATCTGATGGATTTAATTTTGTTGTCATCACTTTTCCTCTAACTTTGATTAAATCCTCTAACTTTCCTTTCGATGCCTTATATCCTGAAGCAATCTGAGCTAGTTCATTTTCTTCTTGATTTTAAACTCGAGGAACATGTTGAACGTCCACCAAATTGAATTGTTTTAATAATAAATTTATTATAAAGAACTATATGATAAAACTATCTTTTATACACTTGTACTCTTTCATTATCTGCTTGACTACCAATTCAGAATCACCTCTTATCTCGACTTTCCTTGCCCCTAAAATTCTAACAAAATCTCTAGGACAGGTATTAAAGCTTCATACTCAGTCTCATTATTCGAACAAGGGTCGTTGATTATATATTTAAACTTAGTTGGGATTTTGTTAGGAGATATTATTAGAACCCCGATGTTGGTTCCACTTTTATGGTTGGAACCGTCGAAATATAATTTCCAAGGTTCTAGTTCCAGATAGCTCTGAGGTGCTTTGACCACTGTATGATCTATGATAAATTCAGCAACGGCCTAACCTTTCATTGCCTTTAAAGGCACATATGTCAAGGAATATTCAGTTAAAGTAAGTGCATGTTTCCCAATTCAACTATGCAAAATCAGTTTGGACAACATATGTTTAATATTGTCAAAATGCAAAGAAACAAACACATCAACTAGTTTTATGTAATGCTTTAACTTTGTACAAGATAAGTATAGACATAAGCATAATTTTATATCATGTTATACCTATTTTCTGCATCATTTAACACTCGACTAAGGTAATAAATGGCTCTTTTGACGCCAGTATCGTTCTCTTGAGCTAACATGCTCCCTATGGTTAAGTCTGATACAGAAATATACAACTTCATACTTTTATTTCTATAATGAGGAGACATGATCAGAGGCCGCACAAGATATTCTTTAATTTTAGCGAAATCCTTTTGATGCTTTTGCTGCCACTCAAATCCTTCCCTCTTCAGCCAAAGCAACAGCGAGAAAGCTTGAGTCTTGCCGCTGAAATTCGAAATGAACCTCCTTAAAAAATTTATCTTTCCCAACAAGGATTGCAACTCTTTCTTAGTCGAATGAGCTTTCGCCTCCATAATGGAATTGGTTTTATTTTGGTTGATTTTGATGCCCTTCTTATGAACCCAAATCCAAGAAAACCTCTTGCCTGCATACAAAAGGAACACTTAAGAGGATTCACCTTCAATCTGTGTTTTCTCATTCTCTCAAATGATTGTCGAAGATGGTCCATATGAATTTTTCTTGACACGGACTTAATGACTATATCGTCAATATAAATTTTCAAAAAAGTATCGATATAATCATGAAAATTGAATTCATTACTCTTTGGTAAGTTGCACCGGCATTTTTTAAGTCAAAAGGCATCACTACCCACTCGTAAGTGCCTAAGGCTCCAGAACATCAAAATTTCATCTTTGACACATCTTCATCTACAATGAAAATTTGATTATAGTCGGAATATCCTTCGATCATACTAAGGTGATTGAAACCTGTTACCGAATCAACTAGTATTTCAGCCACCAATATTGAGTATTCATTCTTTAGAGTCGCAGCATTCAGATCCCTGAAATCTATGTAACCTCTCAAAGTCATGTTCCTTTTTATCACGAGAATAATACTCATAAGCCATGCGAGACCTTGTCGTTCGGATGAAAATGTATCTCAGGAGTCTTTCAATCTCATCTTTAATCTTTGACATAATCTCTGGCATAACCCGTCTTGGCGTCTCATTAATTGACTTTTTACAAGATTTTATTAGTAGCTGCAATTTCACCAATTATCTGCTTAGCCCAGGCATTTCATCATAATCCTAAGCAAAGCGGTCTTTGTAATCTTTTAATAACTAGATTACTTCGATTCTGAGTTCAAGGTCGATGTTAGCGTTTTTGTATGCCAGCCTCTTGTTCGTCCCATCTCCCATGTCGATCTCTTCTAGGTGATCTTGTGCCAAAAAATTTATGTTTGGTGACATCGGATCCTTTTTGAACCCCTAATTCTCATTATCATAGATGTAATAGAGCCTCTGGCCTCCCAGCCCAACTTGTTGCAACTTGTCTGGTGATTCTGGCACAAAGTCGACATCAGGCCCCTTATGGTGCATTTCAATTTCGTTGGCTTCGACAGCCATGTATTTAACTCCGGCTTCGAGAGTTGTTTTTAATCTATTTTCAGTTATATAAGCAGAAATATTTTGTAAGATATTGGACTCAGACATGCTAACTATCTTCGTCCTCCTAACTAGTTGGTCAGATTCCTGGAAATCCTGCCACCTCTTCTTCTTCTCCCATAGTTTCACTATCTCACCTAAAGCCATGAGTTGGGTGCAAGCTAAGAATAAAATGCCTTTTTGGAAGGCATGTATACAAAACCAGAGGGATTTCAAGGCGCTATATTCGCCAGGTTTCTGTCAAAATTTCGCTTGTCGACATGATTGACCTCTTCCATGAAGTAGCTTTGATTTGCTTCTATGTTTTCCATTATTCCATCATTCCATAAAATCAAAATCCTATGATGGAGTAAGGATGTCACTGCTCTAATGTCATGTATCCATTCACGTCCTAAATGAAAGTTATCATTGGCTCTTGAGGTTATGACCATGAATAAGGTTGGCCTAGTGATGGACCCGACGGTCAGGTTAACTTGAATTACCCCCAAAGTGTGGCTAATTTTCCATTCATAATTCGACATGACCATATTGTGTGATCTTAAGTAGGTGTCAAACTTTCCTATTTTCTTTAACATAAAATGAGGTATTAAATTTACCGCAACCCCTTCATCGACCAATACTTTATTAATCCTAGTATTCTCGATTTTTGCCCTGATAAAGAAAGGCTTCAAGTGACTTTTCATGCCTTCATTTGGCCTTTCGAAGAAAGTAGTCTGCTCTTCCATGCAACCATTATTCATAATATAATAATAAATTATCCTATGTCTGACCATTTCCAATTCATCATCGCTTTAAGGGTCCTCTATCTCCGCCGCAACATCATACTCGACTGGGAGTACCGAAACTACATTACAAATTATGTCGAGAGAATGATCAGAACCTAAATCGAAGTCATATGTCAGCATTTTATCGTCTATTGGTGGTGGCAACTTCAAAACTTTCCCCTTATCTTACTTAGGATAAAACAACTTCCTCCCAACTGGCTTTTTATCTTTCTAAGGAAAATCCTTGGGTTGGGATTGATTGTTACTGGACTCCACAACTTCCTTTTTAGCCATCTCTCTTTCAGCTTTCTTTCTTCTTTGAAATCTTCTTCATTGTGATCTTGACATGGGATTATTTTCCTTATAGTTGTTGGGACCATAGGATTGTTTCTTGGATACTTGGAACTCTTTACGGTAAGATATCGATTATCCTCTGCCCATTTTGAAGCTCCTCCATTTCTGATGGTTTCAACCTCCTTTTTCTGCGGGTTGCACTCATTTTCCTTGTGGGGGCATTTGCAATAGGTTTATAAGTTTTTGGTTTATTTTCTTGATGATTAGGAAAATTATGTTATTTGCGATGCATTCCTCTCTTACCAAATGTAAACTGGGGCTTGGTGTCTCTCCACTTTCCCTTTTGTTGTGCTATTCAGACCCTTTCAAAATTCTCAGCAGCCTTTATGTCGAACACTGAACTTCACCTGGGGAACAATTAAACTTAAAATCTCTTAGCCTGACAGCGACGGAGGAACTCAACTAAGTCTAGCCAGCCTTAGTATAAACAACCCTCATATGATCTTCGCTATGTTGAGTACTACCCTCTACAGCTTCCATGTCTACATCTTCATTTATTTCGACCATATTAACCTCGAGATTGAGATCCTTAGCAATCTCAACCATTTCAAACTTAACACTAAGTGTGATACGGTGGGAGAACTGACTTGATATTTTGCGTTTCATCGCAAATGTTTCGGTTTAGCAAGAGTCGCCACCGACTTTTATTTTATCCAAAAGGAAAGGTAAAAAAGCACAGGAAAGACCTTTGAGATGTTTTCTTGAGTTCGGGGGGTAGATTATGAAAAGGGAAGGTGCTAGCACCCTTTTCATCCATGGTTTTCCATGGGCTCTTAGTTACTTGCTTAGATCACTTGCTTTGTTTTTGCAATTGTTTGAAATGGTGCTTTGTGTGGTTTTGAAAAGTATTTGTAAAAGAGGCCTTTGTCTAGGCAACCTTTGTAATGATTCTCGTTCGTAAGAATGTATACAAAGATGTTTGTCTTTTGAAAAATGTTTCAATGCTTTGAAAGTTGTTTGGAAATGTTTTTGAAAATGTGTGTGTTTGTTTGAAAATAGCAAGGATTGTTTGCAAACTGATCAAGTAACTAGAAGCATATCTACCTACTCAAAAGTCTCTCTTGTACATTTTTATTCCTTTGACATTGTTGATTTACCATTGATTTGGTAAACAACCCTATCTTTGGATGTTAAACGGGACGGGCGTGGGTCATCGTATGACCATGATAGCAATGTTACCAAGTATCTTTAGCATTTTAAGGGACCAAGATCATTTGTTTAGGCAACCTTTTGATAGCGTCATCGAGGGACTATGATCTTATTTTGTTTTGTTTTGCCAAGATACTTTGCATGTATAACATGGTCATTTTTATTAGGCAACCAAGTGGGTGAAACCCTAGGGGTGCTTGTGTGCAATGTGTTGTCATTTTACATGCTTTTGTTTGTTTTGTATTAGGTCATTCTATTTGTTTGATTTTTGTCTTATCATGCAAAACCCTAGTTTTACTAAACATGGTATAATGCGATAAATTGCGTAAAATAAATCTAAGCTATTACAACAATTATTATGGGAGAGGGGATACAAGTTTTTAAATGGGGATATTTGCACAAAATAAAACCCTAAAATACTATTACAACCCAATTGAATTATTGTATAATAAATAAATAAATAAATACACAATTATTTAAATATGCAAATAAAAATGTATTTATGCAAAATGTTTTGTAATTGTTTTATGTATGAAAAAATAAAATTATTTAAGTTCTAAAAATAAGAAAAATAATATTGTTATTTTTGAAAGGGGTAAAACCCTAGTTTTTGATTAAAAGAAATATATATTCTATATTTATTTTATTTTGTCTATTTTTATACAAGAAATAATAAATAATATTATTAATAAATAATAAAAATTAAAATATGTATGAAAATAATTATTTTTATGTGTTAAATAATAAAATAAAAATATATAGTATTTTTAAATTGTATTTACAAATTTATTTAAGAAAATAAATTCTATAAACCTAATAAACTATTTTTTATGCCAAAAAATAATAAAAATAATAAAATAAAATGCAAAAAATAAAGAAATTATTTTTGTGATTTTTTATTGTTCAGAAAAAGAATTAAAAAAAACAATAAATATAAAAATATAAAAAGAAAAATGGAAAATAAAACAAATATTCAAAGGGGGTGTGGATATCAAGTCAGGGGGTATGGGAAGCAAAAACAGAAGCCCAAGGCGCGCCAGGCCCAGAACAGCTTCGTCCCTGTCCTCTGTCCACTTCCTTCCGCGCGTTTTTTCAAAACCTGCAACTTGTTATTCTTTGCACAAAAACAAAAACTTGTAACATGAAACATATAGCATTTTTTATCACGATTCCAATGATATAAGATTCATAATCTAACTCTCAAAGATCAGGGAGAATTTCTGTAGCCCTAATTTCTGACCTAATTTTTTCATGAACTTCAAGCTTCAAATTCTCACTACTCAGTTAATATAAATGATAACTATGTATATGTACAGCTTCACCATGTTAAGGACTACATCTTTGCTTCACAAATCAAAGCTTGAGGATTCCTAAATAGGGAGATAGAGTTTTGAAAAATACCTTGTTCAGCTGAGTTTGGATATGGCAATGTGGGGACTTTGAGTGAGGCCTGAGGATCGTGTGAGCTTCCTTGAAGTTCCCTCAAGCTTTTCCAATGCTTAGCTGTTCTTGTGGATGGCTGAAACTTCCTGCACGAGTCAACCTGCAACCTTCAAGTTTGAAAATGGTGATGTCTGAAATAGAGGTTACAGCAACAGGACAAGGGCTTGGATGGTTTGGATATGATGTGGATGAAGTGTTTCAAAGGTTAAAAGGCAAAACGCACGAGCCAAAATGAAGTTGTCTTTGATTTTGCAGAAGCTGCCCTGTTTGGGCAGAAATTTGTGTTTTTGAGTTTTGGAATGTTTCAGAGCATAAGCCTTCGTGTTCTTGCTTGCAACAAGTTTGTGTAGTTGGTTTGAATGATGCCAAGCCCTCCCTTTATCAGCTTGTACAAGTTTTTTGACTTTTGGCCACTTTTCTTGTTTTTGAAGAAAGGTTGAAGTGACTATGCTAAAGGCCTGTACTTGGCTATCTTGTGAGCTGCAAGAGTTGGTAAACTATGCCTGATATCTGTGGACAATGCTTGCACAAAAGGAACAAGTCCAAGGCTCAAGGCTGATAAAGTTTGCAAAAGCATGCTTTATGAAAATGGCAATGTACCCTTTATGCCATTTATGGATTTATTCTTTGTGAAATGCTTCAAAAGCCAAAACAAAGTCATTATCCATTGAGCTAGCATTTAATTATAGAGTGTAGAAGGGATTTAGGACCTGTAATGCAAGGTACAAGCATGCTAGGATCAGATTTGCAACTTGAAGCATTGTAAAAATGGCTTGAACAAAAGTGACAAAATGCCATTTTCTCTTCTTCGATTCTCCCTAACCACAAATGATCTTGGAGAGTTATTGGACATTTTGGAAATATTGAAACATGATCAATAATCCATATTTGAAATTCAACTTGAGATACCTCTTGGAACTAGGTGAAAAGTTGCCATGAAGTTAGGTCAAAAACCTGCCTAAACTAGGGCAAAATTTCACTAAGTTATTTAGTTCATGGATCCCTATTCACAAAATCATAACTTGAGATCCAATCATCATTTGGGAAAACTTTGTGAAGAAAAGTTGTATATTTCATGGAGTACTACAACTTTCATGTTGGAAGTTTTCTTTGAACCCAATTGCATCATGGTGAAAAAGTTGTGGAAAGTTGGGAAAAAATAAGAAATTTTCCATACTTAGAAAAATTATAAGTTACGAAAATTTTCAAATTAAAACCCTAATTTGCAATTATAGGTTTCTTGGTCAACAAGATTCACATTTTGACATATCTTGATGAATTATGACCTTTGGCACTTGATTCTGACCAAAAAGTCAAAGTTTGACTTTTCAGTGCACAGTTGACTTTTGATTAGTTGGCTGCAAAATTCACATGTCAATCCTATGTACTTGAGATCTTTTGAACCATGTGATTAGGTCAAGATGATGCCATTGATTCCTTGAAATCATGTTTGAACCCAATTGGTCATTGGCTAGGTTAAAAATCAGAAATTGCCATTTCTCAGTCAAAACCCTAATTTTGACCATTTTGCCCTTTTGATGATCTGATCAAATTTCCTGAGGAGTTGTGATCCAAACTTGATCAAATGGTTCATATGAGTCTAAAATCTTGTTGGGGATAAAAAATTATGAAGTTTGACTGTAAATTGGCCATGGTTGACTTTTTCCCCAATACAACTGATTTTTAGGTCAACTGTCCAATTGACTGGGCAAAAATGTGATTCAAGGCTTGAAACTTGGTATGAGAAATCTTAGGGGTCCAAGATGGTGTATGAAAGTCACATGAAGCATTGATGGTCCAAAAACCCTTGTGCAAACTCAAACCCTAATTTCAGGTTATCAGTGCAAGATGATGTCTTGAGCTGACCAAACCCTAATCTTGTCTTGAGTCTGAGAAGTCTTGTGAGGAAAATCTTGATAAATGAGAGGGAAAATTTTGGGGTACAACACTAAGGTATTCAGTAACCTTGGCCATTTTGACATCCGCCTCGAAGTCTTTAGTAACTTATACCATGGTGCCTCCTTTGTTGAGGTCTTTAATGGCCTCAACCATGTTAATTTCGACAAGTTCGGTATAGTGAGCTTCCCCAACTTGTAAAGGATCATTGTCAATCTTCATCGGGGGCTTTCCTTTATCTGTGAACCTGAGCCTTCCCTCCTTGATGTCATTTTGCACAAGATCCCTGGAAAAAAACATTATGAGGTCTTGTGGCCCAAAAATTTATGATATTGACATAATCCTTTTTTCTTCTGTTGTTCTAATTGTGGAATTTTAGCACCAGGTGGCGCTATAATTTGTTCATATGTGACCAACAATTCAAAAATATCGTCACACTTGGTCACATCGAAAGCATATGATCTCTTAGGGAACTTATCATTTTTCTCCGACTCGACAGGGTTCTTTCCATTCGATGGTGTGAGCAATCTACATACGTAAGGTGGCCCTTGTTTTAACCCAACCAAGGTAACCTCGTTTTCCTTGAGACCACTAAATTCAACATCAGATTCTTGGTCATTCTCGTCTATGTCGACAAACGCTAGCCTTTATTTCCTATTTATATTCGCCCTCACTTTTTCTGCTTTCAGGCACTCAACCTATTGGACTCTATCTGTCAATTATTCCATATCCCTCAGATATTAGGTGTCCAATTTATTTCTGATGGAATAGTCTAGCCCTCCAACAGCCATCTCGACTAACTTATGTTCAGGAACTTGCGTAAAACATGTTGCCTTCAGTAGTTGAAATCTATTCAAATAATAGTTTATTGGTTCAGTGAACTTGTGCTTAACACTAGCCAATTACTTCAGGCTAATCTTAGACTTCCTCATGTAAAATTATTCACTAAACAATCTTTCCAAGCGAGTCTAATCATGGATGGAATTCGCATGGAGTGTCGTGAACCACGTAAAGGCGTTCTTTGTGAGAGAGCTGGGAAAGTACCTCATTCTACAATTCTCATTATTATCAATATCTCCTGCTTCATTCAAATATCGGGCGATGTGTTCAATTGGGGATTCACTGGTATCACCGATGAATTTTGTAAATTTTGGGACTTTCCAACCCCTAGGGAGTTCCGTTTGTAACACATACTCCGATAGAGGGGACATGTAATTTGGCCTTCACAAACCCACGTTCATTCAAATTCATGCCATTATCCATTCGACCACGACTGCGAGATTCTTTCAGGTCCTCTTGTTGAACTAAATGGACCACTTGGTCGATATGCTGGTCCTGATTGACTAAAACAACTTGTGGACATTAAACTTCCCTAGGCATTGGTTGTTAGACTAATTGGGGGAAAAAATTATGGGGCCTGGTTAACAGTATTCTCAAGGATGATTCCCTTGTTTCGGGTGGGCCTAATTGTTTGAGGTTATATAACTGGTCGAACTTGCACCTGAGGGGCACTCAAGAAATTATAAATTCACATCATTTGAGTTACTAATTGCTGATTACTTTGAGTTATACTTTAAATCAAAGAGTTAAATAAAGTATCCATTTGTCGAGTAAGTATATTTACCATCTCATGGTCACTTTCATATATTTGTTGCCTCAATACATTCATAGAAAACGTAGTAAAAGTAGACATCACTTGGGAAGAAAATCCCATTCCTAAATATTGAGTATTTATTCCAAGATTATTTATGGCTGATCCTAATCTCTGTAATAGTGAATGTGTATTTGCCGCAGCTTCATCAAATGTCAATGTATTATCATGTAAACCTGCCATCATCGAAGTTAGCATACCATACGGTTG
This sequence comes from Vicia faba, assembly GCA_948472305.1. Classification (NCBI taxonomy): domain Eukaryota; kingdom Viridiplantae; phylum Streptophyta; class Magnoliopsida; order Fabales; family Fabaceae; genus Vicia; species Vicia faba. The sequence continues at coordinate 994,100,831 of OX451739.1, read as the reverse complement.
GTCACGTCCATCCATAGGCATCTTGAACCTTGGCATATATAACCTAAAATCACTAGGTCCATTCTACCTAGGAGTCATAAGGTGACTCTGGGTTATCTAAAGATAGAATATTAACACACCCTGCATATTTGATGGTATCACCGTCGTACTCGCAGTGGAGTGATGCGCTTCACTCGAATTTGCTGCGACTATGCCCTCTCATATTTCGTTTAATGGTTGTTCCTCATTATTATTCATGGGATTTTCCATTTTCTAATGTATCTTGTCTTTTGTATCGTCACGTTGTTCTTGGCTATCCTACCACTTCTCAATCTCATGCACACACACAATTTTGAAAATTTTCATGAATGGAGAAACAAAATGTTTAGAAAAAACAAAATGTGAGAAACTTTGCACAAAGGGTCTCACTGGATGTGCCAATTGTTTACTGATAAATTTGGTAAATAAAATAAGTTTGAATTACTTAAGGGATTAAACTTGAAAAGATCCTGGACATATTGTGCAAAGGTTTATATGTTTAAAATTGCTTGACATTAAAGTCGAAATTATGAAATACTGGTAGAAGATTTTCACATGCAATGAAATAACTTAAATGTAAAATAACTTTAAATTCAATAAAGTAATTTGAATTCAATAAGACTTCAAAAGATAAAGAATTATATTTATAAAATGGAACGCAAACATATATTTTCTACACTCGTTTCTCTTAATATTTGGTACTTTGAATTTGTAGAATTTGTGTGTGCAATTGCGGATCCTAAAATTATAAACAAACAACGCATATGTTGTACCCCAAAATTTGCCCTCTCATTCCTCAGGAAATCATCCTGGATTCTCAGAGTCTCCCTGAAACAAATCCAAGTCCTGAATTATCATTTCTTCTCAAGCAAACCATTTACAAGAGCAAAATGATCACACAAGCTCTAAAGGCAACGCTTTTACCTTGAAAAAATTAAATTCTAAACATTTGGAATTTTTTCTCTAAAAATGGGTGTTTAAGAAGAAAATAGCACTTCAGAACTTCTGGACCAGCCTCTAGACAGAAACGGTCAGAAGTTGCAAGCTTGGCTCAACGCAGTCAGAAGTTGGCTCTTCAGCAGCTACATCAACTCAGTCAGAAGTTGCAAACGTGGTTCAACATGTAAGCCTCAAACAGAATATGGCTCTTTCAGCAGTTACGCAAGATCAGCCAGAGTTTGCTAGAGGAATGCAAAGGAAGCAAAGAAGTCTGAAGGCTCCTTCAGAACATGCTGGAACCAGAAGATGAAAGGGTCAGAAGAGTGGGTGTTACACTGACACAGAATCTCTAAGTCCAGGATTTCCATAAGCAAATCCAAGGAACGTGTTAGAAAGTCAGGAGAACCCCCAGAATTTGCTGAGACAGCAAGAGAGGCCAAGATCAGATCTTGGTTCACGTTGTTTTTGGTAAAACAGAACTGTTGGTTCAAGTTTTCTCCTATTACAAGAATTTTGGTGTTGATAAGTCTCATCACCATTTAATGCTCTTTAATGCTCCCAACCACTCCTGAACATTCATCCAAGAGGTCTCTTCACGTGTGGCTTGGTAAACACCATTATGCAGGTTTAGGCATGGGTCTACGCACCACCTTCCACCTATAGAGGTCACTTCTCCTCAATCCTTGCATGTTGTTCCAGCCTAGGCTGAAAAGCTATCCAGTATCACAACTTTCCATGAACTTCTTTCAAACGAAAAGTTTAACCTCTATTGGTGCCTTTAATGTTCAAGAATCCACAAGAGCTTTTCCTATAAATAAGACACCATTGTTCATCAAAGGGGGCGTCCAGAAAAAACCAGAAAAATTGCTAGAAGAGAAACAAAAATTTTTAGCAAGAAAATACTGTGAAACTCTGTCAAAAAACCTTAGTGTTTCAAGAGCTTCAAACACAACTTTGAATCTCTTGTCCCAAAACCTCATTTGTACCCAGGTTTCTTCTTGATTAAAGAAGTACGCCCCTACAGCTTCTGACCACATATACTATCCATCCACCCCTTCAAAAAAGAACCTGTCCAGAACACCATCAGAGCTAAAAGCTAGCTCTCACTCACAAACTTTTCCAATAGCCAGGTAAGCACCTGCTGACCTTCATCACGCTGCTAGGCATCATCAGCTTTGCATGCTCAAATAAACATAATGTAAATATCATGTTGCTGCTGTTTGTGTTATGAGGATTTTCATACCTCAGAATGTTTAAGTAGGAAGTGAATCAGCATAGAAACTGCCTGTGACCTTGTTGGTTTTGTCTCCTAAAAACACTTTGACATTTGTTGAAGCTGTCCCAAACATGTTTTCTGTTTTGTGGAACAATAACAAAACTGCAGATGTTCTGACTAGTACAGGGAGAAGCCAAATGCTGACTTTGACGTTAGCACATCTGAAGCCTGTTTTGCTGTCAATAATATCAGAACTTCTGAGAATTATTGTATTTCCAGCAGGATCAGAACTTCTGATATCCCCACTAATAAACTTTTGTCTTGCAGCGCATGGGGGTCAGAACTTCTGATCTTCCCACTAACAGGTTTCTGTTTTGCAGGTGCCAGAGTCAGAAGTTCTGACTCATACAGTTTAACCCAAAGGTTGATAATCTGGCGGCAGGCCTGAGTCAGAACTTCTGATGACCTCTAAGCAGCGCGCTGGCTCTCTCTCTCTCTCTTTCTCTCTATCTTGCTTTTGTTATTTTCTTTTCTTATCTATTTTTCTCGTCGAACCACCTCATGTACAAATATGTATCCCCACCCCCCTAATTGCTGTAATAGCGCAGGATTTTATATTTCTGCTTTTTTACCGCTTTCAAATATAAATGCTAGTAATTAGGATGTGTATGGCAAGATAAAATCAATGAAATAGAAAATCTTAATTCAAAGATAAACTCTTATATGCAATAAAACCCACTTGCACACAAACACCCCTAGGGTTACATTCATTTGTTGCTTTCAAAAATGGGCCATGTTTGCATGTCAAGTACTTTGGCAAAACAAAACAAAACAAAATCAAACAAAGTGATCATAGTCCCTCGATGATGCTTTCTTTTTGCCTAAACAAAATGATCATAGTCCCTCAAGAAAATTGCTAAAGACACTTGACACTATTGCATTCATGGTCTAAACGATGACCCGCGCCTGTCCCATTTACATCCTAACACAAGGTTGTTCACCAAATACAATGGTGAAACAATACTGTTAAAAGGGTTAAAAACATAAGGAAAGATCTTTGAGTAAAATAGGGTAGACAACTCTTGGTTACTTGACCAATATTGCAAAACAATCCTTGCCATTTTTCAAAACACACATCACAACACAACTTCAAAACAAACTTCCAAAAAACATTGAAACATCTTTTCAAAAAGAATAACACCCTTGTAAAACATTCAAACAAGAATTGTTACAATGGTTGCCTAGACAAGGCATCTTTTTCAAAACATTTTCAAAACCACACACACAAAGCACCATTCCAAACAATTGAAAATGCAAAGCAAGTGATCTAAGCAAGTAACTAAGAGCCCATGGATAACCATGGATAGAAAGGGTGCTAATACCTTCCCTTTCTATAATCTACTCCCCGAACCCAAGAAAACATCTCAAAGGTTTTTCCTGTGCTTTTTAACCTTTCCTTAGGATAAAATAAAAAGTCGGTGGCGACTCTTGCTAAACCAAAACATTTGCAAACAAAAAACGCAAAACCTCAAGTCAGTTCTCCCACCGTACCACAGAACTGGCGACTCTGCTGGGGACTACTTTAAAAGTGGAGTAACCTTAGGGCCTAGATCACCCTTTTGCATGACTAATTGTTTGCTTTGATTGCTTTACATTTTGGTTCTCTTGTTTGGGCTTGAAATCCTCCACCCGGATTTGGGGAAACATTCATAGATAGCAATACGTTGTGGAAACTGTGCGGGGTATACCGACACGGTTGAAGCAGTAGCTATATTAGTGCGACATATTTGTGAGTACCGGTAACCCTTGAGTTTAATCAAGGAGAGTACGGGGCCGCTGAGTGATGTCACTAAGCACTAATGACCTAGAACCTTACTTGACCATCTTGGCCTTTTATTAGGGGTAGTGAGATGACCGGCTTTGGTGCAGTCCAAAGTTGGTAGATACTCGATACTACACTCATTGAGGATTGTTTTCTTGGAATATTTTGGTCGCTAGTTAAGTGGCTAAACCAAAACAATGAACATAGAAAACAGTCCAATGATATTGAGCTCCTTAGAACCCGGTTACTATTTAGGACTGGTTTTTAAGCCAACTACACTCAAGAGGGTACTTACCTATGAAACCCCATGCAAGCCTGAAACTAGGGTTTTGTGTGAATTTCTTGTACATATGTTTGTGCATACATCATGAACATCATAAAGCATCATATGCATCCACTAACCATTTCAAGGGTTTGGATCTTCATCTTTGTTCTTGTTTTGTAGGTCATGGAAATTCTTCGCAGGAAAACTATCCAAGTCAACCTTGTGAGAATCCCTCCTCAACTCAAGGAGCTTACATCTAGAATTCCAGAAAGCTCTCTCTTCAGTGAAAGACATGGTAGACTGCTCATCCTAGTCAACACCAGCATTGAAGAAGACATGGTGAAAGTGTTGTTCCAATTCTTTGACCCCCTTCACCACTGTTTCACCTTTCTCGACTACCAATGGGTGCCTACTTTGAAGGAATTTTCTCAACTCCTGAGAATTCCTATTCTTAATCAACTACCCTACAATGGTACATAAAAAGAACCAAAACCTGAAGATGTTGCTCAAGCACTACACTTACAACCATCTGACATCAAGGGGCATTGGGAAACTAGAAGTGGTGTCAAGGGCTTCTTGGCAAAGTTCTTGTTTGAGAAGGCACAAGAGTGTTGGAATTCTTTGGATCTACAAGCCTTTGAAGAGATTGTGGCACTCCTCATTTATGGGTTGGTCTTGTTCCCAAATCCTGACCAACTTATAGATGTAAATGCTGTCAAGATTTTCCTGTCCAAGAATCCCATACCTACATTGCTTGGGGACATCCTCCACTCATTTAACACACGAACAATGAGGAAGAGAGGTGTTCTCATGTGTCGTACTCCTCTCCTTGCAAGGTGGTTTATTTCTCACCTTCCACAATCTGTTTTGAAGAATGAGCAAGGTTCAAGGTGGTCACAACGATTGATGACCCTCACACATTCTGATGTACATTGGTGTTCTCGGTCCAGAGAAAATGTCATCATCATCGATCACTGTGGTGAGTTCCCTAATGTATCATTACTTGGCATTAGGGGAGGCATTACCTACAACCCATGTCTAGCTTTGAGACAATTTAGATATGCACAGAGGGATGGCCCTCATGACATGCTGATTCCTGACCTAGTTTTTGACTTCGAAAACGATGAGCAAGAACTTCGACAAAGATTCATCAGAGCTTAGAGGATGCCTAACAAGGTAAATAGCAAGACACTGGGATACAAGAACTCCATCCCTCTTGAGCCTTACCTCAAGTGGGTACGATCCCGCGCCCAGAGTCTTATGATGCCTTACCCTCACATTCTCCCTTTGATTAAAGAGCCTGTTAAGGAAGGAGAGGTTCCATACACCATCCTACATCCTGACATGCCAACATCATGGGAGGAAATGCAGAAGAGTTGGATCCAACTCAAGGAAGAAAGGGATACTTTTGAAGCCAGCTTCTACACCGGTGAGAAGAAGGTTTTGGAGCTTACCCGCCGACTTCACGAGGAGGAGACCCTCAACACTTACATCACGCCAAAGAGGATGCACAACGTCTTTTTACCTTAAGAAGTTTTTGTAATATTTGGCCCATGGGGCATTTATGTGCTAACAAAATTTCCTTATTAATATGACGTGTGTTCTTTTTGTTTGCAACAACTTTGAATTTCTAAATCCTTGAATGCATTACATGAACATATCATTCATCATATGCATAAACAGGTATTCACACCAGGTTTCCTTATCTTTCTATTGTTTATTTCAGTAAGATGGATATTGAGCAGACGGTCAAAGATCTGCAGGCACAAAACTCGCAATTTCAACATCTCCTTATGACCTTGGCAAAGGGTCAGGAGGATCTTAAAGCACTGTTAGGGAATAAAGAGCAAGAAAAAGGAAAAAAGAAGAATAAAAGAGTGGGGGTAGCTACACTGGGAAGAAGATTTGAGAATGAAGCTAGGAGAGTTCTTGAATTCCCCTCCACATCTGATGAAGGGACCGGTAAGGGAAAAGGAGCTGCATTACCTTCTGAGTCCGAGGCTGAAGAGGAAGAAGTTGAGGAAGATGAAGACTATTCAGAGCAGCAATACCCGCCAGCGGACGACAAATACAAAAATCTGGAGGATAGACTAGCAGCTATAGAGCTGCAAAGGGTTCTCGGGTTAGATTTTGAAGAATTAGGATTGATTGCTGGGATTGTGATCCCTCCAAAGTTTAAGGTGCCAACTTTTGCAAAATACGACGGTCTGTCTTGCCCGAAGATGCACCTGAGGTCGTATGTCAGAAAAATTCAACCTCATTCATCCGATAGAAATCTTTGGGTACACTTCTTCCAGGACAGCTTGTCTGGTACACAGCTAAATTGGTTTTACCAGCTTGAGAGGTCAGAAGTGCGTAACTGGGAAGACTTGGCAGCTGCCTTCTATCGCCAGTATCAATACAATGCCGACTTGGCGCCAACCCGTACTCAGTTACAAGGTATGGGGATGGCCTCAAATGAGGGATTCAAAGAATACGCCCAGAAATGGCGTGACTTGGCCGGAAGAGTACAACCACCGCTTTCAGATAGGGAGCTAGTTGATATGTTCTTGGGGACCCTATCTGGCCCTTTCTTCAACCATTTGATCGGGAGCTCTTCCGTAGGGTTTACTGAATTGATTCTGACTGGCGAAAGGGTGGAATCTGGTATTAAGAGTGGGAAGATTCAAAGGGACGCCTCTGCCTCCGCAACTGTTAAGAAACTGTTCCCGGCCAAGAAGGAAGCAGCTGTTATATACTCTCAGAAAGGATCGAGAATAAATGAGCGTCGGCCGACTGTAGGGGCCGTGATGATTCAAAATTCGTCAAATAATCAGCCTCGTAACAATCAGTCCAGACCTAATCAGCAACGGGTAGAATGGCCACAACGGCAGTTCACCCGTATCAACATGACGCCTCCACAAGTTCTTCCCCATTTGTTGAAGCTAAATCTCACCAGTATTAGAGAGGCGCCAAAGGTTGTGAATACCACTTCCCCATATTATCATCCCAGCGCAAAATGTGCCTATCATTCTGACAGCACCGGGCATGACACCGATGATTGCTGGGCGCTTAAGAATAAAATTCAAGATTTGATAGAAGCTAAAGAGGTTGAGTTTGACGCCCCTGAGAAATCGAATGTAATCTCCGCTCCAATGCCAAAGCATGGTGGCAATGTCCATGCTGTTGAAGAAGATCTGTTTGTTTCTACTGTTGAGGGTCTGATAACTCCACTACTGACAATCAAGTTGAATCTGTTCAAGGCTGGGATTTTCCCAGGTTGTAAAGAAGATTGCCACTTTTGTTCCTCCCTACCGATCGACTGTCCATTGCTGAAGATAGGCATCCAACGCCTAATGGACAACCAACAAATTCTTTTCGAAAAGACTCTTGTTACTCCAACTCCTATCAATGAAGTTTCAATAATAACCATTTCCGCCAATCTTTCCAAGGTCCCCAAAAGGCCTGTTAAGATTACATCCGCTCCGAAGATTGTACCCTTGAAGATAACCATGCCTGGGCCCATCACATACAAATCTGACAAATCGATATCGTGGAATTGTGGTGGAGAAATCTACTACCACGGTGTTAAACAAATTGAGATAACTGAAGAGAGCTCTGACGAAGAAACTGCCGACATTTGAAACATTGCCGATACGAGCAAAATTACCTGAAGTGGAAGAATTTTCTCTCCAGAGATTGCCCCTCCAAAGGAAATCTTTGGACCCTCAGTTGCTCCCAAGGTTACCTCTGCACCGGTAAAACTATCTGCAAGAACTCCATTGATTGAATAAGTTGTTACTCTTGTGGCTGTCCCCTCTGCTGCTGCTGATAAGGGGAAAGGGATCCAAGAAGAGCTCGTCAGGACGAGGGCTCATCCATTGGTCATCCCCGAAACCTCTAAAAAAGAAATGGAGGAGATTCTGAAAATAATCAAGAAGAGTGATTATGATGTGGTGGAGCAACTGGGGCAAACCCCCTCGAAGATCTCCATGTTAACTTTGTTGCTTTGCTCGGAGGCTCATGCCAAAGCTTTGATAAGATTTCTGAAGACAGCCCATGTGCCCCAGGAAACCTCAGCCAATCAATTCCAGGATTGTGTAGCCAGCCTTACCGCCGACAACGGACTCGGTTTCTCTGATGCTGACCTAACTCCTAAGGGAAGAAAGCACAATGACGCACTGCATGTGTCAGTTGAATGCCGAGGAACTACTCTCGCCCATGTCTTGGTCGATACTGGTTCTTCTCTAAATGTGCTGCCTAAGAAGGCTCTGGACCGGTTGGATTGTGAAGGCTTGGAGCTTAAACCAAGTAATATCATTGTCAGGGCCTTTGACGGGTCTAAAAGAATGGTGCATGGGGAGGTCGACATTCCCATCAAGGTAGGCACTGAAGTGTTCCACTCAACCTTCTACGTGATGGACATCCGCCCATCATACTCTTGCTTGCTAGGAAGGTCGTGGATTCATAATGTTGGGGCAGTCACTTCCTCTCTACATCAGATGCTGAAATACCTTGTTAAGGGAAAAATCATAACTGTACACGGTGAGGAGGAATACATGATCATCCATCTGAACTCCTTTCGGTATGTGGAAGTGGATGGCGAATTCATTGAAACACGCTTTTAACACTTTGAGGAAGTTTCTCCCGAGGTGGCTGTAGCAAAGGCAGTAGCTGAGGTACCCAAGCAGGTGGCCAGGATGGCATCTCTGAAAGACGCAAAGGCTGCAATGAAGGAGGGGAAGAGCTCAACATGGGGACAGTTGCCTGACTTTCCTCACAAGACAGACAAGTTTGGGTTAGGGTTTACCGCTGCAGGGCAAAAGGCTATGCGTCGCTCAAAAATTGAAAAGACACCCATCAAGATTTCTCCTCATGGAATCAATGCTTTGGAAGACGAAGATGAAGAGGCCAACCTTGAAGATTGGATCTTCCCAACCATTGAAGGGGGACTACACAACTGGGAGGCGAAAGACTTTGTTCCAGTTACTTTCATCAATCAGTAATTTATCTTTCGAACATTTCCTGTTGGTCTGTAATAATTACTAAAAGAATCTGCACACTACTTTTTCACCTCATGCCTTGCCCGGGGCATGTAGGTCCATTTGTAAGGGTTTTAATTCTCTTCATAATCATATTCCATGTTTAATGAATCATTGGACGTTTTTCATTTATAAACTGTTGTGTTCATTTTCTTTCCTTTTGCATTTTTGTTTGTTTAAGGATGGCTATCCCTTACACACACCCACACTCACAAATGCAGGTACCCATCCACTCCGGATTCCATGGGTGACTATTCTGTTGTATCCTTCAATAACTCTGAAGATTTGGTCAATCAGGCTGAGTACGAAGATGACGAAGATTATGAAGTACCAGGAGAGCTAGCCAGACTTCTACAACAAGAAGAAAGGGCCATCTTACCTCATGAAGAGTTGTTGGAAACTGTCAACTTAGGAACAGAGGAAGACAGGAAGGAAGTACAAGTGGGTGCCAATCTGGAACCAAGTGTCAAGGAGTGCTTAATACAGCTGTTGAATGAATACGTTGAAATTTTCGCCTGGTCTTATGAAGACATGCCAGGGTTAGACACAGATATTGTGGTTCACCGTCTCCCTACAAGAGAAGATTGTCCACCGATCAAGTAAAAAGTTCGCCGAATGAGGCCCGACATGTCTGAGAAGATTAAAGCTGAAGTAATGAAGCAATTCAACGCTGGCTTTCTGGCTGTTACATCCTATCCACAATGGGTTGCTAACATTGTGCCAGTACCTAAAAAAGACGGCAAGGTCAGAATGTGTGTGGACTACCTGGATTTGAATAGGGCCAGCCCTAAAGATGATTTTCCGCTACCACATATCGACATTTTGATTGACAGCACAGCTCAACACAAAGTGTTTTCCTTCATGGACGGATTCTCGGGCTACAACCAGATCAAAATGGCCCCCGAGGACATGGAGAAAACAACCTTTGTTACACAATGGGGTACCTTCTGCTATAAGGTGATGCCGTTCGGACTGAAGAACGCAGGGGCAACTTATCAACGCGCCATGGTAGCTTTATTTCATGATATGATACATCATGATATTGAAGTTTACGTAGACGACATGATAGCTCGATCACAAACGGAAGAGGAACACCTTGAACATTTGCAAAAGTTGTTTGCCAGGTTGAAGGAGTACAAACTCAGGCTGAATCCAAGTAAGTGCACTTTTGGAGTTAGGTCTGGTAAACTTATGGGATTTATTGTCAGCAACAAAGGCATTGAGGTCGATCCAGCAAAAGTAAAGGCTATACAAGAAATGCCTGCCCCCCGTACTGAAAAGGAGGTTAGAGGATTCTTGGGACACTTGAACTATATCGCCAGGTTCATCTCTCACCTGACGTCTACCTGTGAGCCAATTTTCAAACTATTGAAGAAAGATCAGGTAGTCGAATGGAACGATGACTGTCAAATTGCTTTTGATAAGATCAAGGAGTATTTGCTAGAACCTCCTATTCTGATGCCACCCATCGAAGGAAGGCCATTAATCATGTATTTGACTGTTTTGGACAACTCAATGGGGTGCGTACTGGGCCAACATGACGAGTCTGGTCGAAAAGAGCATGCCATTTATTACCTTAGCAAAAAGTTTACCGACTGTGAGACTCGCTACTCACTGCTCGAGAAAACTTGCTGCGCTTTGGTATGGGCTGCTCGCCGACTAAGGCAGTATATGTTGACTCATACCACTTTGTTGATCTCCAAAATGGATCATATCAAGTATATTTTCGAGAAGCCTGCTTTATCTGGAAGAATCGCTAGATGGCAAATGATCCTGACTGAGTATGACATCCAGTATACTACCCAAAAAGCTATAAAAGGGAGTGTACTAGCTGACCATCTAGCTCATCAAGCTATCGAAGATTATCAATCCATGAGATTCGACTTCCCGGACGAGGACATCATGACATTGGACAACGTTGAAGGTAACGGACCGTATGACGGACCTAAAAATGGATCCCGATGGACCCTGTACTTTGATGGTGCTTCAAATGCACTTGGAAACGGTATCGGTGCGGTACTCATTTCCCCGGAAGGTTGCCATACACCTTTCACTGCCCGACTTTGTTTCAACTGTACCAACAACATGGCCGAATATGAAGCTTGCATCTTTGGTCTCAAGGCTGCTATAGACTTGGGAATCAAATCTTTGGTCGTATTTGGGGACTCGGCTTTGGTTATCAGTCAAGTCAAAGGAGAATGGGACACCAAACATCCTAATCGTATCCCATACAAAGAACATGTCCTGACATTGCTGCCTCATTTCGAGCAGATTACTTTCGAGCATTTCCCGTGAGAAGAAAATCAGTTAGCGGATGCTCTGGCTACAATGTCTTCCATGTTTAAACTCAACTGGGATAACGAGGCTCCCCAAATCACAATCGAGCGAATGGATGAACCTGCGCATTGTCATGAGATTAATACCGAGGAAGTAGTGGAACAACCCTGGTTCCATGAAATCAAAAGGTATCTCCAGACTAGAGAATACCCCGAAGGAGCTTCCGTAAATGACAAGAAGTTCTTAAGGAGATTTGCTGCCAAGTTCTTCCTAAGCAATGGCATCCTTTATAAACGCAGCCATGATTGTGTTTTACTTCGATGTGTAGACAAAGCTGAAGCAGAGTTAATCATGACTGAAATACACAGTGGCACATTTGGCACCCACTTGAGCGGACATACGATGGCTAAAAAGATTCTAAGGGCAGGCTATTACTGGTCTACTATGGAAGCGGATTGCCATCAATATTCCCGTACTTGCCATAAATGTCAGGTCTACGCCGACAAGGTTCATATTCCTCCTGTTCCTCTCAACGTTCTGACAGCTCCTTGGCCATTCGCAATGTGGGGCATTGACATGATTGGAGAGATCAAGCCCACAGCGTCCAATGGACATCGCTTCATCTTGGTCGCTATTGACTATTTCACTAAGTGGGTCAAAGCAGCTTCCTTTGCCTCTGTTACAAAAAATGTGGTTGCCCGCTTCATTAAGCAGAACCTCATATGCCGGTACGGTGTCCCCGACAGGATCATCACAGACAACGGTACAAATCTGAACAATACTATGATCACCGATCTATGCGAACAGTTCAAAATTTATCATCACAATTCATCTCCCTATCGGCCGAAGATGAACGGTGCTGTTGAAGCTGCGAACAAAAACATCAAGAAGATCATTCAGAAAATGACAGTCACCTACAAAGACTGGCATGAGATGTTACCGTTTGCTCTGCATGGATACCGTACCACGGCACGTACTTCAACAGGGGCAACCCTATTTTCTTTGGTATATGGCATGGAAGTTGTCCTATCCATGGAAGTTCAGATTCCTTCTTTAAGGATTATGAAGGACGCTGGTTTAAGTGAAGACAATTAGATTCAGACCCGACTTGATCAACTCAATTTGATCGATGAGAAGCGACTCACTATTGTTTTCCATGGTCAAACGTACCAAAAACGGATGATCAAGGCTTTCAACAAGAAAGTCAGACGTCAAGTATATCAAGTCGGAGATCTTGTGATCAAGCGGATCATCTTGCCGCAAAGTGATCCCAGGGGAAAATGGACTCCTACTTACGAAGGACCATTTGTAGTCAAGAGCATCTTCTCTGGTGGTGCAATGATTCTGACCACCATGGACGGTGACGATTTGCCACACCCTGCAAACGCAGACATAGTCAAAAGATACTAAGCATAAAATAACCCGACAAGTCGAAAACCTGAAAGGGCGACTTGGGCAAAAATGGGCATCCCGGTGAACCGAAAACCCGAAAGGGTGGTTCAGGAAAAAATTAGGGATAAAACAAAAAAAAATTTACACCCGACAAGTTGAAAACCCGAAAGGGCGGCTTGGGCAAAAAAGGGTTTCCCGGTGGATTGAAAACCCGAAAGGGCGGTCCAGGCAAAAGTTAGGGAATTAAAGCGTATGACTATGTCTCGTCGGATCACTTTAAAGAACAATCTCTTCATCAACAAGCTTCGAGCTTCTGATCAATCCAATCATCGGCGGACGAAGCATTGAATGGACAAGATATTCAGAGTTGTGAAGGCTATAACAGAATGGAATCCCATGGAATTGTTACACATAGCCATCTTTCTTTTGTATAAAATTTTCAATTTTTTACGACAACATCCTCTTACTAGGATGTCTGTCTCCTTTGTACAAAGATATTCATAAAAAGTTAATACAAACACTTTTCCAAATACAGAATTTGCTTTGTCTTCCTTTTGCTTTTTTACACTTATGTTTTATTTGAGAAACGTCCAATGTTTTGTTAAATAGGCATATGCATTTGACCATAATCATTTTCTTACAAATCAAGAAAGATGATTGCTGATAGATTGAAGGTACAGGTAGATAGCTTGATGCCCTTTCAGAAGGAATCCCCAGCGGAATTAAACTCCAAATTCCTCAACAAAGTTAAAATCCAAAACTTAATTCCCCAAACAGAGTTAAACTTCAGGATCCTCAGCAGAACGAAAGCTTTCTCAAAGCTGATTTCCCCAGCCAGAGAGCCTTCCAGAATCCAAATCCCCTCAGAGTTAAGTTTCAGAATCCCCAGTGGAGCCAAAACTGTTAATCCCCAGCGGAACCAGATTAGTGAACATTCTCCCCACAGAGATACTTCCCATCAGATTGAAGATTCTCAGTCTTACTTCTCCGGCATGAGTCTCCCAGGTTCGGAACTCCCCAGTAGAGATCGTCAGAATTCTCATTCCCCACAAGTCACCAAGGATTTTCAATCCCCAGCAGTGTTCCTAAGATCCCTCAACAACCAAAGATCTTTAATCCCCAAGCAGTCAGCAGGATTTCTCACCCTCAGTAATCAAAGGATTTTCAATCCCCAACTCCGATTATGGGTTTATTTCCCCAACATTTGTCAAGGATTTATTCTCCAAAGCAAAATTACATTTCAAATTGATCGGTCGTTCAAAAGTTCCTTCATCACCTGTTAGAAGTTACAGTCGTCAAAGATCAAATTCTCACAAAATTCAAGATAGGAAGCCCAGATTCGACCGGATAATATCTTGATCTATACATCATATTGATAACGCGAAATCATATCATATATTTACCATAAAATTTATCCGTTTTATGTCGTATTTACCCGATTAACTATCGAATATTTCGAGTTCCGTATGGTTTTATGCAGGTACAACATATCTCAGCTCAAACTAAGAAGAAACGTGAAATGCGCGAGATTGCGGCCAAGACCAAAGAGAAAAGATAAATCTGTCAAGAAATCCATTTTTTGCTGATGTTACGGTAGTCACGCCCTTGCCACGACCGTAAGACGCTTCAGAAGAGTGTGACGGTCGTCACAAAAACTTGATGTGTCTGCGATCGACCTAATGTGTCTAACGGTATCTTAACTGCAAGTGCACAGTCTATCGCGGTAGTAATAAAAGGATGTCGAACCCACAGGGACTTCGTAATCACTCTAGTGTTAAGAACAGGGTTGTTTAGCTAAGGCAGAAATTGTCACGTTTGGTTTTTAGAAGTTTAAAACAAAAGGGAAACTAAATTCGATTGAGGGAATTAATATTAAAGCGGTCGGAGCGTAATGATTTGAACCTATGCGAATTAAGTTGTACCTAAGCATATAAAAAAATTTAACTTAATTGTTCTGTAGTACTTATCAGTTTAAAAACCCTCGATTCACACTCTCGTGGTCTTACCTCGGATCATACTCCTAAAGCCAAATGTCTGCTCTCGCTAGTCCATAAGTGTTTAGAAAGCATCTTTTTGAAAACTAAATAAGTCTAATTCGTTTTAAAGCGCTCTCGCTGTATTTAAATCGAATGCCTAACTTTAGCTATCCGGTTAAAACCTCACACTCTTGTGGTCTTGATTTCTCCCTATTTCACTTTCTTTACTCTCGTAATAAAAAGCTTAATTTTTAATTATAAAAAGTCACGGCCAGAAATTAAGTTGATTAAGGTTTTAGCTTAGAAAAAACATTAATTTATTCGGTCATTTCATCACACCCCGACTACGGGTATTTAGCTACTCATAATACTCGGAATTAAAAGGCAGGAAATAAATTCAGAGAACAATAGCGCATGCATAATAAATAAAGAATAGAAATATAACATAAATAAAATTGTAATTATATCAAATACAATAAAATCAAATACAATAAAAACCTGAAAAGCAATAAAATCCGAGATCCTTCTTCCACAAGCCGGCAAGATTGGAACGTCGGAATGAAAACTTAAATGGACGAAATTCGGAAATAAAGTCGAGATTAAAAATCGGCAGAGCTTCCGCAAGGTTTTTGTGAACTAAACTCTCCTCTTTTTCTTTCTAAGTCTAAGCTATATATAGAGAATAATAGTACGGTTGGAAAAATATCTGAGTTCCTAAATTCTTGGTTTTACTGAGAAAAATGAGGAGAAAGTGGCCTTGGAAGTTGGAGAGAATTTAGGCACGTATGCATGCTTTGCTTGACCACTTCATTCAGCTTTACCACGTTCTTTTGCTTGACCACGTTCAAAATTTAACACTTAAAAGCTTGTTACGGGCGTGGCTGGGGCGTTACGCGCAATTTGCATGAAATAGCGCGTTACGGTCGTGGCAGGGGTGTGACGACCGTCACACTCTTCTGAAGCGTCTTACGGTCGTGGCAAGGGCGTGACGACCATAACATCAGCAAAAAAATGGATTTCTTGACAGATTTATCTTTTCTCTTTGGTCTTGGCCGCAATCTCGCGCATTTCACGTTTCTTCTTAGTTTGAGCTGAGATATGTTGTACCTGCATAAAACCATACGGAACTCGGAATATTCGAGAGTTAATCAGGTAAATACGACATAAAACGGATAAATTTTATGGTAAATATATGATATGATTTCGCGTTATCAAATCCTCCCATACTTAAACCTTTGCTTGTCCTCAAGCAAATAGTCGTAAAAAAAATCGGACAAGTGTTCGCTAGGCGCACGTGCACGACATACCTTTTGTTTCCGAGATAAAACACAGGAAACCAATCATCAGTCGGTCGATACTTGAGTAAAACGTCAGTGATATTGCAATGACACAATTGAGTTGCGTATTTCCATCTTAACAAACCGCTTAATCGTTTCGTCATATTTAAACCTCGATCCTCTCGTGCTTTTTCGCCCGGTTTCGTTCTGGCGCAATCACATTAAGCCCTTTATCTTTTCACGCGCGTAGTGGAGTAGCCGGTTAGTGACTTTGATCCTATTTCTGTCGCGGGGTCTGGTACACGGATGTGGTTACCCTGGATTTATCCAAATTGGAGGTTGCGGGGGATCGAGCCGTAGCACGCCCTACCAAGTTCATAACCAGATACCTCTGAACCAACCTTCAATGGACTTCTTCTCTTATACTTATGTCTTGTATGCGATCTTTGTCTTTTGGCACAAGATTTTCTTTGTTTAGCATCGAGATGAGAAGATTAGGCATCAAACACTTATATTCATCGGCTCCCCACGTGGTTTGTGTCCAGACGGTGCTGACTGCTAGTATAAACTACTAGGGGTTACTTCAGAACTTAAAAATCGAGGTGTACATATAACGTCTCGTTTAGACGGGTTGCATAAGTAGGATGTTCACGGTGTCATAGTCGTATTGATTTTGTTTACTCGTTCTCGTCTGCCTAACTAGGTTTCCGTTTTAAGGCAGGTATGTCGAGCTATGCGAGCGAAGAATTTTTTTGGTATGGCTTAAAATACAGGGAAAACTTGTAAAACTTGAAAATATCATAGAATAACCATAAATTTACTGCAACATGACGGAAATATAACGTCTCTCCCACACTATATCAGACATTATCTCAATGGCATGATATAAGTTAGGAAGGAGTACAAATAGAAAACTGACGGAAAGGGAAATAAATGAAATACAAAAACAAAAGAAAACTACTGGTGGCCTCTGCCTCTGCTACGTGTGCGGGAGCGTCGGATAGGTGTGGCCTCGAGGTAGGTATCATGCGAGCCAAGAGCGGTGACGTCCATGCGTAAGGCGTTTAGCTCAGAGAAAACCTCGTCCAGCTTCTCGTTGACGTTGCGCTGGCCGCTCAGGATTTGGACGTTTTGCGCATGTAGAGTGTCATACTGCTCCTGATGCTTTCTTTCAAGAGCTATAGCCATCTGATTTTGCTGATGGAGGGCTCTGAGGACGTCCTCCATAGTAAAAGGAGGTGGTGCAGAAGAGGACTCAGGAATGTCGGAAGAAGGTGTTTCGCGGTCCAATTCCTCCTGGATCTCGTCAGTTGGAGCAGCTGGCTGGGCATCATGCACGGGAGCATGGCCGTCAGGGGCATCAAATAGCCAATTGGCTCGGTTATTCGGATCGATACGGTCCCTATAAGGCAAAACAATGTTAGAATAAACGACGTTACGGATCACTGGATGGAACCGGCCGTCGTCCCGCTGGTAAATGAGATGAGCTGATTTGCAATGGTCTAAGGTAAGCAAGACCGGTGCTCTGGAGGGCAGATGTGCAAGGGTGTTGCCATGATTCAGGGCCAATGCAATAGAAGTGACAAGCCCTCCGAAATAGAAGGGTTTGCCGCCGCGAGTGCAAATAGAATGAATATGGGCCAAGAGGAATGGTGCGGCATTGATTTTCTGATTAGTAAACGCACATTGCATGAAGAACAGCTCTTTGGAGTTAAGCTTGTGGTTATTATCCCTTGCAAAAATGGTGTTGGATAAGATGCGGTGGAAGTAGCGAATGGCAGGGTTATGGATTTGGGTAGCATTGAGGTGATCGTAGGAGTTAGCCTGATTATTGGTCAAGCTATGCCAAAGGTTGAAGGATTCCTCATGGAAGGTGTCTGGCACACGGAGGTAAGCGCCTTCATCAGTACAGAAGTCTAGTAGGCGACCGAATGCATTCTGAGAGAAATCGTATTCGGGGCCGAAGATGCGGAACCTTACCACACCGGTAAGTTGATTTCTTGGGCCATTCGGCGTGATGTAGAAAAATGAACTGAGGAACTCGAGGGTGAGATTCTCGTACGTTGGTTGGGGCTGGCTACATAGGGTCCAAAGGTTGACATTCTGTAGGAGGTGTTGGAAACTTTCAAGTAACCCGAGGTCTCGGAGGCAGTCAATGTCGACGAACCTCGTGGGATGGATGCCTCGGCGTTGGAACTTCAGGAATCGCGTGCGCTGGGTTTCACCTGCTTCACCATCGCGTAGGTAGATGCTTGGGATTTGTTGGTTGATGTTTGCCATTTTAGAATGCTAAAGCGTTAGAGATAGTGGGTTTGGGTTGTGGGATGGAGTTTGTGAGGTATCGGTTGTGAGATGTATACAATGATGAGGAAAAATATTGGGAAGGATGAAAAGTAATGTGAGTTTAGTGGTGTGAGTGGGGATTTATGGAGGGAGTGTGAAGGTTTTGAAATAGTGAAGAAGAGGGAAGGTTTGCAGAAGAAGCGCTACTGTCTGCTACAAGGGTCACTGATGTAACCCGTGTTACGGTCGTAACACAGGGATGACGATCGTAACACGCTACAAGGCGTGTGACGAACGTAAGAGGGTTGTGACGATCGTAATAACTGCAAAATGTGCAATTTCTTAACAGACTGTGTTGTATCAAGTCTGCAACATTCTATCTCTACACAAAGGCATTTTAAT
The DNA here is from genome assembly GCA_948472305.1 of Vicia faba. Classification (NCBI taxonomy): domain Eukaryota; kingdom Viridiplantae; phylum Streptophyta; class Magnoliopsida; order Fabales; family Fabaceae; genus Vicia; species Vicia faba. The sequence goes on along the minus strand of OX451739.1, from coordinate 994,081,943 downwards.
AGCAATATAAATTCAATGGTATACCAAGAAAATGCAAGCATATATGTTCCAAAACATCACACCATCAGCAATTTAGAGTAAAAACCGGCAATATATGTAAAGCAGTATAATTCGTGCAGAGGAAACTAGCAAACCAGTATTAAACAACTGAAACGATGATTTCGTAAAACTGCATGTTCAACAACATAAACTCAAAAATTACATAAAGATAAATTTGTTCTACATTTAAACGAAACTGAAAGTGTGCAGAAATTGGAAACTTCCTAGAAACAAAACAAAATGAAATATAAAAACTGCAGCTGCCATTCGTGACTTCATCCAAGCTTTGCTTTAATTTCTTCGAGTGAATTATGAATATGATAAAACTGCTCCACTGTTATGTCGGTTAATCCCATTATTTCCAGACGCATGCTTTTTATTTCATCTTTTAATCCATTAATGTTAGTCTGGTAGGTATTAAGCGTGGTGGCAATTTTGTTAAGGTTATCAGTATAATCCTTCGTTGTTGTTTCAGGGACTGCATGGGCTTCCGCCATGTTGACATTTTCGTAATAACCAGGAGGAGTCTCCGGGTCACCCATATCGGACATAATATCATCAAAAATTTGGTAATCTTGCGGTGTCTCAGGTGTAGGAGGTTGGTCGGGCGGGTTTAGCTCATAAAGCCAGTTGTCACGGTTATGGACGCTCACTTTGTCATGGTTCGGAAGGGTAAATAAGTTTACAACTTCATCTCTTATCAGATAATCATAAGGTGGGTAAGCATGGTTTGCTATCATTCGGCGGTTAAAGCAAAAAGCAAGATTCATGGGACGGATCGTACCATAATGCGGGCACCTATTCAGCTGGTGTCTTAGGCCGAGGGCATGTGTAATCATTGTGACCAGGCCACCTATGATGATTGGTTCATCAGGGTTATCTATAATGCGGTAAAAGGTTTGCATCAGGAAGGGTACGGCATTAACGGGGTGGCCTTGGTGCATACAATACAGTAAAAATATCTCGTCTTTAGACACGGCAGTCTGGTTCTCCTCTTTCCCAAATACAGTATGGGCTAGAATCTTATGGAAATAGCGGATAGCAGGGTTATGAATTTCATCATTATCCATGTTATCCGGGTCAGGGTGATAATTACCAGTCAAAGTTCCCCAAAAATAGTCTAGCTCAATGTCCATCAGCTCAACCTGGGTAGTGGAAAAGGAAAAAGGGCCGCTAGGGAATCCTAACAAGTCAGCTAAGTCCTTATGATTGTAAACAAAATTAATGCCGAAGAGACGGAAACTTATGAATCCTTTATGGGTTCCTTTCCCGTGTTCTGGTAAATGGACTAGGGAGCTTAGGAATTCAAAGGTGAGCTCAAGGTAGGTGGCAAACCTAGTCTTAATAAGGGCTTTTTCCCACCCCAACTGGTTAAACAAGTACATAACACTATCTAATATACCTAGGGCATTCATAGTGGGTTCATCATGATAAAGTGTTATGCCAATGTTTCTTTTAGACAATTCCTCGAATTTTCTTTTCTGGTTTATACCCCTAAAGTGGTTTCTAAGAAATTATGTTGCTTTGGTTCCATGGATATTGTTAGGGAAACTAGACAGAAGAGAAGATACAAGAGAAACAAAAACTTTTCAGAAATCCTGTGGCAAGTAAAATTATTTTTGAAATTAGCAGCAGTTTTCATGAAAATTATAACATAAGAAAGAAAATGAAAATGAAACTTTAAATAGAAATAAATGCAAAAATGAAAAGAATAATAAGTAACAATTAACAAATAGGTGGGTTGCCTCCCACTCAGCGCTGTTTTTAATGTCAAAAGCCTGACATAGTGCCTAGCAGATTTATTCGGGTGAAATATCGGGTAATTTTAAAAGTCTTAGACTATTCATATAGTCTCTATTTTCAATGTTGTTGTATATTTTTAACCACTGCCCGTTTACTATAAACGGGTCAGTATTTCTACCCTTAATTTCTATCGCTCCGCTAGGAAACACTCTTGTAACTTCATATGGACCTGACCATCTCGATTTTAATTTACCAGGGAAAAGCCTAAGTCTTGAGTTAAATAATAGCACGACATCTCCCACACTAAATTATTTCCTAGCTAAACGCTTATCATGCCATTTTTTAGTTCTTTCTTTGTATATTTTGGCATTCTCGTAAGCATCTAATCTCAACTCTTCTAATTCATTTAAATCCAGGACTCGTTTTTCTCCCGCAGCAGTGTACTTCATGTTGAGCGTTTTAATTGCCCAATACGCTTTGTGTTCTAATTCTACTGGGAGGTGACAGGATTTTCCGTATACGAGCTTGAAGGGTGTAGTCCCTATAGGGGTCTTGTAGGCCGTCCTATAGGCCCATAAAGCTTCGTTGAGCTTTGATGACCAATCCTTCCTGGTTGTGGCTACAATTTTTTCTAAGATCTGCTTAATTTCTCTGTTCGATACTTCGACTTGTCCACTGGTTTGTGGGTGGTATGGTGTCGCTATACGATGTTTTACTCCATACTTAAAAAGTAATTTGTGGAATATTCTTGAAATGAAATGGGAGCCACCGTCACTGATGACGAGTCTCGGTATGCCGAATCTTGGAAAATTATGTTTCTAAAGAGTTTGATTACCACTCGGGTGTCATTTGTAGGAGAGGCTATGGCCTCGATCCATTTTGAGACATAATCAACCGCGACGAGTATATATTTGTTTCCAAAAGAAGATGGGAAAGGTCCCATGAAATCGATTCCCCATACGTCGAAGATTTCTACCTCTAGTATTCCCCTTTGAGGCATTTCATCGCGTCTTGAAATATTGTCGATGCGTTGACACCGATCTCAATTTCTAACAGCGATGTAGACATCTTTCCATAGATTAGGACAGAATAGGCCAGCTTGTAAGATCTTTGCACAAGTTTTGGAAGTGCTTGTGTGTCCCCCGTAAGGAGACGAATGACAATGGGAAATGACATCTTCTATCTCTTCCTCGGGTATGCATCGAAGGAAGATTCCGTCTGGTCCTCTCTTGAACAGTAAGGGTTCGTCCCAATAGTAGTGTTTGAGATCGTGGAAGAATTTCTTTTTCTGTTGGTAAGTAAGATCTGGTGGGAGCGCGTTTGCGGCTAGATAGTTAACTATGTCAGCATACCATGGCAATCCCATGGTTGCATGGATTGCTTTTACGGCTTCCTCGGGTTTTGGTTCGGTTAGGTTGAAATGAGCCAGGTCGTTCCTTATTTGGGTTATCAGATGCTCATATGGAAAATCATCGTTAATCGGCACTTGTTCGGGTTTTATATCTTCCAATCTTGACAAGTGATCCGCTATGACGTTTTCGGTCCCCTTTTTATCCTTAATTTCTAAGTCAAATTCTTGCAAAAGAAGGATCCATCTGAGGAGCCTTGGTTTTGCATCTTTCTTATTTAATAGATATCTTATAGCAGCGTGGTCCGTGTAGATGATGATTTTCGCTCCTACTAGATAGGAACGGAATTTGTCAAGCGCGAAGACGACTGCTAATAGCTCTTTCTCAGTCGTGGCGTAGTTCATTTGGGCTTGGTCTAGCGTTCTGCTGGCGTAGTAAATAGTGTGTAGCTTCTTGTCTTTCCTCTGTCCAAGAACTGCGCCTACGGCGTAATCACTCGCGTCGCACATGATTTCGAAGGGTAAATTCCAATCGGGCGGTTGCATGATTGGTGCGGTGATAAGGGCTGATTTTAGAGTTTCAAACGCTTTATGACAATCATCGTCGAATATGAACTCAGCGTCCTTCATTAACAGACCGGTAAGTGGTTTAGTGATTTTTGAGAAATCTTTAATGAATCGTCGGTAAAAACCGGTGTGTCCTAAAAAGCTTCGTATTTCTCTAATGGTCTTAGGTGGTCGGAGTTCTTTTATGACTTCTATTTTGGCTTTGTCAACTTCAATCCCTTTATTAGATATGGCATGTCCTAGCACGATTCCTTCTCTGACCATGAAATGGCATTTTTCCCAATTGAGCACGAGGTTTACTTTTACGCATCTTTCTAAAACTTTCTCTAGATTTGACAGACATCCTTCGAAACTTCCCCTATATACTGAGAAATCATCCATGAATACTTCCATGATGTTGTCTATAAAATCTACAAAGATTGACATCATACATCGTTGGAAGGTAGCTGGGGCATTACACAATCCGAAGGGCATTCGTCTATATGCGAATGTTCCATACGGACACGTGAAAGTAGTCTTTTCTTGATCGTCAGGGTGAATGGGGATTTGAAAGAATCCGGAGTAACCGTCTAGATAGCAGAAATAGGAATGTTTGGCTAACCGTTCTAGCATTTGATCTATGAAGGGTAGAGGAAAATGGTCTTTTCGAGTGGCTTTGTTTAGTTTTCTATAATCTATACACACTCTATGTCCATTGACTACTCTTTGAGTTATTGGTTCGCCTTTCGCGTTCTTAACAACGGTGATACCTCCTTTCTTGGGCACCACGTGTACTGGGCTCACCCACTTACTATCAGAGATCGGGTATATAATTCCAGCTTCCATAAGCTTTGTAATTTCATCTCTGACTACAGTGCTAAGAATCGGGTTAATCCTTCTTTGAGGTTCTCTAGAGGTTTTACAGTCCTCTTCTAGCAAAATACGGTGCATACAAATTGAAGGACATATTCCTTTCAAATCAGATATGTTATACCCTAGTGCGGTTGGATACCTTCTTAGGACGCCTAAAAGTTTTTCAGTTTCGAGCTTCCCTAAGTTGGAGTTTACTATTACTGGTCGCGTGTGTTCGGTATCAAGGAATTCGTATCTTAGATTCTTAGGTAAAATTTTCAATTCTACACTGGGGTTCTTCGTGCATGGCATATGATCAGGCGTGAGTGCTAAGCTTTCGTTTAGACTGTCATCGTTTTCGAATATTGGAGGGGTTTGGATTTCCATTATCTCAGAATATTTTGTCTGTTCTGCTTCCATTTCCCTTACGCACTCGTCTATGACATCTATAAGATGGCATGTGTCGTTCATGGCTGGTGCTTGTAAAAATTGAGTAAGGATGAATTCCACTTTTTCTTCCCCAACTTCGAACGTTAGTCTGCCCTTCTTTACATCAATTATAGCTCCGGCGGTGGCTAGGAAGGGTCTTCCTAGTATGATAGGGGTAACTGAGTCCTCGGTTATGTCCATGGTGATGAAATCGGTCGGGATATAGAATTGACCTATTCTAACTGGAACGTTTTCCAGTATACCTATAGGGTATTTAACCGATCGGTCGGCTAATTGGACGGACATTTTCGTGGGTCTGATTTCTCCCATCTCTAGCTTTTTGCAGATAGATAAGGGCATGACACTAATGCTTGCTCCTAAGTCACATAGAGCTTTGTCTATGACGAATTTTCCAATATTACAAGGTATGGAGAAACTACCTGGGTCTTTTAGCTTAGGAGGCATATTGTTTTGAATGATCGCGCTACACTCGGCAGTGAGTGTAACTGTTTCGTTATCCTCTATCTTCTTCTTGTTGGATAGGATTTCCTTAAGAAATTTAGCGTACAAGGGCATCTGAGTGATGGCTTCTGTAAAAGGTATTGTTATATTGAGTTGTTTCAGAAGTTCAACGAATTTCATGAATTGGCCCATCGTTTTGGAATTTGTAAGTCTCTGAGGATACGGGATTGGTGGTTTATAAGGTGGTGGAGGTACATAAGGCTTCTCTTGCTGCACTGCCTCTTGCATTTCGCTTTCCTTTTCTTTTTCCCTAGGTTCATTGGCTTGTTCAGGCGGCTCGCTCTGTTTTTGGTACATGGCTGGATTTTCTAGTCTCGGGTCAACAGGTCCGTCGAGTTCTTTTCCACTTCTCAGTATCACAGCATTAGCATGTCCTTTTGGGTTGGGTTGTGGTTGACCAGGAAAAATTCTAGCCGGTGCTGCAGTAGGTGCTTGTTGTTGAGCCACCTGTGAAATTTGCGTCTCAAGCATCTTGTTATGGGTGGCTAAAGCATCAACCTTGCTAGTTAATTGTTTTATCTGCTCATTAGTATGTAAATTTTGATTCATAACGTCTTTATTAGTCTGAGCTTGGGAAGCAACGAAGTGCTCTATCATGATTTCTAGGTTAGATTTCCTAGGAGCATTAGGTCCATTACCAGGATGATTTGGGATAGCTTTTGGATAACCGGGTGGTGTGGCAGGAGCTTGTACAGGCGCGTATAACGCGTTGTTACTTTTGTATGAAAAGTTCGGATGATTTTTCCAGCCAGGGTTATAGGTATTGCTATAAGGGTTCCCTTGTACATAGTTTGCTTGTTCAGCTGGAACTCCTGTTAGAAGTAGGCATTCTGGAGCAAGATGTGATTGAAGACCACATAGATCGCAAGTTTGGACAACTACAGCCACGGTAGCTGCAGGAGCAGTGGTAAGGTTTTCTAGCTTTTGGGTAAGAGCTTCCACTTTAGCATTGACTTGGTCCAGGATATTCACTTCAGACATTCCACCTTTGGTTTGGGATTTCTCCACATTAGCTCTTTCGCTTCCCCATTGATAGTGGTTTTGGGCCATACTTTCGATAAGTTGATTTGCTTCGGCATATGGTTTATCCATCAGTGCGCCACCAGCAGCGGCATCTATAGTCATTCTTGTGTTATACAACAGACCGTTATAAAACGTATGAATGATTAGCCATTCTTCTAAACCATGATGAGGACAGAGTCTAATCATATCCTTGTAACGTTCCCATGCTTCGAAAAGTGATTTGTTATCTTTTTGTCTAAAACCGTTGATGTTAGCTCTAAGCATAGCAGTTTTGCTTGGTGGGAAATATCTAGTCAAGAAGACTTTTTTCAATTCATCCCATGTGGTGATTGAATTTGAAGGAAGAGATTGGAGCCAGGCTCGGGCTCTGTCTCTTAAAGAAAAAGGAAATAGGCGCAATCGTATCGCCTCGGGGTTTACACCATTCGCTTTTACAGTGTCTGCGTACTGCACAAACACTGACAGATGTAGGTTAGGGTCGTCAGTAGGGGATCCAGAAAATTGGTTCTGCTGAACGGCGGATAGAAGCGAAGGTTTCAGCTCGAAATCGCTTTGAGCGATAGCAGGGGCGGCAATGCTGTTGTGAGGCTCCGCTTGCGAAGGAACTGCGTAGTCCTTAAGAGCGCGAGGCGGATTTGGTACGTCAGCCATTGTCGATTCTTCGATAGATTCCGATAACGGGATATCAGGAATTTTAGTCTGAGGAAGATTGTTGAGAGATCGGTATTCTTGAATTCGGCGTCTTAATCTTAAGTAACGCTCGATATCGTTAATTTGTAAATGCAAAGGCTCGTTTTGAGAACGAGTGTTTGGCATACAACAGAGGGAAATATAAAAAGTTGCCTTAGTCTAGACAGCGTTGTTTTCAGATTACACTAGTGACTAAACTAAAGTCCCCGGCAACGGCGCCAAAAACTTGATGTGTCTGCGATCGACCTAATGTGTCTAACGATATCTTAACTGCAAGTGCGCAGTCTATCGCGGTAGTAATAAAAGGATGTCGAACCCACAGGGACTTCGTAATCACTCTAGTGTTAAGAACAAGGTTGTTTAGCTAAGGCGGAAATTGTCACGTTTGGTTTTTAGAAGTTTAAAACAAAAGGGAAACTAAATTCGATTGAGGGAATTAATATTAAAGCGGTCGGAGCGTAATGATTTGAACCTATGCGAATTAAGTTGTACCTAAGCATATAAAAATATTTAACTTAATTGTTTTGTAGCACTTATCAGTTTAAAAACCCTCGATTCACACTCTCGTGGTCTTACCTCGGATCATACTCCTAAAGCCAAATGTCTGCTCTCGCTAGTCCATAAGTGTTTAGAAAGCATCTTTTTGAAAACTAAATAAGTCTAATTCGTTTTAAAGCGCTCTCACTGTATTTAAATCGAATGCCTAACTTTAGCTATCCGGTTAAAACCTCACACTCTCGTGGTCTTGATTTCTCCCTATTTCACTTTCTTTACTCTCGTAATAAAAAGCTTAATTTTTAATTATAAAAAGTCACGGCCAGAAATTAAGTTGATTAAGGTTTTAGCTTAGAAAAAACATTAATTTATTCGGTCATTTCATCACACCCCGACTACGGGTATTTAGCTACTCATAATACTCGGAATTAAAAGGCAGGAAATAAATTCAGAGAACAATAGCGCATGCATAATAAATAAAGAATAGAAATATAACATAAATAAAATTGCAATTATATCAAATACAATAAAATCAAATACAATAAAAACTTGAAAAGCAATAAAATCCGAGATCCTTCTTCCACAAGCCGGCAAGATTGGAACGTCGGAATGAAAACTTAAATGGACGAAATTCAGAAATAAAGTCGAGATTAAAAATCGGCAGAGCTTCCGCAAGGTTTTTGTGAACTAAACTCTCCTCTTTTTCTTTCTAAGTCTAAGCTATATATAGAGAATAATAGTACGGTTGGAAAAATATCTGAGTTCCTAAATTCTTGGTTTTACTGAGAAAAATGAGGAGAAAGTGGCCTTGGAAGTTGGAGAGAATTTAGGCACGTATGCATGCTTTGCTTGACCACTTCATTCAGCTTTACCATGTTCTTTTGCTTGACCACGTTCAAAATTTAACACTTAAAAGCTTGTTACGGGCGTGGTTGGGGCGTTACGCGCAATTTGCATGAAATAGCGCGTTACGGTCGTGGCAGGGGTGTGACGACCGTCACACTCTTCTGAAGCGTCTTACAGTCGTGGCAAGGGCGTGACGACCGTAACATCAGCAAAAAATAGATTTCTTGACAGATTTATCTTTTCTCTTTGGTCTTGGCCGCAATCTCGCGCATTTCACGTTTCTTCTTAGTTTGAGCTGAGATATGTTGTACCTGCATAAAACCATACGGAACACGGAATATTCGAGAGTTAATCGGGTAAATACGACATAAAACGGATAAATTTTATGGTAAATATATGATATGATTTCGCGTTATCACATATTGTGAAGCCCGGATTACGACCGGATAACAGTATCAGAATACTATAAAGCCTGGAGTCGACCAGATAGTGGTATGTCTTTAACACAAGCCGTGAAGCCCAGATTCGACCGGATAGCAGCTCAACAAGTTATTGTGAAGCCTAGATTACGACCAGATGGCAATACAAGTTTCTACGAAGCCTGGATTACGACCAGACAGCAGCCAAGAATACTACGAAGCCTGGAGTCGACCAGATAGTGGTATGTCTTTAACACAAGCCGTGAAGCCCGGATTCGACCGGATAACAGCTCAACGAGTTATTGTGAAGCCCGGATTTGACCGGATAATAGTTTAATCCCCAACAAGTTATTGTGAAGCCTGGATTACGACCAGATGGCAATACAAGTTTCTGCGAAGCCTGGATTACGACCAGACAGCAGCCAAGAATGCTACGAAGCCTGGAGTCGACCAGATAGTGGTATATCTTTAACACAAGCCGTGAAGCCCGGATTTGACCGGATAGCAGCTCAACAAGTTATTGTGAAGCCTGGATTACGACCAGATGGCAATACAAGTTTCTGCGAAGCCTGGATTACGACCAGACAGCAGCCAAGAATACTACGAAGCCTGGAGTCGACCAGATAGTGGTATATCTTTAACACAAGTCGTAAAGCCCGGATTTAACCGGATAACAGCTTAGCAAGTTATCATGAAGCCTGGATTATGACCAGATAGCAATACAAGTTTCTGTGAAAGCCTGGAGATCGACCAGATAACAGTTAATCATTAACAGAATGAAGACTCTCGTCCTTGAATCCTCAGTAGATTGGCATACACCCAATCTTATGACCCGAGACCTGAAGGAAGATTCTCATGTTGGCTTCCCCAGTAGATTGTCATACACCTAACCCCTTGATATTCCTGACAAAATGAAGATTCTCATTCTCAAAGTGGTATATAACCTGAGCTTCTGATTCCCCGACAGTGGTCCCAGGACTTCTCATTTTTTTCAAACGATCAAAAGATTCTCGCAATCCCCTGCAACAGTCAAAGATTCACTTTCCCCGGCAGCAGTCAAGAATCCATTATCTTCGGTTATCCAGGATTCATCTATCCTCAGCAAGAAAGCTATCCAGCTTACATGCATAATCATTACATTCATATATCATAAACATCAATGAAACGCAATTCATTGCATCATACATCTCATGCAACATAACTTTGTGTTTTAGCTAACATTTTATCCTTTTCGGGACAAGATTAAAAGGCTATCGCTAACAATTAGTCAGATACAGTATGGATACACCCCAGACACGGCGGTCATTCTACTACTCATTTAGACTACAGTAATCAGATACAGACTAGATACGCTCCAGAAACGGCAGCCATTCTATCTCTCATTCAGATTCATTTATCAACTTCAAGGTCCAGTGCATTCCAAACACGGATACCATTCTGACCCTTACAGTTTGATTCTCCCCGGTGCAGTCGCCAAGGAAGTCATTCTGTCACTTACTCAGATCCCAGTTACAGTTTCAGATACACCCCAGACACGGCGGTCATTCTGCTACTCATACAGATCTCAACTTCAGATACAGTCCAGATACGTTCCAGACACGATTGCCATTCTGTCACTCATTCAGAGTTTAGCCCCAGCACACAGTTGCCCCATACACAGATATTTCTCTGTTACCCAGATACAATACAGACACACTCCAGACACGGCAGTCATTCTGATATTCATTCTACATTCGAATACAGTTACAGCTCACATACGCCCCAGACGCGGAGGCCATTCTTTTGCTCATACAAATTCAGTCTCCAGATACAGTTCGAATGCATTCCAGACACGGATACCATTTTGATACTCATTCTTTTGACTTACAACATTGCAAGTTAACAAAGATTCTTGGATGGCATCTTTAAGCCCATCTCCAGCAAGATTCTACCATCTCCAAATGGCATCTTTAAGCCCATTCCCTCAACTATGCTTTGGACGAGTGCAAATTTACGGGCACTCTAGTGTCCAATCCTCTTTTACCTTTGAGTCGCGAAAGGCAAACTTGCCAATCTAACTCTTCAGGTTCAAGAAGATTGAACAAGGGCAGCTGTTGTACCCCAAAATTTTCCCTCTCATTCCTCAGGAAATCATCCTGGATTCTCAGAGTCTCCCTGAAACAAATCCAAGTCTTGAATTATCATTTCTTCTCAAGCAAACCATTTACAAGAGCAAAATGATCACACAAGCTCTAAAGGCAACGCTTTTACCTTGAAAAAATTAAATTCTAAACATTTGGAATTTTCTCTCTAAAAATGGGTGTTTAAGAAGAAAATAGCACTTCAGAACTTCTGGACCAGCCTCCAGACAGAAACGGTCAGAAGTTGCAAGCTTGGCTCAACGCAGTCAGAAGTTGGCTCTTCAGCAGCTACATCAACTCAGTCAGAAGTTGCAAATGTGGTTCAACACGTAAGCCTCAAACAGAATATGGGTCTTTCAGCAGTTACGCAAGATCAACCAGAGTTTGCTAGAGGAATGCAAAGGAAGCAAAGAAGTCTGAAGGCTCCTTCAGAACATGCTGGAACCAGAAATTGAAAGGGTCAGAAGAGTGGGTGTTACACTGACACAGAATCTCTAAGTCCAGGATTTCCAGAAGCAAATCCAAGGAACGTGTTAGAAAGTCAGGAGAACCCTCAGAATTTGCTGAGACAGCAAGAGGCCAAGATCAGAGCTTGGTTCACGTTATTTTTGGTAAAACAGAACTGCTGGTTCAAGTTTTCTCCTATTACAAGAATTTTGGTGTTGATAAGTCTCATCACCATTTAATGCTCATTAATGCTCCCAACCACTCCTGAACATTCATCCAAGAGGTCTCTTCATGTGTGGCTTGGTAAACACCTTTATGCAGGTTTAGGCATGGGTCTACGCGCCACCTTCCACCTATAGAGGTCACTTCTCCTCAATCCTTGCATGTTGTTCTAGCCTAGGTTGAAAAGCTATCCAGTATCACAACTTTCCATGAACTTCTTTCAAACAAAAAATTTAACCTCTATTGGCGCCTTTAATGTTCAAGAATCCACAAGAGCTTTGCCTATAAATAAGACACCATTGTTCATCACAAGGGGGCTTCCAGAAAAAACCAGAAAAATTGCTAGAAGAGAAACAGAAATTTTTAGCAAGAAAATACTGTGAAACTCTGTCAAAAAACCTTAGTGTTTCAAGAGCTTCAAACACAACTTCGAATCTCCTGTCCCAAAACCTCATTTGTACCCAGGTTGCTTCTTGATTAAAGAAGTACGCCCCTACAGCTTCTGACCACATATACTCTCCATCCACCCCTTCAAAAAAGAACCTGTCCAGAACACCATCAGAGCTAAAAGCTAGCTCTCACTCACAAACTTTTCCAACAGCCAGGTAAGCACCTGCTGACCTTCATCACGCTGCTAGGCATCATCAGCTTTGCATGCTCAAATAAACATAATGTAAATATCATGTTGTTGCTGTTTGCGTTCTGAGGATTTTCATACCTTAGAATGTTTAAGTATGAAGTGAATCAGCATAGAACCTGCCTGTGACCTTGTTGGTTTTGTCTCCTAAAAACACTTTGACATTTGCTGAAGTTATCCCAAACATGTTTTTTGTTTTGTGGAACAATAACAAAACTGCAGATGTTTTTACTAGTACAGGGAGAAGCCAAATGCTGACTTTGACGTTATCACATCTGAAGCCTGTTTTGCTGTCAATAATATCAGAACTTCTGAGAATTATTGTATTTCCAGCAGGATTAGAACTTCTGATATCCCCACTAACAAACTTTTGTCTTGCAGCGCATGGGGGTCGGAACTTCTGATCTTCCCACTAACAGGTTTCTGTTTTGCAGGTGCTAGAGTCAGAAGTTCTGACTCATACAGTTTAACCCAAAGGTTGATAATCTGGCGGCAGGCCTGAGTCAGAACTTCTGATGACCTCTCAGCAGCGCGCTGGCTCTCTCTCTCTTTCTCTCTATCTTGCCTTTGTTATTTTCTTTTCTTATCTATTTTTCTCCTCGAACCACCCCATGTACAAATATGTATCCCCACCCCCCTAATTATTGTAATAGCGCAGGATTTTATATTTCTGCTTTTTTACCGCTTTCAAATATAAATGCTAGTAATTAGGATGTGTATGGCAAGATAAAATCAATGAAATAGAAAATATTAATTCAAAGATAAACTCTTATATGCAATAAAACCCACTTGCACACAAACATGGGCCATGTTTGCATGCCAAGTACTTTGGCAAAACAAAACAAAACAAAATCAAACAAAGTGATCATAGTCCCTCAATGACGCTTTCTTGTTGCCTAAACAAAATGATCATAGTCCCTCAAGAAAATTGCCAAAGACACTTGACACTATTGCATTCATAGTCTAAACGATGACCCGCGCCCGTCCCGTTTACATCCTAACACAAGGTTGTTCACAAAATACAATGGTGAAACAATACTGTTAAAAGGGTTAAAAACATAAGGAAAGATCTTTGAGTAAAATAGGGTAGACAACTCTTGGTTACTTGACCAATCTTGCAAAACAATCCTTGCCATTTTTCAAAACACACATCACAACACAACTTCAAAACAAACTTTCAAAAAACATTGAAACATCTTTTCAAAAAGACAAACACCCTTGTAAAACATTCAAACAAGAATTGTTACAATGGTTGCCTAGACAAGGCATCTTTTTAAAAACATTTTCAAAACCACACACACAAAGCACCATTTCAAACAATTGAAAATGCAAAGCAAGTGATCTAAGCAAGTAACTAAGATCCCATGGATAACCATGGATAGAAAGGGTGCTAATGCCTTCCCTTTCTATAATCTACTCCCCGAACCCAAGAAAACATCTCAAAGGTTTTTCCTGTACTTTTTAACCTTTCCTTAGGATAAAATAAAAAGTCGATGGCGACTCTTGCTAAACCGAAACATTTGCGAACAAAAAATGCAAAACCTCAAGTCAGTTCTCCCACCGTACCACAACATATATACTAGTCCTGATGTAACCGTCATCAACGGTCGATGCAACACAATATACCATGTTTCCAATGTCATGCAAACTTCATCTTCATCAGCTTTACACGTGTACCTGAGAAACTGTTTGATCTTATCCACAATTTAAGTGCATTCGATGAAGCAATTAAATGTTTTGTTGGATACTTAAGATTTCACTAAGTCCAAAACACACATCCTTATCCTACGTTGATGACTATTCGAGCAGAACTGACCTTGTCCTTTGATGAAAACCAATTCCTTTTCGGTAACGGAATTAATGGTCAAAAACTTAACCATTTCGACTTCTAATCTTTAGGCATTATACTTGTATCAAAAATCCAAGGTAACAAGGGTATGGAAGACTTGACGGACTTGAATTAAGGTGGTGTGTTGAGAATATAATATAATTCAAGTCAATGCAACATGTTGCAATTTTATGTCAACAGGTTACATCTCGTTATACAGTGTTTAGTTTTTCAAACAGAACCATAATGTAACTGGTTGACATAGTATGTTAACATGTTACATCTGTAGTTTTTCCTCTAGATTCTAAGACAATAGATTAATGCAAGTAAGAGTTTTTTAGTTTTTCTGTTTGATAATTGTATCTTATATATATAGTGTTTAGTTTTTCAAACAGAACCATAATGTAACTGGTTGACATAGTATGTTAACATGTTACATCTGTAGTTTTTCCTCTAGATTCTAAGACAATAGCTTAATGTAAGAATTTTTTAGTTTTTCTGTTTGATAATTGTATCTTTTATATATATATATATATATATATATATATATATATATATATATATATATATATATATATATATATATATATATATATATATATATATATATATATATATATATATATATATATATATATATATATATATATATATATATATATCCTTTGGGTATCTCATGAATGAATTAATGCTCATATTTTCACCTTCAATTACTCTCCCTCATTCTCTCACTCTCCCTCTCTGCACTCAATTATTCACGAATTTTATAGTTCCAAGTTCTAACATTTGGATCAAAAGTCTACTTTAATTTATCAAACACCTAATGTGCGAAAATGACATTTGTCTCCAATGAAAAATCTCTGCAAATTTACTTATTTGTGATGCGAAGAATTACGACAAGTGGTGCAAATAAATGAAGGTGTTGTTTGGTTATCAAAATATTCTTGAAGTGATCAAAAATGAGATAACTACACTTACTAATTAATTTTTAAATAGAATTAGGATGATGTGTGTTATTATTTATTTTAATACGTTTTTTATTCTTGTACATGTGTCTACTTTTTTGTGTTTTTCTAGTAATTAGTCTTAATTTACATGTTGAAGTTCTAGTTAAAAAATATCTTATATCGATCTCTTTGATTATAATTAAAAAATTTATAAATTAAATAATAAATCAAATTATAAAAAATTGATGGTCCAGCTCGCTTAGTGGCAAACTAATTCGTAAATAGAATAGACCTAGCTTTTAAACTTGAATACTTAAGTTTGCCTCCATTTTATTTTTAGACAAATTTAAATGGAGCATGTCTGAACAGCCGTCCACCCCTAAGTATTTGTATAAAAAAATCTTTAAATTTGTGCATTTAATTCTTTGAAAATACATATTATTTTATTTAATTGATCACTTTCAATATTCTTAACTTATAGTCATAAATATAGGTGAGAACAGGCTGGGTTAAGTTAAGTTTTATCAAACTTAAGTTTGATATGTTAAAAAATTTAAAACTTAAGTTTGACTTGCGGTCTACTATAGACTAATTTTTTGGACTGAACTTAACCTTTTAGAATGTCCGGTTAATCTATTAGTCTAATTAAAAAGTATATATCATTTAAACATATGTAAATAAGAAATTCAACCAATATTTAAATACTCTATAAATCAAAAATACAATGAGACTAAATATTTCTTTACATTGACTTATATGAGTTGATATAGTAACACAAGTGTCGAGAGATTGTTTGTTAAGAAAAATTTATGAAAAATAAATTATGACATAATTCATAAAAAAAATTCAATTTATTTTCACAAAATTTTCAAAATAACTAAACCTTACATTTATATTTTAATATAAAATATAAAATACAATATTAAAAAATTATATATTTATTCATATTTATTAAAATGAAGAGCGTGATAAGTTTGAAAGACACTTTTAATGATCCGAGGTCTAACCTATTTAATTAAACAAAGTTAAAAGAAAAATTTTAATCTTTTCTACTTAAAAAAAAATCTGGCTTGACCGTGATCTCTGTAGATTAGGCCGGCCCTTGTATAAAAATAAAAGTCGAAGCGCCTAAGCGTGATTCCTCCACTCACACAGAAGAAGCTGCAAAATAGTTGCTGACTCCACTACGCAAAAGTCGGTGCTGGCTTGTGACGTGTTTGCTTCGTATTGGAGACAACTCAGAGATGGTTGAAATGTCGGCCGTTCTTGATGTCGACAATTTTTATCTCCTCTCGAACTTTATCATAAATTAAGCTACCAACTCACAATGATCAACATTCGAAAAATTATACTCGCGAAAATAGGGATAATAATTCGGCGACCCAACCTGTCACATGTTTTTTATTTAAAAAAACTTAGCAGATGTTTAGTAGCTTAATTAATTAAGCTAACAATATAAAAAATTTGTACCAATAATTTGTCTTGCGCAGTGTCGTCGGATGTATATAGAAAATATGAAATGTGACTCTTGCTCCTTTAAAAAAGCTTTTGTATATAAAATTGAACAAAACTAACAAAGAATTGAACAATGGGGGCCATAATATTATTCCAGCAACACATGTTTCCATAAATATTGAAGCATCTGATTTACACAAACGAATGCTTCCAGGTTTAAATCGTATCATATGAATAAATTCATGTACAAAGAGAGCAAAAAAGGAAAACGATTTTGAAAATGATTTTTATAGTGAAGTTAGATTGTTGCTTGGATATCCTTGATCAACCTTTCCCGTCATTTTTATAATACATTTGAGGCTGACCCTTCCCGTGGATGAAGTTACTAGACAAGTAAAATCTCTACTAGCAGTGCAATGAGCACCCCACTTGCCAGTTGCCAGTATGATATATAGTGGTAGCTGCTGGAAACAATCAAAGTCCAGACTAAAAAAACTACTGGACTATTATTGCATTGTCCTCTTCCTGCAACTCCTTGAGCCGTCTCTTGGCATAAACTGTAATAATGATGGTTGTAGCCACAGTTAAACAGAAGCCTAAAGCATTGAAAATGATCTGCTGGGCAGATAGAGCTTGTCTTTCATTTGTAGCATCAGCCAGTGTCCGGATCAAAATTCCCCTGCAGTAAATATCCATTAAGTTCTATATGGTCCAGATATTTTGCGTCAGTTTCTCAATCTTTATGGGCAAACAAACATTGGAAATGGGTAACCGAAAATAATGGATTACCAGAGAAACATAAAATACATGTGAAATGCAAGGAACTAATGGATTACCAGAGTAACATAAAATAGTTTTATGTTGACATTCAGTTGCAAAATAACCAATACAAAAGTGGAGCAACGGCGCCCACTCTTTAATTCCTTCATTTTAATAAAACCCTTTAATTCTTTAGATGAAATGCTTTTGTCAGAAATAGATTCAACTATACAAGGTAAATTCTTAAAGATCTTGTAGGTAGGTGAATAAAAGAAAAAAGGGTCCAAACATTAAATTGACATCAACAGCTTTAATTAAAGATACCTTTCAAAGCAAAAAGATTTAAAACTTAAATTTTTCCCATAAGCTTAGGAGGGAAAATTTGCCCTATTTCAAGGTAAGGTTGTGCTAAAAGCCCTAAGTGAAGGGCTGCAGTGGTGCTTACTGCTTACAGATGGGCTACAAATGCAATGCAAAACCACCAGCATGAGTCAAACACAGACCTTGTTGTCGCCCCAATTTGATCCCACCGGTTAACTAACTCTTATCTGCTAGGGTTAAGTATTAGGCTTGTGAGAATAGAACAGTTATGAAGTTGTACTAGCCTTCTATTTCTTTAACCCTTCCAAAATGAGACGACAATAAAAATATCAACACATTCATAACATTGATGTTAAGGCAATAATATTTCCCCTTTATTTGGTTACGGGAATCATCAAAGCTAACGTATAGATCAAAGAATGGTGGCAAATAATATTAGAGGGGGAACAGTCAAATAGGGCATTTATTAAATCTTTTGCCTGTGGAACTAAGAAGTGAAGTTTCCATAGGTGAGCATTCCAGCATTTCTGCAATCAGCACCATCATTATGATAGGCAGCACCATCATTATGATAGGCAACCTAGACTATTGAGTGGATAAAGCAAGTATATGAGTTATGTATGAGCCCACACATGCCATGAATGGAAAGAAAGTAACCTCTTACATCTATATAAATTCTTAGAACAGACAAATGTGATAGATAGTATTCCTAATTGAGATTCTCCATAGGTGAGTTCTAGCATTTCTGCTATCAGCACCATTATTATGATAGGCAACTTTGACCATTGAATGTATATAGCAAGTGTTTGAGTTATTTAAGAAGCCATGCATGGAAAGAGAGTAACCTCTCACATCTATAAAACTTCTTAGAACAGACAAATGTGGTAGATAGTATTCCTAATTGAGATCTAAATGAGAATACAAACAAATGTGAACTAAGCAGCCAACTGCTCCAAGAAAAACAATAATCTGCTGGATGGACAAATTAGTATTCTCCAACCCAGTATATTTCCTATAGTCAAATCGAGGAAGAATGGAGGATCAGAGTGAGAGGACACAAATGAAGATCACCAAATCATTCCTAATTGAGGGAGACGTGAAAACATGGTAATGCAGAATGAGGAGTCTCAATCATATCGATCATTCAAAATTCATAACCATAAAAGAATTCTAATTGAAGCAACTTTTACCATATATGGCCAGTAAACAATTGTATTTTCTTGAAACAACCATATACTCGGCTAAACATAACCTATATTCAGGATATGGCATGAACATCTAAAAGTCAGTAAAAAGTTATCACTTCAGCATTAGGAATGGTATATAGTTTCAAATGCAAAACTAGATGTTCACTAAATAATCCACAAAAGTATAATAAATAACATGGTAAATCAAAAATTCATTGGGTAAAAAAATGGTGAGAGAGATCTCATTAAGCCAACTCAGATGGTAGCTATGACAGATCAAAATGAAGGGGTGCGGGTTTGAACCAACGGCACTCCAATTGGGTTCGGATCCGCGGTACCTCACCTATTCACCTTTAAGGGGTGAAATTTTGGCCATTAGACTACTAAACCCAAAAAAATGGTGAGAGAGAGAGAGAGTGCATACGTATAGAGTGCAACGAATATTTCTGGCACTATTCCAACCAAGGATCCAATTATGTAAGGCCCATACTTGACATTTGTTGCCACAGCACAGTAGTTGTAGATCATGTAAGGGAATGGAGAAACCCTGATTAAGGCAACTGCTCGAAACTGATGAAACCAGCTTCCACCTCCAGCAGACTTTAGGATAGAAGCCTTCTTTGGATACTTCTCCAACCATCCCTGCATAGAATCATAAAACATCATATCTAAATTAGTTCATGTAAGGAAAACACCAGCATACAGAATCTCTCAAAGGCACGGAGCATACTTCAATTTTATGATGAAAGATTGAGCCAATGATAAAAGGGAGTGAAACACCAATAGCTACTGCAGGTATTATCAGCAAAAACCCAAATCCATAACCATATTTCATTCCAGCAACCCACATAGAGGGTGTAGAAGGAAAAAGTATAGTTGGAAAAAGTGCTACTGAAGCAAACACCAAAATAGTAAGCACCGGAGGACTGAAAGTCTCTGTTTCCCAATTTATTATTGGAATAACCTCCTGAAAAATCAAAGTTAATCAAACCAATTAGATATTAGTTGACTCGGACTTTTAATAAATTACATTAACTTCATTGACTGCAAAGAATTGCTTCCAAATTCAGCAAGCAAAAATTTCATTGCATGTTACAATGTCTAAAAAAACATGTTGAAAATCCTAAAAAGCAATTTATACGCAAAACTGGTGCATCATTTTCATTCTCAAAAACAAAACATCACAACGAAAAAAAAAGCCCTAAAATATAAAACTACACAACAACAGCACAAACCTTGTCTATGAAATAGGGTCCAACCCACTTGAGCACAGCAACAGCCAAAAACCCTAAGAATAAAAACAACAACACCATTTTGATCCAGTACCACACAACGGATCTTCTCGCCGGGGGAGCACACTCCTCCTTCTCCTCCGACGCACCTAACGGTGAACCCTCATCGGAGCAAGGCAACAATTTGATATAATCTCCTTTGTTATCATCAGCTTCGATTGTGATAGTGAGGTCCGGCACTACCCCCTTTTTCAACTCATCGTCGAACCCCGTCATCGGAAAATGCACAAAAGAAAACCCTAATCGCTCGGTAACTCCAAAATCTGCAACCACGAAAAGATAAAAAGTTTCTTTTATTAAAAACAGTTAGTTGTTGATCATGTTTGGTGAATCGATTTAAGTGACATCACCACCACTTGCAATGTGAGAATCGATTGAGAAACGAAGATAGCAACGATGGTGATGATGGAAAAAAGCGCGTTTGGTTAAGGAATGAAGGAAGAGTGTGATTTGAGAATCGAGAAGACGGTACAATTTTGGAAGCGCTTTTTTCAGTTTCTTTTCTGTTGCTTGTGGAAACCCATTATCGGTGATTCAATCAGAACTCGAATGATTTGTTAAAACGACGTCGTTAAGTGCCACGTGGCTGATTTTGAAGCCGTTGAGTGTCGGGTGTAGAAAAGCAATGGTGTAGATTACTTTGAAGTGAGGATATCCACTACCGTCGCCGTTACCGTTACGTTTAGTATAATATAATATCGGTCTTTTTTTAATTATTGGATATGACTTGTTTTCTGTTGTTGTTTACATTATGAACTTTATTTTATACAACATAGGATTATAATTATGGGGTTTGATGTTGCATTTATCAAACTTTTTCCTTCAACAAAATTTCCTTTAAAAAAGGTCTCTTCTAATATTTTTCATTCACATTTTTTTCTACATATATCAGTGTCTATTAATAGAAACTGATGTGATATGTCACGTGACAATATTAGTGTAGTAAGATATTAACGTGTCATATCATATGGCTAAAGTCAACATCATTCTTAAATTTATAAAATTCCGTAGTTAATCGGTCGTTAAAATCGTAGTTAATCTATAACAAATTCATTGTAGAAATTCTAGATCTGAAAAAATATCGAATGTTCATGTTAATGCATAGGACTTATTAGAGAAACCTCCATTAATGATAAGAAGAGAAACCTCTATTAAATATTGGTTAATTTATGATTTCCTTGGTTGATATCTTATAGACTCATAACTTGATATAATAAAAGTAGAATTACTTACCAAAGAATTTAAGAAAAAAATGATAATATTCTTTCTATTATTAATTTATATCTGCTATTGAAACACTTGAAATATCTATAGTTTTATTTTGTTACAAAATTATAACTGAATATATAAAGATCGAAAATAGTGAAAGAAGACGTATAACATATAAAATATCATTTTTAAAAGTTGTATTTCTTAAATAATTTCAATAATATTTATATTTATGGTGTCTCAATTTCCAAGTTTGAAGGTTTTGTTTTCAATATAGAGCAATCTTATGAAGATCATATTGAAGAGTAAAGTAGTTGTCTCAGTTTGTGTTTATATCATTTTTGTTCAAAGTATATATTTTCATATAGTTCGAGTAATTATGGATCTTTGCTTTCAGGCTATTGTATGTAACTTTTTATGAGTCAGTTTGTGCTGAGATAGAAAGTTATGAGTAAACCATATTAAGGTTGCTTGTGATATATTATTGATCTGTACGAATAGGCTGCCATTATCAATCACATCTCATGTAGATGTTTTTAGCTCTAAAATATAATTTTGCCCTAGATTTGATAGTTTTTAGTGCAAGATAATATTTTCAAGCTTCTAAATGCCAACATTTTCCAGTTTCTGCTTTGTTACACATCAAAGTGTGTGCTTCTAGTAGTGGACATCTTTTGTGTTTTGGGACATAAACAACATGATAACAATCTAACTATATGTAGAAATAATTACCAGAGTTTAATAAGTAATCCAGAATATCCTTAATATAGAAATTTAATTATTTATCACTTATTTTCGGTAATGTATGTTAGACTACGACACCAGATTTAGAGGGGGTGAATAGATTCCCAAATAAAAATTATCTTTCAAAAAGATTATTTAAAATTTATTTGAAAAATAATATTGAGCGGAAGGATTTTGGCCTAGATCAACATAGTAGTCTAAACGAACTTAGTTATTGGAAACTCGGATATGCACGAGCCATATGGAATTAATTATGATGATAAAATCAATCAACATAATAATATCTCAATTAATCGTTTAATATTCAACACAACAGTTTCTTATTTCCAATGAAATCATATTTAAAACATAACATGACAATTCATCGAACATGTGGCGTGTAATCAATTTTTCAGAATTTTCTTTGAGATTTGT
The DNA here is from genome assembly GCA_948472305.1 of Vicia faba. Taxonomy (NCBI): domain Eukaryota; kingdom Viridiplantae; phylum Streptophyta; class Magnoliopsida; order Fabales; family Fabaceae; genus Vicia; species Vicia faba. Next base: position 994,059,409 of record OX451739.1, on the reverse strand, counting down.
TTATATGCAAAAGCACTTACAACTAAAGTGATTATAAGCTAATCAACAAAGCAATTTAAGATTTAATAATCAAAGATAAATTCTATACGAATCAATCAATCAAATAACACATTCAACGCATTGCATATAGAGAGTAAATGAAAGTAAGAGATAGAACATTGCAATTTTCTTTTGAGTTAAACAAGCTAAACAATTTGTCAAACACTTGGTGTGCAAGTGAATTTTCAGAATTTTTCTTTAAGTTTTTTTTATACACAAAAGCATTTATAATCAAAAGTGATTGTAAGAAATATCAAAACTTGATGTAAATAAAAAACAATTTGGAAAATTACTTACAATTTAATTGATAATGCAATGCTATTTGACAAATTTATTGAAGAATATTAAAGCAAGTAAAAGCGGTAAAAGAAAAGATACACAAGGATTTGTTTAGGAAGTTCCCCACTTTCGTCCTCGCATGTGGGTACATCTCCCCTCAATTCCAAATTTGGAATTAGGATTTTTTTTTACTTTGCAAAAGCATGAATACAAAAGAAGTGTTCAGAGCAACTATACAAAACATAATTGTTTGATGTCGATTCAATCCCTTCTCTTCTTTTGATCTTCAACAAGACCAAGACCAATAGATGCAACCTATTCTCCGCTTACGCTACTTCCTTAAAAGGATTTCAAACACCCCAAGGTTCCTTGCAAAGCTTTCAAACACTCCAAGGGATTTTTCAGTCGAGTAAATCCAATTGCAAACTATCAACACAAGATCACCGACTCTATCATCCAATTCTTGCTACTTCATTAAAAAGATTTCAACCACTCTAAGGTTCCTTGAAAAGATTTCAAACACTCCAAGAGATTTTTCACATGGATGATCCTTCGCACGATCTTGCACGAAAACCCCCAATTCAATAAATGATGTTGGAGGACAAACTCGTTGGTTTTTCTGGATGAAGATTCCTACAAGAACTCAATCTAAAGCAATTGGAAATCTACAATTCTTCGTCTAGATGTCACCCTGATGGAACATCATCACAATATAATGTTGGTGTGTATGCATAGATTGGAAGGTTGAAGATGAAGATAAAAAATAGGCTAATTTTATGGTATCATCAAGTTGGAATGATGCATGAATGATATATTTATAGTTGAACTCTTTTTAGGTAAAAGAGAGTAGTTTCGGAATGAAAACATGACCCACAAAATAGTATGTATCGACCTGAAAAATTTATGTGTCGGCACATGAGAAACAACGGCTAAAGCTTTAATAATATAGTACATGTGCTGACACATAAATCATATGTGTCGATGCATAGGGCCCTTTAAGGTTTCCAGACCGGCCCACTAAAATTATTAAAGTCTTATTTTTCATGATAAGTTAGGGGGTGTATATTCTAAGCCAAGGAGGCCCATAAAGTATTTTATTTTGTTAAGGCCCCAATGAATTAAAATAGTGTGGCCCGTTTGGTTTTTAAGTTAGAAGATATTATTTTGTTTTTAATGATAACAATTTAATCATTATTATCAATATTACAATTACTTTTTATACTAATATTGATTTTAATATTAAAACTTAATTAAAATTGTTTTCTGTTTTATTGATTAAAAGTGAAGTGTTGATAAAGAGCTTTTTTTTCTTTCACGGCCCAAGACTAGTCAATTATGGATAAAAACATTTTTTGGTGAATCAGAAAAAAAGTGCAGTCCAAGCACATGGCCCAGAACGCTTCACTACTGTCCAAACCCAAGACCAAATCAATAGCTATTGTACAAATTGGCCAAAATTAACGCATCAAGTCTTTATCAACATTTTCATATCTTTACATTCATCTCTCTAAATACATAAACAATTAATTTCCAATAAAAGAACATAATCAAGAACAAATCTGTATAGAATAATATCATAAACAGAAATAAAATCTGGAATTATTACAGACTAAATCTAAATGCAGAAATTTATTAAAAATAATCAAAACCAAATTATAACATAATCGGACCGATTTACAGACAAATTGAATTGCTTCCTAATATACATAAACCCTAATCAATAAAATTGAAAACACATTAAATCAATTTCCTAATCATCTAATTTCCTAAAAATCACTATAAAACCTAAACAAAAAAAAATCAGAGAGGGAAGAATTACAGAAAAGAAAATTATTAGAAGGAGGAAAATTCGTAACAAAAGAAGGACAGAGAAGCCTCGCCACTGTAATCCTTGTTCACCATCGCCTAGGGTTTCAACATCTGAACCCCTAGATCTAGTTGTCATGTCGTCGCCTCCATCAAATCACCGCCTTAACCATAATCAGATATGGATGAGTCATTTGGAAGCTCCCAAAACGAATTTCATGACCAACAGGAGTAACTACTATTACGAAGTGATGTCGTTAGGTCTTAAAAATGTAAGGGCTACCTATCAGCGTTTGATGGATATGGTGTTTGTGAAGGTGCGAGAAACACAAGAAAGAGGGGTTTGAATTGGGTTGCGCTAAATATAATCTTTTTGTAACTCAAACACAAAGCTAACAAGCCAATAAAAATAGATGAATGATGAATGCTTGATTCATGGAAATTTTTACATCATTACATAACAATTATCTTACTTAATTGAAAAGATTATAATATAAAAAACCTCAATTATTGAATAAAAGTGTTATTGTGAAATTTTACTTGTTTTAGTGTGTTTTGTGTAGGATTTGGTCCCTAAAGCAAAAACCAACTATCAGACACTTTGCTAAGCAAGCTGTAGCAAAAAGAACAATTCACTTAGCAAGGAATAGTTCACATAGCGAACATAAGACAGAAGTAAATTAACAGTTTTTGCCAGCAACAAGGAGAAGCGAAGCAGTTCGCTTAGCGAATCGGGCCTTCGCCTAGCGAAATAGGGCGGTCAAAAATACCTCAGACTGAAGAAAGCAACTTCGTTAAGCGAGTATCAATTTGCTTAGTGAAACAGGACGGTCAAAGAAAGATATTTTGAAAAGACTTCAGGCTGAAGAAAGCAACTTCGCTAAGTGAGCCTCGCCTTGCTTAGCGAACTTTGGCGGCATCTGAAGGGAAGTTTGGTTTGAAACTTAAAGGAGAAGTAACTGACACTTTGCTTAGAAAACTCAGGCGGCCAGAACTGCTATAAATAGGACAGTAACTCAGTTCAGCAAAGATATTCCAGTCTTTTTCACTTGTAATACACTTAGTAATATCAGTAGAATAAGTGTAGATGAGGTTTTAGGTAGAATGGCTGGATACGCATCAAGAGTCTGGAAATCGTCGTTGATGTCATTTCAACTCAATTCTCCATTTGTGCTTCAAGCTACCATGAGTAGCTAAATCCCTCTCTTGTTAGGATTAGTCATAAAACTTAGAGAGTGAGGCTCTGACCTCTCTCTAGAACTCAGGCGGTCGAAAATTATCCTGGTCGCGTTGTCCTCCCTCAACCACCCCTAACCACCCTTTTCTCTAGTTTTCCGCTTGATATTCAACCGGAAACTTCAAACCTTCAAACCCTTCACCGTGAATCTTCATCTGGGTTCATAGAACCCTAAGAACCCTAACTTGTCTTACCCAGAAATCTTCAACAAGTGATGAATCCTAACCCTAGTTTTAAGAACCTTAACCCTAGTCTGTAGAACCCTAACCCTAATCTAACCCTAAAACCCTCAGAAATTCAAAACCAAACACCAATCATCCCCAAATCAGCAACGATACCAACTAAAGTTAAGTTTGAGGCTTACCTTTCTTACAGTGATTCTTCTCGTAGTTTGATTTCCTCTTTCTGATTCCCTCTCTCCTTCTTTTCTTGCAGGTATGATGGCGAATAGAGGCTTGAAGTACAAATCTAGGGTTTCAAAAATTAAAACCTATATCTCAAAGAGGCAATTGCTTTGTGGATTCTGCTTCTGTTATGCTTCTTCCCTCCAAATTTCTTTATGTCCCCTTTACTCTTAGAAATATAATTATTTATAAGTTTAGATCTTATATAGAATAGGAATGTGTTTTATGATTTTCGTTACTTTTGTAACCTGTTAGGAATTATGGGATTTGATTTTGTTGTAATTGATTCAATTATGTTTTTAGATGATTTCGTTTGAGATTAGTCTTTTGTAATTTGTATTTGAACTTGTATTTGTATATGTTCTTTTTAATGAATAAACATGAACAATTTTTTCCCATATTTGATTTGATATTTAAAGATTTTGTTTTGTTTTAGTTTCAAGAAGCATTTTTTTTCAGATCTGAACAATGTGCGTTTCATGGTCCTTGGGCTTGATTAGGGTTTCTCTTGCCTCTCTTGACTCAGTCAACGAAAAAAAGTAAATAATAATAATATATAAAATATAATTTATAATAATTAATAATATTTATAATAAGATCAGATAATAAAAAATAAATAAAAATAAGAGAAAAATAATCATAATAAGATGGCAAGTTGACCCGGTCAACCAAAGTTGATGGGCCCTTAAGAACAAATTGACACGGGCCTTCGGATTCAAAAAGGACACCCGTCTTTTGTGAACCCAATCACAGCTATAAAGGGCCCTTAATGAACCTAAACGGGCCATCGACTTTACATGGGCCTTTCTGATTTACAAAGGCCCAAGAATTCTTAACAAGGTAAAAACCTTCAAAATTTAAACTGGGCTGAAAACGAAACAAAACTCTTACTCAAAAATGCAATGGGCTTAGCAAATTGGATGTTAAGCCTGTAACCTAAGATGCCCCCTTTCATTAGCAAGTGAAACCTTAATGGGCTATTTAAAATTTTACATGGGCTTTTCTGATTTAGAAAGTCCCATTAGTTCTTAATTAGGTAAAAAAAACCTTTATAAACTTAAACCCCATGAATATATGAATCTGACAACAATATAATATAAAGAAAATGATAACTCTAGTAATAAAAATGATTAGGTACCAATAGGGAAAATTTGGGGTATGACACTTAGCGAACTCAGGCGGCCAGAACTGCTATAAATAGGACAATAGCTCAATTCAACAAAGATATTCCAGTTTTTTTTCACTTGTAATACACTTAGTAATATCAGTAGAATAAGTGTTGAGGAGGTTTTAGGTAGAAGGGATGGATACACATCAAGAGTCGGGAAATAATCGTTGATGTTGTTTCAACTCAATTCTCCATTTGTGCTTCAAGCTACCATGAGTAGCCAAATCCCTCTCTTGTTGGGATTAGTCGTAGTTCGCTGAAACAATATGTATTTACTTTGATCATGGCGTTATATGCAATTTATGTTTGAATCGTTATTGTTGTTATCCTTGTTTTACCGTTTATTTCACAAATATAATTGATATTGACAAATACGGTTCTAATCTCGATCCAAGATAACAATTATTAAACGCTAAATTCTAGACATAGATTTAGGTTTAATATTCACTAAAGTATCGACTCATAATGTTATCGTATTGTTTAATAGGATGAGAAATCTCTGATTAAACCATAAGGTAGAAATCACATCAAAGTTTAGACATGAGCTTTGTTTGTATGTGATGCGTGATGATAATGAAACATGCATAGATAGTATATAACTTATCTGAGTTTTACATATTGAATCGATGAATGAAAACTAATTCCCAGTAAGTCAATTCCTCTGAAATTTATCTTTCGTTATTTACACAGTTTACTTTTCATAAACTTATCAAAAAAATCTTGAAACTTATGCTTAGAAATATAGAAATCATTGAACGGTTTTGATATCACTCTAATTCCCGCGTGTAATACAGTGGGAGAACTGACTTTTGGTTTTGTATTTTATCGCAAATGTTGCGGATAACAAGAGTCGCCACCGATTTTTCTTTTATCCAATAAAGGAAAGGGTGAAAAAAACAGGAAAGACCTTTGAGAATTTTCTGAGTAAGGAGGGTAGGTTATGAAAGTGGAAGGTATTGGCACCCTTTTCATCCGTAGTTATCTACATGCTCTTAATCGCTAGCTCACTTTTGAAAAATGCTTTGTGAATGTGTGTTTGAAAATATTTGGAAAATGCCTAAGTTCGGTAAACTTTATAATGATTCTCGTATCATTGAGAACGCATACAAAGTGTTTGTTTTGAAAATATTTTAGAAAAGAGTGTATGTGAAAAATTGTTTTGATTTGTGAGCAAGCGACTACGAGCTATCTACCTACTCAAAAGTCTTTGTTCTTTTCCGCATTTCCCTTAGATAGTGCTATCCTACCATTAGTTATTAGGAAGCCCTATCATTGGATGTGTGAGGGACATGCGCGGGTCATCATACAATCATAAAGGAAACATATAAGATGCTTTAGCAGTTGTCGTAAGGGACTAAGATCATTTACCGAGGCAGCATCGAAGGGTCATCGAGGGACTACCATCTATTAATCGAAGGGTCTTTGCTAAAGCGTCCCACGTTCGAGAGACGTGTCTGTTTTTTATCTGAAGCAACAAGTGAGGATCACCCTAGAGGTGCGCGTCTGCGAAGTGTGTTGAGATTCAGTTATTTTAATCTTGGATTTATGGTTATCTAGCGTTTGCTTTTAGTCTTTGCCATACAATCCTATATATATATATATATATATATATATATATATATATATATATATATATATATATATATATATATATATATATATATATATATATATATATATATATATATATATATATATATATATATATATATAAGTGCAGAAAGTACAAATGCGGGAAATAAAATCTACGCTATTACAATGCTTCGGGGATGGGGAGTACAAACCATAAAACGGAGGAAAGAGTAAAGTAAACCCTAATTTTAAACTATTACATCCCTTAACAATTACATGATTATGAAAGTAACAATGTGAAAATAGATAAGCGCACAGAGATTGTGGAAAAGGGAAAAATGTTAAAACCTAAAAAAATTTAAGCGTTAGAAAAATGTTTTTGGTGTTTTGTTTAGAAAAATATTTTTATAGTGATTAACCCTAATTCTATATAATTTTACAAATTAATTAATAAAATAAAAACAAAACATGATTAAATTAAATCAATTTTTATTTATAAAAATCAAATTAATTAATCAAAACTTAAAATCTAATTTTTAGTGATTTTGTGATTTTTTATTTATTAAAATGATTTAACTAATTATTAAAAAAAGAGTGAATTATTCAAAATAAAATGATTATTAAAACAAAGAAAAGAAAGAATGGGCCTGAAATCTAAAAGAAGTCTAGGGGGTGCAGGGATCTGAAAATGTCTAAGCCCAATATCTTAGGCCCAGGCGCTGGATGGAGGTTTTCGGAATCCTGTGTATCTCACCAATGAAGCTTATCATGAGCACTCAAATCTGGAGCGCTGGATTTGGATATGTTGAGATCTGATGGTGTGAAACTGGAGATGCACAATGCACACACGGACCTGCTTTGTACCGAATCTGTAAATAAGAAAACATAAAAATAAAACATACCAGGGGTAGGGATCGAACCCCTGCCCTAGTACACCAATGCCTTTGTGCGCTTTACTCTACTGTTGGGACGGTTGTTTCATCCGGTAATATAAATACAAACAATTAAATATATAATAAAAACAAAATAAATTTTAAATTTTAAAACAAAAGTCAAACAAGTGGACCCCTGTATCCGGTATCAACCAATCAACATTGGAGAGTGCCAAGATTTTTGAATGGCCAATCAGAATATTTGAATCTGCCACGCCTGCCTCCGGCCAGTCCACGCCACCGTGGGTGGCTAAACAATTGTCTTCTCCAACAGGTTATTTTTGAAACCTGCGAATGTGAAAGATTTGTGGCAAATCATGAGGCCTACCCTACACAAAATTGTGCCATGAGTTCAAATCTGGGCTTAAGACAAACAAACAGTTACTGTATCATGTGATTTGAATGTGAATTCAGATTGTGCCCTAACAATGGCACACCTTTGTTTCTGCATCAAACTTAACATGTGATACGTTAGATTTGTTCCAAACATCAACAACAATATGAATGCATGCATAAAATTTATTTAAATTGCACGAATGGAGAGTTTGAAACCATGAAAGTTTACCAAACGAAGCAACTGTGATATGCTTGATCCAGGCGTTGACAGGTTTGGCTATGGTCTTGGATCGACTCCTGGGAACTTCAGGAGTTGATTACTGGCTTTTGTATGGATTGAAAAAGGCTGGGAATGTGAGATACGATTTGCTTGGTTTCTTTGAAAATTTTGTGAATAACTCTTTGGCTTGGAGGCAGAAGTTGCGTGTGTGATTGAGACCTGAAGCTTGTGTATATATGAGGCATTGCATTAGGTTAAAAAATGGCACACAATTAAATGGAATTATGGTTTGATTTGTTTCCAAAATAATTTTAAATGTTTCCAAATTTGTGAATATTTCCCTCCCTTCTTGGCCTACACGGTTTTTCTAGTTGTCCATCATTTTTATGGGCTTCAAATCTGATCAAAGACCAAGCCCATATGCATTAATCCATTATTTTGTGATTTTACTTAATTTACTTTGTACTTAATTGAATAAAAATCAAAGTAAATATAAATAAAAATCATGGAAATGTATGAATTAGTTTAGGAGGCTTCCATATGGTAATGGACATGTTTGAAACCTAAAAAGTTAGGTTACAAGTCCAAAATTTCAAGTTTGCTCATTTTGCATTTCATGCATTCCCTCAAAATTTCCCAACTTGTGCAACTCATAACTTGCTCAATTTTAATCTTTTGAAGGTGATATTTTATTTTTTGAAAATCTCAAGGTGTCTTCTTCAATTTCTCTTTTTATCATTTTTGCAGTTGGAGACTTTATCTTGATGTAAGTTGCCTTGACAAAAAGTGTCTTTTTGTTGACTTTTGAAAATGACATGTAATGTATTAGCTCATATCTTTCAAATGAAGCACTTTTTGGACTTGAGCATAAATAAACAGTTATATAGAATTGAATTTCCTTCAAAATGGGCTTTTGTTGGGGAAAAGTTGATGAAGCATGTGAAAGTTGTGTTTGGTCAAAGTTTAGTTGACTTCTCCTAAGGAAACCCTAATTTGGCAATTTTTTACTTTTGATGATTTGAGGGCTTTCCCTGAGGAATCATGATTAACCCTTGATCAAATGATGAATATCACTTCAAAATATTAATGTTGACCAAAAATATTTAAGTTTGACTATATGTTAACCATAGTTGACTTTTTACCCAATACAATTAAGTTTCAATCATCTAAGCCATTGACTGAGCAAACTTATGATGCAAGGCTTGAAACTTGGCATGAGTGCTATTGAGGACCTATGATTAACCATGGAAATCACTTGAGACCTTTTCAACCTAAAATTCCTTGAGGAACTCAAAACCTTAGTTGTAGACTCCTTGCTTAGGAAGAGGTTTTGATTGGTCAACCTTTGAGATTCTTAAGCATTTTGAAAACCCTTGAAAGAATGTCTTGAAAAAAAATGGGAGGGCAAATGTTGGGGTACAACATTGCGGATATGATAACACAATACTTTCATTTAATTTTACTCAACATCAATGAACACGGTTATTTTTATCCTGGTTCACTATTAACTAAGTTACTCTATTCCACCCTGCAAGGTGATTTGCTTATCCACAAGGACTTAATCCACTATAATTAAACAATTACAAACAACCACAATAAGTATGATCAACCTTATTGGCACCTCTAATAAGTTCGTGGATCCTTATTGCAAATTCACTATGACCGCAACCAAAGTCTTTTTGAGAATCTAGACTCGCAGAGTCTCTCAAGGAACCTATCAACAACTGCTGATTTACAAAGATGTGTATACAAATATGCTTCTAAACAAGAAAATTACACAATTTTTAAGTACAACAACACAAAAGTGTTGATAGCAAGACACGAACAAAATATCCTTGCTTATTTACAAAACTATACAAATAATTTCTCAAAAGAGTTTGTGCAGCAATTTGGTGTAGTTTTGTGGAACTGATTCATTCAGTTCAAATTCTTCCAAGTCCTCCTTTTATAGATGAAAAAGAGATCTATTGGAGGTCATAATAGGAAAAACAAATGCACTTGTTTTTTTCCCAACGGTCATGGTAGGAATGGTAGATAGCAAGTACAAAAGGTATATCCTGACGCCACCCTATTAAAGTAGGGATCACATAGTAATTTGTACTTTTATTCTCACCATCACATGCAACCCCTTAGTCTTGATCCTTGTCTTCTATATCTTCAGAGGCTTCTAATTTGTATGTTGATGAAGCATGTTGTAGAAGGATCAAAACTTTGTATCTTAAGAACCTAATTCTTTGAGTCTTCAGAGCTTGTTCAGAGAACCCTTGCCTTTAGAGTCTTTATAACTTGGTCTTTAGAAGAATGTCTTTAGATCTTCAGAACCTGTTCAACAGAACCTTGTTTTCAGCATCTTCGGAAATTGGAACAACATAAGTAAAGCTTTAGAAGGCCTCCAAAGCTTCCTTGCATAAGTCACGATCTTAAGCTCTTTTACTAATGTTCCTTGGAACCGTTATATAAGAAGCATTCCAGAACCATGACTTAACTTGTAACACACCATAAGTATTCTTCCAGAGTGTTGAGTTCAGAACCTAATGATATCACACACCTTTTTATCAGAGTTAGAACATGTCTAGCAAAAGCTACACACTAGACACAAACTATTATATTACACAATTATTCTCTAAGATAACATGTAAAGTTATCATCAAAACTTAAGTCCAGGTGCATAACCAATCTTGTTCTTACAATCTCCCCCTTTTTGATGATGACAAAACCATGTATCTTGATAGAACAATTCATACAGGGTAATCACCATAGAATACAAATTCAGAAAAGTTAACCAGCTCTCCCTGAATATGTTAATAACCAAAATTTCATTTATGCTTGTTCAAAGTCTCTCGTTGAGCCCAAGACTCACAAAATAAATTTTGCAGTACAAAAGGTAAAATAGAGAAGGAATACTTCCCCATTGACGCCTCATCAAAATATGACTAGAACAACATGGTCTTCATCTCACAACATGGCTTACTATCAGAACACTATGAAGTATTAGAACATGTTTAGTAATTGTCTATTAGAACAAGATTTGGTTATGCATCTAATCTCTAGTTTTAATGATAACAATGCATATATTTTATATGTAACAATTTTGTGTTCTAATAGTTTCTTTAAGTATGCAGAAATAATATTCTATTTTATTCAGAATAAGATCATTAGAACAATTGATGGCATCATCAGAAGAACTATTGTATTCACTTCTCAAGAAACATCAACAATTCTAATGAATGTTGAATGTTCGCTAGAAGAGAATATATGTGTTTACTCTAGATCAGAAACCAAGATGTGCTTCTCAGATAAGATTTTACTTTCAGCTCAGAAGTCAAGATGTATTATTAAGAAAAGCAATTATGTGTAAGCTTTTAGTGATACGGTGGTAGAACCGACTGTTATATACATGTTTTTCATTTTGTATTCGCAAATGTTGCGGTAAGCAAGAGTCGCCACCGACTTTTATTTTATCCAAATTAAGAAAAGGGTGAAAAGAACAAAAAAATACCTTTTTCGAGATTTTCTGAGTAAGGGGGGTAGATTATGGAAAGGGAAGGTGTTAGCACCCTTTCCATCCGTAGTTTTCTACGGGCTCTTAGAGGTTTTCTCATTTTGAAATACCTTTAGGCTTTGTGTGCTTGAAAATGTTTTGAGAATGCCTTAGTACGACAATTTGCTTTGCGTTTAACTCTTGTATCAGTCCTCAAGAGTGTTAACAAAGCAAATGTTTTGAAAATTGTTTTTGAAAAGTAGTATTTGTGTAAGTGCAAAAAAGTGTTTTTGAGCAAACTTCTAACAGCTATCTACTTTTATACTCGAAAAGGGTCGTTTTTTTCTTCCTACCCTTTAGACATCGCTATCCTACTATTAGCGAGTAGGTAGCCCTATCATCGGATGTTTGAGGGACATCGAAGGGGCGTTTACAGTCACGAAGGCAACTTATGGAGACAATTTAACAATTTTCTTTAGGGACTAGATCATTTACCGAAAAGGCAACTTTAGGGTCATCGAGGGACTATGATCTTTTGATTTATGGGTCTTTGCTAAAGCATTCCTGCCTCATGATTGTTTTATTTCTTAAAGGCAACCAAAGTGGGGTACCCTAGAGGTGTATATATGCAAGTGTGTTATGTTCAGTTATTTTTGTTTTTTTGTTAAGTTTGCTAATGTTTGATTTCAGTCTTTTCATACATGCCTAGTTATTAGCAGTTAATATATACAAAAAAAATATATAAAGTGCGGAAAGTAAAAGTCTAGACTATTACATGGCTTCAGGGATGAGGGTGTTTTCAATGTACAAAATTGGGAGTACAGAAATTAAAAGTAGATAATAAAAGCCTAGTTACAGTCTATTACATCCAGAAGACAGTTACAAATAAAAAAATGCGAGAAAATAATAACGCACAAAAGGTTAGAAAATACTTCTAAGAACCTAAGGTAATAAGAAATCTTTTTGTTTATTTTTGATTTAAGAGAAAAATTAAATTAGTTTTCCTAAAGTCTATTTAGAAAAGAAACTAAACTTTTTGTGGTTTTTTTATATTTATGAAAAAGAAATATTTAAAATTAAATTAAGTCCTAAAATTCTAGCTTATTTTAAAATTGAGAAAGAGTTAAAGTTTAAATTAAATTATTTACAAAATTAGTTTAACTAAAAAAAATTAACCTAATATTTTTATGACCTTTTTTTTATTCTGATTTTTGTGATTAATTAAATAAATGATAGCAAAATAATAAAAAGAAATTAGAACAATGAAAAAAAAACTATTGGGCCTAAGTATGCAAAAGAAAACGAGTCTTTCGATTAAGGGGGAATGGTGTGCTTTCGATTCACCCCTTCTTGGGCCTCTTTCGATTGGGCTAGGAAGCTGATGTGAGCAGCCTTTGATTGGGGTCTCATGGCCTCCTTCGATTGGGCTGGGAAGCTGGCATGAGCAGCCTTCGATTGGACTCTCCTGGCCTCCTTCGATTGTGCTGGGAAGCAATATGAGGATCCTTCATTTGGACTCTTTTCTGCCTAGCTCGTTTGGACTGTGAAGGTATATGAACCTGTAAAACAATCACGAAGGTGCCTCTTTCGTTTGGGGCAGTCAGGCAATGAGGGGCGAAGCCTAAGATTTCGTTTCACCCTAGTCATTTTCTTTTCGTTTGAGTTTGTACAAGGGTTAGCTCTAACATGTATATTTAGACAATAAAAAACATGCAATCGAAAAGGACATGAATAAAAGGTAAATAGGTGTTATTCACATGCCATGCTGAAAATAAAAGGTGCAAGGCCAGAGGGACTTACCTTGCTGGAAAATTGAACTTGTGTGGGGACTAGATTTACTGGATCCTATTGGATTATTTTTGATAACTATGGTGGGTTTATGAGTAGCGTATCTCCAACCTCTTCTCTTTTTGGCTTGCAATCACGTTGCTTATATAGAGTAGGAGGGATGGGACAAGGAGACAAAAGTTTAACTGCCATAAACAAACACTTTCAAGGCCATGAATGAAGTTTTGTAACTGTGGCCAAAAACATAGGATCTTGTCCTCTTTTGAAATTTGAATAAATATGGATAATTTTGGCTTTCAAATACCCCCAGTCTCTATCCTTCGATTGGACATCCCACGCACCCTTCGAATGGGCCTTTTTGTGTAGCCTTCGACTGGGCTCAAGTTGACTCTTTTGACTGGGTCTTTAGATGGTCCTTCTGGTGTACCTTTCGAATGGGCCTTTAGTGTGTCCTTCGCATGGCCATTTTGAATGGACTCTCTATGAATGCTTTGGCCCTCTTCGAATGCCTTTAATACTTGCCCTTCGATTGGACCTCTTGCATGCTTCTCCGAATGGCTCTGATTCAGCTTCTTCGAATGACCAGTAATATGCATCCTTCAAATGGACTTTTGGAATGTCATAGTGTAGAAATTGGGTTGTCAAAACTTAGCACGACGCAAGTTCCTACCTTGTGCAGGCAGGCATGTAGCAGGTGTTTGCCTTGTAGGTATGAAGAAAATTCATGTCTTGTGCAGACAGGTATGCAGGCCATTTGTCCAAATGGGGTCTGTGTGGAAGAAACCAAAGGCGCTTCAAACGAAGGAGGCCCAGAGATGCTCCAAACGAAAGAAGCCAGAGGTTCTTCAAATGAAAGAAGACCAAAGAGGCTCCCCTTCTTTCTAAATCGAAGGGAGCCATTTCAAAGGAAAACAAATCTCAATCGAAGACTTGCAGACCAAAGCTTGATCGAAGGGTGCTAAATGCCCAATCAAAGACCAGTGAGTCAAGCTTGTATCTGAGGATTTTAAAAGCTCAGTCGAAACTTGCTGTTAGGCTAATCGAAGGGCACTGTTTAACCGCCAATCAAAGGACATTGTTGAGCTGCCAATCGAAAGACACTTTGCTAAGATTAAAAAATTTCCTCTTTCTTTAAACAAGTGTTTGCAACCACCATGTAAGGGAAAAATCTTTGGAAGATACGAGAGGGAAAATTTTGGGGTACAACAACTGCCCCTGTTCAATCTTCTTAAACCTGAGGGTTTAGATTGGCTTGTCTGCCTTTCGTGATCTGAAGGTAGAAGATGATTGAACACTAGAATGCCCAAAAATTTGAACTCGATGATGTGTTGGTTGATTGTGTAGAGAATGGGATTAAAGATGCCATTCGGAGAATATGACAGAGATTCTTTGTAGATGGGCTTCAAGATGCCATATAGAGTAGATGCTGACTTCATTAAGAGGTCTCTTTATGGGGATTCCTGTTCATGTTATATGAGGAGGATTCCACCGGGGGATGTTGATTTCTGTTGCTTTCCTGTTTGAGGAAAACTCTGTGGGGAATAGAGTCTAAGAACTTTAGTTGTCCATGGCTCTACTATGGGGTTATCTCTGGATTGGAGAGATGAAAGTGTGTTGTTTTCTGGTTGAAATCCAGGCTTCGCAGTAATTTGCTAGGGAGAATGAAATTAACTGCTATCTAGAAATGTATTAGAAGAAACCTGTGTAGGGTTGTTTTAGGATGATTCGGGGTAAGACTTCATCTGAAAGTCTATGAGAAGGAACCTGGGTAGGGCTGTTTTAGGAGATATGAGAGGGAGCCTGGGTAGGGCAGCTTCAGGATGAGTTCGAGTAAAACTGCATCTGGAAATTGTGAGAAGGAACCTGGGTAGGGTTGCCTTAAGATGGTTCGTGTAAAACTGTATTTGGAAGTCTGAAGAAACCCATGTAAGATTTCTTCATGATGAGCCCGTGTAAAGCTGTATTTGGTAACACATATAATTACTCTGTTTTGTTTCAGGAGCTAATCCTGGACCTATTGAAAATTGTTGATGATAAATATTTGTTGATTGATCTTTCCTGAGAAGGTAAAGCGTTAGCTGTATGCAATGTCATCATGTATGAAATGCATTGTGTAATGGTGTTCTCAAAATAAATGAGATTGGGATGTATGCATTTGTAATACAGATGCTATGACGTTTGTAGAATGATGTATGAATGCAATATGTGAATGTATCAGTTGCTCTATTGTAGCGCTGTTGAATTAGGGAAAATAAATCCCTGATTACAGCTGGAGATGAAGAATGTAGGTCTTCAGATTTTGTTGAAGCTGAACTGCTGGGAGATGATCTTCTGTTGTTAGAGAAATAAACTCTATTGGGGAAGGAAAGCTTTGTGCACTGCCTGAGGATTTTGTGAAATCCTATTGGGGAATCTTGAGAAGTTTGACGAATTTACTTGGGAAAACCTGATGTCAGAGCAGTAGTTGGAAATTCCTGTTCTACCGGGGATACAAGAACACCTGACATCACTAGGTTGTAAGCTGAGGATATGGCGGCGACTTTTTAGTAAGATGCCCTTGCCTCTGTACCTGCTGGAGAAAGTACTTGCAGAGACTTTGTGGATGGTTTGAGTGTCATCCCAACTCCTGGGGTGCTTGGTAAATGCTGATCAGGATGATAAGTCTTCTACTGATAAACAAATGACAAGATGACGGGACATAGTCGTACATTTTTAATCCCTAACGTTTTCCTGGACCGCCCTTTCAGGTTTTCAGTCCACCAGGATACCCTTTTTTGCTCAAGCCGCCTTTTCAGGTTTTCGACTTGCCGGGTGTATAATGTTTTTGTATATATCCCTAATTTTTGCCCGAACTCTTTTGGTTCGCCGGGATGCCCTTAATTTTGCCTAGGCCTGTCAACCTAGCAGGTCTTTTTCATGCGTAATATTTTCTGACTATGTCCGTACTCATAGGATGTGGAGAGTTGTCACCGTCTATGACAATAAGTGTTGTAGAAATGCCAGAAAATGTTTATGTGATCGCATGTGCCCTTTCATACGTGGGAGCATGTGTGGGGTTGCTTCAGGATGAATCTGGTGCACCTGATGTTTGATCAAGTTTCTGATAGTCTTAAATTTCCTAGGTATCTTTTCTAAGAACTATCATGGAAGGATTCAAAGACATGATACAAACACCATCTGATACTACTGGCACATACAAGCAATTTGGTGGTACCAAAGATTCAAATTTCACAGTGATTTTCTGCTAGAATCCCTGATCGATGTAACAGACCCTGAGTGATTCAGATGGAGATTTGTCCTTGGCTATTCAGCATTTTTGGAGAGATTATTTTCATATTGGCTTGACTGCCCCAGATTAATTAGACACCATGTCACACCCCCTTGATTGTGAAAGGCTTGTTATTGGGAATGTTTTTTCCGCCTGAGGTGATTCTGTCCATTGAGGGGGTATTCATTCACTTAATATTCGTTGTGTGAATTTCTCTGCCATTTGAACAATTAACCATATGCAAACAATGTTATTTAAAGAATGCAAAGCTTATGTCTGTCTTGAAATTTTTTGAAAATGCATTTTTTGTAGTAAAACAAAATTTGCAAGAATGTGATATCAACTCATGATTTATAGCAAACCTTACAGGAGTCAGGATACCTTTGTAATGGTATGCTCTCGAACTAACCCATGCTTCAGCTAGGACTTTTAAGGGTTGTAACGTGGTCTGGGTCACGATTTAAGAAACAAAGGACAAAGGCTCAAAATTTATTTTTACCCACCCGTTCTTCATGATGTTCTTCAGTCATATGCTCAGTTAATTGTGCATTTCGAATCCTAGTTGAGTTCTGGAATGTTGGCCCCGATATTCCGATGATGGTTCAGAAATTGAACGTTTTTTGAGAAGGCAGTCATTTTTGTGACCTTTTATTTTTATCGAGGATTTGTAGGACCTCTTTCTTTTTTTTATTTTTCTATCCCTGTCTTTTGCCTGAACTGTTTCTTTTGTGATTACAGCCAGCAGGATGCCCCAATTTTTTTCTTAAGTCTCCTTCATAGGTTTTGACTTAATGGGCTTTTATTTTGAGAGATAATGAATGCATGTTCTTAATGATTATGTGAAACCATCACCATCTTTTGGAGAGTATCTTCTACACTATTTGTTGTGTATGAAGGGAAAGCTTGTGACTGAATGCACATCTAAATTAACTGAGAAAACTACTCCGCCCCAGGTTATAATTAAGAGCTTTAATTTGTGTGAAAAGAAAACTCCTACTTCTTAGGATCAAAGGGCTTGACTAGGGATTATCTTCCTTATAACTCCACTATTTAGGATTTGAAACAACACATGTACATCGTCAACGGGGTCTGTTCAAAAGCATACTGTAGAGATTGTGGTATCGTTCTCGTCATCCTCCCTCTAAAGGCTTAGAGTTTTTAATCAAGAGTTGAGTATCACAAAAAGGAAGTAAGAAAGAAGTTTAAGCATAATGAAAACAAATTAATTCAAGACAAACATGTGCAATGCATTAATGAAATAACAAAGTTTGACATGACAATAATTGTTTGAATAGATAAAGAAAATACAACTTGAGAATTCAAATGAACAAAAATGCTCTCAATCCTGGCCATGATTTGCATGGGAGCAGTGATCACGTTGGGATTCTCAAGAGGGTCGAACTCAATCTCCTTGGCATCAATCATATTTTTAATCTTGCATTTCAGTGCCCAACAATCGTTAGTATCGTACCCAGGACTACCAGAATGATAGGCACACCTTGCATCAGGATTGTAGTTAGGAGAAGAAGTTTTAGGGTTTGGATGAGGTCCTATCAATATAATCAAATTCATCCTCAACATATGTTGTAATGCTTGAGACAACGTCATGTTGATCTTGGTAAACTGTCTCTTAGGCTCATCTTGCCTTCGCTGATTACCCCGTTGTTATGGTCGTTGCACGCGTGCCGAATTAGAGATCAGCACTGCCCCTACAGATTGGTGGTAGTATGCCTTATTATGACCATTCTGGTCATACACAGTATTGGCTTCCCTCTTACCAGTAAATGGCTTCTTCTCAGCATTAGAAGATGCAGCCATCGGGATCTTCCCACTCTTGATACCACTTTTGATCCTTTCTCCAGTCAGAACCATCTCTGTGGACCCGGATGAGGAGCTCCCAATCAGCAGATTAAAGAACGGGCCTGTCAGAGTGCCCATGAACATGTCTACCATTTCCAGATCATTCAGAGGAGGTTATACCCTTCCAGCTAGATCCCTTCATTTCTGGGCATATTCCTTGAAGCCTTCGCGAGAACCCATAGACATGCTTTGAAGTTGTGTACGAGTTAGAGCGAGGTTAGCATTGTATTGGTACTGCTTGTAGAAAGCAGCAGCCAAGTCTTCCCAGGTATGAATGTCTATTCTTTCTAGCTTATAGAACCACTCCAGTTGCGTTCCATCTAAACTTTCTTGGAAGAAATGAACCCATAACTTCTGGTCAGCAGTGTGAGGCTGGATCTTCCTAACATAGGACCTTAAGTGAAACTTAGGGAAGGAGACACCGTCATACTTAGCAAATGTGGGAACCTTGAACTTTGGTGGGATGACCACTCTAGGAACCAACCCTAACTCTTCAAAGTCCAAGCCAGGCACCTACTGAATCTCCATAGCATTGAGACGATCCTCCAGCTGTTTGTATTTATCGTCAGCAGGAGGGTATTGTTCCTCAGAGTAATCAACTTCTTCTTCATCAGCCTCAGGGTTGTTGACTTCTTCATGATTATCCCCTTCGTTTGATGGAGTTGTGAGATCTAGAGCTTGTTTGACCGGTCCTCTGAGTCTTCTTCCTATATTCAAGATGCCAGTCGATTTCTTTGCTTTCTTCTTCTCTTTGATGACGAGAGCTTTCAGTTCTTCCTGCCTCTGGGCCAAAGCCATGAACATTTGTTGGAACTGAGCGTTTTGAGCTTGAAGGTCTTTTACTGTTTGTTCAAGGGCCATTTCTTTTGCAGAAATAAATAGCGAAAAGATGAGAAACCTGTACTGGAAGACCTGTTATGAAATGGCACGCATGCAATGTTTTCAAGGATCTCGCGAGGTAAACAAGAAAATTTCAGAAGTTGAAATTTACAGCTTTGATTGAAGAACTTCATATCATTGAGTTTCCTTCTACGAGAGTCAAGCTCACCATATCAAGTGGGTCATAGCCCCTGACTCAAGTTGTTGAGTTTTGATCTTTTGACGACATTGGCTAGAGGAAAATAAATCCCCTTGCCCCTTGCTAGACGTCTGATTTATCATAACATGCATCACAAACCCTTGAGATCCTTGAAATGGTTAAGGAAATGTTGTGGCATGATGTTATGATATGTATGTTACGTGTTAAGAAAAAGTGTAA
The DNA here is from genome assembly GCA_948472305.1 of Vicia faba. NCBI lineage: Eukaryota > Viridiplantae > Streptophyta > Magnoliopsida > Fabales > Fabaceae > Vicia > Vicia faba. The sequence continues at coordinate 994,039,761 of OX451739.1, read as the reverse complement.
GGTGATGAAGATAAGTGAGTCTAAGAAGTCCAGATTACTGGATAATGATTATAAACAAATCCTGCAAGGAGATCATGTTGTTAGATAAAAACCCTGCAAGTAGCTCAAGTTGAAAGCAAACAAATCACACAATAAGCCTTAGGTTTAGGCTTGCATGGGGTTTGTAGGTAAGTACCCTCTTGAAATTTAGTTGGCTCAACCTGTCTTAGTAATAGTAACCGGGTTCTAAGGGATCTCAAATATCACTGATCTTTCCCACAAGTTTCGTTCCGATTGATAACTGACTTGCCACCAAACAAAACTCGGGAGTCAAATCTCAATGAGTGTAGTATCGAGTATCAACCGACTTAGGACTACACCAAAGACGACTATCTCACTACTTCCTAATGGCAAAGTTAGTCAATTAAAGGTTCTAAGGTAAGTTGATACTTTATGACACCACACAGTGGCCCCGTATTCTCCTTGATTACTCAAGGGCTACGGGTACCAACCAAAGTGTCACATTAACGTAGCTATCGCTTCAACCGTATCGGTATATCCCGCACAGTTTCCACGATCTATTGCTACTTACCTAAAAGGTGCCCCAGATCCGGGTGTAGAATCTATAGTAACCCAAACAAAAGCCCTTAAAAGTAAAGCAATCAAAGCAGTTAAATAATGAACTAACTCTAAGGTAACCCCAATTTTTTTATTCCCGAGCAGAGTCGCCAGTTCTATGATACGGTGGCAGAATCGACTGTTATATATTGGTTTTACATTTTTTATTCGCAAATGTTGCGGTAAACAAGAGTCACCACTGACGTTTCTTTTATCCAAATTAATGAAAGGGTGAAAAGAATAGAAAAAGACCTTTTTCGAGATTTTCTGAGTAAGGGGGGTAGATTATGGAAAGGGAAGGTGTTAGCACCCTTTCCATCCGTAGTTTTCTACGGGCTCTTAGAGGTTTGCTCATTTTGAAATACCTTTGTGCTTTGTGTGCTTGAAATTTTTTTGAGAATGCCTTAGTACGGCGATTTGCTTTGCGTTTAACTCTTGTATCAGTCCTCAAGAGTGTTAACAAAGCAAATGTTTTGAAAATTGTTTTTGAAAAGTAGTATTTGTGTAAGTGCAAAAAAGTGTTTTTGAGCAAACTTCTAACAGCTATCTACTTTTATACTCGAAAAGGGCCATTCTTTTCCTCCTATCCTTTAGACAGCGCTATCCTACTATTAGCGAGTAAGTATCCCTATCGTTGGATGTTTGAGGGACATCGAAGGGACGTTTACAGTCACGAAGGCAACTTATGGAGACGCTTTAGCAATTTTCTTTAGGGATTAGATCATTTACCGAAAAGACAACTGTAGGGTCATCGAGGGACTATGATCTTTTAATTTATGGGTCTTTGCTAAAGCGTTCCTACCTCATGACTGTTTTATTTCTTAAAGACAACCAAAGGGGGGTACCCTAGAGGTGTATATGTGCAAGTGTGTTATGTTCAATTATTTTTGTCTTTTTGTTAATTTTTCTAACGTTTAATTTCAGTCTTTTTATACATGCCTAGTTACTAGCAGTTAATATATACAAAAAAATATAACGTGTGAAAAGTAAAAGTCTAGACTATTACAGAGCTTAGGGGATGGGGGTGTTTACAATGTACAAAATTGAGAGTACAGAAATTAAAAGCAAATAATAAAAGCCTAGTTACAGTCTATTACATCCAAAAGGCAGTTACAAATAAAAAAAATACGAAAAAATAATAACGCACAAAAGGTTAGAAAATACTTCTAAGAACCTAAGGCAATAAGAAATCTTTTTGTTTATTTTTGATTTAAGAGAAAAATTAAATTAGTTTTCCTAAAGTCTATTTAGAAAATAAACTAAACTTTTTGTGGTTTTTTTATATTTATGAAAAATAAATATTTAAAATTAAATTAAGTCCTAAATTCTAGCTTATTTTAAAATTGAGAAAGAGTTAAAGTTTAAATTAAATTATTTACAAAATTAGTTTAATTAAAAAAAAGTTAACCTAATATTTTTATGACCTTTTTTCTGATTTTTGTGATTAATTAAATAAATGATAGCAAAGTAAATAAATAAAAGAAATTAGAACAATGGAAAAAAAAACTACTGGGCCTAAGTATGCAAAAGAAAATGAGTCTTTCGATTAAGGGGGAATGATGTGTTCTCGATTCACCCCTTCTCGGGCCTCTTTCGATTGGGCTAGGAAGCTGGCGTGAGCAACCTTCGATTGGGGTCCCCTGGCCTCCTTCGATTGGGCTGGGAAGCTGGCGTGAGCAGCCTTCGATTTGACTCTCCTGACCTCCTTCGATTGTGCTGGGAAGCAGTATGAGGATCCTTCGTTTGGACTCTTTTCTGCCTAGTTCATTTGGAATGTGAAGGTATGTGGACCTGCAAAACAATCATGAAGGTGCCTCTTTTGTTTGGGGAAGTCAGGCAATGAGGGGTGAAGCCTAAGGTTTCGTTTCACCCTAGTCCTTTTCTTTTCGTTTGAGTTTGTACGAGGGTTAGCTCTAACATGTATATTTAGACAAGAGAAAAACATGCAATCGAAAAACATGCTGAAAATGAAAGGTGCAAGGTTAGAGGGACTTACATTACTGGAAAATTGAACTTGTGTGGGGACTAGAGTTACTGGATCCTCTTGGATTATTTTTGATAACTATGGTGGGTTTATGAGCAGCGTATCTCCAACATCTTCTCTTTTTGGCTTGCAAGCATGTTGCTTATATAGAGTAGGAGGGAGGGGACAAGGAGACAAAAGTTTAACTTCCATAAACAAACGTTTTCAAGGCCATGAACGAAGTTTTATAACAGTGGCAAAAAACATGGGATCTTGTCCTCTTTTTAAATTTGAATAAATATGGAAAATTTTGGCTTTCGAATACCCCCAGTCTCTATCCTTCGATTGGACCTCTCACGCACCCTTCGAATGGTCCTTTTTGTGTAGCCTTCTACTGGGCTCAAGTTGACTCTTTCGACTGGGTCTTTAGAGTCCTTTTGGTGTACCTTTCGAATGGGCCTTTAGTGTGTCCTTTGCATGGCCATTTTGAATGGACTCTTTATGCATGCTTTGGCCCTCTTCGAATGCCTTCAATCCTTGCCCTTCGATTAGACCTCTTGCATGCTTCTTCGAATGACTCTGATTCAGCTTCTTCGAATGGCCAACAATATGCATCCTTCGAATGGACTTTTGGAATGCCATAGTGTAGAAATTGGGCTGTCAAAACTTAGCATGAGGGAAGTTCCTTCCTTGTGCAGGCAGGCATGTAGCAGGTGTTTGCCTTGTAGGTATGAAGAAAATTCCTGCCTTGTGCAGGCAGGTATGCAGGCCATTTGTCCAAATGGGGCCTGTGTGGAAGAAACCAAAGGCGCTTCAAACGAAGGAGGCCCAGAGATGCTCCAAACGAAAGAAGCCAAAGGTGCTTCAAACGAAAGAAGCCCAAAGGAGCTCTCCTTCTTTCTGAATCGAAGGGAGCCATTTCAAAGGAAAACAAAACTCAATCAAAGACTTGCGGACTAAAGCTTGATCGAAGGGTGTTAAATGCCCAATCGAAGACCCGTGAGTCGAGCTTGTATCTGAGGATTTTAAAAGCTCAGTCGAAACTTGCTGTTATGCTAATCAAAGGGCATTTTTTAACTTCCAATCGAAGGATATTGTTGAGCCGCCAATCGAAAGACACTTTGCTAAGATTCAAAAATTTCCTCTTTATTTAAACAAGTGTTTGTAACCACCATGTAAGGGAAAAATCTTGGGAAAATATGAGAGGGAAAATTTTGGGGTACAACACTTTTGCTTCAAGCTTGGAAATTAAAGATGTGCTTCATTAGATGAGCTTTTGCTTCCAGCTTAGATATCAAGATTTATTTGTCAGATAAGTTGTTGCTCCAAGTCTAAAGACAATGTTCTTTATCTGAAGACTCTGATACCTTTGGAAACATTACAATGAAACGTCTTCTGGAATATTTATCATTTTACATCAAAAATACCCCATCAGAAGATTAAGAACAAAAATGAGATCTCTTCTACACTCTCTTCACTACTTCAGATCAGAAGTATCTCATCAGAAGATCAGAAACTTGCACAAGAAGAATATAGTACAACAGTACAAGAACTATTCCACAATGGTGAAGAAATATTTGTACGATTGTAGATTTGTTGTGCTCTTGTCTCCCATGATCACACGCTACCGTTGTAGCAACTGGCAAATTACAGTGACATTGTATACTATCCAACAGTCTACTTTCTTAGCCTATATAAAGGGAATACTACTTCATTGAAAATCAACGATTAAGCATCAAGAAATTGAAAAGAAAAGCTATTGTGCAAAAGAAATTCAAGAGAGAAAATATTCAAGTGAAATTCATAACATAAAGAGTTGTTGCTCAGATTTATGCTAACTTCTGCTCTCCTTAACATAAGATTTGTTGCTCGTTATTATGTTATTATCATTGTTTTATATACAAGAGTTATTGCTCATATTTGTGTGTAAACATTTGTTCTTCATTGGAGTGTTAAATCTGTTTTTTAGAACACTATTGTAAACATTGTTTGATTGTAAATCTTTCAAGATTTGTTTTCCTCAAGTGACTAAGTTGTAGTCTGTATACTTGAGAGGGCTAAAGTGTTTTTCTAAACTCTTAGATTTTTTTTGTAATCTTTCAAGATTAGTAGATTAAGTCCTTTTCTAAGGCAAAATCACCTTGGAAGATGGACAAGAGTAGCATTTTCTAAGGTGAACTTGTGTAAACTGTTTGTGTCATTTTTCATTTCTAGCTTGTCTATCATTAATTGTTTGTGAGAAGCATTTCTAAAGAAAAAGTTTTTGAAAATCCAATTCAAACCCCCCTTTCTTGTGTTTTTCTCAACCTTCATTGTCTTGATGCCTCACATCAAACATCATAACTAATTCACTAGTCTTCCAGAAACTTGAATCATGCCACCATAAGGTGCAAAATATCATGTCATCAAAAGGTTCAACACCTGGATCGTTTCCTGAATGACCATATCCTTGAACATGTCTTCCAACCACGTCTCATACCATGTCTTAGACCACGTCTCAGACCATGTCTTAGATCATGTCTTAGACCATGTCTTAGACCATGTCTTCCGACTATGTCTTAGACCATGTCTTTTGACCATGTCATAGACCATATCTTAGATCATGTATTTTGACCATGTCTTCTGGCCATGTCTTAGATCATGTCTTAGACCATGTCTTAGATCATGTCTTTTAACCATGTCTTAGATCATGTCTTTAGACCGTGTCTTTAGACAATGTCTTTAGACTAGATCTTCAGAAAGTCCACAACCTTTAAATGATGCTTGGTTGAAAACAGACATACTACACTTTCAGAAAGTTCACAACTTATGAAGTATCAAAGTCTATTTTATTAGGTTCTAGTTACAAAATTTTTAGACAATTTACAATTTCTAAAACGCTTCATGGTATTGGAGCATATGTTGCTAGAGCACACATTGACATTCTTTCAGATAGTTCACAACTTCTGAAAAATTATAAGTAATTATCAACCTTGTCATGCTTCCAGAAAGTTCACAACTTCTAAAGCGTCAGAGTCTGATCACGACACCTTCAGAAAGTTCACAAGTTCTGAACAATAGGTGTTATCAAAACATGATTACATTACTTTCAGAAAGTTCACAACTTTTGAATTGTGTGGGCTATCAAAGCTTGATTTAACTATATTTTTAGTAAGTTTACAACTTCTGAAATATATGTTGTATCAGACTCTAGATCAAACCTAATTCACTCATAAGGTTCATAACTTCTGAAGAATACATTGTTCTTAGATGCTTAGCTCATCAGAGCATACTTCATGCATCTTGATCATGTCGTCTGTTGCCAAATGATAATCTTCTGATTGCTCGTTAACATGTCTATGAAAATCAGTGAACTTTCACAAAGTTCCTGAATCAAACATCAAACATATGGTTAAAATAAAAATAATTATATCATGTTTGGGCTTAATATTATGATATTAGATACTACCAAAATCATATACTCTCTCCCCCCCTTGTCAGAAATCAAAAAGATTTAAAAGACAAAAGAATTTTTTCATTAAAACTAAAGGGATAAAGATACAATTATTTTAGAAACAAAAGAAAAATTATTCTTAAGTTTTAAGACAAAGGGTTGAGGCTCTAATCATCCTTATTATCAAACTTCTCCATGAGCTGCATCAACACATCTGACAGTTACTTGAACGAATCCTCCTGAGCAACAATCCTTTCATCCTGCTTATCCAAGCGTTGATGGATGAGAAGATTGTATTCCTGCTTTTTATCCAAAACAACCTTCAGCCCAGTTGTCTGGTCTTCAGCTTCCATAGCTTAATTCCACTTAGAACTAGAAGGTTGAACATCAACCAAAGCTATTTCATACCCAGAAGCTTTAGCAGAAGCAACTTCAGAAGAACCATCCACAACAGCACCTTGTTTCTCAGATTCAGAAAACGGAACTTTTGGAGAAGGCAAACTCAAAGGAAAGTTTGTAATGGTTTTGAACCATTCCTTACACTTCCTCTCAGTATCTTGACAACAAATGGATTTCATGATATCAGAGTTAATCTCTATCCATCTTCTGAAATTAATCTAGATAACATCAGTCTTCTGAGGATCTATGCACAATCAAGAACTTTCCAAAGTATGTTGGAGTGTGAGAAAAGCATTTTGCTTAAACTTTTCCATAAGCTCAAAGAAGGTTGGTTGACAAACATAAGTTAAATGAGAATTAGGATGGAAGAGGTGTTGGGGGATGTTATAAAAGGTGTTTGAGGGAAGCTTTATGTGGATGATTTCTGGTAAGGGAACAAAAGGTATTTCTTCGGAAACTGGTGGATTTATTTGAGGAGATTCTGTTCCAAGTGTGGAATCATATGGAAGAGTTGAATTTATAGGTTTGGAAGACCTCACATAACCAACTTTAGGTAAAGAAATATTAGGAGCAGTTGTACCATCCTTTTTAATTCCAGAATATTGTTTCATGGAATATATCTTCTTGGATTTCTTCTTGAGCTTAGAGGGATTATGAAATTCTTTATTGGATCATTTCCTTTTCTTCTTATTTTTCTTCTCCTTATTAGGATATTTTAAAAGAGAAGCTTTCTTAGGATTGACTGCAGAAGGATAAGTTTCAACAGGCCTTTTAGGGATAAAGGCTGGAGAATCTTCCGTAGGGGATCTTGTTAGAACAAGATTTGGATTTGTGTTTAAATATCTATGTTTTGATGATAACAATGCATATTTTTTATGTAGAATAGTTTTAGTTCTAATGGTTTCATTGAGTGTGCAGATAAGAAATTCAAATTGATTTAGGATTATTGTTTGGAGAATCAAATATACGCCAAGCACATCAGAAAGACTGTTCACATCCTCTTTTAAAGAAACATCAATAGTTCGGAAGAACGCTGAAGGTTCACCAAAAAGAGGATCGCATGTGTACTTCTCAACAAGCTGCTGCTTTTAAAGTCACAGGTCAAGACAAGAAAGATAGACTAGAGAGTGTCTTTCTAGGTTATGATGCAAATCTTTGGGATCTGATTATAGAAGGTTATGGGGAACCTATATCTGCGATTGGTATGCCAATTCCCAGAAGCAAAATGAGTGAAGATCAGAAATGTCGAAGCAAAAATCATCCTAAAGATAAAACCATATTCCTCGATGCTATCTCATATAATGTGTGATACGGTGGCAGAACCGACTGTTCTGAAAATGCTGGTTTACATTTTGCGTTTTGTGTTCGCAAAATGTCGCGGTAAGCAAGAGTCACCGCCGACTTTTATTTCATCCAACTGGAAAGGAAAAAGCACAGAAAAAATCCTTTTTCAAGATATTCTGAGTACGAGGGGTAGATTATAGAAAGGGAAGGTGTTAGCACCCTTTCTATCCATGGTTTTCCATGGGCTCTTAGGTACTTGCTCATCTTTTTAAAATTGCTTATGTACGTGCTTTGTTTTGAAAAGTTTTGACTTCGTGATAACCTTTGTATCAGTCCTCAAAGGTGTGACAAAGTTGTTTTGAAAATTGTTTTGAAGAGTGTAAGTGTGAAAAGTTTGATTTGAGCAAGTACCTACTAGCATCTACCTACTCGAAAAAGGATCATTTCTATTCTTGTTTCCTTTAGACAATTCTATCCTACTATTGAGAAATAGGTAGCACCGTCGTTGGAGTTGTAAGGGTCAATTCGTAAGGGACGTACGATCATTAAAGCAATGTTAGGACGTCTTAGTAATAACCTTAAAGTCTTAAGATCATATTCGAGGCAACATTTCCAAGGCGATGTTTCCGAGGAAACATTTCCGAACGAGACTTTTGATATTTGTTAGACAGGAGGGCAACCACTAAGACACCCTATACTTAATGATCGTTTGCCGAAGGCAACCGAAGTGAGAGTATACCCTAAGAGTGCACATGTGCGAGTGATTTGATTTCAGTTATTATCTTTGCACATTAGGGTTTTCTAGCCGTTTTAAATTATCATGCAATCTTGTCATACAATCCTATCAACATACATCTAAACAGTTAATATTTGCGAGAACTAAAATGCGAGAAAATAAACCTACGCTATTACATGGCTTCGGGGTAGGGATTAATTACATAGCCAAAAAACCCGCAAAAGACGATAAATAAAAGAAAATCCTAGATTAAACTATTACATACCGTGGACAGTTACATCAATATTGCAAAAAAAAAATAAACATGTGCGAAGAATCGAATACAAGATAATTAGGATTTTTGACCTCAACTACCTAATTGTAATTTAAAGGGAAAATCATTTTTTTGTCGTTTTTTGTTATTTGAGAAAATAAAGCTCAATTGAATAATAAAAAAAACCTAATTACTAATTAATTTTAATTAAGAAAAATAATTAAATTAACCTATTTGTGCATTTTATTTTGAGAAAAAAATAAAATAAATCAAGAGTCTAACCCTAATTTTTCTAATTGATTTTAATTATAAAAAAAGTTAGAATTTCCCTAAGTTAAATTAAACTAATATTAAATTAAATTTGATAAAAAAAACCTAATTCTATTTTTTTTGTAAAACTCTTGATTTTATGATTTTTGTGAAAAATTAATTAGTTTGCAAATTAAATGAATAAAGAAAAATAAAAGAATAAAAAGAAATAAGAAAAAGGAAATCTAAAAAGAATTAGTAATGGGCCTTATGTTTAGCAAAAGGGGGGGGGGGGTGTTGTTTGCAATTTCTTGGCCCAACAAGCTCCTGGCCCTGTTGACTTCGCCCAATCCCATGTGCACGCTTGACTGGGGCCCATGGTGGTCCTTTAGGGAGAAGGCCTTAGATCTGAAGCCTTGGTGGATTGAACGATCAGATCTGGATAGTACATGGTGGATCCCTTGCCATGTGATAAGCTGGATTACCTGTTCAAGAAAAGCATGAATAAAAGTTGGGACCTGGGGATCGAACCCAGGTCCTTAAGCATTCTTCCCTTACACGCTTGCCAATTGAGCTGGCTGTTTTAGTTGTATACACAATAACAAACAAATATTATATAATACAAACAAAATGTTAGTCCATAAAATGCGCGAAATTCAAACTGGCAAGTCAGGGAGCGCCACGTCTCCATCTTCTTCCTCCCACCGTCGCTGTAAATTTTGTAACTTTTACCAACAGACATTAAGCGTAGGTATAGCCCCTGTGCATTTCAAAAATCTTGTACGCGCATGATAAATGAAATCTAATGGTACCAATCAACTCGTTTCAACCTCATGAGCATCATGGTACCATTATCAATGCCCAATTTTCCCTGTATAAGAAATCCCTAAAAACAAAGAAAAAACCCTAGCCATGGCAGTTTGATGTTCACTCAATAAAAATGCAATTGAATGTAGTCATTAGCTTGCAAACATCTCAAGGATTATAAATATGCCAATCAATAATTCTAAATATGCCAGAATCAATATATTCGAATTCAAGAAAAGAGGCAAACCATGTGAACCTTACAGGGTGATTCTGAGCGTGGGGAGGCTTGCTAACGATTGAAACACGATCCTGGGATGCCAACAAATGATTGGTGTGGTTAGAACGGCTTGAGATGGCCTGTAACTTAGAATTTGGTTTGCACTTTTTTCCTTGAATTTTTGCAATTGGTTCTCTGCCTTTTCACGCCTCCAGCCCCCTTTTTTTGGTCTGCTTTTGTTCCTTATGTATACTAGAGTGCATTAGGGTTAAAGTTTGTATCAAATCTTTTCCAATTATGAAGATTGATCCATAATTTAATCCTTGCACCAAATCTTTCCAAAACAAGCAATTTCAATCTTTTTCTGTCCATATGAATCTTTGCACGATTTGATCTTGTCTCCAGCTGCATAATGGACCTAATCATGCATAAAATCTCAAGGTTTTATTGATTTTTGATATTTTCATTATTTTATATTGATTTTATTTGATTTAAATGAAATAAAATAAAAATAAATAACAAAAATAAAAGAATGACAAGTGGAAAGGCTCATGGGTCGTGGATCACATTACAAACTCAGTGCAAGTATAAAAAGTTGGGCCCATTTAGCAAAAAATGCAATTTTGGACACATTTGACTTTTGGTAATTTTGCAAGAAAGGTCAACTTGGCCAATGCATAACTCTCTCAATTTTGACCCTAGAGATGTGTTCTTTGACTTTTTATAAAGCTTAGGATGTCCTATAAGCAACCCTTTTGGTCTCATCTCAATTGAGTCTTCCATGTTCATGTATGAAGCTTTGACCCAAAAGGTATTTTTGTTGACTTTTCAAAATGACCTATAATGTCCAAATTCATATCTTCTTGTGAGTGAATATTTTGAACTTGGGAGATGAAGATGAATTGTAGGTAATTACATCCTCTTCAAAATGAGCTTTGGATGGGTCATTTTTGATAAAGTATGAGAAAGTTATGCTTGGTCAAAGTTGAGTTGACTTTTCCTACAAAACCCTAATTTAGCAAGTTTTGGGTTTTGATGAATTGTGAGCAATCCTTGATGAATCATGATAAACCCTTGATCGAATGATGAATGATACTTAAAAATGAGGATGTTGACCAAAAATATTGAGGTTTGACTGTATGTGGGCCACAATTGACTTTTGACTTAGTACAGTTGGTTTTTAGGCCTTTGAGCAATTGACTGAGCAAACTTCTTCTGCAAGGCTTGAAACTTGATATGGATGATCTTGAGAACATATTATGACAATGGTGAGAATTTTAGATCCTTTGGACTCAAGCATCTTGATGTAAAATGAAACCCTAATTTGGGGTAGACTGCCTTAGGAGAGAGTTTATCTGGTCAACTCTTGGACTTCCTTGAGCAATTTGAGGACCTCACTTGACATGTGTGATCGGTGGAAATAGAACTGACTGTTTAAAGCTGGATCGCGTATGTCGCGGTAAGCAAGAGTCGCCATCGTCTTTTATGTTATCCAACATGGAAAGGACAAAAGCACATCAAAATTCCTTATGAGATTGTTTCTCGGTTCGGGAGGTAGATTTATAGAAAGGGAAGGTGTTAGCACCCTTTCTATCCGTGGTTATCCACGGGCTCTTAGGTACTTGCTCTTATGTTTTCAAAATGTGTTTGCTTTTCAAATGTGAGTGGGTTTGAAAAAGTTTCATTGAAAGATTTCTGAGTGACTCTTGTATCTGTCCTCAAGAGTGTTTGAAAAAATTTGTTTTGAAAGCTTTTGAAAGTGTCAGTGTGAAAAGTTTGTTTGGTTTGTTTTTGAAGAGAGCAAGTACCCATGAGTCATCTACCTACCCTAAGGAATTAGGCTGTGTAAAAGTCCTTAAGGTAGTGCCATCCCACCATTGAGAGGTAGGTAGCACCACCGTTGGAGGTGTTCGGGTCAATTCGATTTTAGGGACAGTGTGGTCACCGAAGCAATAGTAGGACACCTTAGAAGCAACCCTAATGTCCTAGATCCTTTTTAATCCGAGGCAACCGTTTCGAGGCGACTGGATCTTAGACATAAGGGCGACCGCTAAAACACCCTATACTTGACGACCACTTTCGAAGGCAACGAGTGAGGCGTACCCTAGAAGTGGCAGGTGCATTGTGTGTTGTTTTCATGTTATGTTTTATCTTTGATCATGGCATTGTGAGCTACGAGTCGTTTTTAATTACCATACATTCTTTCATGCAATTTAGAATTTAAGAGTGCGGAAAATAAAATACGGAAAGGTAAAAGCTACGCTATTACAAGGCGCGGGTCTATACATCGCCAAAATACAAAGACCCGTTTTTGATAAAGATGCGGAAAGTAAAAGAAAAGCAATAAACCTAATTACTATTACATCCTGAAACAGTTACATAATAATCAAAAGAAATAAGAATAACGTGCGAAAGAATTGAAATCAGGACGTCCTCGGGTTTTGACCCTTTGCTTAAAATTAAATTAAATTAAAACCTAATTAATTATTTAATTAAAGAAAAGAAAGTGTTTTTTATGTTTTTTATATTTATTATGGAAATAAAGAAAAAAAAAGAATTAAAATTAAAGTTAGTGAAACCCTAGTTCTAAGTTTATTTTAATTATTAATGAAAATGTTAAAGTTAGGCTAATTAACTAAATTATTTAATTTACATGTTATTTACAAAAATAATAATTATTAATAAGTAGTAATGATAATTAATAAAATATGATTAAAAGTGTCAAAACCTAATTCTATATAATTTTTATTTATTAAGAAAAAATTAAAATTTAAACCTAAATTAAACTAATTAATTGTTAGAATTTAGTTACAAAAATAAGTTAATGGTAAAATTAATAAATAATTAAAACATATTCACAATTTTTGATTTCTGATTTTTATTATGGAAAAATTAATTTAGTGAATTAATAAAAAAAACAATTAAAACAATTAAAAGAAAACAAAAGAAAATAAAATAAAATAAAATCAAACTATGCAAACCAAGGGGGTTAGATGGCCCAAAGTGGAGGTCAATTGTAAGAAATTCTGGCCCATTAGACAAAGCAAGCCTCGTTGACTTTCTGGTTGTGTGCATGCTGGTTGACTGGAGTGCATCATGGACTTCATTCTGTGGCCACTGGATTGGGCATCATGGCCACTTGGCAAGCTAGCGCGTGAAGGTGCATGATGGGATTCTGGGCACATGCTGCATGTGAACGCTTTGTGAAAAAATAGAAAGAATTATATGGGGGACCTGGGAATCGAACCCAGGTCCCAGTATTTGCCAGCCACGTCTCCCACCATCTGAGCTATGAAGCGCGTTTGTGAACATAATAATAAACAAAAGTAATATATGTAAAGTAAATATTATGCTGGGAATTAAAAAAAACACGCCATTTATTCAAATCACCCAATCACATGTTGCCCCGCCTGTTGTCTTCTTCGTTTTACCTGTGAACATGAACAAGATAGCGGGGGTTTTAAACCCCCACAAAGCAAAAGTCCCAAGAATAACGATTAGGGCTATGGATTATATAAAAAGAGCGCGAGGGTGTCAATGAATTCGTCTTGTTGCAACGAATTTGTCTATATTGGTCTTGAGGTCCAATTTTACAGTACAAGGAAAACCCCAATATGGAAGCTCTGAAACCCTAAAACGTGTTAATGGCAAATCATGATTCAGAGCGTTATAATGCAATTAGATTATTCCATTAGCTTCAGAATGTTCCTAACAACACAAACCAATCAAGAAAAATGGTTAAAAATGCATGAATGATGATATGTAATTCTGGAAAATAATGCAAACCGTAGGGCTTGTTCTTACGCGTTCTTTGAGCTTTAGGACTCGTTCTTGATTGTAATGCGTTCAGGAAACTCCCAGCAAGGTGTTGGAAATACGAAAAGGGTTTGAATTTGCTTGGAGTATTGATTTCAGTTTTCCAATATTTCTTGGATTTTTGCAAATTGGTTATGGAGTTTTAGCAGCTTTCACGTGTGTCTAGCTTTAGGGTTTCCTTCAGCACATATATGTGAATGGAATTAGGTTAGAATTAAGCCCAAAAGTCCATGGCATTATGACTTGAATATTTGATTGCCAATCATTTCTTTTTCAATCTTTTCTTTCATGAAACCTTGCCAATCATGGATTTTTTTATGCCTTTGAGGTGCATACGAGTTGCCAGCTTGCCCTAGCCTTATTGCTTCACAAAAAGATTTAGAAAACATATCTTTTGTATTTTCCTACAATTAAAACCAATTAAATGAATTAATATTAATATAAATTCAATTAATTAATTAAAAATAAGAAAATAAATCAAATTAAGTCCAATGGGTCGTGCATAGGCCTTGGGTAATGATTCAAGAAAGAATTTGAGGCCCATTAGCAAAAATGAAGTGTTTTAGGCAAAGTTGACTTTTGAAAGTTCCCAAAAATTTCCCAACTTCTCCAATGCATATCTTGCTCAATTTTGAAGCTATGAACATGTTCTTGGACATTTTGGAAAGGTCTTGAAGTCCTCTAACCAATGCATTTGGTCCCATGTCATTTTGATTCACCAATATCAAGTTATGGTCTTTGACTTAAAGTGCCTTTTTGTTGACTTTTGAAAATGACCTATAATGTAGAAATTGATAACTTTTTGTGAGAGCATTTATTGTACTTGGAATGTGAAGATGAGTTGTAGGAAATGTCATCCCCTTCAAAATGAGCATTGGATGGGATTTTTCTGATGAACCATGAAAAGATTATGCCTTGGTCAATTTGCAGTTGACTTTTCAAATGTCCAAAAATAGAAACTTTTGCATCTTGAGACTTTTTGAGCCATGCTTGTGGAATCATGATCAAGAATTAATCAAATGATGATTGTGGATTCAAAATAAGATGTTTGACCAAAATTTTTGACTTTTGACTGTCAAATGACCATTTTACCCCTGTAGTTGACTATGAAGCAATTAGGGCTTTTGACTGTGCAACTTGATGCTGTGAGTCTTGAAACTTGACATATGGATGCTTGACAATATATATAGGCATATGGGACTTGATTGGACCCTTGGAAACCTCAATTCTTTGCAAGAACAAAAACCCTAATTTTGACTGTGTTAGGAGGCAATTAGACTGTGCAATCCTTGAGAGATTTTGAACCATTTGGAGATTGACCTTGACAAATATTGAAGAATATGGGAGGGCAAATTTTGGGGTACAACAGTTGCCCCTGTTCAATCTTCTTAGACCTGAGGATGTAGATTGGCTTGCGTGGCTTTCGTGATCCGAAGGTGAAAGATGATTGAACACTAGAGTGCCCAGAAATTTGCACTCGCATAGTAGAGTGTCAGCAGCGTGATGACGGGAATGGGCTTACAGATGCCATTTGGAGAGATGATGGATAGGAGGATGGGCTTATAGATGCCATCTGGAGGTGTGACAGAACCTTGTCGGGAATGAGCTTATACATGCCATTTGGGACTGTTTGTAAGTGGATGGGCTTATAGATGCCATCTAGGTGTTGATCGCGTAAGAGGTTCCTTAGCGAGAACTTGTGTACCTGAGAAAGAAAGAATAATTACCTGGCCTTTTACAGGAGTTGATCTTCAAACTCTTCAGACGTGCCCTGGCAGGATACAGGAATCGAGTCTGGAATTAGTCGTCGACAGATATGCCCTGGCCGGATACAGGAATCGAATCTTCAAACTCTTCAGACGTGCCCTGGCAGGATACAGGAATCGAGTCTGGAATTAGTCGTCAACAGATATGCCCTGGCCGGATACAGGAATCGAATCTTCAAACTCTTCAGATGTGCCCTGGCAGGATACAGGAATTGAGTCTGGAATTAGTCGTCAACAGATATGCCCTTGCCGGATACAGGAATCGAATCTTCAAACTCTTCAGACGTGCCCTGGCAGGATACAGGAATCGAGTATGGAATTAGTCGTCAACAGATATGCCCTGGCCGGATACAGGAATCGAATCTTCAAACTCTTCAAACGTGCCCTGGCAGGATACAGGAATCGAGTCTGGAAATAGTCGTCAACAGATATGCCCTGGCCGGATACAAGAATCGAATCTTCAAACTCTTCAGACGTGCCCTGGCAGGATATAGGAATTGAGTCTGGAATTAGTCGTCAACAGATATGCCCTGGCCTGATACAGGAATCGAATCTTCAAACTCTTCAGACGTGCCCTGGCAGGATACAAGAATCGAGTCTGGAATTAGTCGTCAACAGATATGCCCTGGCCGGATACAGGAATCGAATCTTCAAACTCTTCAGACGTGCCCTGGCAGGATACAGGAATCGAGTCTGGAATCAGTCGTCAACAGATATGCCCTGGCCGGATACAGGAATCGAATCTTCAAACTCTTCAGACGTGCCCTGGCAAGATACAGGAATCGAGTCTGGAATCAGTCGTCAACAGATATGCCCTGGCCGGATACAGGAATCGAATCTTCAAACTCTTCAGACGTGCCCTGGCAAGATACAGGAATCGAGTCTGTAATTGCGACAGTTGATAGTAATTATCTTTGTATTGACCTTTGTCCTGAAAAGGAAAAATGTCAGTTGTATGTAATGTCATGATGTATGAAATGCGTGATGTTCTCAAAATAAATGAGATTGTGTATTCATGATGCGTATGTGCATGCTATAATGTATGAAGATATGATGTTTATGAATGTATTTTCGTCTAGGAAAGTAAATCCTTGACGAATACCGGGAAATCAACTCCTGGGCTGATGTTGAAGAATAGAGTTCTTCGTCTCCGCTGGGGATGATGGTTACAAGAATAGACCGGTAGGAGAAGATGACTCCATTAAGGAATAAATTTGTTGAAAGGATTATTCTGTGGGGAAATACTCTGTGGGAAGAGAAGTACTTCGCTGAGATTTGATGATAACTCCGCTGGGGATACCGTTGATGAGTTATGTTGGAAGATTTGATGAACTCCGCTGGGGGATAGGAAGAACTTTGTCGGGGACGATCGTTCCGTGGCAACTAGCTGAGGATAACCCAGTTATAAGCTCTGGTGAGGAATAACCTTCTGAATATGGTCGGGGAGAGACGCGTTCATGCTCTGCAGGGGTAAGCTTCCAGAATCTACTGGGGATAAGCTTCCTACTGGGGAGATTGATTCAACTCTCCTGGGGAGACTTAGGACTGTATTGGGGAATGGCTCCACTGGATGTCTGATATACCGCCGGGGAACAATCTTAGATCAAGATTGCCGGGGATGCTTGTTAGGAACATTTGTATACTCTGTTGGGGAATATTGAGATCTTCTGGGGATAATCCAACTTCCTTAAGGCTGACAGTAGACTAACTCTTCTCGGGGAGAGCGTTGCTGACTTGCTTGGGATACTGTGCCTTGTTAGGGCTGACGGGAGACCAACTCTGCTTGGGGAGAATTGTTGATTCTTGTCTTACTCGGCGGGGAGTGAAGGTATCTGGGTTACATTCTTCAGCCGAACTTACTTTGGTACCTTGGTGGACAGAGCAACTAGATCGCTTAGACAACTCATTATTGCCCCTGTTTCTGATGTCACCTGTAATTAATCCTTTGTTTCGTATTCAAATATTTATGAGTTAGCAATTAGTGTCAAATGCATATATCACAATTGAACATTGGACGTTCTTTACAAAGCAAAACAGAAAAAGGAAAAACAATTGGCAATTTATCTGAATAGTGAATTTGTATTGATTTTTGGAATTTGCCTGTAAATAGGCGTTTTATGTACAAGAGGCTGACGTCCTGGTAAGAGAACGCCGCCGAACAATAGAGTTTATACAATTTTTGTGAAAAAGGAAAACAAAACAACTATGTGAAAGGAATAATCCCACTGGGTTCCAACTCTGCTATCGCCTTTATGTCTTCAAGCGTCTCATCACTTGGCTGCTTAGTTGAAGATGAAGTTGATTGATCGATGTCGTTTGAACCTGATGTTTGATATCAGATTCTGGATGCAAGGTGATTCAATGAGACATAGTATTACGCTTTAATCCCTAACTTTTGCCTGGACCGCCCTTTCGGGTTTTTAGTCCACCGGGATACCCATTTTTGCCCAAGCCGCCTTTTCAGATTTTCGACTTGCCGGGTGTACAGATTTTTTCATTTCATCCCTTATTTTTGCCCGAACCCTTTTGGTTCGCCGGGAAGCCCTTATTTTTGCCTAGGTGTGTCAACCTAGCGGGTCTTTTATCATGCGTAGTATCTTTTTACTATGTCTGCATTGGCGGGGTGAGGAAGGTCGTCACCATCCATGGTGGTTAGAATCATGGCTCCTCCTGAGAAGACATGTTTAACCACAAATGGCCCTTCATACGTGGGGGTCCATTTGCCCCTGGGATCACCTTGAGGAAGAATGATGCGCTTGATTACCAGGTCCCCAACTTGATATTCTTGTGGTCTGACTTTCTTGTTAAATGCCCTGATCATCCGTTTTTGATACGTTTGACCATGACAAATAGCAGTGAGTCTCTTTTCGTCAATTAGGTTTAATTGATCAAGTCGAGTCTGGATCCAAGCATCTTCGCTCAGATCTGCATCCTTCATTATCCGGAGAGAGGGTATCTGGACTTCAATAGGCAAGACTGCCTCCATGCCATAGACCAAGGAAAAGGGAGTTGCCCCGGTTGACGTCCGTGCTAAGGTACGGTACCCATGAAGAGCAAATGGTAACATCTCGTGCCAATCTTTATAGGTCACTGTCATCTTCTGCACAATCTTTTTGATATTCTTATTTTCCGCTTCGACAACCCCATTCATCTTCGGCCGGTAAGGAGAAGAGTTGTGGTGTTGTATCTTGAATTGCTCGCAGAGCTCAGTGATCATCTTGTTATTAAGATTGGTACCATTGTCCGTAATGATCCTTTTCGGGACACCGTACCGACAGATCAGGTTATGCCGAATGAACCGTGCCACGACGTTCTTGGTTACGGTAGCGTAGGAAGCTGCTTCAACCCACTTTGTAAAGTAATCGATCGCCACCAGGATGAAGCGATGCCCATTGGATGCCGTAGGTTTGATCTCACCGATCATATCAATGCCCCACATTGCAAAAGGCCAAGGTGCAATCAAGACATTCAGAGGGACTGGAGGAACGTGCACTTTATCTGTATAAATCTGGCACTTATGACATGTCCGAGAATGTTGGTAACAGTCGGCTTCCATTGTGGACCAGAAATATCCTGCCCGAAGGATTTTCTTTGCCATGGTGTGTCCACTAGAATGCGTTCCGAAGGCACCTTCATGCAGCTCCGCCATGATCTTTTCTGCTTCAGTCTTATCCACACAACGCAGTAAGGTTGAATCATGGTTTCGCTTGTAGAGAATGCCGTTGCTGAGGAAGAACTTTGCAGCGAACCTTCTCAGGAACTTCTTGTCGTTGACAGATGCACCCTCGGGGTATTCTTGAGCTTCCAGATACCTCTTCACCTCATGATACCAAGGTTTTTCAGTTACCTCTTTTGTCTCAAGATCACAACAATATGCAGGTTCGTCCAATTTCCAGATGATGATCCGGGGAGCCTCGTTGTCCCATTTGACTTTGAACATAGAAGACATCGTAGCCAGCGCGTCCGCCAACTGATTCTCCTCTCTTGGGAAGTGTTCAAAAGTTATCTCCGTGAAATGGGGGATCAACGTCAATACACATTCTTTGTATGGAATAAGATTTGGGTGTTTCGTATCCCACTCGCCTTTGATCTGATTGATCACGAGAGCGGAATCTCCGAAGACACTTAGAAAATTGATCCTTAGGTCGACTGCAGCTTGAAGACCCATGATGCATGCCTCATACTCCGCCATGTTGTTGGTGCAGTTGAAGCATAGCCGGGCAGTAAGTGGAGTATGAGTGCTATTTGGGGATATGATCACAGCGCCGATACCGTTACCCAAAGCGTTGGAGGCTCCGTCAAAGTGCATAGACCATCGGGATCCTTCCTCGGGTCCTTCATCCGGTCCAGGTACTTCACAATCAGTCACTACCATGATGTTCTCGTCAGGAAATTTAAAGTTCATTGACTGGTAGTCGTCTACTGCCTGGTGTGCCAAATGGTCTGCCAATACACTTCCCTTGATTGCTTTCTGAGTCGTGTACTGGATGTCGTATTCTGTCAAGATCATCTGCCATCTTGCTATTCTTCCGGATAGAGCAGGCTTTTCGAATATGTACTTTATTGGATCCATTTTTGAAATCAACAAGGTAGTGTGAGTCAACATATACTGTCTCAGCCGGCGAGCAGCCCATACCAAAGCGCAGCAAGTTTTCTCGAGCAGTGAGTATCGGGTCTCACAGTCGGTAAAATTTTTGCTAAGGTAATAAATGGCGTGCTCTTTTCGGCCATACTCGTCATGCTGCCCCAGCACACACCCCATTGAGCTGTCAAGTACTGTCAAGTATAGTATTAGAGGTCTCCCTTCAACCGGTGGCATAAGAATGGGTGGTTCTTGGAGATACTCTTTGATTCTGTCGAAAGCGGCCTGACATTCATCATTCCAACGTACTACTTGATCTTTCTTCAGCAGCTTGAAGATTGGTTCACAGGTAGCAGTTAGATGCGAGATGAACCGGGCAATATAATTCAGACGTCCTAGAAAGCCTCTGACTTCTTTCTTTGTCTTGGGAACTGGCATCTCTTGTATGGCTTTAACCTTGGCAGGGTCCACTTGAATACCTTTGTCGCTCACGATGAAGCCTAGCAACTTTCCAGATCTTACCCCGAAGGTGCACTTGTTCGGATTCAACCTCAGCGTGTACAACTTCAGACGGTCAAACAACTTCTGTAGATGGTCAAGGTGTTCCTCCTCAGTTTGAGACCTTGCAATCATATCATCGACGTATACCTCAATCTCATGGTGGATCATGTCATGAAATAAAGCAACCATGGCACGTTGGTAGGTTGCCCCAGCATTTTTCAACCCAAAAGGCATGACCTTATAGCAGAAGGTGCCCCACTGAGTAACAAAGGTAGTCTTTTCCATGTCTTCAGGAGCCATTTTGATCTGATTATAACCTGAAAAACCGTCCATGAAAGAAAACACCTTATCCTGAGCAGTATTGTCAACCAGAACGTCGATGTGAGGCAGAGGGAAGTCATCCTTGGGGCTCGCCCTGTTCAGATCCCTGTAATCAACACACATTCGGACCTTACCATCCTTCTTCGGTACCGGAACCACATTGGCAACCCACTGAGGATAAGAAGTCATTGCTAGAAATCCGGCATCAAATTGTTTCATAACCTCGGCTTTGATTTTCTCGAACATCTCTGGACGCATACGGCGGACCTTCTGTTTAACCGGAGGGCAATCTTCCTTGGTGGGCAGGTGATGAACCACAATGTCAGTATCCAACCCAGGCATGTCTTCGTAGGACCAGGCAAAGATTTCCACATAATCATACAACATCTGAATCAACCGCTGTTTTACGCTGAGCTCTAGATTGGCACCAATCTTAACTTCCTTTCTATCTGTCTCATTACCCAGATTTACCGTTTCCACTGGCTCTTCATGTGGCTGAATGGCCCTCTCTTCCTGGAGTAACAGTCTTGAAAGCTCACCCGGTACTTCGCAATCATCTTCACCTTCGTCTTCGGCTAAGTTGATCGGATTTTTGAAGTCATAACTGGCAGTAGCATAGTCGTTACCAGTGAGATCCAGAGTGGATTGAAACCTATATAAGTGAGTGTGTGTAAATATAGCTGTTTTGCAATATATAAAGAAAGAAAGAAAGGGAGCACAAGATTCGAAATGCGAAAAACGTCCAATGTTTTTATTCATGATATATGGAAATGACAAGTAATAAGCCCTCACAAATGAAGCCACGGTGCCCCGGGTAAGACACCGGGCCATAAAGTTTCAGATTATTGTTCGTTACAAATTTAAAAACAAAGGAATTCATTACTGAGTAACAAAAGTAACAGGTATGTGGTCTTTAGCAGTCCAATTGTTCAGTCCACCGTCGGTCGTCGGGTAGATCCAGCTGTCAAACTCAGATTCCTCCGCATCGCCTTCAATAGCATTCACTGTCGGGTTGGTGATGAATACGGGAGGTCTTCCAATCCTTGCTTTACGTACAGCCCTCTGAGCCTCTGCAGTGAAACCCAGCCCAAACTTGTCAGTCTTTGGAGTAAAATCAGGGAGCCTGCCCCAGTTTGCACATTCACCTTTCTCAATCACAGCCCGAGCGTCCTTCAAGGAAGCCATCTTCAAAGGAGAGTCTTCTTCAATCACTGTCTCTGCTGACGCCAATGTTGGATGCACCTCTTCAAAATGTTGAAAGGGGGTCTCAATGAACTCCCCGTCCATCTCTTTATACCGGAACGAGTTAAGATGACTAACCATGTATTCTTCCTCCCCCTGCACTGTAACAATCTTCCCTCTGACAGGGTATTTGAGCTTTTGGTGTAGAGTGGAGGTCACAGCCCCAGCCTTGTGGATCCAAGGACGACCCAACAAACAAGAATAGGATGGTCGGATATCCATCACATAGAATGTTGAGTCAAAGACTTGAGAACCAACCCGGATTGGAATGTCCACTTCACCATGTACCATCCTCTTCGACCCATCAAAGGCCCGGACAATAATGTTACTAGGCTTCAACTCCAAACCCTCATAATCCAACCTGTCTAAGGCCTTTTTGGGCAATACATTCAGTGAAGAACCTGTGTCTACCAACACGTATGCAAGAGTAGTGCCCCTGTATTCGATGGAGACATGTAGGGCATCATTATGGTTCTTCCCCTTAGCGGTCAGATCAGCATCAGAGAAACCCAACCCATTGTCAGCGGTCAAGTTGGCCACACAATCAGTAAATTGATCGGCAGACGTCTCTTGTGGCACATGGGCCATCTTTAGGAATGAAATCAGGGCCTTGGCATGGGCCTCTGAGCACAACAACAGTGATAGCATAGAGATCTTAGAGGGGGTATGCTCCAGTTGTTCAACGACATTGAAATCACTCTTCTTGATAATCTTAAGGATTTCTTCCATCTCTTGCTGTGACGCTTCAACATTAACAGTCTTCGGTGCCTCCATCTGGGCAGGCATATCAGCAATCCCTTTGCCCCGAGTGTCAGATGACTCGGCAGCAGGGGTAGAAACTTGATCAGGAGGGGAAACAGGTGTACTTGTAGGCGTGATGATAAGAGGTCTTCGGATGACTGGTGGCGCAATGTCAGGCGAGAAGAGCCTGCCACTGCGAGTAACTTTAGCGGGACCGGTGATGTTACTGATGCCGGTACTAGTGTTGAACTCCTGCTTTACTCCGAGCACATAAACATCTGCCCCATAATGCCATGGGACAACCTTGTCAGACTTATAGGGGAGGGGCCCCGGAACAGTAATGATGATGGGTGCAACAGACGTGATTTTGACTGGCTTCCTCGGGGGAGCCTTGGTAGGATTGTTGAAAATGGTGACAACGGATACTTCTTCAGTAGGAACAATAGGAACAATGGTCTTCTTGAACAAGATCTCTCTGCTATCCATCAGGTTTTGGACGCCTGACTTCAGCAGCGGACAACCAGTAGGTGAAACAACACATAGAAGGCAACCCTTGCTACAACCCGGAAATAAACCGGCTAGCAACAGGTTCCTCTTGATAGTCAATAAAGGGGTAACAATCTCATCCACAGAGCCTACATATAGATCTTCCTCAATAGCATTTACTCCATGCTGGGGCATAGGAGCAGTCACAACGTTGGGTCTTTCGGGCGCCTCAAACTGTATTTCCTTGGCATCGATAAGGTCTTGAACCTTATTTCTCAGGGCCCAACAATCGTCAGTAGAATGCCCCGGGCTATCAGAGTGATAAGCACAGCGGGCGTTGGGATTGTACTTCGGAGAGGTTGTGTTTACCACCTTCGGAGCTTCTCTGACGGTTACCAAGTTGGTTGATAGCAGTTACGGCAAGATCTGTGACAAGGTCATACTAAGCCGAGTGTATTCTCTTCTGGGTCTCTCACCCCTTGGTTGGTTAGGTTGCCGAGGAGCGACATCAGGCTTTAAAATCACCACCGCGTTGACAGCTTGGCGGTGTTCTGGTTTATTTTGTCTCCTGGGACCATACACAACACTGGCTTCCTTTTTAAAAGGCTTCTTTTCAGAACTTGAGGATGCACCTTTCTGTATCTTCCCCGATTTCATACCAGCTTCTATCCTCTCACCAGTCAGAATGAGGTCTGTGAACCCTGCAGAAGAATTACCAATCAGGTGGTTGAAGAACGGCCCAGACAGGGTCCCCAAGAACATGTCCACGAGTTCACGGTCGATCAACGGTGGCTGCACCCTGCCAGCCAGGTCCCTCCATTTCTGCGCGTACTCTTTAAAGCCTTCTCCCGATCCTAGCGACATACCCTGGAGTTGGGTACGTGTAGGAGCAAGGTCGGCATTGTACTGATACTGCTTATAAAAAGCAGTAGCCAAGTCCTCCCAGTTACGAATCTTGGGTCCATCCAGCTGATAAAACCATTCGAGATGAGTCCCTGAAAGACTCTCCTGGAAGAAATGGATCCATAAGTTCTTGTCCACAGTATATGGTTGGATCTTCCGCACATAAGATCTGAGATGTAGCTTAGGGCAGGACGCCCCGTCATACTTTGCGAAAGATGGTGCCTTGAACTTATGTGGGATTACCACCCCAGAAGATAAACCCAGATCTCCAAAATCCAACCCAGGCACCTGTTGAATTTCCATGGCATTCAGACGATCCTCTAACTGCTTGTACCTGTCTTTAGCGGGAGGGTACTGCTCATCATTGAAATCAGTCTCGTTGTCAGAGGCCACAGGACTAGGAACCCTTCCCCCTTGGGGACTGCCTTTCCCTACAGAAGAACCAGCTTGGTCAGCCTCATTTTGCAGTGTGTTGCCAAACCTCCGGCCAGTGTTGAATAGTACAATTCTCTTCTTCTTCTTCTTGACAAGTAGAGCCTTCAATTCCTCTTGACCTTGGGCTAAACTCATGATCAACTCTTGGAACTGGGCATTTTGGGTCTGGAGGGCCTTGATGGATTGCTCAGTAGATGATTCAGGATTCATGATGAGACGAGCTGAAATAAACAGCGAAGAAGATTAAGCAACCTGTAAAAGAAGAGTACCTGTGATGCATATGATGAATGGAATGCGCATGATTTATGTTTTCAAAGACAATCAGGATTCAACTTTGTAAACAAAAAGGAACACACTTTATTAGATTTAAACTTTGGAATTTAAATTGTTCAACAGATTGCCCTTAGGCGTTACATAAAATGGAAATACTGAAAAGGGAAATAAAAAACTGTAAAAGAACATCCAAAGCTCATCATTGATCCCAAGGTCTCTTCTTCTCAGTACGGATGTAGTCATTCAAGGCCCGCTCGTTCTCCAACTACTTTGTCAGCTTCTGGATCTTCAATTCCTGCTCGTTGGACTTTTCCTGATAAGAATCCCGTTCTTCTTGTAGTTGCGCCCAAGACCTCTTTAGTGTATCAACATCAGTAGGTATCTGAGGAGGGAGAACAGTTGGAGGAATCCCGTCTCTATCAGGACATTCAAGAATGATGGGTCTGACAGCTTCATATGGCATACCTAACTTCTGAGCACGGATGCGGACCCATCTGTAGTAGGATTCCATAGGTAGAGAAGTCTTCGGTCCCAACTCATGTGGGTAAGCTTTGTGAATTATGTCCCAAGCCTTGATGAATCTACGACGCAGCTCGTCACTATCTACCTGAAACTCAAAACTGATGTGAGGCACCAACATCTCATGAGGCCCTGCTCTTCTGGCTCTTCCAAACTGACGGAGAGCTAGACATGGATTGTAAGAGATTCCTCCTTGGGTACCAATCAAAGGAACATTAGGATATTCTCCGCAACGATCAATAACAGTTACCTCATCCAACCCTCTGAGAGTCCAAATGATGTCATTATCAGTGAGAGACATTAACCTATGAGCCCAGCCTCTTCCTTCTTGGTTCTTCAGCACGATCTTAGGGAGGTGCGAAATAAACCACCTCACTAACAAAGGAGTACAACACCACAGAGTTCCTCGTCTTCGGGCATTACGAGCATAGAGTTGTTGCAGGATATCACCCAAGAGAGTGGGCACAGGGTTCCGAGACATGAAGATCCTTATGGCAGTGACGTTAATGAAGTTATCAGGATTAGGAAACAAAACTAGACCATAGATTAAGAGAGCCAGAATGTCTTCATACACCCTGAAGTCTAAGTCATTCCAGAAACTGTTAGCTTTACCAATCAGAAACTTGGCCAAGAAACCCTTAACTCTGCTTCTAGTCACCCAGTTGTCCATTACCTCTTTGTGGGTCAAGGGAAGGGCTGCAGCAATCTCCTCAAGCCTAAGAGTCTTTTCCCAACCAGTGAAGGGAGTCTGATCCAAGATAGGGATACCAAGCAAATCAGAGAATTCTTCCAGGGTAGGGACCAGCTGGAAGTCTTGAAAGGTGAAGCAATTGTACAAGGGATCATAAAACTGGGTCAGGACACTCATCAGTTGTTGGTCCCACTTTGCAGTAACTAAGCCGAGAAGAGAACCATGCCTTTGGATGAAGGAAGTAGTATTTGGAATTCTGTTAACCAACTCTTTGAGAAAATCAGGTGGGTGAACAAAGTTGAGCCGGATAGTGTTCCTTCGCATAGGCATCATGATGTCCTACAAAACAAAGCAAAGATGAAACCCTCTTGTCTTTGAAATGGGTCAGTTCTTATGCAGGATGCATGCAATGTATATGATGGTATGATGTCATGATAAAGTACACAACAAGTATTCACAAAGGCAAACATGATAAGGCACACAAGTCACACAAGATAACCCTTAAAGTTTAGGCCAGCATGAAGTTCAGGTACTACCCTCTTTCAGTTTGTTGGTTAAGACATGTCCTATCAAAAGTAATTGGGTTCTAGAGGATCCCAATATCACTGACTACCCTCAATCGGTCATAACTCTAGCGTCGCAATCTTTTCTTGCGGCCAGAACCATCGCGAGAGTTTAGCCTCAATGGGTGTAGCATGCTGCTACTGTTCTATGGCCAAGTCGGGTCAAATTAGGGTTCTAAGGTCGGTTGGTGCTTAATGACTCCTTAGAAGACCCATATTCTCCTCGTTGAAACACAAGGGATATCAGTACAGACCAAGGTGCCACACCAACGTAGCCACTGCTTCACCCGTGTCGGTCTACGCCGGACAGGTCCCTCACAGCTTATGCTACCTAAAAGGGTATTCCCCAGATCCGGGTTAGGATCTATGAAACTCCAAGACAAAGCCCATAATAATAAATCAAACAAAACATTCAATTGAAAACATAAGTATGATCTATCCTAAGGTACACCTCACTTTATTAATTCCCCAGCAGAGTCACCAGTTCTGTGATCGGTGGAAATAAAACTGACTGTTTAAATCTGGATCGCATATGTCGCGGTAAGCAAGAGTCGCCACAGTCTTTTATGTTCTCCAACATGGAAAGGACAAAAGCACAGCAAAATTCCTTATGAGATTGTTTCTCGGTTCGGGAGGTAGATTTATAGAAAGGGAAGGTGTTAGCAGCCTTTCTATCCGTGGTTATCCACGGGCTCTTAGGTACTTGCTCTTATGTTTTCAAAATGTGTTTGCTTTTCAAATGTGAGTGGGTTTGAAAAAGTTTCATTGAAAGATTTCTGAGTGACTCTTGTATCTGTCCTCAAGAGTGTTTGAAAAATTTGTTTTGAAAGCTTTTGAAAGTGTCAGTGTGAAAAGTTTGTTTGGTTTGTTTTTGAAGAGAGCAAGTATCCATGAGTCATCTACCTACCCTAAGGAATTAGGCTGTGTAAAACTCCTTAAGGTAGTGCCATCCCACCATTGAGAGGTAGGTAGCACCACCGTTGGAGGTGTTCGGGTCAATTCGATTTTAGGGACAGTGTGGTCACCGAAGCAATAGTAGGACACCTTAGAAGCAACCCTAATGTCATAGATCCTTTTTAATCCGAGGCAACCGTTTCGAGGCGACTGGATCTTAGACATAAGGGCGACCGCTAAAACACCCTATACTTGACGACCACTTTCGAAGGCAACGAGTGAGGCGTACCCTAGAAGTGGCAGGTGCATTGTGTGTTGTTTTCATGTTATGTTTTATCTTTGATCATGGCATTGTGAGCTACGAGTCGTTTTTAATTACCATACATTCTTTCATGCAATTTAGAATTTAAGAGTGCGGAAAATAAAATACGGAAAGGTAAAAGCTACGCTATTACAAGGCGCGGGTCTATACATCGCCAAAATACAAAGACCCGTTTTTGATAAAGATGCGGAAAGTAAAAGAAAAGCAATAAACCTAATTACTATTACATCCTGAAACAGTTACATAATAATCAAAAGAAATAAGAATAACGTGCGAAAGAATTGAAATCAGGACGTCCTCGGGTTTTGACCCTTTGCTTGAAATTAAATTAAATTAAAACCTAATCAATTATTTAATTAAAGAAAAGAAAGTATTTTTTATGTTTTTTATATTTATTATGGAAATAAAGAAAAAAAAGAATTAAAATTAAAGGTAGTGAAACCCTAGTTCTAAGTTTATTTTAATTATTAATGAAAATGTTAAAGTTAGGCTAATTAACTAAATTATTTAATTTACATGTTATTTACAAAAATAATAATTATTAATAAGTAGTAATGATAATTAATAAAATATGATTAAAAGTGTCAAAACCTAATTCTATATAATTTTTATTTATTAAGAAAAAAATTAAAATTTAAACCTAAATTAAACTAATTAATTGTTAGAATTTAGTTACAAAAATAAGTTAATGGTAAAATTAATAAATAATGAAAACATATTCACAATTTTTGATTTCTGATTTTTATTATGGAAAAATTAATTTAGTGAATTAATAAAAAAAACAATTAAAACAATTAAAAGAAAACAAAAGAAAAGAAAATAAAATAAAATCAAACTATGCAAACCAAGGGGGTTAGATGGTCCAAAGTGGAGGTCAATTGTAATAAATTCTGGCCCATTAGACAAAGCAAGCCTCGTTGACTTTCTGGTTGTATGCATGCTGGTTGACTGGAGTGCATCATGGACTTCATTCTGTGGCCACTAGATTGGGCATCATGGCCACTTGGCAAGCTAGCGCGTGAAGGTGCATGATGGGATTCTGGGCACATGCTGCATGTGAACGCTTTGAGAAAAAATAGAAAGAATTATATGGGGGACCTGGGAATCGAACCTAGGTCCCAGTATTTGCCAGCCACGTCTCCCACCATCTGAGCTATGAAGCGCGTTTGTGAACATAATAATAAACAAAAGTAATATATGTAAAGTAAATATTATGCTGGGAATTAAAAACAATGCGCCATTTATTCAAATCACCCAATCACATGTTGCCACGCTTGTTGTCTTCTTTGTTTTACCTGTGAACATGAACAAGATAGCGGGGGTTTTAAACCCCCACAAAGCAAAAGTCCCAAGAATAACGATTAGGGCTATGGATTATATAAAAAGAGCGCGAGGGTCTCAATGAATTCGTCTTGTTGCAACGAATTTGTCTATATTGGTCTTGAGGTCCAATTTTACAGTACAAGGAAAACCCCAATATGGAAGCTCTGAAACCCTAAAACGCGTTAATGGCAAATCATGATTCAGAGCGTTATAATGCAATTAGATTATTCCATTAGCTTCAGAATGTTCCTAACAACACAAACCAATCAAGAAAAATGGTTAAAAATGCATGAATGATGATATGTAATTCTGGAAAATAATGCAAACCGTAGGGCTTGTTCTTGCGCGTTCTTTGAGCTTTAGGACTCGTTCTTGATTGTAATGCGTTCAGGAAACTCCCAGCAAGGTGTTGGAAATACGAAAAGGGTTTGAATTTGCTTAGAGTATTGATTTCAGTTTTCCAATATTTCTTGGATTTTTGCAAATTGGTTATGGAGTTTTAGCAGCTTTCACGTGTGTCTAGCTTTAGGGTTTCCTTCAGCACATATATGTGAATGGAATTAGGTTAGAATTAAGCCCAAAAGTCCATGGCATTATGACTTGAATATTTGATTGCCAATCATATCTTTTTCAATCTTTTCTTTCATGAAACCTTGCCAATCATGGATTTTTTTGATGCCTTTGAGGTGCATACGAGTTGCCAGCTTGCCCTAGCCTTATTGCTTCACAAAAAGATTTAGAAAACATATCTTTTGTATTTTCCTACAATTAAAACCAATTAAATGAATTAATATTAATATAAATTCAATTAATTAATTAAAAATAAGAAAATAAATCAAATTAAGTCCAATGGGTCGTGCATAGGCCTTGGGTAATGATTCAAGAAAGAATTTGAGGCCCATTAGCAAAAATGAAGTGTTTTAGGCAAAGTTGACTTTTGAAAGTTCCCAAAAATTTCCCAACTTCTCCAATGCATATCTTGCTCAATTTTGAAGCTATGAACATGTTCTTGGACATTTTGGAAAGGTCTTGAAGTCCTATAACCAATGCCTTTGGGTCCCATGTCATTTTGATTCACCAATCTCAAGTTATGGTCTTTGACTTAAAGTGCCTTTTTGTTGACTTTTGAAAATGACCTATAATGTAGAAATTGATAACTTTTTGTGAGAGCATTTCTTGGACTTGGAATGTGAAGATGAGTTGTAGGAAATGTCATCCCCTTCAAAATGAGAATTGGATGGGATTTTTTTGATGAACCTTGAAAAAGTTATGCCTTGGTCAATTTGCAGTTGACTTTTCAGCTGTCCAAAAATAGAAACTTTTGCATCTTGAGACTTTTTGAGCCATGCTTGTGGAATCATGATCAAGAATTGATCAAATGATGATTGTGGCTTCAAAATAAGATGTTTGACCAAATTTTTTGACTTTTGACTGTCAAATGACCATTTTACCCCTGCAGTTGACTGTGAAGCAATTAGGGCTTTTGACTGTGCAACTTGATGCTGTGAGTCTTGAAACTTGACATATGGATGCTTGACAATATATATAGGCATATGGGACTTGATTTGACCCTTGGAAACCTCAATTTCTTTGCAAGAACCAAAACCCTAATTTTGACTGTGTTAGGAGGCAATTGGACTGTGCAATCCTTGAGAGATTTTGAACCATTTGGAGATTGACCTTGACAAATCTTGAAGAATATGGGAGGGAAAATTTGGGGGTACAACAACATGTATTGAGAAATATGAGAGGGAAAATTTTGGGGTACAACATAATGAATACGAGAAAATCACCAACAGAGAATCAGCTAAAGGGATTTTTGACTCCTTAAGAATGACACATAAAGGCAATGCTCAAGTAAAGGAAACTAAAGCATTAACTTTAGTCTAGAAATATGAAGCCTTTAAAATGGAAAAAGATGAAACTATTGATATTATGTTTTCAAGGTTTCAAAATTTAGTAGCATGACTCAAGGTTTTGGACAAAAGTTATACGAAAACATATCATGCCAAGAAAATTATCAGAAGTCTTCCAAAGAAATGGAGACCAATGGTAACTGCACTAAAATTCTTCAAAGATCTGAATAACATTAGTCTTGAAGAATTAGTTAGTTCTCTTAGGAGTCATGAAATCGAGTTAGAGGAAGATGAACCTCAGAGAAAGGTTAAATCTATTGATCTAAGATCAAGAATAGAAAAGTGTAAATCATAGAAATACAAGGCTCTCAAATCTTAAGAAGAAGAAGATTATGATGAAGATGCATCAGATGATGAAGAAGAATTGTCACTCATTAGTTAAGAAACTCTAGAAAAGACAAAACAACTTCAGAAGACTTAGAAGGGATAACTCAGACTCATATTCAAGGGTGTAATACGGTGGAGAACAAACTTGGTGTTTTGCATTTTATCGCAAATGTTATGGATAGTAAGAGTCGCCACCGACTTTTCTTTTATCCAATAAAGGAAAGGGTGAAAAGAACAGGAAAGACCTTTTAATAATTTTTTTGAGTTCGAGGGGTAGTGTAGCGGTAGAAATGTTGAGACTAAGCCATTGGATTGACTTGACTCGCACATATCAAATAAAAATCGCCACCGCGCTTTATTGTTTCCAGAGGAATAAGAAAAGAGCGAATAACCCAAAAGAAGGGGGGGAGGAGAATCTATGTTCGGGGGTTGTTTATGCAAAGGGAAGGTATTAGCACCCTAAACATCTATGGTACTCCACAAAAACCTCTTTGGAAATCTGTGTATTTTGGCTATAAGAGTTGTATAAAAAATAGATTATGGAGATGAGAAAAGAAATATTTTTTACAATTTTTTGCACCCGCCACGGCTGTGAACCTTTAGTTCCTACGTACCACCTTCCATGCAATAGGGGATCAGGGTACTCATATTTCACCTTTAGAAAATTTTAAAACACAAGTGTGTTGGTTAATTTTAAGAGACGAGGCATCATCTTCGTGTTCGAGTGGAAAGTATACTTACTATCCACGATTATGAGAAAGGAGAATTTACATCATCTCAAAGTGGAGGGTATGGCTTGGATTTTAAAATCCACAAAGCCTCACTCAACACCCAAGTGGAAAATATCTCACTTCACTATATATCGTAGAAGTATAGTAGCTCACATCACTATAAATATTGACAAGAGTCTATTGTTTGAGAAAAAAATTTAAAGCAAAAATCCAAAGTGGAAAAGATAGTTTGTATGAGATTGATTGACTTTTAGTCTTCTCACAAAAATGTCAAAGTATTTATAAATTGTTTAAAGTTTGATTAAGAAAATATTTTTGAAAATGCATGGACCTAAGTCCAAGTTTATTGCGAAAGCGGTTCAAGTTTAGAAAACAAGAATAATTTTGAAAAAGAGGGAGAAGATTTTTTGAAATTAAAGAAGGTGGGAGGAGATGAAGGGACTATCCTAAAGCATAAGGTAAAATCTAGGGAAAAGAACCATCTAACCAATAAGAAGCCAACACTTGACACAATGAGTCAGTGTAGAATTCTCATCCTTTGGATTGAAACTAAACAAGTAAAGATAATAAACCTCTTAAGAGAAACAAATTTCAAAGGCATTAAGTCTTCACAAAAATTGGGCAGAGTAACGATTGTATACAGATGAATTCCCAATCACAGACAAAGCATATAATCAGAATAACCTGCACACAAAGAAAATAAACAACCTAATGTCTTGGGGGTAAACCCCAAGAACGCCAAAAAAAATAACAATAGAAGTCACATGGTCCCAAAGGTGGTCAAGGTCTCTACTCCTAAGTTTTGCAAGGTCCACAATCTCTAAAAATTCCAAGGATAGTAACCAAATAGTCCAGGTAACATTAAATCTTTTTATAGTTCAAGTTGGTTATTAGGTATCTTAAAAAAGAAAATAAAGCTCAAATGAGCAAGGATGAATATATCATGAAATGTAAATGCTAAAATAAATGATGCGTCAAAGTAAAGGCATAAAGTAAAAGCATAAAGGAAAAAGTAAATTGTTAATGAGTTAGAGGTTAGTTAAATGACCATCTTGAAACTTGCATTTGAAAACTCGTTAGAAGATTGATAAAATCAAAGCCTCTCAACAACAAGTTTCAATTGCTTTTTGTCAAGTATATCATTCATTTCAAAATATCCAGGCGATAATAAATGATCAACGGTGTTTGTAATATCAAGCCTCTCAAATGATTCTCAATGCACTTTGTTTTGATGAAGACAAACTATACTGGCAATAAGGCAAAGATTTTGATCAAGCTAAAAGCATCATTGGATAAAAGACTTTGTCTCAAGTTCTTAGCAAATTTCACAAGGTATAACGACAATACTTACTTTGAACTTAAGTCTTAAATTCTCAATGATTAAAAGAAGTGTTTTATCTTGTCCAAACTTTTTCTCAAGTTTTCTAAGCAAAAAATCAATTTTCACTTATGTGTAATCGATTTGCATGTTAGTGCAATCGATTGCATGCTTTACGTTTTCAAAGTGTTAGCTATTATTTCTAAGTGCAATCGATTTGCATGTTTGTGCAATCGTTTGCTCACTGAGAATATTTGAATTTTTTAGCTGTTAAAACCCGTGCAATCGATTTACACAAGGGTGCAATCGATTGCATGCTGAACGTTTTTGAAAATCAGCAACTTTAAACATACATTTTCATAATACCACTTCATGGAATCTTTTCATTTAATCTTGGCAATTGTTCATGATTAGTTTACAGAAACTTATGCTGTTTCAAAGGGGTGCTATGAACATATAAATATTGAAATTTCAAAATCAAAATCAAGAGAGGAAATCTCTTCCAATCAATATTTTTCTGAATTTTCAAATATTCAACTCAAGTCTTTTTCACTTTCATTCAAAAAGTTTTATGTATATTTTCATATCTTGTATAACAGAAAACTTTGAGCAATCTAAGTCTTGAGTCATTGTATATCATTGTTATTGGAAGAGAAGATAAAGTTATTGATAAAATCACTCAAAGTGATTATTGCTTTACAAACTCACTCAATCAAAATATTGCTGTACACTTTCTTATTTTTCAGGATTGTTGGAAATAAGATTAGTGGTTTTTGTTTTCCAGGATTGTTGGAAACAAGTAAGGTCACCTTGAGAGGATTGTTCTCATTGTTGACATAGTGAAAATCCAAGAGAATTGTTCTTGGTCCAAGAGGATTGTTCTTGGTTTTGGTAGTTCTTGTTTAAGTTTACCAACTATAAGGAAATCTCTTTCATGTTGAAAGGGGACTAGAGTACTCTCGGACTGTGAGGGGAACTAGGATATATCGCTTGTGTCTCTTTATTTTTCTGCACTTTACTCTTTCATAAACTCACCATAAACCAGAAAAATAATATCCATCATCACTAAAACCCGAAAATTTTTAAAGTACCTAATTCACCCCCCCTCTTAGGCGCACTTCGTATTTACAATTGGTATCAGAGTAGGTTATAGGTAGCCTGTTCCTAAAAGATCCATAATGGCTTCCTTAAATCAAAATCCCGTTTTCAGATATGGTGGTAGTAACAACAAGCCTCCTCTATTTTGTGGTGAATATTTTTACTTCTGGAAAATACGCATGAAGGTACATCTAGAAGCACAAGGAGAAGAAATATGAGATATTGTCGAGAATGGTTCATTTATTCCTATAACCGTGATCAATGGTGCTGGATCATCAAAGCCTAAAACTTCATGGGATGAAGATGATAAGAAAAGGCCCTCTATGATAAAAAGGAAATCAATCTTCTTCAAGGTGCACTTAGCATGGATGAATTCTTCCATGTCTCGGCATGCAAAACGGAGAAAGAAATATGGGATACCTTGATATAAACTCATGAAGGAACTATTGAAGTTAAAAGATCAAGACTAAATACTTTGAGTCAAGAATATGAGTTATTTCGAATGCATCCCGGAGAAACAATCCTTGACTTGCAAAAGAGATTCGTGCACTTGACAAATCATCTATGTGCTCTTGGTAAGACTTTGACAAATGATGAACTAAATCTGAAAGTACTTAGATCCTTAACTAGGGAATGACAACCAAAGGTAACGACAATTTCGGAAAAGAAAAGTCTTTCTTAAATGACTTCTGCAACGTTGTTTGGAAAACTTCAAGAATATAAAACGGAACTCGGAAGACTTGAAAACATGAAAATCAAGAGAAGAAATCCAAGAATATTGCCTTAAAGATTGATTCTAAGGAAGTTGAAAAGGAAGAAAATCCGAAAGAAGATGAAAATTTCATGCTTCTTGTTAAAAGGCTTGGTAAGTTCTTTGGTAGAAATGACAAATCCCTTTCTCATGCAAAAATAAAGAAACAATTTAAGAAAAGGGAATCTTCCACATCAACACAAGAAGTCACATGTTATGAATGCGGTAAGCAAGGTCATATCGAGCCGGATTGTCCAAAACTCTCCAAGAAAGGTGGTTACAAAGGCAAAAAGAAATTTAAGAACAAAAAGGCCTATTTTACATGGGAGGATAATGAAATAAGTTCTTCGTCCGATTCCGATAGTGATGAAAGTGCAAATATAGCATTGATAGCCTCACACCATTCCAATAATGAAGATGATGAGGTTATTAATGAATTTTCTCTTTTTGATAGTGATGCACAAGGTGCTATAGATGAACTATTAAATGAATGCAAAATTCTGTATAAAACTATTTCATCTCAAAAGAAACAAATTTCATCTTTAGAAGAAAAATGTGAAACTATGGAAAAAGATTTCAAAGATGAAAAACAAAAATTAAGTGATGAACAAAAACAAAATTTTGTATGCAAAAATTCCGAATTACTCTCTTTCCAAATTGTCCAATTAAAAAGAGTTATTGAAAGATATGAAAAAGGTCAAATTGGATTGGAAGGTGTTCTTAGCCAACAAAGATATTCCAATGATAAAAGTGGACTTGGATATTCAAAGTTTTCAAAACCAAGTTATAATAAAACTATCTTTGTTATGGCCAGTGATCAATCATCCAAAGAGAAAGTGAACAAACCTAAAGTGGTTCATCATTATTCTAAAAAGAAAACATTTCCTAAGAAGAAATCTTACCCTTCTAGATATAAAAGTAAATTTGAACTTACTTGTTTTTATTGTGGTATTAAAGGCCACACACCTAATGCTTGCTATGTTAGAAACTTTAATGTGGCAAGTGGGTCTTATGTGTGGGTAAAGAAAGGTACTAATTATGAAGGACCCAAAGCAACTTGGGTACCTAACAAAACCTAATTTGTTTTGTAGGTATGCTTGAAGACCACATGCAATCTTTGGTATCTTGATAGTTGTTATTCAAAGCATATGACGAGATACATAAACCAATTTTCAAATCTAGTGCTAAAGGCCAAGGGTTTTGTCACTTATGGAGACAATAATAAGGGATGAATTCTTGGAAAAGGCAAAGTTGGTGCTCCACCTTTCACATTCATTGAAGATGTTCTTTATGTTGAAGGACTAAAGCACAATCTTCTAAGAATTAACCAACTACGTGAAAAAGGCCTCAAGATCAAGTTCACCAAAGATGAATGCTTGATAGAAGACGAAATCACACATGAGGTTATACTTAAAGGTAAAAGAATTAATAATATATTTATGATTTCCCTTGATGATCCATCTTTGAAGGTAAAATGTCTCATGGCGAACAACGATGATTCATGGCTTTGGCACAAAAGAATTGCTCATATTCATATGGAACACTTGAATAAATTAATCAAGCATTTTCTTGTCATTGGGTTGCATAAGAGAAATTTTGTTAAAGATAGACTTTGTGATGCTTGTCAAAAATGGAAACAAATAAAATCAACTTTCAAATCTAAGAATGTGGTGTCTACTACAAGACCACTACAGTTGTTGCATATGAGCTTATTTGGTCCATCAAGAACAAGAAGTTTCAGAGGTAATGTATATGCTTTGGTTATTATTGACGATTTCTCTAGATATACTTGGACATTCTTTTTAGTTCAGAAAAGTGATACATTCAAGGCTTTCAAGAAGTATGCTAAACAAATTCAAAATGAGAAATCTCTAACAATTTCCTCCATAAGAAGTGATCATGGAAGAGAATTTTAAAACGCTCTCTTTGGAGAATTTTGTGGAGAACATGGAATATCTCACAACTTCTCGGCACCAAGGACTCCTCAACAAAATGGAGTGGTGGAAATAAATAATAGGTCTCTTGTAGAGCTTTCAAGAATGATGCTTAGCAATTCAAATCTTCCAAAATATTTTTGGGCGAATGCGGTGAGCACGACATGTTTTGTTAGCAATAGAGTTAACATAAGACCAATCTTGAAGAAAACTCCATATGAACTTTTCAAAGGGAGAAAATCAAACACTGCCTTCTTTCACATTTTCGATTGCAAATGCTTTGTCCTAAATAACAACAAAGATAACCTTGGTAAGTTTGATGAAAAATCCGATGAAGTGTTTGTCTATGTGCTCGCTTTTAAGCAAATCCAAAGGAATCACATCTCATGGCGGTAAAACGGATCATGAAGTATCTCAAAGGAACAACAAATGTTGGATTATGGTATCCTAAAGGTAGTGTTTTCAATTTAGTTAGTTACTCTGACGCGAATTATGAAGGTTGTAAAACTGATAGAAAAAGCACAAGTGGTACTTGTCACATCCTTGAAAATGCATTAGTATCATGGGCTTGTAAGAAACAAGCATGTGATGCTCTTAGCACGGACGAAGAAGAATATATTGCAGCGGGTAGTAGTTGTGCTCAAATATTATGGCTTAAGCAACAACTTCGTGACTACGGACTCGATCTAGGATGCATTCCTCTTCGGTGCGACAATAAAAGTGCAATAAACTTTACAAAGAATCCGGTCATGCACTCAAGAACCAAAGACATCGACATACGACATCACTTTCTTCGGGATCATGTACTTCAAGGAGATGTCGAGGTCACATTTGTAGATACTCATAATCAACTTGCCGATATCTTCACTAAAACTCTGGCAAAAGAACCATTTTACAAGATTCGACGAGAACTTGGCATTCTTGATGAACACGACGTATAAGGTGCTTTATGTCCTTTTTATGCTTTCACATACTTGTCTTAACTTGGTTATATGTAAAAATTCATGATTATATGATGCCTTTAAATGCTATATATGTTAAGTGTTGTTAAAATTTAAGAAAAATGTGTTTTTGGTCATTTTTTGTTGATGCAAATTGATTGCTCACTGTATGTTTTATTTTTTGACCTTTCTGTTTTTAGTGCAAATAGATTGCACCATAGTGCAAATCGATGCACACTGTTCGTTTCAATTTTCTGTTGGTTCTATTTTGTGTGCAAATCGATTTGCACCTGTATGCAAATCGATTGCACATGCTATAAATTGCTTTCTTGACAGGCTTTTATGTTGATCAGAACTTATCTCTCTCTCATATTCTCAAGTTCACCTCCACTATTGACAAATCAATTAAATATCATTGACTATATAAAAACCCACTCATCACTATCCACTCACATATCCTATCCAAATTCATCTCATCAAATATCAACTTCTCAAAATCTACCAAACACTAAATTCAGAAAAACACCTTCCTCATGGCATCCAGACAAAAACGAAAAGTGTCAGCTACAGAGAAAGGAAAGAAGAAAGTTGCTTCATCTTCTGCAGAAAATCCATTAATCTCAACTCTCACTGATGTTCCAGAAACAAGGTTCAAAATGGTTTTTCAAAGGAAGATAGTGTCCACTCTAAAATATGGTATGCTATCATCTTTCCCTCGGAAATGCTTTACTTTTGCGAATGATTTGACTGCATATGGATTGGAACCACTGATTTCATCATTTAGTCCATACTACCTATTGTACCCAAAAATTTTCCCTCTCATATTCCTCAAGACATTGCAAGAAAAATCTCCAAGTTGCTCAAGTTTGCTCAAGAGTTGGTCAGACAAGCTATCTCCTAAGGCAGTCAACCCCAAATTAGGGTTTTGTGTTGTATCAATATCCTTGAGTGCAAATGACCTCAAGTTCTCCCCAAGGTCCTAATATGATCTCAAGATCATCCATGTCAAATTTCAAGCCTTGCAGAGGAAGTTTGCTCAGTCAATTGCTCAAAGGGTCCAAAAATCGACTGTGCTAGGGCAAAAGTCAACTGTGACCTACATACAGTCAAACTTCAAGATTTTTTTGTCAAAATTCTAATTTTTAAATATATTTCATCATTTGATCAAGGGTTGATCATGATTCATCAAGGATTGCTCAAAATTCATCAAGACTCAAAAGTTGTTAAATTAGGGTTTTGTAGGAAAAGTCAACTCAACTTTGACCAAGCATAACTTTCTCATACTTTATGAGGAATGACCCTTCCAAAGATCATTTTGAATAGGATGCAATTTCCTACAATCCATCTTCATACCCCAAGATCAATAAATGCACTCACAAAAAGTTACAAATTTGGACATTATAGGTCATTTTTGAAAATCAACAAAAACACCTTTTTTGCCAAAGCTCATAACTTGAGCATGGAATATCAAAATGCGATGAGGCCAAAAGGGTTGGTTAGAGGACATCTCAAGCTTTCTGAAAAGTCAAAGAACACTTCCAAACATTCAAAATTGAAGAAGTTATGCATTATTGAAGTTGAACTTTTTTGCAAAATTGCCAAAAGTCAACTATCCCCAAAACTTCAAATTTTGTCAAATGGGCCCATTCTTTTCCACTTGATTTGAGTTTGCATCATTTCCCATGTTCCCTAGCTTCAACCATGTTTCCACATCTCATTGTTATTATTTAATTTGATTTTCATTTAAATTTATTCATTTTAAATCAAATAAAATCACATAAAATCAAAAATGTTAATAACCAAAGATTTTTTGTTGATTATAGGCTTCAATGGACAGCTAGCACATCTCCAAACTCGTATCAAGGCATAAGTGTACAAGAAGATATGATTTGAATCAAATTTGGAAGGTTTTAAATGGAGATCAAATCAAATTCATGTGCATTGATATGGAGAGATTTGGACCATGATTCTTACCCTAATGCAGTACACATTACATAAGGAGGCTAAACACACGAAAACAAGGGTTTAAAACTGTTGGAGGAGGCAGAACAAAAGTGCAAAAATTCACAAAAAAGTGAGAGATCAAAATCCAGGTTAGAGGCAGTTTCAGGACGCGAGACTTGTTCCAATCGCTTCCTGGGCATTCACACAAGCCATTCCAACCAAAACCAAGCATTTTCAGACTCCCAAACGCACTGTAAGTCTCACGTAACACAACTCTGTTCTTGATTTCAATTTGAAGCATTCTGGCATCCATTGAACAAACTAATGGTACATTCGTGATCACAAGAACATGTTTAAACTTTTTGCATTGTTTAATTTCATTTATGTGCTCTGTATGAAGAAACACCATTGCTAGGGTTTGGCTCGTGGTTTTGGGGGTTTTTGTTTCAGGCACAATTGAGACACAAGAAGAACATGGTCTTGATCAGGAGGCCATGACGAGTCAAACCATGTTCTTGGAATAGATTTATATGGCCTGGAGAGAATTTTGGAATAGGCATGCACTTTTAGCTGCAGATTTAAATCTGCAGGTATTTGTTTTACAGGTCTGGGGACAGGGATGAATTCGTGTCATCCGTCCATTGGCCAATTCAAATAATTTTGCGCTTTTTTTGTTTTGCTGGCAATGATTTTGTTTTCATATATTATTATTAGTATAGATTATAATAACAACTAAAGCAGTGTGGTGTAGTGGCAAAGCGAGCAATGTATCTCCTTCAGGACCTGGGTTCGAGTCCCAGGTCCCCCACTTTCTCAATAATTTTTCTTTTCAGGTTATCACATGCATACGCTGGCTTGCAGTACACCATAGTCCTTCATCCACTCAAGCGCCAGATGGCCAAAGGCCATATCTGGTGGTAAAAAAGCTGGAGGTCCACCATGAGCCAAGTCCACGCGTCCATACTGGATCACAAAAGTAAAAAAGGCCAACATTTTTGGGCCTACATAATTGTTTCTCATACCCTCAAACCAGGCCCAACACCCCTCTCTCTTCTATTTATTTTATTTTGTTTTATTAATTGTTTTATTTTATTTATTTAATTTTCTAACCAATCACAAAATTCTGTTTTATTAAATAAAATCACAAAAAAATATTTTTTATTTTCAATTAAATTTTTAACTTTTATTTTTTCTTAATAAATACTAATTAATTAATTAGTTTTTTTTAATTCTAGAAAACTCTAACTTATTTTTGTAAATAATTAAAATTGATTAGATTTAATTAGGTTTTAACGACTAATTCAATACTTTTGTTTTTTTTCTCAAAATAACAAAAATCCAAAAATATGTCTTAATTTATTTTTTTCATTAATTAAATTATTAACTTAATTTAGGAATTTAATTTAGGTTTAATTTGTTTTCCTTAAATAAAAACAACAAAAACCAAAAAAAGATATCTTCTTTAACCAAAAGGGTCAAAACCCTAAATTCGCACTCGATCTAATTTCTCGCACGCGTTACTTATTTTTATCCAATAATTTACCTGTTTCCGGATTGTAATAGTTAAATAGGACATTTAATTATTTTTATCGCTTTATTTTATTTTTCAAAGGGTTTGTCTTTGGCGATGTAAATACCCGACGCCTTGTAATTTGATTTCCGCATTTTAATTCCTGCAAATTATAACTTCTAGATGTTTGATAATAGGGTTTGCATGACAAGACTGAATGTTAATCTTAAAATCAAATTAGATCACCTTTAACATGTACAAAGATAAAAAATAACTGAAAACGACACACTCGCACATGCGCACTCTTAGGGTACACCCCACTTGGTTGCGTTCGTACGCGGTCATTGAATATAGGTTGTTTTAGAGGTCGCCCTCTTGTCTAAAAGATCATAGTTGCCTCGGAAAGGTTGCCTCGGACATTATTGCCTCAAACAAATGATCTAAGACATTAGGGTTACCGCTAAGGCGTCCTAACATTGCTTTGGTGACCGTAAGTCCCTCATTCGAATTGACCCTTAAAACTCCAACGACGGTGCTACCTACTCATTCATAGTGGGATAGCATTGTCTAAAGGACATTAGCATAGAACGATTCCTTTTTCGAGTAGGTAGATGGTTCTTAGATACTTGCTCTTTCAAAAAACAAAACTTTTCACACTTACACTCC
This sequence comes from Vicia faba, assembly GCA_948472305.1. Lineage (NCBI taxonomy): Eukaryota > Viridiplantae > Streptophyta > Magnoliopsida > Fabales > Fabaceae > Vicia > Vicia faba. The sequence continues at coordinate 993,997,309 of OX451739.1, read as the reverse complement.
TTTTTCGAACAAAGTTTTCAAAAACACTTCATACGCTCTTGAGGACAGAAGCAAGAGTTAAATCGAAGTTTTCAAAACAATTTTTTTTTTTCAAACCCACAAGCACAAAGAAAACAAATTTTGAAAACAATTGAGCAAGTACCTAAGAGCCCGTGGATAACCACGGATAGAAAGGGTGCTAACACCTTCCCTTTCTATAATCTACCCCCCGAACCCGAGAAATATCTCGAAAAAGGAATTTTTCTGTGCTTTTTCTTTTCCTTGTTGGATAAAATAAAAGTCGGTGGCGACTCTTGCTTACCGCGACATTTTGCAAAAACAAACGCAAAATGCAAACCAGCATTCCAAAAAACAGTCAGTTCTTCCCACTGTATTACAGAACTGGCGACTCTGCTGGGGAATATTATAAGTGGGGTGTACCTTAGGAATAGTTCATAATGTTTTCAATTGCTTGACTTGTATGCTTTTATATTTGTGGGTTTGAATCGGAGTTACTATAGATCCTAACCCGGATCTAGGGGATACCCTTTAGGTAAGTAGCAATAAACTGTGAGGGAACTGTACGGCGTAGACCGATACGGTTGAAGCAGTAGCTACGTTGGTGTGGCACTTTAGTTTGTACCGATATCCCTTGTGGCGCAACGAGGAGAATATGGGTCTTCTAAGGGGTCATTAAGCACCAACTGACCTTATCACCTATAATTGACCAACTTGGCCATAGAACAGTAGCAGTATGCTACACTCATTGAGACCAAACTCTCGCGATGATTCCGACCACAAGAAAAGTTTGCTAAATTGGAATTATGACCGATCGAGGGTGGTCAGTGATATTGAGATCCTCTAGAACCCGATTACTATTTCTAGGACATGTTTGAACCAACTGAACTGAAAGAGGGTAGTACATAAACTCCTTGCCATCCTGAAATCTAAGGGCTATCTGTGTGACTTGTGTGCCCTTACCATGTTTGCTATTTGTGGATACTTGTGATGTGTTTCTATCATGACATCATGCATCATGACATTGCATGCATCTTGCATTGGACTAACCCATTTCAAAGACAGAGGGGATTCATCTTTGTTCTGTTTTGTAGGTCATGGCACCCATGCGTAGAAACACTATTCGGATCAACTTTGTCCAGGTTCCCACTCAGCTTAAAGAATTGGTTGCAAAGATTTCAGATACTTCCTCCTTTATCAGAAGACATGGGCACCTCCTCGGTTTGGTCACCTCCAAGATGGATGAACAAATGATGAGTGTTTTAGTCCGGTTCTTTGATCCACTGTACCACTGCTTTACTTTTCTGGACTACCAGTTGGTCCCTACCTTGGAAGAGTTCTCTGATCTACTTGGCATCTCTATTCTGGAGCAGACCCCGTTCACAAGTTGGGAGAAAGTCCTTAGGCCGAAAGAGATTGCTTCAGCCCTCCATCTGACAAAGGATGAGGTAATGTCTAATTGGGAAACTCGGAGCGAGACAAAAGGCTTATTGACTAAATTCTTGGTTGGTAAGGCTAATCAGTTCTGGGACAGTCTAGACTTCCAGGCATTTGAAGACATTCTGGCTCTTCTCATATATGGTTTGGTGTTGTTTCCTAACTCAGATTCTTTCATCGACGTGAATGCAGTGAAAATTTTCATGTCCGGTAATCCTGTGCCCACTCTCTTGGGTGATATTTTGCACTCTCTTTATGCCCGTACTGCTCGGAAATGGGGAACCCTTATGTGAAGTGCACCATTGCTGGCGAGGTGGTTTATTTCTCACCTCCCCAAATCAATTTTGAAGAACAAGGAGGGCATGGGTTGGGCCTACAGGATTATGTCCCTCTCTCACATGGACATCATTTGGACTATTAAGGGAATGGAAGATGTGGCTATTATTGATCGCTGTAGGGAATACCCCAATGTCCCACTGCTAGGAACCCATGGAGGAATCACCTATAATCCGTGTTTGGCCTTACGTCAATTTGGGCGAGCTAGGAGGGAAGGACCTCATGAGTTGCTGATGCCGAGCATTGTCTTTGACTTTCAAGGGGATAGTGACGAGCAATGCCGCAGGTTCATACGAGCTTGGGTTAGAGTACACAGGTCTGATCCGCACGAGCTAGGTGTGAAGACTTCTCTTCTGATGGAGCCATATCTCCGATGGGTTCGAATCTGGGCCCAAAAGCTGGGAATGCCGTACGAAGCCGTCTTGCCTATAATTGTTGAGGTTGCTGATGAAGAAGGGGTTCCTCCTACCATCCTCCATCCATACATGCCTACTGACATTGGGGCATTAAAGAGATCTTGGATGCAGCTGAGAGAAGAGCAGGATACTTACAGAGAAAAGTATCACGAGCAAGAGCAGAAGATTCAAAAGTTGACAAGGCAATTGGAGAATGAAAAGATCCTCAATGACTATGTCCACACCGACAGGAAACGACCACGGGAGCACTGATTGTCTTTTTGATTATTTCTAGTTTTGATTTACTTTTCAGTTTTTCTTTCTTGTAACGCCTTAAAGGCATTTGTTGAACAATTAAATTTCAAGTTTATCTAATAAAAGTGTGTTTCATTGTGGTTTACGAATTTGAATCCCTAAAGTCTTTGAAATCATATCATGCGCATATCATTCCCATGCACCTCATAACAGGTACCCTTATAGGTTTTTCTCATCTTCTTTGCTGTTTATTTCAGCATGATGTCTTCTTAAACATTACCTGAACAAGCAATCAAGGCTCTGCAAGCCCAGAACGCCCAGTTCCAGGAATTGTTCATGAACCTGGCTAAGGGTCAGCAAGATCTGAAGGCCCTTATCTTGAAAGAGAAGAAGAAGAAGAATAAGAAGACGGTCCTATTTAATATGGGTCACAGATTCAGAAACGATTTGCGAGAAGAGGTTGATTTGACCCACTCATCTGGAGGGGGAGATAATCAGGAAGAAAGGAGGGCTCCTAGCCCTGTGGTTTCAGACAACGAGACTAACTTTGACGAAGACCAGTATCCTCCTACTAAGGATAGATATAAACAGCTTGAAGACCGTTTGAGCGTGATGGAGGTTCAGAAAGTGCCTGGTTTGGACTTTGGAGACTTGGGTCTGTCATCTGGGGTGGTAATTCCCCACAAGTTTAAAGCACCAATCTTTTCTAAATACGACGGGGTTTCTTGCCCAAAACTGCACCTCCGTTCGTATGTTAGAAAGATTCAGCCATACACCACTGACAAGAATCTCTGGATCCACTTATTTCAAGACAGTCTTTCAGGGACTCAGCTTGAATGGTTTTACCAGCTGGAAGGAGCTAGTATCTGTAATTGGGAGGATTTGGCTGCTGCTTTCTACAAGCAGTACTAATACAATGCCAACCTCGCTCCTACGCGTACCCAACTTCAGGGTATGTCAATGGGTGCGGGCAAAGGTTTCAAAGACTACGCTCAGAAGTGGAGGGACCTTGCTGGAAGAGTGCAACCTCCCTTGGCTGATAAGGAGCTAGTGGATATGTTTTTAGGGACCTTGTCTGGTCTGTATTTCAACCATCTGATTGGGAGTTCTTCGTCCGGATTTATAGAGATGATTATGACCGGGGAAAGGATTGAGGCCGGTATCAAATCCGGTAAAATACAGAAGGGTGCTTCGTCTAGTACCGAAAAGAAGCCTTTTAAGAAGGAGTCAAGTGCTGTTTACAGTTCAAAGAATCATAACAGACCTGAATGCCGCCAAGCAATCAATGCGGTGGTTATATCAAGACCTGCTGTTGCTCCTCAGCGCAACAATCAGTAAAGGGCCGAGAGGCCGCAAAGACAATTCACTCAGCTCAACATGACTTTATCCCAAATTCTGCCGCAGTTATTAAAGACCAATCTGGTGATTCCAAGAGAGGCCCCGAAGAATCCAAATACAACATCACCGATGTACGATCCGAATGCCCGCTGTGCTTTTCACTCTGATAGCCTGGGGCATGATACGGATAACTGCTAGGTCTTGAAGAATAAGGTACATGACTTAATTGATGCTAAGGAGATTGAGTTCGAAGCGCCTGAGAGGCTTAATGTTGTGACTGCTCCTATGCCCAAGCATGGGGTGAATGCTGTAGATGAAGACTCGTTTGTGGTTTCTGTGAAAGACATCGTTACTCCATTGATGACTGTGAAGAAGAACCTTCTGTTAGCCAGTTTATTTCTGGGTTGCGACGAAGGTTGTCGTATGTGTTCCGTCCTACCTACCGGTTGCCATCTTTTGAAGTCAGGTGTCCAACTCTTGATGGATAATAAAGAAATTCTGTTTGAGAAGACTTTTGTTCCTTTGGTTCCTACTGAAGAAGTTGCTATAATCACCATTTTCGACAATTCTTCCAAGGCTTCCTCGAGAAAGCCTGTTAGAATTACATTTGTTCCAAGAATCGCTCCCTTGATCATCACCATTCCTGGGCCTATCCCCTATACATCAAATAAATGTGTCCCATGGCACTACGGGGCTGACGTATATTATCACGGAGTTAAATAAGATTTGAATGCTAGATAGGCTGATACTGACGTCAGCAATATTATTGGATCTAGTAAAGCCACCCGCAGCGGAAGACTTTTCTCCCCTGAGATCTCTGCACCAACTGTTCGGAGGCCTGTTGTTATTACACCTGCCAGTGTACCTGCTACTATTCATGTTCAAGTCCCAATTCATACCCCTGTTGCCGAGGTATCTGACGCTCGGGGCAAAGGGACCACCGGTGAGCCTGCCCAGACGGAGGCACCAAAGAATATTACTGTTGAAGCCTCTAGACAAGAGATGGAGGAAATTTTGAAGATCATCAAAAAGAGCGACTATAATGTAGTTGAGCAGCTGGGGCAAACCCCGTCCAAAATATCTATGTTATCTCTGTTGCTATGCTCATAAGCCCATGCCAAGGATCTGATTGCTTTCCTGAAGACTGCGCACGTACCGCAAGAAACATCAGCTAATCAGTTTAAATATTACGCGGCTAGTCTGACAGCTGATAATGGGTTGGGTTTCTCCAACGCCGACTTGACTGCTAAGGGGAAGAATCACAATGACGCTATGCATGTCTCCATTGAATGCATGGGAACTACTCTAGCTCATATATTGGTGGATACTGGGTCCTTATTGAATGTTTTACCAAAAAAGGCACTAGACCGGTTAGACTGTGAAGGGTTGGAGCTGAAGCCGAGTAACATTGTGGTCAGGGCCTTTGACGGGTCCAAGAGAATGGTACACGGAGAAGTGGATATTCTGATTAAGGTTGGTTCTCAGGTTTTCACATCTACATTCTATGTGATGGATATTCGGCCATCTTATTCTTATTTGCTGGGTCGTCCGTCGATCCACAAAGCTGGGGCAGTAACCTCAACGCTCCACTAGAAGCTAAAGTACCCGGTGAAAGGGAAAATTGTGACAATACAAGGAGAGGTGGAGTACATGGTGAGTCACCTCAACTCTTTCCGATATGTAGAGATGGATGGGGAGTTCATTGAGACCCCGTTTCAACATTTTGAAGAGGTTCCCCAGACGCTGGTGTTTCACCCCAAAATTTTCCCTCTCATATTTCCCAAGACAATGCAAGAATAATCTCCAAGTGGCTCAAGATTGCTCAAGAGTTAGACAGTCAAGCTATCTCCTAAGGCAGTCAACCTCAAATTAGGGTTTTGTGTTGCATCAAGGTCCTTGCATACAAATGTCCTCAAGTGCTCCCAAATGTCCTAATATGTTCTCAAGTTCATCCATGTCAAATTTCAAGCCTTGCAGATGAAGTTTGCTCAGTCAATTGCTCAAAGGGTCCAAAAATCGACTTTGCTAGGGCAAAAGTCAACTGTGACCTACAAATAGTCAAACTTCAAGATTTTTTGTCAACATTCTAATTTTGAAGGATATTTCATCATTTGATCAAGGGTTGATCATGATTCATCAAGGATTGCTCAAAATTCATCAAGACTCAAAAGTTGCTAAATTAGGGTTTTGTAGGAAAAGTCAACTCAACTTTGACCAAGCATAACTTTTTCATACTTCATGAGAAATGACCCATCAAAATATCATTTTGAAGAGGATGCAATTTCCTACAATCCATCTTCATACCCCAAGATCAATAAATGCACTCACAAAAAGTTACAAATTTGGACATTATAGGTCATTTTTGAAAATCAACAAAAACACCTTTTTTGCCAAAGCTTATAACTTGAGCATGGAATATCAAAATGCGATGAGACAAAAAGGGTTGGTTAGAGGACACCTCAAGCTTTCTAAAAAGTCCAAGAACACTTCCAAAAGTTCAAAATTGAAGAAGTTATGCATTGTTGAAGTTGGGCATTTTTGCAAAATTGCCAAAAGTCAACTATCCCCAAAACTTCAAATTTTGTCAAATGGGCCCATTCTTTTCCACTTGATTTGATCTTGTCACACTACACACGTGTCCTAGCTTCATCCTTGTGACTATTTATCAATTTTATTATTTAATTTGATTTTTTTAATGAATTATTTCATTTTAAATCAATTTAAATCAAATAAAATCCAAACATTGATTATTTGATCTCCTTTTGGCTATTTCAGGACCTAATCATCATCATAAAGTGAATCAAATTCGTATCATACATTCCATGTGCAAAAAGATTGGATTTTTGGCAAAATTGGAAGGTTATCAATGGAGGATCAAATAAAATCTCCAAACATCAATGTGCAAAGATTCAAGACCCAAAAGTTGACCTAATGCATTGCTTATTACATATACAAGTGAAAGGCACACGAATTTAGGGTTAGAGGCTGCAGATTCATCAAAAGCAAAACTTGGAAAATTGCCAAAAAATGTGAAACTGAAATCGTGCATAGAGGCCAATTCAGAAGCAAATCTCCACACTAATCCATTGCTGGGCAATCATTGAAGCGAAACCAATCCCAGGTCCCCCAAATGCATATTATTATTTTTCTTCAGGTATTCCAGCGCGTTTCAGGAGTTGTGGTTCACCATACACCATCACCCAATCATCTGCCAGATGGCCCCAGGCCAGATCTGATGGTCCAGAATGAAGGCCCATGGTGGGATCAAGTCAAAGGGCGCGTGGAGAATCAGAAAGTCAAACGAGGCCTGCATGTTAATGGGCCACAAATTGCTAATCTCACCCCCTGATCAGGCCCATAACCTCCTAACCCTTTCTCTTTTTTTTTTTTATTTCTTTTAATTAATTATTGTTATTTTTTAATTACTAATCAACCAATTAAAACTTTTTCTTAATAAAATTAAAACCAAAAAACATTTTCTTAATTAAATTAATTTCCAACATTTTTATTTTTGTTAATAAATATTAATTGAATTAATTTAGTTTAATTAGAAAATAACTTTAATATCTTTTGCAATAATTAAAATTAATTTAGATAATTAGGTTTTACTAACTTTGATCAAATTTATTTTATTAAATATCAAAAACCCAAAAATATTTTTATTAATTAATTAGATTATTAATTTAATAGTTAACCTAATTTAATTTCCTCCATAAATTCAAAATAACCAAAAAAATCTTTTCTTTAATAAAATGGGTCAAAACCCTAAGAACTCGCCCGATTTAATTTCCGCACGCGATTTACTTTCTTTTGTTTCAATATTGTATCTGTTTCCCGGAATGTAATAGTTTAATAGGACTTTAAATATTTTTACCGCTTTATTTATTTTCCGCATTTTAATTTCAAGGGTTGCTTTTGGCGATGTAAATACCCGACGCCTTGTAATAGTTAGTTTAATTTCCGCAACTTATAAATTGTTAGATGTTTGGTAATAGGGAATGCATGACAAGATCAAATGTTTAAACCTAAAATCAACATAGATAACCATTGACATGTACAAAGATAAAATTAACCGAAACAACACACTCGCACATGCGCACTCTTAGGGTACACCTCGCTTGGTCGCCTTCGAACGTGGTCATTAAGTATAGGAAGTTTTAGAGGTCGCCCTCTTGTCCAAAGATCATAGTTGCCTCAAAACGGTTGCCTCAGAAAAATGATCTAAGACATTAGGGTTACCGCTAAGGCGTCCTAACATTGCTTTAGTGACCACACGTCCCTTAATCGAATTGACCCTTAAACTCCAACGACGATGCTACCTACTCATCAATAGTGGGCTAGCATTGTCTAAAGGACATTAGTACAAATTGATTCCTTTTTCGAGTAGGTAGATGGTTCTTAAGTACTTGCTCTTTCAAAACAAAAACTTTTCGCACTTACGCCTTTCAAACAAAAACTCTTTTCAAACCCACAAACACAAAGAAAAGCAAAATTTGAAAACACTTTGAGCAAGTACCTAAGAGCCCGTGGATAACCACGGATAGAAAGGGTGCTAACACCTTCCCTTTCTATAATCTACCCCCCGAACCCGAGAAATATCTCAAAAGGAATTTTTCTGTGCTTTTTTCCTTTCCTTGTTGGATAAAATAAAAGACGGTGGCGACTCTTGCTTAGCGCGACATTTTGCGAAAACAAACGCAAACGCGAACCAGCATTCCAAAACAGTCAGTTCTCTCCCACCGTATCACAGAACTGGCGACTCTGCTAGGGACGCTTAATTAAGTGGGGTGTACCTTAGGAATAGTTCGTAATGTTTTCAATTGTTTGCTTTGTATGCTTTATATTTGTGGGCTTGTATCGGAGTTACTATAGATCCTAACCCGGATCTGGGGGACACCTTTTAGGTAAGTAGCAATAAACTGTGAGGGAACTGTACGACGTAGACCGACACGGTTGAAGCAGTAGCTACGTTGGTGTGGCACTTTAGATTGTACCGACATCCCTTGTGTTGGAACGAGGAGAATATGGGTCATCTAAGGGGTCATTAAGCACCAACTGACCTTAGAACCTTTAAATTGACCAACTTGGCCATAGAACAGTAGAAGTATGCTACGCTCATTGAGACTAAACTCTCGCGATGATTCCGGCCGCAAGAAAAGGTTGCTAAATTGGAATTATGACCGATTGAGGGTAGTCAGTGATATTGAGATCCTCTAGAACCCGGTTACTATTTTTAGGACAGGTTTAAACCAACTGAACTGAAAGAGGGTAGTACCTAGACTCCTTTCCAGCCTGAAATCTAAGGGCTCTCTGTGTGACTTGTGTGCCTTTACCATGTTTGCTATTTGTGGATACTTGTGATGTGCTTTCTATCATGACATCATGACATCATAACATTGCATACATCTTGCATTGGACTAATTTATTTCAAAGACATAAGGGATTCATCTTTGTTCTGTTTTGTAGGTCATGATGCCTATGCGTAGGAATACCATCCGGATCAACTTTGTCCAGGTTCCCACTGTGCTTAAGGAATTAGTTGCAAAGATGCCTGATACTACCTCCTTCATCAGAAGACATGGGTATCTTCTCAGTTTGGTCACCTCCAAATTGGACGAGCAGATGATGAGTGTTTTGGTCCAATTCTATGATCCGCTGTACCATTGCTTTACTTTCCAGGACTACCAGTTGGTTCCCACTTTAGAAGAGTTCTCTGATCTGCTCGGTATCTCTATTCTGGAGAAGACCCCGTTTACTGGTTGGGAGAAGATCCTTAGGCCAGAAGAGACTGCTTCAGCCCTTCATATGACCAAGGATGAGGTAATGGCTAATTGGGAGACTAGAAGTGAAGCAAAGGGCTTTCTGACTAAGTTCTTGGTTGGTAAGGCTAACTATTTCTGGGATAGTCTAGACTTCAAGGCATTCGAAGATATTCTGGCTCTTCTGATATATGGCTTGGTATTGTTTCCGAACCCTGACTCTTTTGTTAATGTGAATGCGGCGAAAATCTTCATCTCTCGTAATCTTGTACCCACTCTCTTGGGTGACATCCTTCATCAGCTTTATGCCCGTACTGCCCGAAAGCGGGGAACCTTGATGTGCTGTGCTCCATTATTGGCGAGGTGGTTTATTTCACACCTCCCCAAATCAGTGCTGAAGAACAAAGAAGGCATGGGCTGGGCTTATAGGGTTATGTCTCTCTCTCATAATGACATCATTTGGACTCTTAAAGGTATGGACGAGGTAGCCGTTATTGATCGCTGTGGAGAGTACCCCAATGTTCCATTGATAGGAACCCATGGAGGAATTTCTTATAATCCATGCTTGGCCTTACGTCAGTTTGGGCGAGCCAGAAGAGAAGGACCTCATGAGCTGCTAATGCCTAGTATCATCTTTGATTTTCAAGGGGATAGCGACGAACAGCGCCGCAAATTCATAAGGGCTTGGGATAGAGTTCACAGATCTGATCCACATGAGCTGGGCCCAAAGACTTCTCTTCTAATGGAGCCATATCTCAGATGGGTTCGTATCCGTGCCCAAAAGCTAGGTATGCCGTATGAAGTTGTCCTGCCTATCATTGTTGAAGTTGCTAATGAAGAGGGGGTTCTTCCTACCATCCTCCATCCTTACATGCCCACTGACATTGGGGAACTAAAAAGGTCTTGGATGCAACTGAGAGAAGAACAGGATGCTTACCGAGAAAAGTTCAACGAGCAAGAGCAGAAGATCCAGAAGTTAACTAGGCAGCTGGAGAACGAGCGGATTCTCAATGACTATGTTCGCACCGATAAGAAGAGACCATGTGAGCATTGATTGTCCTTTGTTTATTTCCTTTCCAGTTCTATTTGCTTTTCAGTATTTCCTTTCTTGTAACGCCTTAAGGGCAATTTGTTGAACAATTTGAATTTCAAAGTTTATCTAATAAAAGTGTGTTTCCCTTTTTGTTTACAAATTTGAATCTCCCGATTGTCTTTGAAATCATGTCATACGCATTTCATCCCATGCACTTCATAACAGGTACCTATTACAGGTCACTTATCTTCTTCGCTGTTTATTTCAGCGCTCATCATGTCTGCTGAACCATCAACTGAGCAAGCAATCAAGGCCCTACAGGCCCAGAATGCCCAATTCCAAGAGCTGTTCATGAATCTAGCTAAGGGTCAGCAAGATCTGAAAACCCTGATTCTGAAAGAGAAGAAGAAGAAGAAGAAGAGGACAGTCCTATTTAACACAGGTCACAGGTTTGGAAACAGGCTACGGGATGAAGTTAATTTGACCACCTCATCTGGAGGGAAAGATAGTCAAGAGGAAAGAAGGGCTCCTAGCCCTGTGGTCTCAGACAACGAGACGGACTTCGACGAAGACCAGTATCCTCCTGCTGAGGATATATACAAACAACTAGAAGACCGGTTGAGTGCGATAGAAGTTCAGAAGGTGCCTGGTCTGGACTTTGGTGATCTGGGTCTATCATATGGGGTGGTAATTCCCCACAAATTCAAGGCACCAGCCTTTGCTAAGTATGACAAAGTTTCTTGTCCGAAGCTGCACCTCTGGTCATATGTAAGGAAGATACATCCGTACACCGCTGATAAGAACCTATGGATCCACTTCTTTTAAGACAGTCTCTCAGGGACTCAGCTTGAATGGTTCTACCAGTTGGACGGAGCCAGTATTCGCAGTTGGGAGGATTTGGCTACTGCTTTCTACAGGCAGTACCAGTACAATTCCGACCTCGCTCCCACGCGTACCCAACTCCAGGGTATGTCTATGGGAACGGGCGAAGGTTTCAAAGATTATGCTCAGAAGTGGAGGGACCTCGCCGGAAGAGTGCAGCCACCCTTGGCTGATCGGGAGCTTGTGGATATGTTTCTGGGGACCTTGTCTGGTCCATTCTTCAACCACCTGATTGGAAGCTCTTCGTCTGGGTTTATAGAGCTAATTATGACCGGTGAGAGGATTGAGGCTGGTAAGATACAAAAGGGCGCTTCATCAAGCACCGAGAAGAAGCCTTTTAAGAAGGAGTCCAATGCTGTCTACAGTTCGAGAAACCAGAATAGACCTGAACGCCGCCAAGCTGTTAATGCGGTTATTATTTCAAGACCTGCTGGTGCTCCTCAGCACAACAATCAACAAAAGGACGAGATACCTCGAAGGCAATTCACCCGTCTCAGCATGACTTTATCTCAGATTCTGCCACAGTTATTGAAAACCAACCTAGTGATTCCAAGGGAAGCCCCGAAGAATCCAAATACAACATCACCGAAGTATAACCCTAATGCCCGCTGTGCCTTTCACTCTGATAGCCCGGGGCATAATACAGATGATTGTTGGTCTTTAAAGAATAAGATACAAGACTTAATTGATGCCAAGGAGATTGAGTTCGAAGCGCCCGAAAAACCTAATGTTGTGACTGCTCCTATGCCCAAGCATGGAGTGAATGCTATAGATGAAAACTCATTTGTGGTTTCTGTGAACGACATTGTTACCCCTTTGATGACTGTGAAGAAGAACCTTTTGCTAGCCGGTTTATTTCCAGGCTGTGACGAAGGTTGCCGTATGTGTTCTGTTCTACCTACCGGTTGCCATCTTTTGAAGTCAGGTGTCCAACGCCTGATGGATAATAAGGAGATCCTGTTTGAGAAGACTGTTGTTCCTTTAGTTCATACTAAAGAAGTTGCTATTATCACCATTTTCGATAATTCTTCCAAGGCTCCCTCGAGGAAGCCTGTTAGAATTACATTTGTTCCGAGAATCGCACCATTGATCATCACTGTTCCTGGGCCTATCCCCTACACCTCTGATAAAGTTGTCCCTTGGCACTACGGGGCCGATGTTTATTTTCATGGAATTAAACAAGAGTTGGATGCTGATACTGACGTTAGCAATATTGTTGGACCTATTAAAGTAATCCGCAGTGGAAGACTTTTCTCACCTGATATCTCTCCACCAACTGCCCAAAAACCTGTTGTTATTACACCTGCCAGTGTACCTACTACTATTCCAGTTCCAGTTCCTATTCTTACCCCTGTCGCCGAGTCCTCTGACGCTCGGGGAAAAGGGACCACTGATGAGCCTTCCCGGACGGAGGCACCAAAGACGATTACTGTTGAAGCTTCTAAACAAGAGATGGAAGAGATTCTGAAAATCATCAAAAAGAGTGACTACAATGTAGTTGAGCAGCTGAGGCAAACCCCGTCCAAGATTTCTATGTTGTCACTGTTGCTATGCTCAGAGGCCCATGCCAAGGCTCTGATTACAATTCTGAAGACTGCACACGTACCACAAGAGACATCAGCCGATCAGTTTAAAGATTGCATGGCCAATCTGACTGCTGATAATGGGTTGGGTTTCTATGACACCGACTTGACTACTAAAGGGAATAATCACAATGATGCCCTGCATGTCTCCATTGAATGCAGGGGCACTACTCTTGCTCATGTATTAGTGGATACTGGCTCCTCATTGAACGTTTTACCTAAGAAAGCTCTAGACTGGTTGGACTGTGAAGAGTTGGAGTTGAAACCAAGCAACATTGTCGTCAGGGCCTTTGATGGGTCTAAGAGAATGGTGCATGGAGAAGTGGATATCCCGATTAAGGTCGGTTCTCAGGTTTTCAACTCTACATTCTATGTGATGGACATTCGGCCATCTTATTCTTGTTTGCTGGGTCGTCTGTGGATCCACAAAGCTAGGGCTGTAACCTCAACGCTCCACCAGAAGCTGAAGTACCCAGTGAAAGGGAAGATTGTGACAGTACAAGGGGAGGAAGAGTACATGGTGAGCCACCTCACCTCTTTCCGATATGTAGAGATGGATGGGAGTTCATTGAGACCCCATTTCAGCATTTTGAAGAGGTTCTCCAGACACTGGCATCAACTGAGACTGTTGTTGAAGATTCTCCTATGAAGATGGCTTCCTTCAAGAATGCCCGGGCTGTTGTCGAGAAAGGTGGGTGTGAGAATTGGGGCCGACTCCCTGATTTTACACAGAAGACTAACAAGTTTGGTTTGGGTTTCACTGTAGAAGCTCAAAAGGCTGTTCGGAATGCACAGATCAGAAGACCTCCCGTATTCATCAGCAACTCAGGAGTGAATGCCATTGAAGACGATGTGGAAGAGTCTGAGTTCGACAGTTGGATCTATCCTACGACCGACAGTGGACCAAGCAACTGGATAGCAAATGACTTCATCCCTATTTATTTTGTTACCCAGTAATGAAACTTTTTGTTTTGAATATGTAACAGACAATGTTTTAAACTCTATGGCCCGGTGTCTTACCCGGGGCACCATGGCTTCATTTGTGAGGGCTTTATGTGTGTCATTTTCATATATCATTAATAAAAGCATTGGACGTTCTTGCATTTCAAATTTTGCGCTCCTTGTTTTTCTTTATTATATATTGCAAAACAGCTATTTTACACACACTCACATATACAGGTCTACATCCACTCTAGATCTCACTGGTAACGGCTCAGCTACTGCCAGTTATGACTTCGAAAATCCGATCAACTTAGCCGAAGACGAAGGTGAAGATGATTGCGAAGTGCCTGGTGAGCTTGCAAGACTGCTACTTCAGGAAGAGAGGGTTATTCATCCGCACGAAGAGCCGGTGGAATCAGTAAATCTGGGTACAGAAGAGGACAAGAAAGAGGTCAGGATCGGTGCAAATCTGGAGCTTAGTTTGAAGCAACGGTTGATTCAGATGCTGCTTGAATATGTTGAGATATTTGCCTGGTCTTATGAAGATATGCATGGTTTGGATACCGATATTGTGGTTCACCGTCTGCCTACCAAGAAAGACTGTCCTCCAGTGAAATAGAAGGTCCGACGGATGCGCCCAGAGATGTCTGAGAAAATCAAGGCTGAGGCCGGTTTTCTAGCAGTTACTTCTTACCCACAGTGGGTGGAAAATGTGGTTCCTGTGTCGAAGAAGGATGGTAAGGTTCGAATGTGTGTTGACTATATGGATCTGAACAGGGCGAGCCCCAAGGATGACTTCCCTCTACCTCATATTGATGTTCTGGTTGACAACACCGCTTAGCATAAAGTCTTCTCCTTTATGGATGGTTTCTCCGGTTATAATCAGATTAAAATGGCTCCCGAAGACATGGAGAAGACAACCTTTGTTACCCAATGGGGTACCTTTTGCTACAAGGTCATGCCTTTTGGATTGAAAAATGCTGGGGCAACGTATCAGCGCGCCATGGTCGCTTTGTTCCAAGACATGATCCCTCATGAGATTGAAGTATACGTCGATGATATGATTGCAAGGTCCCAAACTGAGGAAGAACACCTTGACCACCTTCAGAAGTTATTTGACAGGTTGAAGTTGTACAAGCTGAGATTAAACCCGAACAAGTGCACCTTCGGGGTGAGATCTGGTAAGCTGCTGGGCTTCGTCGTAAGCGATAAAGGTATTCAAGTGGATACGGCAAAGGTGAAAGCCATACAAGAGATGCCAGCTCCCTAAACAGAGAAAGAAGTCAGAGGCTTTCTGGGACGACTGAACTACATTGCCCGATTCATCTCGCACCTGACTGCTACTTGTGAGCCAATCTTCAAGCTACTGAAGAAAGATCAAGTAGTACGTTGGAACGATGAATGTCAGGCCGCTTTCGAAAGGATCAAAGAGTATCTCCAAGAGCCACCCATTCTGATGCCTCCAGTTTAAGGGAGACCTTTGATCTTATACTTGACAGTGCTCGACAACTCAATGGGGTGTGTGCTGGGTCAGCATGATGAGTCTGGCCGAAAAGAGCATGCTATTTATTACCTTAGCAAAAAGTTTACCGACTGCGAGACCCGATACTCGTTGCTCGAGAAAACTTGTTGCGCTTTGGCATGGGCTGCTCGCCGGCTGAGACAGTATATGCTGACCCACACTACTCTGTTGATATCTAAGATGGATCCAATCAAGTATATCTTCGAGAAGCTTGCCTTGTCCGGAAGAATAAAAAGATGGCAGATGATCTTGAATGAGTATGACATACAATACACGACCCAAAAGGCAATCAAAGGAAGTGTGTTGGCAGACCATTTGGCACATCAGGCAGTGGATGATTACCAGTCTATGAACTTTGAATTTCCGGATGAGAGTATCATGATAGTGACTGACTGTGAGACACCTGGACCGAATGAAGAACCTGAGGAGGGATCCCTATGGTCTATGTACTTTGATGGAGCTTCAAACGCTTTGGGCAATGGCATTGACGCCGTGATCAAATCTCCCAAAGGCTCTCATACTCTGTTCACCGCCCGACTATGTTTCAACTGCACCAACAATATGGCGGAGTATGAGGCGTGCATCATGGGTCTTCGAGCAGTAATTGACCTAAGATTAAGTTTCTAAGTGTCTTCGGAGATTCCGCTCTCGTGATCAGTCAGATCAAAGGCGAGTGGGATATGAAACACCCAAACCTTATTCCTTACAAGGAGTATGTATTAACGTTGCTTCCCCATTTCGAGGAGATAACCTTTGAACACTTCCCTAGAGAGGAGAATCAGTTGGCGGACGCGCTGGCTACGATGTCTTCTATGTTCAAGGTCAATTGGGACAACGAAGCTCCTCGGATTATCATTGATATATTGGACGAACCTGCACATTGTTATGACATTGAGACTGAAGAGGTAACATAAAAGCCCTGGTTTCATGAGGTGAAGAGGTATCTTGAAGCTCAGGAATACCCCAAGGGTGCATCTGTTAATGACAAGAAGTTTCTAAGAAGGTTCGCGGCAAAGTTTTTCATCAGCAATGGTATTCTTTACAAGCGTAACCATGATTCGACCTTACTGCGATGTGTGGATAAGAATGAGGCAGAAAGGATCATGGAAGATTTACATGAAGGCGCTTTTGGAACTCATTCCAGTGGACATACCATGGCAAAGAAAATCCTTCGGGCAGGATATTATTGGTCCACTATGGAAGCCGACTGTTATCAGCATTCTCGGACATGTCACAAGTGCCAAGTCTATGCTGATAAGGTGCACATACCTCCAGTTCCTCTAAATGTCTTGACGGCACCTTGGCCTTTTGCAATATGGGGTATTGATATGATCGGCGAGATCAGACCTACGGCATCCAACGGGCATCGTTTCATCCTGGTAGCGATTGATTACTTTACGAAGTGGATTGAAGCAGCTTCCTTTACTACTGTAACCAAGAACGTCGTGGCACAGTTTATTTGGCATAATCTGATCTGTCGATACGGTGTACCAGAGAGGATCATTACGGACAATGGTATAAATCTCAATGATAAGATGATTACTGAGCTCTACAAGCAATTCAAGATACAACATCATAACTCTTCTCCCTACCGGCCGAAGATGAATGGGGCTGTCGAAGCGGCTAATAAGAACATTAAGAAGATTGTGCAGAAGATGACAGTGACATACAAAGACTGGTACGAAATGTTACTGTTTGCTCTTCATGGGTACCGTACCTCAGCACGGACGTCAACAGGGGCAACACCCTACTCCTTGGTATATGGCATGGAGGCAGTCTTGCCCATTAAAGTTCAGATACCCTGTCTTCGGATCATGAAGGATGCAGGTTTGAGTGAAGATGACTGGATTCAGACCCGGCTTGATCAGCTGAACCTAATCGACAAAAAGAGACTTACTGCTATTTGTCATGGTCAGACGTATAAAAAACGGATGATCAAGGCATTTAACAAGAAAGTCAGACGACAAGAGTATCAAGTTGGGGACCTGGTTATTAAGCGCATCATACTACCTCAAGGTGATCCCAGGGGCAAATGGACCCCTACTTACGAAGGGCCATTTGTGGTTAAGAACATTTTCTCAGGAGGAGCTATGATTCTAACCACCATGGATGGTGACGACCTTCCTCACCCCGTCAATGCAGTCATAGTGAAAAGATACTACGCATAATCGAAGACCCGCTAGGTTGACTGGCCTAGGCAAAAATAAGGGCTTCCCGGCGAACCAAAAGGGTTCGGGAAAAAATAAGGGATGAAAATAAAAAAAATCTGTACACCCGGCAAGTAGAAAACCTGAAAAGGCGACTTGGGCAAAAAAGGGTATCCCGGTGGACTGAAAACCCGAAAGGGCGGTCCAGGCAAAAATTAGGGATCAAAGCGTAACACTATGTCTCATTGGATCACCTTGCATCCAGACTTCGGTATCAATTATCAAGCTCGGACGACACTAATTAATCTGATCTACCTTCAACCAAGTAGCAAAATGATGAGATGCTCGAGGACATAAAGGCAATAGCAGAGTTGGAACCCAGTGGGATTATTCACATAGCTGTTTTGTTTAGTTTTTCACAAATTGTGTAAATTCTATTATTCGGCGGTGTTCTCTTACTAGGACGCCATCCTCTTGTACAAAGAACGCCTATTTTACAGGCCAAACTTCAAAATCAATACAATTCATTTTTCAAAGAAATTTCAAACTGTTTTTCTTAATCCGTTTTGTTTTGCAAAGAACGTCCAATGTTCATTTTTGATATATGCATTTGACATTAATTGCTGCTCATAAATACTTACATGCGAAACGAAAGACAAATTACTGGTAATATCAGAAACAGGGGCAATAGAATTGTCCAAGCTGTATAGTTGCTCTGTCCACTAGGTACAAAGGTAGGTCCAACTGAAAAATATGGTTAAGATACCTTCACTCCCCGCAGATTAAGACAGTAACGTTAGCTCTCCCAGATGAGACTTACAACTGTGAAAAATCAGCAATGCTTTCCCTAAGCAGAGTTTATCTACCATCAACACTAAAAAGGCTTGATATCCCCGACAGTCTTAATATTCCCCAGCGGAGTATAAGAATGTTCCCCGGCAGAATACAAGATACCCCCAGTGGAGTTAAAATTTTCCCAGCGCAATTTGAAAAAAGCTTCCCCAACGGAGTCGACGCATCATCCCTAGTAGACTCTAGAAGTTTATCCCCAGCGGAGTACAAAATAAATCTCCACAGCCGAATTCAAAGGATTATCCCCACAAAAGCCTAACAGGGTTATCCCCAGCAAGTCGCAACTGAAAGATCATCCCCAGCGAAGTTCTTTCCTTTCACAAACAGGAATTCAATCCTCAACAGATTCAATATCACCAGCAACGATAATTCATCCTGACAGAATTTATCAGTGGAATTCTCAGCAGAACATCTCTTCCCCACAGAGTAATCTCCTCATCAGTTTATTCCCCAATGGAGTTATCTTCTCCTGCAGGTTTATTCTCACAATCATCTTCGTTCCTCATTCCCAGCGAAAACGAAGAATTCAACTCTATTCTCCAGCAGCTGTCTGGGATTTATTTTCCCCAGCTAGAAACATTACATTTCCATACATCATGATGCATACATATACACATCATATAACACAATCTCATTTATGTTAAGAACATCATTGCTTGATCCATATCATGCATTGCATATGACTGACCTTTATCTTTCAGGAAAGATGCAGTTAAGTTCTCACCTATATCAAAAACCTCCTCTGATTTAGTTAGATCGTTGCGAAGATCTCCCTGATTCGTATTCCAGTTGAAGTTATTCTGGTGATACGGTGGGAGAACTGACTAGTGTTTTGCGTTTGTTTTCGCAAATGTTTCGGTTGAGCAAGAGTCGCCACCGACTTTTTATTTTATCCTAAGGAAAGGTTTAAAAAGCACAGCAAAAACCTTTGAGATTTTTTCTTGGGTTCGGGGAGTAGATTATAGAAGGGGAAGGTATTAGCACCCCTTCTATCCATGGTTATCCATGGGCTCTTAGGTACTTGCTTAGATCAACTTGCCTTGGTTTTCAATTGTTTGAAATGGTGCTTTGTGTGTGGTTTTGAAAAAGGTTTTGAAAAAGATGCCTTGTATAGGCTACCCTTGTAACAATTCTTTACTCGAATGTTTTACAAAAGGTGTTTGTCTTTTTGAAAAGATGTTTCAAGGTTTTTTGAAAGTTTGTTTTTGAAAGTGTTTGTGAAGTGGGTTTTGAAATAAGGCAAGTGTTTTCTTGGAAAGTTGACAAGTACTTAAGAGTTCATCTACCCTAAAGTTTTCTCAAAGATTTTTGTTATGTTTTAAACCTTTTGACAATTTTGTTCCACCATTGCATTTGGTGGACAATCTTGTTTTAGGAGATTAAAGGGACGGGCGCGGGTCATCGTTTAGACCATAGTTGCAATAGTGTTAAATGTCTTTGGGCAATTTTCTTTAAAAGGGACTTGATCATTCATTTAGGCAACATTTTGTGGGACTATGATCATTTGATTGTTTGTTTTTACCCAAAGAAATTCAACATACAATATGGCCCAATTATTTGAAGGCAACAAAGTGGAATGCCCTAGGGGTGCAAGTGTGAAATGTGTTGTCCATTTTTCATGCTCATTTATCTTGTATTAGGTCCAACTATTTTGTTCATTTTTATTCGCATACAAAACCCTAATTCTAGCATAGTATGTTTAGAAAGCGATAAAGTGCGAAATTTAAATTCCTACGCTATTACATCACAATAATATAGGGAGGGGGGGTACAATGTTCAAACGGGGAGATATTTTGACAAGAAATTGAATCTAAGCTATTACATCATTTGTTTTGAGTATTTACAATATTAACAATTGTATAAATAAATGGAAATTGAAATAAATATGCAAAAATGTAAAAAAGGAATTTTCATGTGTATATAAAAAAAAAAGAATATTATTTATGTCAAGTAAATAAAAAAATGAGAAAAGAATTATTTTTTGGAATATTTTCATATTTAGGGTAAAACCCTAATTCTATTAAATAAAACATACCATTTATTTATTATGAACAAATATTTATCTATATATACCAAAAATAAAATAAAATGAGGTATTTGTCCAAAATGTATTTTTTTATATTAAATATTAATAAGAAAAATAAAAGGGGTATATATTTTGTATTTATCCTAAATATATTAATGAACATATGTATATATGTATTATTTTAAATATGTATTATATATATATAAATAATAATAATATTTAATATTTTAGAAAATAGTATTTTTTATATAAATATTTTCAGAAGGTAAAAATAGAATAAAAATGAAAATAAATGTGTTTTTACATATTTCTTAATATTTTTAACAAAATGTATACATTCCTTTATTTATGTATAAATTAGAAGAAAATCAAATAAATACCTAATAAATTAAAAAATGGTGAGGAAAAATATTTTTTTGTTTTTAATATTATTAACAAAAATAAATAAGTCAGAAATAAAAAAGAAAAGTCAAAAAATCAAGCAAATGGACAAAATGGGCTCAGGGGGTGCAATATCAAAAATATGGTGTGAATAAGAAAATAACACAGGCCCAGCCCACGTAGCATCTTCTTCAACCTTCAGCCAAAAATGTCTCAAAAACGCGCGCTTGTAACAGGGATTCAAACATCCTGATTCTTTGAGCTTTTGCACAAACTTTCAACACAAAAAATGTCAAGCATGGAATCACGATTTCAAACATATAAAGAACATCTCCTAACTCTCAGAAATGAGAGAGAATTTTAACAACCCCAAATCTTGACCTAAGTTTTCTGCCATTTTTAAACCTTAAATTCTCTCAACTCAGGCAAAAGAAATGAAAAGTAAAAGAATGTACATGTTCAGTGGCATGAATAGGACATTGTTTATTCACAAACTTAAGGCTAATGATGCATAATAAGAGAGATACGAGTTCACCAAGATACCTGTTCAGCTGAAGTTCTATCTTGCAATGGGGGAGCTTTCAGTGCAAGGTGATGATTGGAAAAGCTTCCTTGAGGTCCAGGGATGCTATTCCAATGTTTACTTTGTCTTGATAGCTTCTGAATTGTGCTAGAGCACTTCACCTGCAAAACAAGAAACTAAAAATGGTGGAAGTGGTTAGAGGGATTACAGGTCGTGCTTCAGGTCATGGTTAGCTTGCATAGATGCTAGGGGATGTGTATGAACTGGTTTGGGCAAGAAAGCTTGAGAGAAATGGGAGATAGCACTCAAACGGCAGGCTTTGCCCTGTTTGTGCAGTTTGAGAGTGATTATGGCAATGGGAGTATTTGAGAGGTGCAAGGGTCGTGCAAAAGCTTGGTTCTGATCCTTGGAATGTGTTTGCAATATTTGCTTAAGGGTTTCTTGACTGATATGAGAGATGTGTTATGTTATGGCACTTTTCTTCACTCTTAAGCAAACAAAGGCAACTTGGTGTTTTAGGTCAGTAGGGGACCTCTAATCCTGCTGCAAAGCTTCTCTTGATCAGAGTAAATTGTTCATAATCTTGTGCCAATCAGATTTGCAATGTACTTGTTGGATTTGTAATTGGACATAAAGTGAACTTTTGCAAAAATGGATAGTTTGCTTTATCTATAAATGGATTAAACCTTCATGTAATGTTAGAACACAAAGAACATGGTCTTGGCACAAAGAATATGCATTAAATTTATGAGTGTAACTTGGTTTAAGGACCTGTAATCTAGCCTAAAGCATGCTGAGTTCAAATTGCAAGGTTATGGACATGTAACTTGGTCATGAACAAAGTGAGTTTTTGCCATATTGTGAAATTCGATTCTCCCTAACCATGAGGTTGTTTGAGAAGTTCTTGGACATTTTGGAAAGCTTGGAATGTGTACTACAATCCATCTTTGAAATGCAAATTGAAATTACAAGTGGAAGTGTATGGAAAATGGCCTTGAAGTGGGGTAGAAAACCTTGTCAAAATAGGTCAAATTTCACTAAGTTAAAAATGGTTTAGTGCCCTTATTCAAGAATTTGTAACTTGAGATACAAGCCTCAAATGGGAAAACTTTGTGAATCAAAGTTGTAGATTATGCAACAAGCTACAACTTTCATGTTTTGACTTTTATTTGAATCCAAATGGATCTTGGTGAAAAAGTGGGGCAAAGTTGGGAAAAAATTAGGGTTTTTCATAACTTAGAAAAATTCTAAGTTATGAAAAATTCTAATTTTTAACCATAATTTGCATTTTGTGATTTCTTGGTGAACAAGTTTCATGATTTGGCATGTTTTGATGAAAAATGAATCTTGACTCTTGATTTTGACCAAAAAGTCAAAGTTTGACTTTTCAGTATACAGTCAAAATTGATCAATTGACTGGGAAATTCAACTGTCAATCTTGTGTACTTGGGATCTTTTGAGCTTGTTGAGAATGTCAAGACAATTCCATGGGGTCCTTGAGTCCATATGTGAGCTTGGTTTGCCATTGGCTAGGTCAAACAGTCAAAAATTGCCTTTGTGCAGCCAAAACCCTAAAAATGACAATTTTGCCCTTGTGGTGATCTAATCAAATTTCTTGGGGAATTGTGATCCAAACTTGATCAAATGGTTCAAATGAGTTCATAATGTTGATGTGGGTCAAATTTCATGAGGTTTGACTGTCAATTGGCCACAGTTGACTTTTTCCCCAATGCAGTTGATTTCTAGGTCAACTGTCCAATTGACTGGGCAAAACTTGGAATCAAGACTTGAAACTTGATATGGGTAGACTTGGGAGTCCAATATGAAGCATAAAAGTCATCTTGGGCATTTTAGGTCAAAGCATCTTTGTGCAAACACAAACCCTAATTGGAGTCAACAGTGCAAGGAGAGGTCTTGAGCAGATGAAACCCTAACTGGATCTTGAGCTTCAAGGGCTTTGTGGTGAGAAATCAATGAGAAATGGGAGGGCAAATTTTGGGGTACAACATATTCCAATACTTTTGTCTGGTCCAGTTAAATCGATTCGAAGATTTTTCTGATGCCGATCCAGTCAAAGTTAATCCAAGACCTCCTCTGGTTCAGTTAGATCGCTACGAAGATCTCCCTGATTCATATTCCAGTTGAAGTTATTCCAAGGCTTTCGTATGGTCCAGTTAAATCGATTCGAAGATTTTTTTGATGCCGATCCAGTCAAAGTATATCCAAGACCTCCTCTGGTTCAATTAGATCACTGCGAAGATCTCCCTGATTCGTATTCCAGTTGAAGTTATTCCAAAACGTTTGTCTGGTCCAGTTAAATCGATTCGAAGATTTTTCTGATGCCGATCCAGTCAAAGTATATCCAAGACCTCCTCTGGTTCAGTTAGATCGTTGTGAAGATCTCCCTGATTCGTATTCCAGTTGAAGTTATTCCAAAACGTTTGTCTGGTCCAGTTAAATCGACTCGAAGATTTTTCTGATGCCGATCCAATCAAAGTATATCCAAGACCTCCTCTGGTTCAGTTAGATCGCTGCGAAGATCTCCCTGATTCGTATTCCAGTTGAAGTTATTCCAAGGCTTTCGTCTGGTCTAGTTAAATCGATTCGAAGATTTTTCTGATGCCGATCCAGTCAAAGTATATCCAAGACCTTCTCTGTTTCAGTCAGATCGACGATAAGATCTCCCTGATTCTTATTCCAGCCGAAGTTCAGACCATCTATCAACAATCTCCAAATGGCATCTGTAAGCCCATTCCCGACATCACAATGCTGATATCACTTCATGCGAGTGCAAATTTCTGGGCACTCTAGTGTTCAATCATCTTCCACCTTCGGATCACGAAAGGCCCGAAAGCCAATCTATATCCTCAGGTTTAAGAAAATTTAACAGGGGCAGCTGTTGCACCCCAAAATTTTCCCTCTCATATTTCCCAAAACATTGCAAGAATAATCTCCAAGTGGCTCAAGATTGCTCAAGAGTTAGACAGTCATGCTATCTCCTAAGGCAGTCAACCTCAAATTAGGGTTTTGTGTTGCATCAAGGTCCTTGAATCCAAATGACCTCAAGTAATCCCAAATGTCCTAATATTTTCTCAAGTTCATCCATGTCAAATTTCAAGCCTTGCAGAGGAAGTTTGCTCAGTCAATTGCTCAAAGGGTCCAAAAATCGACTGTGCTAGGGCAAAAGTCAACTGTGACCTACAAATAGTCAAACTTCAAGATTTTTTGTCAAAATTCTCATTTTGAAGGATATTTCATCATTTGATCAAGGGTTGATCATGATTCATCAAGGATTGCTCAAAATTCATCAAGACTCAAAAGTTGCTAAATTAGGGTTTTGCAGGAAAAGTCAACTCAACTTTGACCAAGCATAACTTTCTCATACTTCATGATAAATGACCCATACAAATCTCATTTTGAAGAGGATGAATTTTCCCACAATCCATATTCATACCCCAAGATCAATAAATGCACTCACAAAAAGTTACAAATTTGGACATTATAGGTCATTTTTGAAAGTCAACAAAAACACCTTTTTTTCCAAAGCTTATAACTTGAGCATGGAATATCAAAATGAGATGAGACAAAAAGGGTTGGTTAGAGGACGCCTCAAGCTTTCTAAAAAATCCAAGAACACTTCCAAAAGTTCAAAATTGAAGAAGTTATGCATTGTTGAAGTTGGGCATTTTTGCAAAATTGCCAAAAGTCAACTATCTCCAAAACTTCAAATTTTGTCAAATGGGCCCATTCTTTTCCACTTGATTTGATCTTGTCACACTACACACGTGACCTAGCTTCAGACTTGTGACCAATTATCAATTTTATTATTTAATTTGATTTTTTAATGAATTATTTCGTTTTAAATCAATTTAAATCAAATAAAATCCAAACATTGATTATTTGATCTCCTTTTGGCTATTTCAGGACCTAATCACCATCATAAAGTGAATCAAATTCGTATCATACATTCCATGTGCAAAAAGATTGGATTTTTTGCAAAATTGGAAGGTTATCAGTGGAGGATCAAATAAAATCTGCAAACATCAATGTGCAAAGATTCAAGACCCAAAAGTTGACCTAATGCATTGCTTATTACATATACAAGTGAAAGGCACACGAATTTAGGGTTAGAGGCTGCAGATTCATCAAAAGCAAAACTTGGAAAATTGCCAAAAAGTGTGAAATTGAAATCGTGCATAGAGGCCAATTCAGAAGCAAATCTCCACACTAATCTATTGCTGGGCAATCATTGAAGCGAAACCAATCCCAGGTCCCCCAAATGCATATTATTATTTTTCTTCAGGTATTCCAGCGTGTTTCAGGAGTTTTGGTTCACCATACACCGTCACCCAATCATCTGCCAGATGGCCCCAGGCCAGATCTGGTGGTCCAGAATGAAGGCCCATGGTGGGATCAAGTCAAAGGGCGCGTGGAGAATCAGAAAGTCAAACGAGGCCTGCATGTTAATGGGCCACAAATTGCTAATCTCACCCCCTGATCAGGCCCATAACCTCCTAACCCTTTCTCTTTTTTATTATTTCTTTTAATTAATTATTGTTATTTTTTAATTACTAACCAACCAATTAAAACTTTTTCTTAATAAAATTAAAACCAAAAAACATTTTCTTAATTAAATTAATTTCCAACATTTTTATTTTTGTTAATAAATATTAATTGAATTAATTTAGTTTAATTAGGAAATAACTTTAATATCTTTTGCAATAATTAAAATTAATTTAGATAATTAGGTTTTACTAACTTTGATCAAATTTATTTTATTAAATATCAAAAACCCAAAAATATTTTTATTAATTAATTAGCTTATTAATTTAATAGTTAACCTAATTTAATTTCCTCCATAAATTCAAAATAACCAAAAAAATCTTTTCTTTAATAAAAAGGGTCAAAACCCTAAGAACTCGCCCGATTTAATTTTCGCACGCGATTTACTTTCTTTTGTTTCAATATTGTATCTGTTTCCCGGAATGTAATAGTTTAATAGGACTTTAAATATTTTTACCGATTTATTTATTTTCCGCATTTTAATTTCAAGGGTTGCTTTTGGCGATGTAAATACCCGACGCCTTGTAATAGTTAGTTTAATTTCCGCAACTTATAAATTGTTAAATGTTTGGTAATAGGGAATGCATGACAAGATCAAATATTTAAACCTAAAATCAACATGGATAACCATTGACATGTACAAAGATAAAATTAACCGAAACAACACACTCGCACATGCGCACTCTTAGGGTACACCTCGCTTGGTTGCCTTCGAACGTGGTCATTAAGTATAGGAAGTTTTAGAGGTCACCCTCTTGTCCAAAGATCATAGTTGCCTCGAAACAGTTGCCTCGGAAAAATGATCTAAGACATTAGGGTTACCGCTAAGGCGTCCTAACATTGCTTTAGTGACCACACGTCCCTTAATCGAATTGACCCTTAAACTCCAACGACGATGCTACCTACTCATCAATAGTGGGCTAGCATTGTCTAAAGGAAATTAGTATAGATTGATTCCTTTTTCGAGTAGGTAGATGGTTCTTAAGTACTTGCTCTTTCAAAACAAAAACTTTTCGCACTTACACCTTTCAAATAAAAACTCTTTTCAAACCCACAAACACAAAGAAAAGCAAATTTTGAAAACACTTTGAGCAAGTACCTAAGAGCTCGTGGATAACCACAGATAGAAAGGGTGCTAACACCTTCCCTTTCTATAATCTTCCCCCCGAACCCGAGAAATATCTCAAAAAGGAATTTTTCTGTGCTTTTTTCCTTTCCTTGTTGGATAAAATAAAAGACGGTGGTGACTCTTGCTTACCGCGACATTTTGCAAAAACAAACGCAAACGCGAACCAGCATTCTAAAACAGTCAGTTCTCTCCCACCGTATCACAACTGACATCAACTGAAACAGTTATCGAAAATCCTCCAATGAAGATGGCTTCCTTCAAGGATGCCCGGGCTGTTGTTGAGAAAGGTGGGTGTGCAAATTGGGTCCAACTCCCTGATTTTGCACATTAGACTAACAAGTTTGGTTTGGGTTTCACTGTAGAAGCTCAAAGGGCTGTTCGGAGTGCATGGATCGGAAGACCTCCCCTGTTTATCAGCAATTCAGGAGTGAATGCCATTGAAGACGATGTTGAAGAGTTTGAGTTTGACAATTGGATCTACCTAACTACTGATGGTGGACTAAGCAATTGGACGGAAAAGGACTTCGTCCCAATTTATTTTATTACCCAGTAATGAGACTTTTTGTTTTGAATTTGTAACATATAATGTTTTAAACTTTACGGCCCAGTGTCTTACCCGGAGCACCGTGGTTTTGTTTGTGAGGGCTTTATGTGTGTCATCTACATATATCATTAATAAAAACATTTGACGTTTTCTTTCATTTCAAATTTTGCACTCCTTGTTTTTCTTTTTTATATTGCAAAATAGCTATTTTACACACACTCACATATACAGGTCTACATCCACTCTGGATCCCACTGATAACAACTCTGCTACTGCCGGTTATGACTTCGAAAGTCGTATCAACTTAGCCGAAGACGAAGGTGAAGATGATTGCGAAGTGCCTGGTGAACTTGCTAGACTGTTACTTCAGGAAGAGGGTTATTCAGCCCCATGAAGAGCCAGTGGAAACAGTGAATCTGGGTACAGGGGTAGACAAAAAAGAGGTCAAGATCAGTGCAAATCTGGAGTCTAGTGTTAAGCAACATTTGATTCAGATGCTGCGTGACTATGTTGAGATCTTTGCCTGGTCTTATGAAGATATGCCTGGTTTGGATACCGATATTGTGGTTCACCGTTTTCCTACCAAGGAAGACTGTCCTCCAGTAAAACAGAAAGTCCGCCGAATGCACCCGGAGATGTCTGAGAAAATCAAGGCTGAAGTGATGAAACAGTTTGATGCCGGTTTTCTAGCAGTTACTTCTTCCCCAAGTGGGTGGCCAATGTGGTTCCAGTGCCGAAGAAGGATGGTAAGGTTCGAATGTGTGTTGACTATAGGGATTTGAACAGGGAAAGCCCCAAGGATGATTTCCCTCTACCTCATATCGACGTTCTGGTTGACAACACCACACAACATAAGGTCTTCTCCTTTATGGATGGTTTCTCCGGTTATAATCAGATTAAGATGGCTCCCGAAGACATGGAGAAGACAACCTTTGTTACTCAATGGGGTACCTTTTTCTACAAAGTCATGCCTTTCGGGTTGAAGAATGCTGGGGCAACGTATCAGCGAGCCATGGTCGCTTTGTTCCATGACATGATCCATAATGAGATCGAGGTATACGTTGACAACATGATTGCAAGGTCACAGACAGAAGAAGAACATCTTGACCATCTTCAGAAGCTATTTGAAAGGTTGAAGTTGTACAAGCTGAGGTTAAACCCGAACAAGTGCACCTTCGGGGTGAGGACTGGTAAGCTGCTGGGTTTCGTCGTAAGCGATAAAGGTATTCAGGTAGATCCTACAAAGGTGAAGGCTATACAGAAAATGCCAGCTCCTCGAACAGAAAAAGAAGTCAGAGGATTTCTGGGACGCCTGAACTACATTGCCCGATTTATCTCACACCTGACTGCTACTTGTGAGCCAATCTTCAAGCTACTGAAGAAAGATCAAGTGGTAAGATGGAATGATGAATGTCAGGCCGCTTTCGAAAGGATCAAAGAATATCTCCAAGAGCCACCTATTCTGATGCCTCCAGTTGAAGGGAGATCTCTGATCCTATACTTGACAATACTCGATAACTCAATGGGGTGTGTGCTGGGGCAGCATGACGAGTCTGGCCGAAAAGAGCATGCTATTTACTACCTTAGCAAAAAGTTTATCGACTGCGAGACCCGATACTCGTTGCTTGAGAAAACTTGTTGCGCTTTGGCATGGGCTGCTCGCCGGCTGAGACAGTATATGCTGACTCACACTACTCTATTGATATCAAAGATAGATCCAATCAAGTATATCTTCGAGAAGCTTGCCTTGTCCGGAAGAATAGAAAGATGGCAGATGATATTGACTGAGTATGACATCCAGTACACGACCCAAAAGGCAATCAAGGGAAGTGTGTTGGCAGATCATTTGGCACATCAGGAAGTGGACGATTACCAGTCTATGAACTTTGAATTTCCAGATGAGAGTATCATGATAGTGATTGACTGCGAAGAACCTGGACCGGATGAAGGACCTGAGGAAGGATCCCGATGGTCTATGTACTTTGATGGAGCTTCAAACGCTTTGGGCAATGGCATTGGCGCCGTGATCATATCTCCTAAAGGCTCTCATACTCCGTTCACCGCCCGACTATGTTTCAACTGCACCAACAATATGGCGGAGTATGAAGCATGCATCATGGGTCTTCGAGCAGCAATTGACCTAATGATTAAGTTTCTAAGTGTTTTCGGAGATTCCGCTCTCGTGATCAGTCAGATCAAAGGCGAGTGGGATACGAAACACCCAAATCTTATTCCTTACAAGGAGTATGTATTGACGTTGCTTCCCCATTTCGAGGAAATAACCTTTGAACACTTCCCTAGAGAGGAGAATCAGTTAGCGGACGCGCTAGCTACGATGTCTTCTATGTTCAAAGTCAATTGGGACAATGAGGCTCCCTGAATCATCACTGAAAGGTTGGATGAACCTGCATATTACTGTGATATTGAGACTGAAGAGGCAACGGATAAACCCTGGTTTCATGAGGTGAAGAGGTATCTTGAAGCTCAGGAGTACCCCGAGGGTGCATCTGTTAATGACAAGAAGTTTCTGAGGAGGTTCGCGGCGAAGTTCTTCATCAGCAATGGTATTCTTTACAAGCGTAACCATGATTCGACCTTACTGCGTTGTGTGGATAAGAACGGAGCAGAATGGATCATGACAAAGTTACATGAAGGTACTTTTGGGACTCATTCCAGTGGATACACCATGGCAAAGAAAATCCTTCGGGCATGATATTTTTGGTCCACAATGGAAGCCAACTGTTATCAACATTCTCGGACCTGTCACAAGTGCCAAGTCTATGCTTATAAGGTGCACATACCTCCCGTACCTCTGAACGTCTTGACGGCTCCATGGCCTTTTGTAATGTGGGGCATTGACATGATTGGTGAGATCAGACCTACTGCGTCCAATGGGCATCGTTTCATCCTGGTGGCTATTGATTACTTTACGAAGTGGGTTGAAGCAGCTTCCTTTGCTACTGTAACCAAGAACTTCGTGACACGGTTCATTCGGCACAATCTGATTTGTCGATACGGTGTACCAGAGAGGATCATTACGGACAATGGTACAAATCTCAACAATAAGATGATCATCGAGCTCTGCAAGCAGTTCGAGATACAACATCACAACTCTTCTCCCTACTGGCCAAAGATGAATGGGGCTGTTGAAGCGGCAAATAAGAACATCAAGAAGATTGTGCAGAAGATGACAGTGACATACAAAGACTGGCACGAGATGTTACCATTCGCTCTTCATGGGTACCGTACCTCAGCACGGACGTCAGCAGGGGCAACACCCTATTCCTTGGCTTATGGCATGGAGGCCGTCTTGCCCATTGAAGTTCAGATACCCTCTCTTTGGATTATGAAGGATGCAGGTTTGAGCGAAGATGACTGGATTCAGACCCGACTTGATCAGCTGAATTTAATTAACGAAAAGAGACTTACTGCTATTTGTCATGGTCAAACGTATCAAAAACGGATGATCAAGGCATTTAACAAGAAAGTTAGACGACAAGAGTATCAAGTTGGGGATCTGGTGATCAAGCGCATTATCTTACCTCAAGGTGATCCCAGGGGCAAGTGGACCTCTACTTACAAAGGGCCATTTATGGTTAAGAACATTTTCTAGGGAGGAGCTATAATTCTAACCACCATGGATGGTGACGACCTTCCTCACCCCGTCAATGCAGACATAGTGAAAAGATACTACGCCTAATCAAAGACCCGCTAGGTTGACTGGCCTAGGCAAAAATAAGGGCTTCCCGGTGAACCAAAAGGGTTCGGGAAAAAATAAGGGATGAAAATGAAAAGATCTGTACACCCGTCAAGTCGAAAACCTGAAAAGGCGGCTTGGGCAAAAAAGGGTATCCCGGTGGACTGAAAACCCGAAAGGGCGGTCCAGGCAAAAATTAGGGATCAAAGCGTAACACTATGTCTCACTGGATTACCTTGCAACCAGACTTCAGTATCGACTATCAAGCTCGGACGACACTAATCAATCTGATCTACCTTCAACCAAGTAGCAAAGTGATGAGATGCTCGAGGATCTAAAGACAATAGTAGAGTTGGAACCCAGTGGGATTATTCACATAGCTGTTTTGTTTAGTTTTTCACAAATTGTGTAAATTCTATTATTCGGCGGCATTCTCTTACTAGGACGTCAACCTCTTGTACAAAAACGCCTATTTACAAGCCAAACTTCAAAATCAATACAATTCATTTTCAGAGAAAATTTCAAACTGTTTTTCCTTTTTCTGTTTTTTTTTGCAAAAAACATCCAATGTTCATTTTTGATATATGCATTTGACATTAATTGCTGCTCACGAATATTTACATGCAAAACAAAAGACGATTACTCGTAATATCAGGAACAGGGGCAATAAAATTTGTCCAAGATGTACAATTGCTCTATCCACCAGGTACAAAGGTAGATTTAGCTGAAGAATATGGCTAAGGTGCTTTCACTCTCCGCAGAGTAAGAAAAGACAATAATAATAGCTCTCCTCAGCTGAGACTTGCAACTGAGAATGAATCGGTAATATCCTCCCCAAGCAGAGTTTATCTACCATCAGCACTGAAAGGTCTTAATATTCCCCAAAGGAGTATAAGAATATTCCCCGGCAGAGTACAAGATATTCCCAGTAGAGTTTGAAATTTTTCCCGGCGCAGTTTGAAAAAGCTTCCCCAGTGGAGTTTGGAAAAAGCATCCCCAGTAGACTTTGGAACATTGTCCCCAGTAGAGCTCAAAGGGTTATCCCCATTAGAGTTTAAAAGGTTATCCCAAGTGAAGTCTCAACTGAAAGATCATCCCCTGCGGAGTTCTTTCCTTTCATAAACAAGAAATTTAAACCCCAACAGGATTCGGTATCACCAGCAACGGTAATTCATCCCCAGCGGAATTTTTCGGTGGAATCCTCAGCAGAGCAGCTCTTCCCCACAGAGTAATCTCCTCATCAGTTTATTCCCCAATGGAATTATCCTCTATCGCAGGTTTATTCTCACGATTATCTTCGTTCGCCATCCCCAGCGGAAACGAAGAATTCAACTCTTTTCTCCAGCAGCTATCCGGGATTTATTTTCCCCAGCTAAAAACATTACATTTCCATACATCATGACACATGCATATACGTATCATACAATACAATCTCATTTATTTTGAGAGCATCATTGCTTGATACATATCATGCATTGCATACTGCTAACCTCTACCTTTCAGGAAGGATGCAATTAAATTCTCATAAAATTCAAGGCTATGAAGATGTTTCCCCAAGTCGAACTACTGACCAGTTCTTAAATCTCAACCGAATTATCCTCAGTTAAATTACAGATAAGGTTCTAAATCTCGACAAAGTTCCTCCGTCGAATTACAGACGAGTTCCTAAATCTCAACAGAGTTTTCTCAGTTGAATTACGGGCGAGTTCTTAAATCTTGACGAATATGTTTCCCCTTCAGTTGAAGTATGGACAAGTTCTTAAAACTCAGCAGAGATGTTCTCTCAACTGAAGTACATGCAAGTTCCTAAACCTCAACAAAGATCAGACTTCCCCAGCGGAATCTTCTACAACAACAGGTATACAAGCTCTCGCTAAGGAATATCTTATGCGATCGACACCTCTCTAAATGGAATCTGTAAGCCCATTCCCGACATCACAAGGCTGATACCACTTCATGCGAGTGCAAATTTTTGGGCACTCTAGTGTTCAATCCTCTTCCACCTTTGGATCACGAAAGGCATGAAAGCCAATATACATCCTCAGGTGTAAGAAGATTGAACAGGGGCAGATGTTGTACCCCAAAATTTGCCCTCTCATATTCCTCAAGACATTGCAAGAAAAATCTCCAAGTTGCTCAAGTTTGCTCAAGAGTTGGTCAGACAAGCTATCTCCTAAGGCAGTCAACCCCAAATTAGGGTTTTGTGTTGTATCAAGATCCTTGAGTCCAAATGACCTCAAGTGCTTCCCAAGGTCCTAATATGCTCTCAAGATCATCCATTTCAAATTTCAAGCCTTGCAGAGGAAGTTTGCTCAGTCAATTGCTCAAAGGGTCCAAAAATCGACTGTGCTAGGGCAAAAGTCAACTGTGACCTACATACAGTCAAACTTCAAGATTTTTTGTCAACATTCTCATTTTGAAAGATATTTCATCATTTGATCAAGGGTTTTATCATGATTCATCAAGGATTGCTCAAAATTCATCAAGACTCAAAAGTTGATAAATTAGGGTTTTGTAGGAAAAGTCAACTCAACTTTGACCAAGCATAACTTTCTCATACTTTATGATAAATGACCCATACAAAGCTCATTTTGAATAGGATTCAATTTTCTACAATCCATCTTCATACCACAAGATCAAAAAATGCACTCACAAGAAGTTATGAATTTGGACGTTATAGGTCATTTTTGAAAGTCAACAAAAACACCTTTTTTGCCAAAGATTATAACTTGAGCATGGAATATCAAAATGAGATGATGACAAAAGGGTTGGTTATAGGACATCTCAAGCTTTCTAAAAAGTCCAAGAACACTTCCAAAAGTTCAAAATTGAAGAAGTTATGTATTGTTGAAGTTGGAATTTTTTGCAAAATTGCCAAAAGTCAACTATCCCTAAAACATCAAATTTTGTCAAATGGGCCCATTCTTTTCCACTTGATTTGAGTTTGCATCATTTCCCACGTGCCCTAGCTTCAGCCATGTGTCCATATCTCATTGTTATTATTTGATTTGATTTTTATTTGAATTTATTCATTTTAAATCAAATAAAATCACATAAAATCAAAAATGTTAATAACCAATGATTTTTTGTTGATTATAGGCTTCAATGGACAACTAGCACATCTCCAAACTCGTATCAAGGCATAAGTGTACAAGAAGATATGATTTGAATCAAATTTGTAAGGTTTTAAATGGAGATCAAATCAAATTCATATGCATTGATATGGAGAGATTTGGACCATGATTCTTACCCTAATGCAGTACACATTACATAAGGAAGCTAAACACACGAAAACAAGGGTTGAAAACTGTTGGAGGAGGCAGAAAAAAAGTGCAAAAATTCACAAAAAAGTGAGAGATCAAAATCCAGGTTAGAGGCAGTTTCAGGACGCGAGACTTGTTCCAATCGCTTCTTGGGCATTCACACAAGCCATTCCAACCAAAACCAAGTATTTTCAGACTCCCAAACGCACTGTAAGTCTCACGTAACACAACTCTGTTCTTGATTTCGATTTGAAGCATTCTGGCATCCATTGAACAAACTAATGGTACATTCGTGATCACAAGAACATGTTTAAACTTTTTGCATTGTTTAATTTCATTTATGTGCTCTGTATGAAGAAACACCATTGCTAGGGTTTGGCTCGGGGTTTTGGGGTTTTTTTTGTTTCAGGCATAATTGAGACACAAGAAGAAGATGGTCTTGATCAGGAGGCTATGACGAGTCAAACCATGTTCTTGGAATGGATTTATATGGCCTGGAGAGAATTTTGGAATAGGCCTGCGCTTTTAGCTACAGATTCAAATCCGCAGGTATTTTTTTTTACAGGTTTGAGGACAGGGATGAATTCTGTCATCCGTCCATTGGCCAATTCAAATAATTTTGCGCGTTTTTTTTATTTTGTTGGCAATGATTTTGTTTTCATATATTATTATTAGTATAGATTATAACAACAACTAAAGCAGTGTGGTGTAGTGGCAAAGCGAGCAATGTATCTCCTTCAGGACCTGGGTTCGAGTCCCAGGTCCCCCACTTTCTCAATAATTTTTCTTTTCAGGTTATCACATGCATACGTTGGCTTGCAGTACACAATAGTCCTTCATCTACTCAAGCTCCAGATGGCCAAAGGCCAGATCTGGTGGTCAAAAAGCTGGAGGTCCACCATGAGCCAAGTCCACGCGTCCACACTGGATCACAAAAGTCAAAAAGGCCAGCATTTTTGGGCCTACAGATTTGCTTCTCATACCCTCAAACCAGGCCCAACACCCCTCTCTCTTCTATTTATTTTATTTTGTTTTATAATTGTTTTATTTTATTTATTTAATTTTCTAACCAATCACACAATTCTGTTTTATTAAATAAAATCACAAAAAAATATTTTTTATTTTCAATTAAATTTTTAACTTTTATTTTTTCTTAATAAATACTAATTAATTAATTAGGTTTTTTTTTAATTCTAGAAAACTCTAACTTATTTTGTAAATAATTAAAATTAATTAGATTTAATTAGGTTTTAACCACTAATTCAATAATTTTATTTTCTTTCTCAAAATAACAAAAATCCAAAAATATGTCTTAATTTATTATTTTAATTAATTAAATTATTAACTTAATTTAGGAATTTAATTTAGGTTTAATTTCTTTTCCTTAAATAAAAACAACAAAAACCAAAAAAAGATGTCTTCTTTAACCAAAAGGGTTAAAACCCTAAATTCGCACTCGATCTAATTTCTCGCACGCGTCACTTATTTTTATCCAAAAATGTACCTGTTTCCGGATTGTAATAGTTAAATAGGACATTTAATTATTTTTATCGCTTTATTTTATTTTTCAAAGGGTTTGTCTTTGGCGATGTAAATACCCGACACCTTGTAATTTAATTTCCGCATTTTAATTCCTGCAAATTATAACTGCTAGATGTTTGATAATAGGGTTTGCATGACAAGACTGAATGTTAATCTTAAAATCAAATTAGATCACCTTTAACATGTACAAAGATAAAAAATAACTGAAAACGACACACTCGCACATGCGCACTCTTAGGGTACACCCCACTTGGTTGCCTTCGTACGCGGTCATTGAGTATAGGTTGTTTTAGAGGTCGCCCTCTTGTCTAAAAGATCATAGTTGCCTCAGAAAGGTTGCCTCGGACATTATTGCCTCAAACAAATGATCTAAGACATTAGGGTTATCGCTAAGGCGTCCTAACATTGCTTTGGTGACCGTAAGTCCCTCATTCGAAATGACCCTTAAAACTCCAACGATGGTGCTACCTACTCATTCATAGTGGGATAGAATTGTCTAAAGGACATTATCATAGAACGATTCCTTTTTCGAGTAGGTAGATGGTTCTTAGATACTTGTTCTTTCAAAAAACAAAACTTTTCACACTTACACTACTTTTTCGAACAAAGTTTTCAAAAACACTTCATACGCTCTTGAGGACAGAAGCATGAGTTAAATTGAAGTTTTCAAAACAAAAACTTTTTTCAAACCCACGAGCACAAAGAAAACAAATTTTGAAAACAATTGAGCAAGTACCTAAGAGCCCGTGGATAACCACGGATAGAAAGGGTGCTAACACCTTCCCTTTCTATAATCTACCCCCTGAACCCGAGAAATATCTCGAAAAAGGAATTTTTCTGTGCTTTTTTCCTTTCCTTGTTGGATAAAATAAAAGTCGGTGGCGACTCTTGCTTACCGCGACATTTTGCAAAAACAAACACAAAACGCAAACCAGCATTCCAAAAAACAGTCAGTTCTTCCCACCGTATTACACTACCCAGATCTAGTAAGAGTGTTCTTCAGTAATTTGGCTACTTACAAAGGCAAGTTTGTTACATATGTGTTGGGCACAAGAATTTCTCTAACCCCTGAAATTCTTGGTGAGATTCTATATATCCCTCATATTGGGAGCTCTTTGTATGATCCTGAAGACGAAACATGGGATGATTATAAGAAAAAGGATTTTTTTTACAGCATTGGCAGATTGAACGAAGCTGAATTCCGTGCTAAAAGAATTCGCAGTCTAGGAGGAGTCATTCCATCTAGAGACTCTTGGAATGCAGGTAACTTTTTTTATCGATGATAGGCTATTTCACTATTTCACGGTCTACATTATGTTTTCGCGGACTGGAAACCACTGCACTGTGACTGATTTAGAAATGCAACTGCTATACGCAAGGAAATGAGGTATAAGCGTCAACTGAGCATGGCTTATAATGACTCATATTCTAAGGTTTGATGTAAAGTCAAAATTCCTACCATATGCTTACTTTATTACTCTCATTATGGAAGAATTTGGAATTGATTTTTCCGGTTTTGAAAGAGTTGATATGGATCCAAATGGACACAAGATCTCAATTAAAAATGTTGATTCGAGAATGGGAGTTCACTACAATTCGGAAACAAAAACAATCACATACATTGGTGAAGATATGGTTGGTGACGAAGGAAACAATCAAGAGGAAGAAGGCGATGATGCTGCACCTCCTCCACCTACTGCTCCCTCTGGTCCAAGTAATCAAGATGTTATAGATTTTATGACTCAATAATTTGCTTCCATCAACACCAACATCAACCACCAGTGGAATGCCATCAATGACTCCATGGCATCTCAGATTAATGATTTTCGCTCAGATGTGAACCAACAATTTTCCTACCTCTACTCTCACTTTCACATGCCTCCATATGACCCTAATAGTCCTGCTGTACCTCCACCACAATACACAGAACCTCCATTACAACAACAATTCCCCAATCAAGGACCCTTCTTCTATAACAATTGTGACACGAATCAACCTTAAAATCTGGTCCAATTTTGTTATTTCTACTGTTTTTATGTTATGTCCTTGTTACTTTATGCTATGTTTTGTTTGTTGCTTTTGAGCTTTCTATGTATTTTTATTCTACCATGACATGTATGTCTACGATTATGTTTAATTAGTGCATCTTTTGGTTAAGTTTTCAATGTTATCCATTTTTATTGCATCTTTCCCTTCTTTTTGATAATGTCAAAGGGGGAGAAGGATGTGACACTTTATGCTTGTTTATTTCCTGTCTTAAACTCTAAGGTACTCTTTAACAAGATGAACAATTTCAAGATTTTCCAACCTTCTCATACAAAGGGGGAGTTATACATCTTAGGGGGAGAAGCCTCTTTTCGGAAATATCAAAGTGTGATACGGTGGCAGAACCGGCTGTTATATACTGGTTTGCATTTTGTATTCTCAAATGTTGCGGTAAGGAAGAGTCGCCACCATCTTTTCTTTTATCCAACAAAGGAAAGGGTGAATAGAACAGAAAAAGTCCTTTTTCGAGAGTTTTTTGAGTAATGGGGGTAGATTATGGAAAGGGAAGGTGTTAACATCCTTTCCATTCGTGGTTTTCCACGCGCTCTTATAGGTTTGCTCATTTTAAAAATACCTTTATGCTTTGCATGATACGGTGGGAGAACTGACTTGAGGTTTTGCGTTTGTATTCGTAAATGTTTCGGTTTAGCAAGAGTCGTCACCAACTTTTTATTTTATCCAAAGGAAAGGTCAAAAAGCACAAGAAAGACCTTTGAGATGTTTTCTTGGGTTCGGGGGGTAGATTATGAAAAGGGAAGGTGCTAGCACCCTTTTCATCCATGGTTTTCCATGGGCTTAGTTACTTGTTTAGATCACTTGCTTTTGCTTTTCAATTGTTTTAAATGGTGCTTTGGGTGTGGTTTTGAAAGTATTTTTAAAAGAGGCCATCGTTGTGGCAACCTTTGTAATGATTCTTGTTTGAATGTATACAAAGGTGTTTTGTCTTTTGAAAAATGTTTCAATGTTTGAAAGTTTGTTTTGGGGAAATGTTTTGAAATTATGTTGTGATGTGTTTTTGAAAATAGCAAGGATGTTTGCAAGTTCAAGCAACTAAGAGCATCTACCCTATCTACTCAAAGATCTTTCCTACATATTTTAACCCTTTTACATTGTTGTTTTACCATTATATTTGGTAAACAACCTTGTATTTGGATGTTAAACGGGACAGGCGCGAGTCATCGTATTGACCATGATAGCAATAGTGCTAAATATCTTAGCAAGTTTTTTGTTTGAGGGACTAGATCATTTTGTATAGGCAACCAAGATAGCGTCATCGAGGGACTATAATCTTTTGTTTTGTTTTTGTTTTGCCAAGATACTCAACATGCATACCATGGACATTTTAAAGGCAGCAAGTGGATGAAACCTTAGGGGTGCACGTGTGCATTGTGTTGTCAATTTACATGCTTTTATGTCTTGTATTAAGTCTAGCTATTTGTTTTGATTTTGGATATTGCATACAAACCCTAATCTCTATCATGACATATTTGAAAGCAAAAAATGCGTAAAAGTAATCTAAGCTATTACAACATTGATATGGGGAGGGGGATACAATTTTGAATAGGGGATTATTTGCAAGAAATTAAAACCCTAAGATTATTACAACCAAATTGAATTCTTTGTTCAAATAATAAATAAGCAGATATTTAAATGGACAATTAAATAAATATGCAATATATTATAAATATGCAAAAAATGTTTTTTGTATTATTTTTATGTATGTAAAACTAAAATATTTAATGTATCAAAAATAAGAAAAAATAATATTTTTATTAAGGGTGGAAACCCTAATTTGTTTTAAGAAAAAATAAAAAATAAATATATATATATATATATATATATATATATATATATATATATATATATATATATATATATATATATATATATATATATATATATATATATATATATATATATATATATATATATATATATATATATATATATATATATATATATATATATATATATATATATATATATATATATATATATATATATATATATATATATATATATATATATATATATATATATATATATATATATATATATATATATATATATATATATATATATATTATGTATTATTTATTTATGTACAATAAAATAAAAAATATATACAAATGTCAAAAAATAAAAATATGTCAAAAAAATATTATTTAAGTATACAAATAATAAAAATAAAATATAATATTTTTTGTAGTATTTTACAAATTCTTTTTATTAGTATTTTACAAATTCTTTTTATTAAGAAATTAAATGTATATATTATTTAATAATTGTTTCTATGTCTAAAAAAAATAAAAAAAATAAAATAAAATATGAAAATTAAATAAAATATTTTTGGTAATTTTTAAAGTTTAGAAAAATAAAATAAAGTCAGAAATTAAAAAAAGAAATGAAAAATATACAAAAATAGATTAAATGGGCCAAGGGGGTGTGAGAAGCAAATCAGGGGTGCAAAAAGTGAGAAATAGCCAGGCCCAGCCCAACTGGCCTTCATCTTCAACCTCTGTTAAAAAAAAACGCGCGCCTCCTGTACAAATGGCTAACTCCTGCATACGTGCTCTAAAGCAAAAACTCACAACACAAAAGTTATAACATTTTTCAACACGATTCCAACCATGTAAAGAACTTAATCTAACTCTCAAAGACCAGAGAGAATTTCTCTGGCCCTAATTTCTAACCTAACTTTTTCAGAAAGTTCATCAATCAAATTCTCCCAACACAGTTAACTTAAATGAAATCTATGCATATGTACAGCTTAAGGGCAATGAGTACTATATTTTTTATTCACAAACCTAAGCCTAATGATTCCTAAATAGAGAGATAGAAAGTTGGAAAATACCTGCTTCAGTTGAACTCGAGTATGGCAATGTGGAGGTTTTCAATGAGGCCTGAGATGCTTGGGAGCTTGCTTGAACTTCCTTTGACCTTCCCCAATGCTTAGTTTTCTTTGAGTTTGCTTGAATAAGCCTGTAGAAATCAACCTGCACAAGCAGAATTTAAAAATGGTGAAGCTTGTAAATGGAGTTACAGTCACTGGCTAATGGTTGGGGGAACTTAGATGGGTTGTATGGAGTGTGTTGGAAGAGGTTTGGGACAAAACGCACGAGTGGTTTGTGAGATGGAGGTGCAACTGTAGAAGCTACCCTATTTTGCAAGTTTTTGGTGTTTTGATATTCAAGGGTGTTTGAAGACTGGATAGTTCGTGTTTCTGGCTCAATGTGATAT
This sequence comes from Vicia faba, assembly GCA_948472305.1. NCBI lineage: Eukaryota > Viridiplantae > Streptophyta > Magnoliopsida > Fabales > Fabaceae > Vicia > Vicia faba. Next base: position 993,955,877 of record OX451739.1, on the reverse strand, counting down.
GCAAAAGTTGTTTTGAAGGGTTACCAGAGTTGATTTTATCAGATGGAAGTGTTATGTGATTTTGGCAAGTTGACTTGTTTTTTAAGAAAGGTGTGAAGTGACCAAGGGCAGGCCTGTACAGGCTAGCTTCAAGCATGCACAAAGTGGTTGTACCTTTTCCTTAGTTTATGGACTTTGTTTGCTGCCAAAGAAAGGGTGCAATGCTCAAGAGAAACAAATATGCATAAAGTAAACTTTATCAAAATGGCATTGTTAACTTTTTGCCATTTTTAGATTAATTCAATGTGTAATCTTCCATTGATCAGAATAATGCCTTAAACCATTGGGTTTGCATTAAATTTTTGAGTGTGGAAGGGTTTAGATACCTGTAAACAAGTACAAATGAAGCTGGACAAAAATTGCAACTTGTAGCATAGTGAAAAATGCCATGGACCAAAGTGATTTTTTGCCAAATTCAAACCTTCGATTCTCGATAACCACAAATGATTTTTGAGATTTCCTGGACATTTTGGAAAGCTTGTAACATGCTGTACAATCCATCTTTGAAATGCATTTTGAGATTCCAAGTGGAACTATGTGAAAAATTTCCATGAAGATAGGTCAAAATCCTGCCTAAACTAGGGCAAAATTTCACTAAGTTAAAAGTTTCATAGACCCTTATTCCAAAAATCATAACTTGATATCCAAGAATCTTTTGGGAAAACTTTGTGAATCAAAGTTGTATATTTTGTGGAGGACTACAACTTTCATGTTGGAAGTTTTGTTTGAATCCAAATGCATCATGGTGAAAATGTTAGGCAAAGTTGGAAAAAAATAAGAAAATTTCATAACTTAGAAAATTTTTAAGTTATGAAAATTTTCCATCTTAAACCCTAATTTGCAAAATTAGGTTTCTTGGTGAACAAGTTTCTTGTTTTGACACATATTGATGAAAAATGACCCTTGGCACTTGATTTTGACCAAAAAGTCAAAGTTTGACTTTTCAGTGTACAATTGATTTTTGATCAGTTGACTGGAAAATTCATCTGTCAATCCAGTGCTTTTGAGATCTTTTGAACCTTGTGATTAGGTAAAGATGATGCCATTGAGTCCTTGAAACCATGCTTGAACCCAATTTTCCATTGGCTAGGTTAAAAATCATAAATTGCCCTTCTACAGTCAAAACCCTAATTTTGACCATTTTGCCCTTTTGATGATCTGATCAAATTTTTGAGGAGTTGTGGTCCAAACTTGATAAAATGGTTCATGTGAGCCTATAATGTTGATGTGGATAAAAAATTATGAGGTTTGACTGTAAATTGGCCACAATTGACTTTTTTCCCCAATATAGCTGATTTCTAGGTCAACTGTCCAATTGACTGGGCAAAAATTTGATTCAAAGCTTGAAACTTGGTATGAGCAATCTTATAAGTCCAACATGAATTATGAAAGTCACATGGGGCATTAGAAGTCCAAAATTCCTTGTGCAAACTCAAACCCTAATTTAGGTCATCAATGCAAGGAGATGTCTTGAGCAGAACAAACCCTAGCTTGGTCTTGAGTCCAAAGAGTCTTGTGAGGAGAAATCTTGATAAAATGAGAGCGCAAATTTTGGGGTACAACAGCTGCCCCTGTTCAATCTTCTTGAACCTGAAGAGTTTGATTGGCGAGTTTGCCGTTCGTGACTCGAAGGTAAAAGATGATTGGACACTAGAGTGCCCGTAAATTTGCACTCGTCAAAATATAGTTGAGAAAATGGGCTTAAAGATGCCATTTGGAGATGATTGAATCTTGTTGGAGATGGGATTAAATATGCCATCCAAGGATGTTTGTTGAAAATCAAGAGAATGAACGTCAGAATGGTATCCGTATTTGGAACGTATCTGAGTTGTATCTGGAGATTGGATTTGTATGAGAAATGGAATGGCGTCCGTGTTTGGAGCGTATCCGAGCTGTAACTGTATTTGATTATTGAATGAATAATAGAATGACTTCCGTGTCTGGAGTGTATCTGTATTGTATCTGAATCTGAAATCTGAATAAGCGACAGAAGGACATCCGTGTCTGGAGCATCTCTGGGCTGGGGAATAGGTTTGAATGAGTGACATAATGGCTACCGTGTCTGGAGCGTATCTGGACTGTATCCGTAATTAAGATCTGTATGAGTATCAGAATGACTTCCGTGTTAGGAGTGTATCCGTACTGTAACTAGGATCTGAATAAGTGACAGAATGACTTCCATGTCTTGGAGTGTATCTGGATTTGAAGTTGATAGTTTAATCTGATTGGGAAATAGAATGGCTTCCGTGTATGGAGCGTATCTAGTCTGTATCTGATTGTTGAATTTTGAATGAGTAAAATAATGACCTCCGTGTCTGGGGTGTATCCCTACTGTATCTGAATAAGAGATCTGAATGAGTAACATAATGACTTCCATGTCTCAGAGTGTATCCGTACTGTATCTGAAATCTGAATATTCGTTAGAGATAGCTTTTAATCTTATCCTGAAAAAGGTAAAATGTTAGCTGAAACAGAGTTATGTTGCATGACATGTATGATGCAATAAAATGTGTCTTATCAACATTTATGAGATATGAATGTAATGTATGCGCATGTAAGCTGATTAGCTGTCTTGCTGAGGAAAATAAATCCTTGATAGCTGGAGATAATGAAATCTTTAACTGCTGCCGGGGAGAAGGTTTCATCTTTGCTGGGGATTCATGGCCCAAAGTTTTTGCTCCGCTGATGATTTTAACCCTGATGAGAATTAAAGGTTTGAAATATGACTCCGTCGGGGATTGGGAGTTTGAAAACTTAACTCTGATGGGGATTTTGAAAATTAACTCCGCTGGGGATATGTATTTCAAGGTTGTAGCTCCGCTGGGACCTAGATGATGTACTGCAGGGGATTTCTTCTTGGAATAGCCGAAAGACATTCTCCTATACTTTCAATTTGTCAGTAATTATTATTTCGAATTTTGTTTATTTGTAAGCAGTGATTATATTCAAATGCATATGCTCATTTAATAAATCATTGGACGTTTTCAAATAAAACACAGGTGTAAAAAAGAAAGAGAAGGCAAATAATTTTCTGCACTTTGAAGTATCTTTGTATTAACTTTGTGTAAGTATTTTGTACAAAGGATACAGACATCCTAGTAAGAGAATGTTGTCATAAAAATTGAGAAAAATTTATACAAAGAAAGATGGCTATGTGTAAAAAAGTCCAAGGGGTTCCCATTCTGCTATAGCCTTCATAACTCTGAATATCTTGTCCATTCGTTGCTTCATCCGACGATGATTAGATTGATCAAAAGCCTTGGGCTTGTCTGTGAAGAGATTTTCCTTAAAGTGATCCGACGAGACATAGTCATACGCTTTAATTCCCTAACTTTTTCCTGGACCGCCCTTTCGGGTTTTCTGTCCACCAGGAAACCCTTTTTTGCCCAAGTCGCCCTTTCGGGTTTTCAACTTGCCGGGTGTACAATTTTTTTTTATCCCTAATTTTTTCCTGAACCGCTCTTTCGGGTTTTCGATTCAACGGGATGCCCATTTTTGCCCAAGTCGCCCTTTTGGGTTTTCAACTTGCCGGGTCGTTTATGCGTAGTATCTTTTGACTATGTCTGCGTTCGCAGGGTGCTGCAGGTCATTGCCGTCCATGGTGGTCAGGATCATTGCCCCACCAGAAAAGATGTTCTTGATCACAAATGGTCCTTCATAAGTAGGAGTCCATTTTCCCCTGGGATCACTTTGCGGCAAGATGATTCACTTGATTACAAGATCCCCCACTTGATATACTTGTCGTCTGACTTTCTTGTTGAAAGCTTTGATCATTCGTTTTTGATACGCCTGACCATGGCAAATAGAAGTAAGTCGCTTCTCGTCAATCAAGTTGAGTTGATCAAGCCGGGTCTGAATTGGGATTTTGCGTTTTGTGTTCGCAAATGTTTCGGTTTAGCAAGAGTCGCCACCGACTTTTTATTTTATCCTAAGGAAAGGTCAAAAAGCACAGGAAAGACCTTTGAGATGTTTTCTTGGGTTCAGGGAGTAGATTATAGAAAGGGAAGGTATTAGAACCCTTTCTATCCATGGTTATCCATGGGCTCTTAGTTACTTGCTTAGATCACTTGCCTTTGCTTTCAATTGTTTGAAATGGTGCTTTGTGTGTGTGGTTTTGAAAATGCTTTGAAAAAGATGTCTTGTCTAGGAAACCTTTGTAATGATTCTTGTTTGAATATATACAAAGGTGTGTGTCTTTTTGAAAAGATATTTCAATGTTTTGAAAGTTGTTTTGAAATTGTTTTGAAATTGTTTTGAAGTTGTGTTGTGAAGTGTGTTTGAAAATGGCAAGGATGTTTTGCAAGATTTTGATCAAGTAACTAAGAGTTATCTACCCTATTTTACTCAAAGATCTTTCTTATGTTTTTAACCCTTTTAACAGTGTTTTTTCACCATTGTATTTAGTGAACAACCTTGTGTTAGGATGTTGAACGGGACAGGCGCGGGTCATCGTATAGACCATGATAGCAATAGTGTCAAGTGTCTTTGGCAATTTTCTTGAGGGACTTGATCATTTTGTTTAGGCAACTCAGATAGCGTCATCGAGGGACTATGATCTTTGTTTTGTTTTTGTTTTGCCAAAGTAACTTGACATGCATATCATGGCCCATTTTTGAAGGCAACACGTGGATTGAAACCTAGGGGTGCAAGTGTGCATTGTGTTTGTTTTTTCATGCATTGTTATCTTGGATTAGGTCAAACTAATTGTTGATTTTATTTTGCATACAAACCCTAGGTCTAATCATGGCATAATTGAAAGCATTTAAAGGTGCGAGAATTTAAATTCTACACTATTACAACATGATATAGGGAGGGGGTACAAATTTGAATTAGGGATTATTTTGCAAGAAATTAAATTCTACATTATTACAACCAAATTGAATGGGTGAGGCACAATACAATTAAATGTACAATATTTAAATAAATACAATAAATAAATATTAAATAAGATGTATTATGCAAAAAATGTTTTTTTTATGTATGAAAAAGTATTTTTAATGTGAAATGTAAACAAATAAAAAGTTAATTTCAATTATTTTGTTTTTTAGGGCAAAACCCTAATTTCTTAAATAAATAGTATTATTTATTATTTATATACAATAATGTATTAATTTGTACAAAAATATAAGTATATTGAAAAAATGGTATTTTTAGTATAAAATATTAATAAAAATAAAAATGTATTATTTTTGTGTTTTTTTGTCCTAATTAATTAATAAAATTATGTATATATATGTATTAAATATATTAAGGGTGTATAAAAATAAAATAAATTATTTACAAAATGTATATATTTCAAGAAAATATTTTCAAGTATGTATAAAAATAATAAATAAAGATAAAAGTATTTTTCTACATTATTTTTACATTTAAAGAAAAGTAAATATAAAGTATTTAATGTATTAATACTAGAATTAATTAAAATAAATATCAAATAAATATAAAAATTTATGAAAATATTTTTTAGTATTTTTTTATATTTGAAAATAAAATATCAAGGTCAGAGAAAAAATAAAAATGCAAAAATAATGAAAATACAAAGCAATGGGCCAGGGGGGGTGTGAACTGAAAATGCATGTGTGAGAATCAAAAACAACCAGGCCCAGCCCAAGCAACTTCGTCTTCTTCCTTTGAACAGAAATATGCGCGCTGTGTACACCAGATGCTATCTCCTGATTCCTTGCTTTTTTGACAAAACTCATAACATGAAACTTGTAGAGCATCAAACAACGAATCTAACCGTATAAAAAACTTAAGCTAACTCTCAAAGACCAGAGAGAATTTCTCTGGCCCTAATTCTTAACCTAGTTTTTTCAGAAAGTTCATGAACAAAATTCTCCTAGCACGATTAATATAAATGAAAACTAAGCACATGTATGGTTTCAGGGCTATGAATACAACATCTTTCATTCACAAACCTAAGTCTAACTATTCCTAAATAGAGAGATAGAAGTTAATGAAATACCTGTTTCAGTTGACTCCGAGCTGGACAATGCAGAAACTTCCAAGGGTGCTTGAGGTTCTTTTGAGCTTGCCTGATGTCCAATGAAGCTTCCCCAATGCTTAGTTTATTTTGAAGTTGCCTGCATCGTGCTACAGAACTCAACCTGCAAAGCTTTGAAACAAAAATGACAATGTGTGTTAATGGTGTTACAAATAGCAATAGAGGTCTGGAATAGTTCCGGTGAGTTGAATGGAAGGTATTGGAACAAGTTTGAGGAAAAACGCACGAGGGAAAGTGGAGATGGATGTGGTTCTGCAGGGCTTGCCCTGTTTTGCAGAAAATGGTGATTTTGTGTACAAGGAGGTTTGAGTGGTGAAGAGCTCGTGTTTATGACTCAAAGGGTTGTGTGGAATGTGTTTGCAATGTTTGTGTAAGCTGACTATGGATGGTTTTTGAGTTGGGAAGATTTTGGACAAATTTCTTCTTCTTGAAGCAAGAGTGTGTAACTTGTGATTACAGGCCTGTACACTCTATCTTGTATGCTGCATACCTTGCCCTTGATACTTGCAATTTGTGGATTTGATCTTTCCTCAGAGATATGGCCCCCTGCCTCAAGGATCTTGGTTTGACATAAAGTGTAACTTTTCAAAAATGGCAATATACCTTTTTCCAAATAGGGATTAGTTTTGTGTGCAATGTCCAAATGGCCAAGATAATGCATTAGCTCAGTGGATTTGCATTCAATTAAGGAGTGTAAAATGGTTTAGAGGCCTGCAAGCTAGTACAAAGCATGCTGATTTGAAAATGCAAGTTGTATGAACATGTATTGGCCATGGATCAAAGTGAGTTTTTGCCAACTTCAAGCATTCGATTCTCCCTAACCACAAAGGTGTTTGAGGAGTTCTTGGACAATTTGGAAAGCTTGAAACATGTACTATAATCCATCTTTGAAATTCAACTTGAAACTCCAAGTCGAACTATGTGAAAAATGGCCAAGAAGATGGGTCAAAATCCTGCCTAAACTAGGGCAAAATTTCTCTAAGTTAAAAGTTTTAGGTACCCTTGTTCCAAAATTCATAACTTGATATCCAAGCTTCTTTTGAGAAAACTTTGTGATCAAAGTTGTAGAATTTGCGATGGACTACAACTTTCATGTTTCAAGTTTTGTTTGAATCCATTTGCATCTTGGTGAAAAAATGGGACAAAGTTAGGAAAAAATAAGAAAATTTCATAACTTAGAAAATTTCTAAGTTATGAAATTTTTTCCATTTTAAACCCTAATTTGCATTTTTAGGTTTCTTGATGAACAAGTTTCATAATTTGACATGTCTTGATGAAAAATGACTCTTGACACTTGATTTTGACCAAAAAGTCAAAGTTTGACTTTTCAGTATACAATCAAATTTTGATCAGTTGACTGAAAAATTTATTTGTCAATCCTAGGCATTTGAGATCTTTTGAACTTGTTGAATGGGTTAAGACAATGTCATTGAGTCCTTGAGTCCATGGTTGATCTTGATTTGTCATTGGCTAGGTCAAATAGTCAAAAATTGCCTTTGTACAGTCAAAACCCTAAAAATGACCATTTTGCCCTTTTGATGATCTGATCAAATTTCTTGTGGAATTGTGATCCAAACTTGATCAAATGGTTCATATGAGTTCATAATGTTGATGTGGGTCAAATTTCATGAGATTTGAATGTCAATTGGCCACAGTTGACTTTTTCCCCAATACAATTGATTTCTAGGTCAACTGTCCAATTGACTGGGCAAAAATTTGAATCAAAGCTTGAAACTTGGTATGGATAAAATTGTGAGTCCAACATGAAGTATAAAAGTCAATTTGGGAATTGTTGGTCAAAATATCACTGTGCAAACTCAAACCCTAATTTAGGTCAATAGTGGAAGGAGGTGTCTTGAGCAGAGCAAACCCTAGCTTGATCATGAGTTCCAAGAGTCTTGTGATGAAAAATGTTGATGAAATGAGAGGGAAAATTTTGGGGTACAACAATTGCCCCTGTTCAATCTTCTTGAACCTAAATAGTTAGATTGGCAAGTTTGCCCTTCTCGACTCGAAGGTAAAAGAGGATTGGACACTAGAGTGCCCGTAAATTTGCACTCGTCAAAATGTGGCTAAGGAAATGGGCTTAAAGATGCCATTTGGAGATGGTGGAATCTTGCTGGAGATGGGCTTAAAGATGCAATCCAAGAATGTTTGTTGAATTGCAAAGTGGTAGGTCAGAAGAATGAGCATTAAAATGGTATCCGTGTCTGGAATGCATTTGAACTGTATCTGGAGACTGAGTCTGTATGAGCGAAAGAATGGCATCCGTGTCTGGAGCGTATCTGAGCTGTAACTGTATTTGAACTTTGAATGAATGTCAGAATGACTGTCGTGTCTGGAGTATATCTAAGACTGTAACTGGAGTTGAGATCTGTATGAGTAGCAGAATGACTTCCGTGTCTGGAGTATATCTGAGACTGTAACTGTATTTGAACTTTGAATGAATGTCAGAATGACTGCCGTGTCTGGAGTATATCTGAGACTGTAACTGGAGTTGAGATATGTATGAGTAGTAGAATGACTTCCGTGTCTGGAGTATATCTGAGACTGTAACTGTATTTGAACTTTGAATGAATGTCAGAATGACTGCCGTGTCTGGAGTATATCTGAGACTGTAACTGGAGTTGAGATCTGTATGAGTAGCAGAATGACTTCCGTGTCTGGAGTATATCTGAGACTGTAACTGTATTTGAACTTTGAATGAATGTCATAATGACTGCCGTGTCTGGAGTATATCTGAGACTGTAACTAAAGTTGAGATCTGTATGAGTAGTAGAATGACTTCCGTGTCTGGAGTATATCTGAGACTGTAACTGTATTTGAACTTTGAATGAATGTCAGAATGACTGTCGTGTCTGGAGTATATATGAGACTGTAACTGGAGTTGAGATCTGTATGAGTAGCAGAATGACTTCCGTGTCTGGAGTATATCTGAGACTGTAACTGTATTTGAGATCTGTATGAGTAGAAAAATGACTTTCGTGTCTGGAGTATATATGAGACTGTAACTGGAGTTGAATAAGTGACATGATGACTTCTGTGGCGACTGCACTGGGGATAATCAAACTGCTGGTGTAAAGGTTAGAATGGCATCCGTGTTTGGAGCATATCTGAACTTGAAGTTGATAATTGAATCTGAATGAGAGATAGAATGGCCGTCGTGTCTGGAGCATATCTAGTATGTATCGGATTACTGAAGTCTGAATGAGTAGTAGAATGACTGCCGTGTCTGGGTTATATCCATACTGTATCTAAATAATTGTTAACGATAGCCTTTTAATCTTATCCTGAAAGGGGTAAAATGTTAGCTAAAACATAAAGTTATGTTGCATGATATGTATGATGCAATGAACTGTATTTCATCAATGTTTATGATATATGAATGTAATGGATGCGCATGTAAGCTGAGTAACTGTCTTGCTGAGGAAAATAAATCCTTGATAACTGGAGATAATGAAATCTTTGATTGCTGTTGGGGAAAGTAAATCCTTGACCAATGCTGGAGATTCCAAAAATCTTTGATTATTGAAGACGAGAGATCCTTGCTGACTGCTTGGGGATTAAAGATCTCTGATTATTTGAGAAGGAGAAATCCCTGGACCACTGCTGGAGATTGAAAATCCTCGGCGATTTATGGGGATTAACAAGGCCTTTGATGACTTCTGCAGGGAAGGAGAATCCTTCATGACTTTCCTGGGATATAGGGAAAACTCTGAAAATCTCTACTGGGGAGTTAAAACCTAGGAGGCTTCTGCTTGGAGAAATGAGACCGAGAATCTTCGATCTTGCTGGGAGATAACTCTGTGGGGGAAATGTTCACTATTCTGGCTCCGCTGGGGATAGGATTTTCAGGGTTTTCGGGCTCCACTGGGGATCTTGAAGCTTAACTCTGATGGGAATTTTGAAACTTAACTCCGCTGGGGAATCAATTTTTAAAATGCACTGGCTCCCCTGAGGATCTTAAAGCTTAACTCCGCTGGGGAAATATACTCCAAATTTTAGCTTTGTTGAGGATCTGGATGATGTATTGCATGGGATTTCTTCTGGAATGGCATAAAGATATCTTTATACACCTTCAACCTATCAGTAATTATCCTTTCTCAATTTCGTTTTATTTGTAAGTAGTGATTATATTCAAATGCATATGCCTATTCAACAAAACATTGGACGTTTTCAAATAAAACATAAGTGTAAAAAGAAAAGAAAGGCAAGCAAATTTCTGTACTTTGAAGTATATTTGTATTTAACTTTTGTGAGTATCTTTGTACAAAGGAGACAGACATCCTAGTAAGAGAATGTTGTCGTAAAGATTGAAAAATTTTATACAAAAGAAAGATGGCTATGTGTAACAATTCCATGGGATTCCCATTCTGCTATAGCCTTCACAACTCTGAATATCTTGTCCATTCGCTACTTCGTCCGCCGATGACTGGATTGATCAGAAGCTTGGAGCTTGTTGGTGAAGTGATTGTTCTTAAAGTGATCCGACGAGACATAGTCATACACTTCAATTCCCTAACTTTTGCCTGGACCGCCCTTTCGGGTTTTCGATCCACCGGGAAACCCTTTTTTGCCCAAGTCGCCCTTTCGGGTTTTCAACTTGCCGGGTGTACAGATTTTTTTGTTTTATCCCTAATTTTTGCCTGAACCTCCCTTTCGGGTTTTCGATTCACCGGGATGCCCATTTTTTGCCCAAGTCGCCCTTTCGGGTTTTCGACTTGTCGGGTCATTTTATGCGTAGTATCTTTTGACTATGTCTGCGTTCGCAGGGTGCGGCAAATTGTTGCCGTCCATGGTGGTCAGAATCATTTCCCCACCAGAAAAGATGCTCTTGATTACAAATGGTCCTTCGTAAGTAGGAGTCCACTTGCCCCTGGGGTCACTTTGCGGTAAGATGATCCTCTTGATTAAAAGATCTCCGACTTGATATACTTGACGTCTGACTTTCTTGTTGAAAGCCTTGATCATCCGTTTTTGATACGTCTGACCATGGCAAACAGCAGTAAGTCGCTTTTCGTCGATCAAATTAAGTTGATCAAGCCGAGTCTGAATCCAATCGTCTTCACTCAAACTAGCATCCTTCATAATCCTCAAGGAAGGAATCTAAACTTCCATAGGCAAAACAGCTTCCATGCCATACACCAAAGAAAATGGGGTTGCCCCTGTTGAAGTACGTGCCGTGGTATGATATCCATGCAGAGCAAACGATAACATCTCATGCCAGTCCTTGTAGGTGATTGTCATCTTTTGAATGATCTTCTTGATATTTTTGTTTGCGGCTTCAACAACACCGTTCATCTTCGGCCGATAGGGAGATGAACTGTGATGATAAATCTTGAACTGTTCGCATAGAGTGGTGATCATGGTGTTGTTCAAATTCATACTGTTGTCTGTGATGATCCTGTCGGGGACACCATACCGGCATATGAGGTTCTGCTTGATGAAGCGGGCAACCACATTCTTTGTAACAGAGGTAAAGGAAGCTGCTTCGACCCACTTAGTGAAATAATCAATAGCGACCAAGATGAAGCGATGTCCATTGGATGCCGTAGGCTTGATCTGTCCAATCATGTCAATGCCCCACATTGCGAATAGCCAAGGAGCTGTCAGAATGTTGAGAGGAACAAGAGGAATATGTACCTTGTCAGCATAGACTTGGCATTTGTGGCAGGTACGGGAATGTTGATGACAATCAGCTTCCATGGTAGACCAGTAGTAGCCTGCCCTTAGAATCTTCTTAGCCATCGTATGTCCGCTCAAGTGGGTGCCGAATGTGCCACTGTGTATCTCAGTCATGATCAACTCTGCTCCAGCTTTGTCCACACAACGAAGTAGAACACAATCATGGTTGTGCTTATAAAGGATGCCATTGCTTAGGAAGAACTTGGCAGCAAATCTCCTTAAGAACTTTTTGTCATTGACGGAAGCTCCTTCAGGGTATTCTCTGGTCTGAAGATACCTTTTGATTTCATGAAACCAGGGTTGTTCCACTACTTCTTCGGCATTAATCTCATGACAGTGCGCAGGTTCGTCCATTCGCTCGATGGTAATTTGGGGAGCCTCGTTATCCCAGTTGAGTTTAAACATGGAAGACATTGTAGCCAGAGCATCTGCTAGCTGATTTTCTTCTCGCGGGAAGTGCTCGAAGGTAATCTGCTCGAAATGAGGTAACAATGTTAAGACATGTTCTTTGTATGGGATAAGATTAGGATGCTTGGTGTCCCACTCTCCTTTGACTTGACTGATAACCAAAGCCGAGTCCCCAAATACGACCAAAGATTTGATTCCCAAGTCTATAGCAGCCTTGAGACCAAAGATGCAAGCTTCATATTCAGCCATGTTGTTGGTACAACTGAAGCAAAGTCGGGCAGTGAAGGGTGTATGGCGACCTTCCGGAGAAATGAGTACCGCACCGATACCGTTGCCAAGTGCATTTGAAGCACCATCAAAGTATAGGGTCCATCGGGATCCTTATTCAGGTCCGTCATACGGTCCGTTACCTTCAATGTTGTCCAATGTCATGATGTCCTCGTCAGGGAAGTCGAATCTCATAGATTGATAATCTTCGACGGCTTGATGAGCTAGATGGTCAGCAAGTACACTCCCTTTTATAGCTTTTTGGGTAGTATACTGGATATCATACTCAGTCAGGATCATTTGCCATCTAGCGATTCTTCTAGATAAAGCGGGCTTCTCGAAGATATACTTGATCGGATCCATTTTGGAAATCAGCAAAGTGGTATGAGTCAACATATACTGCCTTAGCCGGCGAGCAGCCCATACCAAAGCGCAACAAGTTTTCTCAAGCAGTGAGTAGCGAGTCTCACAGTCGGTAAACGTTTTGCTAAGGTAATAAATGGCATGCTCTTTTCGGCCAGACTCGTCATGTTGGCCCAGCACGCACCCCATTGAGTTATCCAAAATAGTCAGATACATGATTAACGACCTTCCTTCGACGGGTGGCATCAGAATAGGAGGTTCTAGCAAATACTCCTTGATCTTATCAAAAGCAACTTGACAATCATTGTTCCGTTCAACCACCTGATCTTTCTTCATCAGCTTGAAGATTGGCTCACAGGTAGATGTCAGGTGAGAGATGAACCTCGCAATATAGTTTAAGCGTCCCAAGAATCCTCTAACCTCCTTTTCAGTGCGGGGGGCAGGCATTTCTTGTATAGCCTTTACTTTATCTGGATCAACCTCAATGCCTTTGTTGCTGACAATAAATCCCAAAAGTTTACCAGACCTAACCCCAAAAGTGCACTTGCTTGGGTTCAGTCTGAGCTTATACTCCTTCAACCTGGCAAACAGCTTTTGCAAATGATCAAGGTGTTCTTCTTCTGTCTGTGATCGAGCTATCATGTCGTCTACGTAAACTTCAATCTCATGATGTATCATATCATGAAACAAAGCTACCATGGCGCGTTGATAAGTTGCCCCTGCATTCTTCAGTACGAATGGAATCACTTTGTAGCAGAAGGTACCCCATTGCGTGACAAAGGTAGTTTTCTCCATGTCCTCGGGGGCCATTTTGATCTGGTTGTATCCCGAGAATCCATCCATGAAGGAAAAAACCTTGTGTTGAGCTGTGTTGTCAACCAAGATGTCGATATGTGGTAGTGGAAAATCGTCTTTAGGGCTAGCCCTGTTTAAATCCCGATAGTCCACACACATTCTGACTTTGCCGTCCTTCTTAGGCACGGGCACAATGTTAGCAACCCATTGTGGATAGGAAGTAACAACCAGAAAGACAGCGTTGAATTGCTTCATTACCTCAGCTTTAATCTTCTCAAACATGTCAGGCCTCATTCGACGGTCCTTTTGCTTGATCGGTGGAAAATCTTCTCTTGTAGGGAGACGGTGGACCACGATATATGTGTCTAACCCTGGCATGTCTTCATAAGAACAGGCAAAGATTTCAACATATTCGTTCAACAACTGCACTAAGTGCTCCTTGACATTTGGTTCCAGGTTGGCACCCACTTTTACCTCTTTCCTTTCTTCCTCTGTCCCCAAGTTGATGGTTTCTAACAACTCTTCGTGAGGCAAAATAACCCTCTCTTCTTGTTGTAGAAGTCTGGCTAACTCTCCCGGCACTTCACAGTCTTCGTCAACTTCGTACTCAGCATGAATGACCAAATCCTCAGAGTTATCGAAGGCTAAAGCAGAATAGTCACCCATGGAATCCGGAGTGGATGGGTACCTGCATTTGTGAGTGTGGGTGTGTGTAAGGGATAACCATCCTTAAAACAAACAAAAATGCAAAAGGAAAGAAAATGAACACAACAGTTTATAGATGAAAAAGGTCCAATGATTCATTAAAACATGGCATATGATAATGAAGAAGATCAAGCCCTTACAAATGGACCTACATGCCCCGGGAAAGGCATGAGGTGAAAATAGTGTGCGAATTGTTTTAGTTATTACAGACCATAAATGGGAAATTGTTCAAAGATAAAATTAATGGTTGATAAAGGTGATGGGAATAAAATACTTTGCTTCCCAGTTGCTTAAACCCCCTTCGACGGTCAGAAAGATCCAATCTTCAAAGTGGCTCTCTTCATCTTCATCTTCTACAACATTGATTCCATGGTGTGAGATCTTGACGGGTGGTCTTCCAACCTTGGAGCGACGCATAGCCTTTTGTCCTGCAGCAGTGAACCCTAACCCAAACTTGTCCGTCTTATGGGGAAAGTCAGGCAATTGTCCCCATACTGTACTCTTCCCTTCTTTAACTACAACCTTTGCGTCCTTGAGAGATGCCATCCTAGATACATGCTTGGGAACGACAGGCACCTCAACCATTGTCTTCGCAACTGCTACCTCAGGAGAAACTTCCTCAAAATGTTGGAAAGGCGTTTCAATGAACTCACCATCCAACTCCACATAGCGGAAGGAATTGAGATGACTTATCATGTACTCTTCCTCTCCGTGCACTGTTATAATCTTACCCTTAACATGATATTTCAGGATTTGGTGCAAAGAGGAGGTAACTGCCCCGACATAATGGATCCACGGTCTTCCTAACAAACACGAATATGACGGACGGATGTCCATCACGTAGAAGGTGGAGTTGAAAACTTCTGTGCCTACTTTGATAGGAATATCAACCTCTCCATGAACCATTCTTTTGGACCCATCAAAGGCCCTAACAACGATGTTACTAGGTTTGATGGTCAATCCTTCGCAGTCCAAACGGTCTGAGGCTTTCTTCGGCAACACATTCAAGGAAGAGCCAGTATCAACTAAGACATGGGCGAGGGTGGTTCCCCTGCATTAAATTGAGACATGTAGCGTGTCGTTGTGTTTCCTTCCTTTGGGAGTCAAGTCAGCATCGGAAAAGCCCAAGCCATTATCAGCAGTAAGACCGGCCACACACTCCTGAAACTGGTCAGCTGAAGTCTCTTGGGGTACATGTGCCGCCTTCAAGAATTTGATTAGGGCCTTAGCATGGGCCTTAGAACAGAGCATAAGAGCCAACATTAAAATTTTAGAAGGGGTCTGCCCTAGCTGTTCCACAACGTCGTAGTCACTTTTTCTGATTATTTTCAAGATTTCATCCATTTCTTTCTGAGTGGTTTCGGGGATAACCACAACATGAGCCTTCTTCCTGACAGGCACTTCTAGTATCCCCTTACCCTTGTCAGTAGTATCAACATATGGTCTTACTTCAGGAGTATCCAATTCTTCAATCATCGGGCCTTGCACAGATGGCCTAACAGGCACGGAAGCTTTCGAGGGTCCGAAAACTGCTCGAGGGGAGCAATCTCCGGAGAAAAGATCCGGCCACTGCGGGTTATCTTGCTTGTACCCGCAATGTTCCCTATATCAAGGTTTTCTTCTTCAGAATTCTCTTGGACTGCTTCGATTTGTTTGATACCATGGTAGAAGATTTCTCCCCCATAGTTCCATGGTATCGTTTTGCTGGATTGGTACGGGACAGGTCCCGGCATGGTGATCTTTAATGGTACACATTTAGATTTGGGTGTAATCCTGACAGGCCTTTTGCAAGCCTTGGGAGGATTGTCAGAAATGGTTATGATCGCAATATCGTTGGTTGAAGTAGAAAAATTAGCAGGAGTAACAGGATTGAAGGTATCAACAGGGGTTTTCTGGAAAAGTATCTCTTGGGTATCCATCAGGCGTTGGACACCTGACTTCAACATTGGGAAATCACCTCGTATGTTCAAACAAAAATAGCAGTCTTTACCACAACCAGGAAAGATCCCGGCTCTCATCAAATTCTCTTTAATCACAAGTAACGGCGTCAACAAGTCAACAAAATCAGTAACATGAAGGTCCTCCGTAACAGCATGAACATTATTATCGTGATTGGGCATCGGAGCAGAAATCACATTGGGCTTCTCAGGAGTATCAAATTCTATTTCCTTAGCGTCAATCAGGTCCTAGATTTTGAACTTAAGCGCCTTGCAACTATTGGTATAGTGCCCAATACTGTCAGAATGGTAAGCACACTTGGCATTGGGATGGTAGGATGGAAAGGAGGTGTTAGGGCTCTTTGGCGCTTCCTTTAAACTGACAAGATTTAGCTTCAACAAATGAGGGAGTATTTAAGCTGGCGTCATGTTGATGCGGGTGAACTGCCGTTGTGGCCTTTCTACCCGTTGTTGATTAGGTCTCGACTGATTGTTATGAGGTTGATCATTTGACGAGTTTTGAATCATCACAGCCCCTACAGTCGGCCGGCGCTCGGTTCTTCCCTGACCCTTCTGATAATACACAACAAAGGCTTCCTTCTTATCCGGGAAGGGTTTCTTAACAACTGTGGATGCGGAAGCATCCTTTTGAATCTTTCCACTTTTAATACCGGCCTCTACCCTTTCGCCCGTCAAAATTAGTTCAGTAAATCCCGCGGAAGAACTCCCGATTAGATGATTGAAGAAGGGGCCAGACAGAGTCCCCATAAACAATTCAACTAACTCCCTATCTAACAACGGAGGCTGCACCCTTCCAGCCATATCACGCCACTTCTGGGCATACTCTTTAAATCCTTCATTGGAAGCCATCCCCATACTTTGTAGCTGAGTACGAGTGGGCGCCAAATCAGCATTGTATTGATATTGATGATAAAAAGAAGCTGCTAAGTCTTCCCAATTGTGAACCTCTGATCTCTCGAGCTGATAGAACCAATCCAACTGTGTGCCAGATAAACTGTCTTGGAAAAAGTGTACCCAGAGGTCTTTATCAGATGAGTGGGGTTGGATTTTTATGACATACGATCTCAGGTGCATCTTTGGGCAAGACAGATCGTCGTACTTAGAAAATGTCGGTACCTTGAACTTGGGAGGGATAACAATCCCCGCTACCAGCCCTAGTTCTTCAAAATCCAAACCGGGGACCCTCTGCAACTCCATGGCTGCCAGTCTATCCTCAAGATTCTTATATTTATCATCCCCTGAAGGATATTGTTGTTCGGAGTAGTCTTCGTCTTATTCCTCTTCCTCCTCTTCAACCTCAGATTCATAAGGTACAACAGCCTCTTTCCCTTTACCGGCCCCTTCGTCAGACATTGAGGGGAACTCAAGAACCTTCCTAGCATTGCTCTCAAACCTTCTTCCAAAAGTGGCTACTCCAGGTCTCTTTTTCTTTTTCTCTTTATTCTTCTCCAACAGAGCTTTGAGGTCCTCTTGACCCTTTGCTAAGGTCATGAGGAGTTGCTGGAATTGTGAATTTTGTGCCTGCAGATCCTTTACCGTCTGCTCCAAATCCATCTTGCTGAAATAAACAGCAGAAAGATAAGGAAAACTGGTGTGAAGACCTGTTTATGCATATGATGAATGGTATGTTATTCATGTAATTGTTAGTACATAAGTGCCCCATGGGCAAAATATTACAAAATTCTTAATGTAAAAAGACATTGCGCATCCTCTTTGGTGCGATGTAAGTGTTGAGGGTTTCCTCCTCATGAAGTCGGCGGGTAAGCTCCAAAACCTTCTTCTCACTAGCATAGAAGCTGGCTTCAAAAGTATTCCGTTCTTCTTTGAGTTGGATCCAACTCTTTTGAATTGCTTCCCATGATGTTGGCATGTCAGGATGTAGGATGGTGTATGGAACCTCTCCTTCCGTAACAGGCTCTTTGATCACGGGAGAATGTGTGGATATGGCATCATAAGATTCTGGGCGCGGGTTCGTACCCACTTGAGATAAGGCTCAAGGGGGATGGAATTCTTGTGCCCCAGTGTCTTACTATCCACTTTGTTGGGCATCCTCCAAGCTCTGATAAACCTTTGTCGAAGTCCTTGCGCATCGTTGTCGAAGTCAAAAACAAGGTCAGGAATCAGCATGTCATGAGGGCCATCCCTCCGAGCATATCCAAACTGTCTCAAAGCTAGACAGGGGTTGTAGGTGATGCCTCCCCTAATGCCAAGTAGTGGGACATTAGGAAATTCCCCATAACGATCAATGATGATGACATTTTCTCTGGACCGAGAACACCAATGTACATCAGAATGTGTGAGGGTCATCAATCGTTGTGACCACCTTAAACCCTGCTCATTCTTCAAAACTGATTGTAGAAGGTGAGAAATAAACCACCTTGCTAGGAGAGGAGTACAGCACATGAGAACACCTCTTTTCCTCATTATTCGTGTGTAAAATGAGTGTAGGATGTCCCCAAGCAATGTAGGTATAGGATTCCTGGATATGAAAATCTTGACAGCATTCACATCTATAAGCTGATCTGGGTTTGGGAACAGGACCAACCCATAGATAAGGAGTGCCACAATCTCTTAAAAGGCTTGTAGATCAAGAGAATTCCAGCAGTCTTGTGCCTTCTCAAACAGAAACTTTGCTAAGAAACCCTTGACACCACTTCTGGTTTCCCAATGCCCCTTGATGTCAGATGGTTGCAAGTGTAATGCTTGAGCAACATCTTCAGGATTTGGTTCTTTTTCCGTACCGTTGTAGGGTAGGTGATGAAGAATAGGAATTCTCAAGAGTTGAGAAAATTCCTCCAAAGTAGGCACCAACTGGTAATCAGGGAATGTGAAACAGTGGTGTAGGGGGTCAAAGAACTGGAAGAGGACTTTCACCATGTCTTCTTCAATGTTGGTGTTGACCAAGTTGAGGAGTCTACCATGTCTTTCACTGAAGATAGAATTCTCTAGAATCCTAGAAGTAAGCTCCTTGAGTTGAGGAGGAATTCTCACAAGGTTGATTTGAATTGTTTTCCTGCGAAGAGATTCCATGACCTACAAAACAAGAACAAAGATGAAGATCCAAACCCTTGAAATGGTTAGTGGATGCATATGATGCTTTATGATGTTCATGATGTATGCACAAACACATGTACAAGCAAGTCACACAAAACCCTAGTTTCAGGCTTGCACGAGGTTTCATAGGTAAGTACCCTCTTGAGTTTAGTTGGCTCAAAACCTGTCCTATAAATAGTAACCGGGTTCTAAGGAGCTCAATATCACTGGGTTGTTTTCTATGTTCATTGTTTTGGTTTAGCCACTTAACTAGAGACCAAAATATTCCAAGAAAACAACCCTCAATGAGTGTAGTATCGAGTATCTACTAACTTCAGACTGCACCAAAGTCGGTCATCTCACTACCCCTAATAAAAGGCCAAGATGGTCAAGTAAGGTTCTAAGAGTTCATTAGTGCTTCATGACATCACTCAGCGGCCCCGTATTCTCTTTGATTGACTCAAAGGCTACCGGTACTCACAAATATGTCGCACTAATATAGCTATTGCTTCAACCGTGTCGGTATACCCCGCACAGTTCCCTCACAGTTTATTGCTACTTACCTAAAAGGTGTCCCCAAATCCGGGTGTAGGATTTAAAACAAACCCAAACAAGGGACCCAAAAAGTAAAGCAATCAAAGCAATCAAAGTAAGCATGTAAAGGTGATCTAAAACCCTAAGGTAACCCCACTTTTAGAAATATCCCCAGCAGAGTCACCAGTTCTGTGATACGGTGGGAGAACTGACTTGGGGTTTTGCGTTTTATGTTCGCAAATGTTTCGGTTTAGCAAGAGTCGCCACTAACTTTTTATTTTATCCTAAGGAAAGGTCAAAAAGCACAGGAAAGACCTTTGAGATGTTTTCTTGGGTTCGGGGAGTAGATTATAGAAAGGGAAGGTATTAGCACCCTTTCTATCCATGGTTATCCATGGGCTCTTAGTTACTTGCTTAGATCACTTGCCTTTGCTTTTCAATTGTTTGAAATGGTGCTTTGTGTGTGTGGTTTTGAAAATGCTTTGAAAAAGATGCCTTGTCTAGGCAACCTTTGTAATGATTCTTGTTTGAATATATACAAAGGTGTGTGTCTTTTTGAAAAGATATTTCAATGTTTTGAAAGTTGTTTTGAAATTGTTTTGAAGTTGTGTTGTGAAGTGTGTTTGAAAATGGCAAGGATGTTTTGCAAGATTTTGATCAAGTAACTAAGAGTTATCTACCCTATTTTACTCAAAGATCTTTCTTATGTTTTTAACCCTTTTAACAGTGTTGTTTCACCATTGTATTTGGTGAACAAACCTTGTGTTAGGATGTTGAACGGGACAGGCGCGAGTCATCGTATAGACCATGATAGCAATAGTGTCAAGTGTCTTTGGCAATTTTCTTGAGGGACTTGATCATTTTGTTTAGGCAACTCAGATAGCGTCATCGAGGGACTATGATCTTTGTTTTGTTTTTGTTTTGCCAAAGTAACTTGACATGCATATCATGGCCCATTTTTGCAGGCAACAAGTGGATTGAAACCTAGGGGTGCAAGTGTGTATTGTGTTTGTTTTTTCATGCATTGTTATCTTGGATTAGGTCAAACTAATTGTTGATTTTATTTTGCATACAAACCCTAGGTCTAATCATGGCATAATTGAAAGCATTTAAAGGTGCGAGAATTTAAATTCTACACTATTACAACATGATATAGGGAGGGGGGTACAAATTTGAAATAGGGATTATTTTGCAAGAAATTAAATTCTACATTATTACAACCAAATTGAATGGGTGAGGCACAATACAATTAAATGTACAATATTTAAATAAATACAATAAATAAATATTAAATAAGATGTATTATGCAAAAAATGTTTTTTTTTATGTATGAAAAAGTATTTTTAATGTGAAATGTAAACAAATAAAAAGTTAATTTCAATTATTTTGTTTTTTAGGGCAAAACCCTAATTTCTTAAATAAATAGTATTATTTATTATTTATATACAATAATGTATTAATTTGTACAAAAATATAAGTATATTGAAAAAATGGTATTTTTAGTATAAAATATTAATAAAAATAAAAATGTATTATTTTTGTGATTTTTTGTCTTAATTAATTAATAAAAATATGTATATATAAGTATTAAATATATTATGGGTGTATAAAAATAAAATAAATTATTTACAAAATGTATATATTTCAAGAAAATATTTTCAAGTATGTATAAAAATAATAAATAAAGATAAAAGTATTTTTCTACATTATTTTTACATTTAAACAAAAGTAAATATAAAGTATTTAATGTATTAATACTAGAATTAATTAAAATAAATATCAAATAAATATAAAAATTTATGAAAATATTTTTTAGTATTTTTTTATATTTGAAAATAAAATATCAAGGTCAGAGAAAAAATAAAAATGCAAAAATAATGAAAATACAAAGCAATGAGCCAGGGGGGTGTGAACTGAAAATGCATGTGTGAAAAGCAAAAACAACCAGGCCCAGCCCAAGCAACTTCGTCTTCTTCCATTGAACAGAAATATGCGCGCCGTGTACACCAGATGCTATCTCCTGATTCCTTGCTTTTTTGACAAAACTCATAACATGAAACTTGTAGAGCATCAAACAACGAATCTAACCATATAAAAAACTTAAGCTAACTCTCAAAGACCAGAGAGAATTTCTCTGGCCTTAATTCTTAACCTAGTTTTTTCAGAAAGTTCATGAACAAAATTCTCCTAGCACGATTAATATAAATGAAAACTAAGCACATGTATGGTTTCAGGGCTATGAATACAACATCTTTCATTCACAAACCTAAGTCTAACTATTCCTAAATAGAGAGATAGAAGTTCATGAAATACCTGTTTCAGTTGACTTCGAGCTGGACAATGCAGCAATTTCCAAGGGTGCTTGAGGTTCTTTTGAGCTTGCCTGATGTCCAATGAAGCTTACCCAATGCTTAGTTTGTTTTGAAGTAGCCTGAATCGTGCTACAGAACTCAACCCGCAAAGATTTGAAACAAAAATGGCAATGTGTGTTAATGGTGTTACAGCTAGCAATGGAGGTCTGGAATAGTTCAGGTGAGTTGAATGGAAGGTATTGGAACAAGTTTAAGGCAAAACGCACGAGGGAAAGTGGAGATGGATGTGGTTCTGCAGGGCTTGCCCTGTTTTGCAGAAAAATGGTAATTTTGTGTACAAGGAGGTTTGAGTGGTGAAGAGCTCGTGTTTATGACTCAAAGGGTTGTGTGAAATGTGTTTGCAATGTTTGTGTAAGCTGACTATGGATGGTTTTTGAGTTGGGAAGATTTTGGACAAATTTCTTCTTCTTGAAGCAAGAGTGTGTAACTTGTGATTACAGGTCTGTACACTCTATCTTGTATGCTGCATACCTTGCCCTTGATACTTGAAATTTGTGGATTTGATCTTGCCTCAGAGATATTTCCCCCTGCCTCAAGGATCTTGGTTTGACATAAAGTGTAACTTTTCAAAAATGGCAATATACCTTTTTCTAAATATGGATTAGTTTTGTGTGCAATGTTCAAATGGCCAAGATAATGCATTAGCTCAGTGGATTTGCATTCATTTAAGGAGTGTAAAATGGTTTAGAGGCCTGGAAGCTAGTACAAAGCATGCTGATTTGAAAATGCAAGTTGTATGAACATGTATCGGCCATGGATCAAAGTGAGTTTTTGCCAACTTCAAGCATTCGATTCTCCCTAACCACAAATGTGTTTGAGGAGTTCTTGGACAATTTGGAAAGCTTGAAACATGTACTATAATCCATTTTTGAAATGCAACTTGAAACTCCAAGTGGAACTATGTGAAAAATGGCCAAGAAGATGGGTCAAAATCCTGCCTAAACTAGGGCAAAATTTCTCTAAGTTAAAAGTTTTTGGTACCCTTGTTCCAAAAATCATAACTTGAGATCCAAGCTTCTTTTGAGAAAACTTTGTGAATAAAATTTGTAGACTTTGTGATGGACTATAACTTTCATGTTGCAAGTTTTGTTTGAATCCATTTTCATCTTGGTGAAAAAATGGGACAAAGTTAGGAAAAAATAAGAAAATTTCATAACTTAGAAAATTTCTAAGTTATGAATTTTTTTCCATTTTAAACCCTAATTTGCATTTTTGGGTTTCTTGATGAACAAGTTTCATAATTTGAAATGTCTTGATGAAAAATGACTCTTGGCACTTGGTTTTGACCAAAAAGTCAAAGTTTGACTTTTCAGTATACAGTCAAATTTTGATCAGTTGACTGAAAAATTTATCTGTCAATCCTAGGCATTTGAGATCTTTTGAACTTGTTAAATGGGTCAAGACAATGTCATTGAGTCCTTGAGTCCATGGTTGAGCTTGATTTGTCATTGGCTAGGTCAAACAGTCAAAAATTGCCTTTGTACAGTCAAAACCCTAAAAATGACCATTTTGCCCTTTTGATGATCTGATCAAATTTCTTGTGGAATTGTGATCCAAACTTGATCAAATGGATCATATGAGTTCATAATGTTGATGTGGGTCAAATTTCATGAGATTTGACTGTCAATTGGCCACAGTTGACTTTTTCCTCAATACAGTTGATTTCTAGGTCAACTGTCCAATTAACTGGGCAAAAATTTGAATCAAGGCTTGAAAATTGGTATGGACAAACTTGTGAGTCCAACATGAAGTATGAAAGTCAATTTGGGCATTGTTGGTCAAAATATCACTGTGCAAACTCAAACCCTAATTTAGGTCAATAGTGCAAGGAGGTGTCTTGAGCAGAGCAAACCCTAGCTTGATCTTGAGCTCCAAGAGTCTTGTGATGAAAAATGTTGATGAAATGAGAGGGAAAATTTTGGGGTACAACAATACCATTATGCAGTTCATCCATGATCTGCTCAGCTTCAACCTTGTCCACACAACGGAGCAGGACGCAATCATGATTGCGCTTGTATAGGATACCATTGCTCAGGAAGAACTTGGCAGAGAATCTCCTCAAGAACTTTTTGTCGTTGACTGAAGCTCCTTCAGGGTATTCTCGAGTCTTGAGATACCTTTTGACGTCATGAAACCAAGGTCGGTCCACTACTTCTTTAGTATTAATCTCGTGACAATGAGCAGGTTCGTCCATTCGCTCGATGGTGATTTGAGGTGCCTCATTATCCCAGTTAAGTTTAAACATGGAAGACAATGTAGCTAGCGCATCTGCTAGCTGATTCTCTTCTCGCGGAAAGTGCTCGAAGGTAATCTGCTCGAAATGAGGCAATAATGTCAGGACATGTTCTTTGTAAGGGATGGGGTTTGGATGTTTAGTATCCCACTCTCCTTTGATTTGACTGATAACCAAAACTGAGTCCCCAAATACAATCAATGATTTGAATCCCAAGTCAATAGCGGCCTTGAGACCAAAGATACAAGCTTCATACTCGGCCATGTTGTTGGTGTAGCTGAAACAGAGTCTAGCGGTGAAAGGTGTATGGAAACCTTCTCGAAAGATAAGTACCGCGCTGATACCGTTCCCAAGTGCATTAGAGGCACCATCAAAGTACAGAGTCCATCGGGATCCTTGTTCAGGTCCGTCATACGGTCCGTTATCTTCAATGTTGTCCAAAGTCATAATATCTTCGTCGGGGAAGTCAAACTTCATGGATTGGTAATCTTCGACAACTTGATGAGCTAGATGGTCAGCTAGTACACTCCCCTTTATAGCTTTTTGGGTCGTGTACTGGATATCATACTCAGTCAAGATCATTTTCCATCTAGCTATTCTTCCAGATAAAGCAGGCTTCTCAAAGATATACTTGATCGGATCCATCTTAGATATCAGTAGAGTGGTATGAGTCAACATACACTGCCTTAGCCGACGAGCAGCCCATACCAAAGTGCAACAAGTTTTCTCGAGCAGTGAGTAGCGGGTCTCACAGTCGGTAAACTTTTTGCTAAGGTAATAAATGGCATGCTCTTTTCGACCAGACTCATCATGTTGGCCCAATATGCACCCCATTGAATTCTCCAAGACGGTCAGATACATGATTAACAACCTTCCTTCGACGGGTGGCATCAAGATAGGAGGTTCCAGTAAATACTCCTTGATTTTATCGAAAGCAACTTGACAGTCATCATTCCATTTAACCACCTGATCTTTCTTCAATAGCTTGAAGATTGGTTCACAGGTAGATGTTAGGTGAGAAATGAACCTTGCAATGTAGTTTAGGCGTCCCAAGAAACCTCTGACCTCCTTCTCACTGCGAGGGGCAGGCATTTCTTGTATAGCTTTGACTTTGGTAGGATCAACCTCGATGCCTTTATTACTGACGATGAATCCCAAGAGTTTACCGGACCTGACTCTAAAAGTGCACATGTTAGGGTTCAGTCTGAGCTTGTACTTTTTCAACCTGACAAACAACTTTTGCAGATGGTCGAGGTGTTCTTCTTCCGTTTGTGAACGGGCTATTATGTCGTCTACATAGACTTCAATTTCATGATGTATCATGTCATGAAACAAAGCTACCATGGCGCACTGATAGGTTGCCCTGACATTCTTCAGTCCGAATGGCATCACTTTATAGCAGAAGGTACCCCACTGCATAACAAAAGTAGTCTTCTCCATGTCTTCGGGGGCCATTTTGATCTGGTTATACCCTGAAAATCCATCCATGAAAGAAAATACCTTGTGCTGAGCTGTATTGTCAACCAAGATGTCAATGTGCGATAGTGGAAAGCCATCTTTAGGGCTAGCCCTGTTTAAGTCTCTGTAATCCATGCATATTCTCACTTTGCTGTCCTTCTTAGGCACGGGCACAATGTTAGCAACCCATTGTGGATAGGAAGTAACAGCAAGAAACATAGAATTGAACTGCTTCATCACTTCAGCTTTGATCTTTTCAGACATATCGGGCCTCATCCGGCGAACTTTCTGTTTAATCGGTGGACAATCTTCTCTTGTAGGGAGACGGTGAACCACAATATCTGTATCGAGTCCCAACATGTCTTCATAGGACCAGGTGAAGATCTCAACATATTCATTCAACAGCTGAACTAAACGCTCTTTGACATTTGGCTTTAGGTTGGCACCCACTTTAACCTCTTTTCTGTCTTCCTCTGTTCCCAAGTTAATAGTCTCTAACAGCTCTTCATGGGGAAGAATAGCCCTTTCTTCCTATTGTAGAAGTCTAGCCAACACTCCCGGCACTTCACAGTCTTCATCACCTTCATATTCGGCATGATTAACCATATCTTCAGAGTCACCGAAGGCCATTGCATAATTGTTACCCATGGAATCCAGAATGGATGGGTACCTGCATTGGTGAGTGTTAATGTGTGTAAGGGATAGCCACCTTTAAACAAATAAAATGTAAAAGGAAAGAAAATGAACACAAAAGTTTATATATGAAAACGTCCATGATTCATTAAAAATGGCATATGAAGATGAAAAATAAAACCCTTACAAATGGACATATGTGCCTCGGGTAAGGCACAAAGGAAAAAAGAGTGTACGAATTGTTTAATAATTATTACAGACCAACATAAATGTTCGAAAGATAAATTACTGATTTATGAAAGTAATGGGAACAAAGTCTTTCGCCTCCCAGTTGTGCAGTCCTCCTTCAACAGTTGGAAAGATCCAATCTTCAAAATTGCTCTCCTCTTCACCATCCTCCAAAGCATGAACCCCATGATGGGTGATCTTCAACGGCAGCCCTCCAGCCCGGGAGCAGCGTACAACCTTTTGAGCAGAAGCAGTGAAACCCAAGCCGAACTTATCTGTCTTGTAAGGAAAATCTGGAAGCTGACCCCATACTGTGCTCCCTCCTTCCTCAATCACAGCCTTCGCATCTTTAAGGGATGACATCCGGGACACAGGTTTGGTAATGATGGGCACATAAGTCATTGTCTTGGCTACCGCAACTTCAGGAGAAACCTCTTCAAAGTGCTGAAAGGGGGTCTCGATGAATTCACCATCTAATTCAACACAGCGGAATGAATTCAGATGGCTTATCATATACTCCTCCTCGCCACGAACTGTCACAATTTTCCCCTGGACAGGGTACTTAAGCTTCTGATGCAGAGTAGATGTAACGGCTCCAGCATGATGAATCTAGGGTCTTCCTAACAAGCAAGAGTAGGAGGGACGGATGTCCATGACATAAAATGTGGAGTCGAAAGTTTCAGTACCCACTTTAATCGGGATGTCCACCTCCCCGTGGACCATCCGTTTAGAACCATCAAAGGCTCTAACAATGATATTGCTGGGCTTCAGAGTTAAACCTTCACAGTCCAATCTGTCCAATGCTTTCTTAGGTAATACATTTAAAGACGAACCAATATCAACTAGAACGTGAGCTAAAGTAGTCCCTCTGCATTCCACCGAGACATGCAGAGCGTCATTATGCTTTCTCCCCTTAGATGTTAAATCGGCATCAGAGAAGCCAAGACCATTGTCGGCTGTTAGGCTGGCTACACACTCCTGGAACTGGTCCGTGGAGGTTTCTTGAGGCACGTGGGCCGTCTTCAAGAATTTGATCAGGGCTTTGGCATGAGCTTCAGAACAGAGAAATAAGGCCAGCATAGAGATTTTTGAGGGGGTTTGCCCCAATTGTTCTACAACATCATAGTCGCTTTTCTTAATTATTTTTAAAATCTCCTCCATTTCCTTTTGAGTGGTCTCGGGGATGACCAAAGGCTGAGCCCTCGTCCTGACGGGCGCTTCTTGGATCCCCTTACCTTTATCAGCAGCAACAGTAGAGGGTACAACTACGGGAGTGACAATTTCTTCAATCACTGGAGTTCGCACGGATATGTTGACCGGCACAGGAGTAACCTTAGGAGCACTTGAGGGTCTGAAGATTGCCCTTGGGGGAGCAATCTCCAGAGAGAAAATTCTTCCGTTGCGGGTGATTTTACTCGTCGCAGCAATATTTCCTATGTCAAGAGTCTTTTCATCGGAACTTTCTTCAACTAATTCAATCTGCTTAACACCGTGGTAGAAGATCTCTCCTCCATAATTCCACGGTATTGATTTGTTGGACTTGTATGGGATAGGCCCCAGCATAGTTATCTTCAGAGGTACAATCTTTGGATCGGATGTAATCTTAACAGGTCTTTTGGAGACCTTGGAAAGATTGGCGGAAATGGTAATTATAGCAACATCTTTGATAGGAGTCAGAGTAACAGGAGTTTTCTCAAAGAGGATTTCTTGATTATCCATTAGGCGTTGGATGCCTAATTTCAACAACGGACAGTCAGATTGTAGGGACGGACAAAGGTAACAATCTTTTCCACAGCCTGGGAAAATCCAGGCTTTCAACAGATTCATCTTGATTATTGGTAATGGAGTCATTAAGTCATCAACAATAGCAACATAAAGATCTTCTTCAACAGCATGGACATTGTGACCATGTTTTGGCATTAGAGCAGAGATCATGTTAGGCTTTTCAGGGGCGTTGAATTCCACCTCCTTAGCACCTATCAAGTCCTGGATCTTATTTTTGAGAGCCCAACAATTGTTGGTGTCATGCCCCAGGCTATCTGAATGATAAGCACACTTCGCATTTGAATGGTAGTAGGGAGAAGATGTATTTGGATTCTTCGGCGCTTCTTTCAAACTTGTAAGGTTTAGCTTCAATAGATGAGGGAGAACCTGAGCAGGTGTCATATTGATCCAGGTGAATTGCCGTGCAGGACTTTCCACCCTTGCTTGGTTGGTTCTGGGTTGACTGTTTCGAGGTTGATCAGCTGCAGAATTCTGAATCATTACAGCCCCCACTGCTGGACGACGCTCAACTCTTCCTTGACTTCTCTGGGAGTAAACAACTGAGACTTCTTTCTTGGCTGGAAAGGTCTTCTTGATAGCAGCGGAAGCAGATGCATCCTTTTAAATCTTACCGCTCTTGATTCCGGCTTCAACTCTTTCACCAGTCAGAATTAACTCAGTGAACCCCACAGACGAACTCCCGATGAAGTGATTAAAGAATGGACCTGACAGGGTCCCCAAAAACATATCCACAATCTCTCTCTCAGACAATGGTGGCTGCACCCTTCCAGCCAATTCCCTCCATTTCTGGGCATACTCCTTAAAGCCTTCATTAGAGACCATACCCATACTCTGTAATTGAGTACGAGTAGGTGCTAAGTCCATATTATATTGATATTGTCTGTAGAAGGCAGCCGCCAAATCCTCCCAATTGTGCACATCAGATCTCTCAAGCTGGTAGAACCAATCTAATTGCGTACCCGATAAACTATCTTGAAAAAAGTGGACCCACAGATCCTTATCAGAAGAATGAGGTTGGATCTTTCTGACGTAAGACCGTAGGTGCATCTTCGGATAAGACAAACCATCGTATTTGGAAAATGTAGGCACCTTGAATTTAGGGGGAATCACAATCCCAACAACCAACCCTAGCTCCTCGAAATCCAGCCCAGACACTCTTTGTACCTCCATAACTGCCAGACGCTCTTCCAGATTCTTATACTTATCGTCTTCAGGAGGGTACTGTTGCTCAGAGTAATCTTCATCCTCTTCTTCCTATTCTTCTTCCTCAGACTCGGAGGGCACTGCAGCTCCTTTACCCTTTCTTACCCCTTCATCAGATGTTGAGGGGAAATCCAGGACCCTTCTAGCTTGGTTCTCAAATCTTCTTCCCATAGTAGCCACACCAACTCTTCTCTTTTTCTTTTTCTCATTTTCCTTCTCTAACAATGCTTTAAGATCCTCCTGACCCTTTGCCAAGGTCATGAGGAGTTTTTGGAATTGTGAATTCTGTGCTTGCAGATCTTTGACCGTCTACTCTATATCCATCGTGCTGAAATAAACAACAGAGAGATAAGGAAACCTGGTGTGAAGACCTGTTTATGCATATGATGAATGATGTGTATTCATGTAATGCAATCAAGGATTTAGAAATTCAAATTTGCTGTAAACAAAAAGGAACACACGTCATATTAATAAGATAGAATTTGTTAGTACATAAATGCCCCATGGGCAAAATAATACAAAATTTTAAGGTAAAAAGACGTTGCACATCCTCTTTGGCGCAATGTAGGTGTTGAGAGTCTGCTCTTCGTGGAGTCTATGAGTAAGTTCCAAAACCTTCTTCTCACTGGCGTAGAAGCTGGCTTCAAAAGTGTTTCATTCTTCCTTGAGCTGTATCCAACTCTTTTGCAGATCTTCCAATGATGTTGGCATGTCAGGATGTAGGAGGGTGTATGGAACCTCTCCTTCCATAGCAGGCTCTTTGATCACAGGGAGAATGTAGGGGTAAGGCATCATAAGACTCTGGGCGCGGGTTCGTACCCACTTGAGGTAAGGCTCAAGGGGGATAGAATTCTCGTGTCCCAGTGTCTTACTGTCCACTTTGTTGGGCATCCTCCAAGCTCGGATAAACCTTTGTCAAAGTCCTTGAGCGTCATTGTCGAAGTCAAAAACCAAGTCCGAAATCAGCATGTCATGAGGGCCATCCCTTCGGGCATACCCAAATTGTATCAGAGCCAAACAGAGGTTGTAGGTAATGCCGCCCCTAATGCCAAGTAATGGGAAATTAGGGAATTCCCCACAACGATCAATGATGATGACATTTTCTCTGGACCGAGAACACCAATGAACATCAGAATATGTAAGAGTCAACAACCGTTGTGACCACCTCAAGCCTTGCTCATTCTTTAATACTGACCGGGGAAGGTGAGAAATGAACCACCTTGCTAGAAGAGGAGTATAGAACATGAGAACACCTCTTTTCCTCATTGTTTGTGTGTGAAATGAGTGGAGGATGTCCTCAAGCAATATAGACACAAGATTCTGAGATATGAAAATATTGACAGCATTCACATCTATAAGCTGATCAGGAATTGGGAACAAGACCAAACCATAGATGAGAAGTGCTACAATCTCCTCAAAAGCTTATAGATCTAGAGAATTCCAACATTCTTGTGCCTTCTCAAACAGAAACTTTGCCAAGAAACCCTTGACACCACTTCTGGTTTCCCAATGACCTTTGATATCAGATGGTTGCAAGTGTAAGGCTTGAGAAATATCTTCAGGCTTTAGCTCTCTTTCCCTACCGTTGTAGGGTAGTTGATGGAGAATAGGAATCCTCAGGAGTTGATAAAATTCCTCCAAAGTAGGCACTAGTTGGTAATCAGAAAATGTAAAGCAATGGTGTAGGGGGTCAAAGAACTGGAAGAGAACTTTCACCATGTCCTCCTCTATGTTGGAGTTGACCAAGTTGAGAATTCTACCATGTCTTTCAGTGAAGGGAGAATTCTCTAAAATATTGGAAGCTAGCTCCTTGAGTTGAGGAGGGATTCTCACAAGGTTGACCTGGATTGTTTTTCTGCGGAGTGAATCCATTACCTACAAAACAGGAACAAAGATGAAGATCCAAACCCTTGAAATAGTTAGTGGATGCATATGATGCTTCATAATATTTATGATGTATGCACAAGTATATGTACAAGCAAATCACACAAGATCCTAGTTTCAGGCTTGCATGGGGTTTCATAGGTAAGTACCCTCTTGAAGCTAGTTGGCTCAACCTGTCCTATAAATAGTAACCGGGTTCTAAGGAGCTCAATATCACTGGATTATTTTCTGTGTTCATTGTTTCAGTTTAGCCACTTAACTGGCGACCGAAATATTCCAATAAAACAACCCTCAATGAGTGTAGTATCGAGTATCTACCAACTTCAGACTACACCAAAGCCGGTCATCGCACTACCCCTAAAAAGGCCAAGATGGTCAAGTAAAGGTTCTAAAAGTTCATTAGTGCTTCATGACATCACTCAGCTGCCCCGTATTCTCTTTGATTGACTCAAAGGCTACCGGTACCCACAAATATGTCGCACTAATATAGCTATTGCTTCATCCATGTCGGTATACCCCGCACAGTTTCCACAACATATTGCTATTTACCTATGAATGTTTCCCAAATACGGGTAGAGGATTTCAAACCCAAACAATAGAACAAAATGTAAAGCAATCAAAGAAAACAAGATAATCATGTAAAGGTGATCTAAACCCTAAGGTAACCCCACTTTTAGATTTTTTCCCCAGCAGAGTCGCCAGTTCTGTGATACGGTGGGAGAACTGACTTGAGGTTTTGTGTTTGTATTCGCAAATTTTTCGGTTTAGCAAGAGTCGCCACCGAGTTTTTATTTTATCCAAAGGAAATGTCAAAAAGCACAGGAAAGACCTTTGAGATGTTTTATTGGGTTCAGGGGGTAGATTATGAAAAGGGAAGGTGCTAGCACCCTTTTCATCCATGGTTTTCCATGGGCTCTTAGTTACTTGTTTAGATCACTTGCTTTTGCTTTTCAATTGTTTGAAATGGTGCTTTGGGTGTGGTTTTGAAATTATTTTGAAAAGAGGCCATCGTTGTGGCATCCTTTGTAATGATTCTTGTTTGAATGTATACAAAGGTGTTTTGTCTTTTGAAAAATGTTTCAATGTTTGAAATTTTGTTTTGGGAAATGTTTTGAAATTGTGTTGTGACGTGTTTTTGAAAATAGCAAGGATGTTTGCAAGTTCAAGTAACTAAGAGCATCTACCCTATCTACTCAAAGATCTTTCCTACATATTTTAACCCTTTTACATTGTTGTTTTACCATTATATTTGGTAAACAACCTTGTATTTGGATGTTAAACGGGACAGGCGCGGGTCATCGTATTGACCATGATAGCAATAGTGCTAAATATCTTAGCAAGTTTTTTGTTTGAGGGACTAGATCATTTTGTATAGGCAACCAAGATAGCGTCATCGAGGGACTATGATCTTTTGTTTTGTTTTTGTTTTGCCAAGATACTCAACATGCATACCATGGACATTTTAAAGGCAGCAAGTGGATGAAAGCTTAGGGGTGCACGTGTGTATTGTGTTGTCAATTTACATGCTTTTATGTCTTGTATTAAGTCTAGCTATTTGTTTTGATTTTGGATATTGCATACAAACCCTAATCTCTATCATGGCATATTTGAAAGCAATAAATGCGTAAAAGTAATCTAAGCTATTACAACATTGATATGGGGAGGGGGATACAATTTTGAATAGGGGATTATTTGCAAGAAATTAAAACCCTAAGATTATTACAACCAAATTGAATTCTTTGTTCAAATAATAAATAAACAGATATTTAAATGGACAATTAAATAAATATGCAATATATTATAAATATGCAAAAAATGTTTTTTGTATTATTTTTATGTATGTAAAACTAAAATATTTAATGTATCAAAAATAAGAAAAAATAATATTTTTAATAAGGGTGGAAACCCTAATTTGTTTTAAGAATATATATATATATATATATATATATATATATATATATATATATATATATATATATATATATATATATATATATATATATATATATATATATATATATATATATATATATATATATATATATATATATTATGTATTATTTATTTATGTACAATAAAATAAAAAATATATACAAATGTCAAAAAAATATTATTTAAGTATACAAATAATAAAAATAAAAATATAATATTTTTTGTAGTATTTTACAAATTCTTTTTATTAAGAAAATAAATGTATATATTATTTAATAATTGTTTCTATGTCTAAAAATTATAAAAAAATAAAATAAAATGTGAAAATTAAATAAAATATTTTTGGTAATTTTTAAAGTTTAGAAAAATAAAATAAAGTCAGAAATTAAAAAAAAGAAATGAAAAATATACAAAAATAGATTAAATGGGCAAGGGGGGTGTGAGAAGCAAATCAGGGGTGCAAAAAGTGAGAAATAGCCAGGCCCAGCCCAGCTGGCCTTCATCTTCAACCTCTATTAAAAAAACGCGCGCCTCCTGTACAAATGGCTAACTCCTACATACGTGCTCTAAAGCAAAAACTCACAACACAAAAGTTATAGCATTTTTCAACATGATTCCAACCATGTAAAGAACTTAATCTAACTCTCAAAGACCAGAGAGAATTTCTCTGGCCCTAATTTCTAACCTAACTTTTTCAGAAAGTTCATCAATCAAATTCTCCCAACACAGTTAACTTAAATGAAATCTATGCATATGTACAGCTTAAGGGCAATGAGTACTACATTTTTTATTCACAAACCTAAGCCTAATGATTACTAAATAGAGAGATAGAAAGTTGGAAAATACCTACTTCAGTTGAACTCGAGTATGGCAATGTGGAGGTTTTCAATGAGGCCTGAGATGCTTGGGAGCTTGCTTGAACTTCCTTTGACCTTCCCCAATGGTTAGTTTGCTTTGAGTTTGCTTGAATAAGCCTATAGAAATCAACCTGCACAAGCAGAATTTAAAAATGGTGAAGCTTGTAAATGGAGTTACAGTCACTGGCCAATGGTTAGGGGAGCTTAGATGGGTTGTATGGAGTGTGTTGGAAGAGGTTTGGGACAAAATGCACGAGTGGTTTGTGAGATGGAGGTGCAACTGTAGAAGCTGCCCTGTTTTGCAAGTTTTTGGTGTTTTGATGTTCAAGGGTGTTTGAGGATTGGATAGCTCGTGTTTCTGGCTCAATCTGATATGTAAAAGTTGTTTTGAAGGGTTACCAGAGTTGGTTTTATCAGATGGAAGTGTTATGTGATTTTGGCAAGTTAACTTGTTTTTTAAGAAAGGTGTGAAGTGACCAAGGGCAGGCCTGTACAGGCTAGCTTCAAGCATGCACAAAGTGGTTGTACCTTTGCCTTAGTTTATGGACTTTGTTTTCTGCCAAAGAAAGGGTGCAATGCTCAAGAGAAACAAATATGCATAAAGTAAACTTTATCAAAATGGAATTGTTAACTTTTTGCCATTTTTAGATTAATTCAATGTGTAATCTTCCACTGATCAGAATAATGCCTTAAAACATTGGGTTTGCATTCAATTTTTGAGTGTGGAAGGTTTTAGATACCTGTAAACAAGTACAAATGAAGCTGGACAGAAATTGCAACTTGTATCATAGTGAAAAATGCCATGGACCAAAGTGATTTTTTGCCAAATTCAAACCTTCGATTCTCCCTAACCACAAATGATTTTGGAGAGTTCTTGGACATTTTGGAAAGCTTGTAACATGCTATACAATCCATCTTTGAAATGAATTTTTATATTCCAAGTGGAACTATGTGAAAAATTGCCATGAAGATAGGTCAAAATCCTGCCTAAACTAGGGCAAAATTTCACTAAGTTAAAAGTTTCATGGACCCTTATTCCAAAAATCATAACTTGAGATCCAAGCATATTTTGGGAAAAATTTGTGAATCAAAGTTGTAGATTTTGTGAAGGACTACAACTTTCATGTTGGAAGTTTTGTTTGAATCCAAATGCATCATGGTGAAAATGTTGGGCAAAGTTATGAATCTAAGTTATGAAAATTTTTCCATCTTAAACCCTAATTTGCAAAATTAGGTTTCTTGGTGAACAAGTTTCATTTTTTAACACATCTTGATGAAAAATGACCCTTGGCACTTGATTTTGACCAAAAAGTCAAAGTTTGACTTTTCAGTGTACAGTTGATTTTTGATTAGTTGACTGGAAAATTCATCTGTCAATCCAGTGCTTTTGAGATCTTTTGAACCTTGTGATTAGGTCAAGATGATTCCATTGAGTCCTTGAAACCATGCTTGAACCCAATTTGCCATTGGCTAGGTTAAAAATCAGAAATTGCCCTTCTACAGTCAAAACCTTAATTTTGACCATTTTGCCCTTTTGATGATCTGATCAAATTTCTTGAGGAGTTGTGGTCCAAAATTGATCAAATGGTTCATATGATCCTATAATGTTGATGTGGATAAAAAATTATGAGGTTTGACTATAAATTGGCCATAATTGACTTTTCCCCCAATACAGCTGATTTCTAGGTCAACTGTCCAATTGACTGGGCAAAAATTTGATTCAAAGCTTGAAACTTGGTATGAGCAATCTTATAAGTCCAACATGAAGTATGAAAGTCACATGGGGCATTAGAAGTCCAAAATTCCTTGTGCAAACTCAAACCCTAATTTAGGTCATCAGTGCAAGGAGATGTCTTGAGCAGAGCAAACCCTAGCTTGGTCTTGAGTCCAAAGAGTCTTGTGAGGAGAAATCTTGATAAAATGAGAGGGAAAATTTTGGGGTACAACACTTTGTGTTTGAAAATGTTTTGAAAATGCCTTAGTACGGAGAACTTTGTAATGTTTCTCGGGATAGTGGAGAAAATATGCAAAGTGTTTTGAAATTGTTTTTGAAAAGCAGTTTTTGTGTAAGTGAAAAATGTTTGAGCAAACTTCTAACAATTATCTACTCTGTTACTCGAAAAGGGTCGTTCTTTTCCTCTTTTCCTTTAGACAATGCTATCCTACTATTAGCGAGTAGGTAGCCTTATCGTTGGATGTTTGAGGGACATTCGAAGGAACGTACAGTCATAAAGGCAACATACGGAGACGCTTTAGAAATTTTGTTTAAAGGACGAGATCATTTACTGAAAGGCAACACCGTAGGGTAATCGAGGGACTATGATCTTTTGATTTGAGGGTCTTTGCTAAAGCGTCCCCATTCTCGAGGGACATGACTGCTTTATTTTCCGAAAGGCAACCAAAGCGGGGATACCCTAGAGGTGCATATGTGCATATGTGTTCAATTCAGTTATTTTTTGTCTTTTTATTAGGTTAGCTAATGTTTTAATTTAGAGTCTTTCCATACACGCCTATTTACTAACATCAATATAGTAAAATAATAAAGCAATAAATGTGCGGAAAAATAAAATACAGAAAAATAAATCCTAACTATTACACGGCTTTAGGAGAGATACATTATAAGTGTAAGAAGTAAAGTGCGGAATTTTAAATCTAAAATTATTACATCCATAATCAGTTACAATATTGAAAAAAATGCGAAAACACTAAACGCGCGCGAGATAAAGACGAACGTCTAAAATCAAGAAAATGCTAAATAAACAAGAGAAAATATTAGTTGATTTTTATGTTTATTTTTTATTTAAAAAGTTGCTTAAAATAAATTAAACCTAAATTTAATGGAGAAAAAATAAATATTAAATGGAAATTAACCTATGTCTAATGTTTTTTTGCATTTTTTATTTAAGAAAATATTTGGATGAAGATAACCTAAGTTTAAATGATTTTAACACTAAAAATAAATTAAAATAATTAATCTAATTAAATTACAAAATTTAAAAAAATTAAGAAACAAAACTAAGTCTATTATATTTTTGGTTTTTTATTAAGAAAAATATTTGAATTAAATTAATCTATGCCTAGTTGATTTTAAATTGATAAAAATAAGTCAAGATAATTAAATTAATTAACTTACAAACTTAAAAAAAATCCTAAGTCTAATTATTGTTATTATTATTTAAAAGAAATAATTAAAAAAAAACAAATAAAACAAATCAAGAGCAAGAAAATGGGCCGGATGTTTGAAGTAAACAGGGGGCGTGCTGTTAAAAAAAACGTTGGGCCCAATAGATAGCCCAGGTATCTTGGGATCCTGTGGAGGCAGCTTCTGAGTGTCCATGGTGGTCCACACATTTGGATGTTTTAGACTTGACCTCTGTATCATCAATTGGTTGGAGTTGGAAGGCGTATGATAAGTGCTTGAAAGGCAAAGCACCAGATCTGCAATCGACAAACATTAATAAAATAAAACGCTGGACCTAGGATTCGAACCCATGTCCTTTCCCTCATAAGCGTGCTTCTTTACCAGTTGTGCTGCTTGGTCATTCGTTAATCCATATAACAAAATAATATTATATACAAAAAATGGTCAGAAGCTTAAAAAAAATGAAAAAACGTGCGCTAGATTTGAATGAGCCAATGGAGGGCTACCAACGCGCCGTCTTCTTCCTTCCTCCGTCGTTTTAGACCTGGACCTATAGTGACAGTTTTTGTCTGTCACTATAGCACCTGAAACCCAAAAAAAAACAACACGCACAATAAATTCATGGTGAGGCCATGGATGAATTGGCCTCAACCTCCTGAGCATAAAGAGACCGTTGGTTAGGACTAATTTTGGCTATTTCCAGAAACCCCAATTCTAAGCTTGGAACCCTAAAAATGGTGATCCTCGCATCAAAAACCAAATCTAACCATACAGATAGCTTGTAAATACAAGAATAGACAGTAATGCATGATTAAAATGTGTTTATGTTACATAAATCAAGAAAATTAAGATTGAAAAAAAATGCAAACCGTGAGATGTAGGTGATTTTTGGGCTGTTTTAGGACTTGGTGACGGTTGGAAAAGTTCCATGGGACTTCCAGGAACGTGTTTGAGTCTTTGTTTGGGACTAAAACAGGCTGGAACTTGAAATTCGAGTTTGACAACTTTGAATTTTTTTTGTAAAATATGCAGCAATTCTCCAAGCTCTGTGTGCGTGCATTTGGCTCGTTCAAGGCTTGTACTTATAGTGGAGATGGAGGGGACACAATTGAATGGAAAGGATCAGCCCATAATGCCATGCTTTCATGTCAAAATCCAACCAATTTAAAGGCTTCCATATTTGAAAATCTTGCCCTTTCCATGCTTGAATGAACCTGGTCATTTTTTGTACGAATTTGTGGGCCTGAAATTGAATCAAAACAAAAGCCTAATGGTCATGATCCAATCATTTACAATTTTATATGATTTATATTGTATTTATGTGAATAAAAATAAAATAAATATAAATAAAATAGCTAAAAAATGCAAGGCAAGGTAAGAGTGAAATTAGAGGTCCTTTATAATCTTAGTAAGATGTTTGAGGCCTCATAAAATAAGCCATTGCTTCAAAAGTTCAAATTTGCTCAATGCACCATTCTTGAAATTTCCAAAAGTTTCCCAACTTGGGCAAGCCATAACATACTCAATTTTCTTCTCATGATGATGATATTTGACTTTTTGGAAAGCCCAAGATGTCTACTTCAATCTCTCTTTTTATAAATTTTGCATTTGAAGATTTTATCTTGATGTAAAAGGTATTGGAAAAAGTGTCTTTTGTTGACTTTCTTAAAATGACATGTAATGTATGAGCTTATATCTTTCAAATGGTGAATCTCTTGAACTTGTGGGCTAAGGAGAAGTTGTAGGGGATTGTATTCTCTTTAAAATGAGCTTTGGTGGGAAACTTTCTGATAAAGTATGAGAAAGTTATGCCTGGTCAAAGTTTGGTTGACTTCTCCTATAGAAACCCTAATTTAGCAATTCTTGACTTTTGATGAATTAGGAGCATTTCTTGAGGAATCATGATCAACCCTTGATCAAATGATGGACATCAATTTAAAATGTTGATGTTGACCAAAATTCTTGAAGTTTGACTGTACATGGGCCATAATTGACTTTTGACCTAACACAATTGATTTTCCAATACTTGAGCAATTGACTGGGCAAACTTGTAGTGCAAGTCATGTAATTTGTCATGGAAAATATTTAAGGCATATTAGGACCATGGGAAGAATTTGAGACCTTTGGAGATTAACCATCTTGATGAAAATTGAAACCCTAGTTGGGGGTTCATTGCCTTAGGAGGAGAATTTGTCTGGTCAATTATTGGTCATCCTTGGGCAAGTTGGAGACCTCAATGGGCATGTGTTGAGTAAAAAGTGAGGTCAACTTTTGGGGTACTACAACTGCCCCTGTTCAATCTTCTTGGACCTGAGGATGTAGATTGGCTTGTCTGTCTTTCATGATCTGAAGGTAGAAGATGATTGAACACTAGAGTGCCCAAAAATTTGCACTTGTCTAAAGTGATACAGTTGGTGAATAATATCAGGAATGGGCTTACATATGCCATTTGAAAAAGATGACAGAAGACTGTCGGAGATGGGCTTAAAGATTCCATCCAAGGATTATGATGGAGATTCATCGGAAATGGGCTTAGAGATGCCATCCAAAGTAGACGTTGACTTCATAAGAAGTCTTTTTATGGGGATTCTTGTTCCTGCTGTTTGAGGAGGAATTTGCTGGGGAATGTTTTAGGGGAATAAAGCCTATGATCTTAGGTTATCCATTACTCTATTGGGGAGTTATCTCTTGAAAGCGAGCTATTATCTGGTCGGGATCTAGGCTTCACGACGACTTGTTGAGGACAATAAGACTGACTGTTACCTGGTCATATTCTAGGCTTCACAACGACCTATTGGAGAATATGAAATTAACTACTATCTGGTCGGTTCCAGGCTTCACAGTAATTGTAGACATTGAAATGTTATCTGGTCGTATCCAGGCTTCAACGGTTTGAAGAGATTAAGCTGTTATCTGGTCCGATCCAGGCTTCAACTTGAATCTGAGGTATACCGTTATCTGGTCGAGTACAGGCTTCAGTGTCATAGGTTATACTATCATCTGGTTGGGTCCAAGCTTCATAGTAATTAATAAACTACTATCTGGTTAGACTCCAGGCTTTACAATATCTTTAACTAGATAAGAATCAGAAAATCTTAGGGTCAATTTAACTGAACCAGAGAAAGTATCTACCAGAAAAGAATTAGTAATAAATAAATGGTCGATTCAAACTGAACCAACAGAGGTCTTGAGTTGTCTTCAACTGGAATAGAAATCAGAAAAATCTTAGTGTCGATTTAACTGAACCAGAGGAAAATCTTGAATTAACTTTAACTGGAATCAAAATCAGAAAAATCTTAGTGTCGATTTAACTGAACCAGAAAAAGGTCTTGGATTATCTTCAACTGGAATAGAAATCAGAAAAATCTTAGTGTCGATTTAACTGAACCAGAGGAAAATATTGAATTAACTTTGACTGGAATGGAAATCAGAAAAATCTTGGTGTCGATTTAAATGAACCAGAAAAAGGTCTTGGATTATCTTCAACTGGAATAGAAATCAGAAAAATCTTAGTATAAATTTAACTGAACTAGAAAAAGGTCTTGGATTAACTTTGAGGAACATGCTGAAATAGCCCTTCGTCAGACGTAGCCTTTGAGAAGACTGCCATGTCATATAAGTAGTCAACGATATTAGTTGATTTAGTCTTTCCTAAAAAGTTAAAGAGTTAGTCGTATGAAATGTCATGATGTATGAAATTTATTGTGTAATGATGTTCTCAAAATAAATGAGATTATGCTGTATGCGATGTGTATGCGCATGACATGATGTATGAATATTGAATGCTGTTGCGATATCTCCTAGTCTGGGAAAGTAAATCCATGACTGATGCTAGAGAGTACTGGGAAGCTGAATCCCGGACTACTGTTTGGTTGATTAAGAAAGTGATTTTTTTCATTTACACTGGTGGATGATGAACGAAGAGGATTTACTGGGGATTTTTGACTCCTGCTTGAGAATGACTCTGGGTAGAAAGATGCTCTGTTGGAAGATTTTATTGGTGTAGAGGAACAAACTCTATTGGGGGATAAACTTCTGCAGTTAGAGAAATGAACTCTACCAGGGGATGATGCTTTATAAACTATTTGAGATTTGTAAAACTCACTTGGGGATCTTTGAGTTAACCTTTCTGAGGGAACTTTGCTGGAGGAGGTAATTCCTGCTTGGGGAAAAAGAGATTAAAATTTTGGTTGTTTCCACTCTGTGGGGAACATAGACATCACTGAGTCGTATGCAAAGGGTGTAGTGGTGACTTCGTCTCAAGACGTCTCTGCCCCTATACCTGCTGGAAAGAGTAACTATCGGGATTACAAATGGCTTTTTTAGACTTTACCCCATTTCTTAAAGTCATCAGCAACTGTCTTTCTGTTTCTTATGTAAGTATTTGTAAACAGTAATCATATTAAAATGCATATGTAAAAAATAATCACTGGACTTTTTTGCAAAATGAAACAGAAAATAGAAAACAAACAGTTTTGTGCTTTCCAAGAAATAATTTGTATTGATTTTTGAAGTTCTCCTATAACTGGAATTTTTGTACAAAGAGACTGACGTTCTAGTAGGAGAATGCTGCCGTGAAAATGAAAACTATACAAAATAGTGTACAAAGTGAAAAAAACTACGTGTAATAATCCAATCGAGTTTCAATTCTGCTATTTCCCTTATGTCTTTGAGTGTCTCATCACTTTGCTGCTTGTCCGAAGCTGACTGGATTGATCGGTACCGTTTGAGCTTGATAGTTGATACTGAAGTCTGGTTGCAAGGTGATCCAATGGGACATAGTTTTACGCTTTAAATCCCTAACTTTTTCCTGGACCGCCCTTTTGGGTTTTCGGTCCACCGGGATACCCTTTCTTTCCCAAGCCGTCTTTTCAGGTTTTCGACTTGCGGATGTACAAACTTTTTTGTTTTTATCCCTAATTTTTGCCTGAACCCTTTTGGTTTGCCGGGATGCCCTTATTTTTTCCTAGGCCAGTCAACCTAGCGGGTCTTTATTCATGCGTAGTATCTTTTAACTATGTCCGCGTTCATAGGGTGAGGAAGGTCATCACCATCCCTGGTGGTTAGAATCATGGCTCCACCAGAGAATATGCTTTTGATTACAAATGGCCCTTCGTACGTGGGAGTCCACTTTCCCCTGGAACCACCTTGAGGCAATATGACGTGCTTGATCACTAGATCACCCACTTGATATACCTGACGTCTGACCTTTATGTTGAAAGCCTTGATCATTCGCTTTTGGTACATCTGACCATGACAGACAGTAGGAAGCCTTTTCTCATCAATCAGACTCAGTTGGTCAAGTCGAGTCTGGATCCAATCATCTTCATTCAAACTTGCGTCCTTCATGATTCTCAAAGAAGAGATATGAACCTCAATAGGTAGGACTGCCTTCATACCATACACCAGAGAAAAAGGTGTTGCTCCTGTTGACGTACATATTGAGGTGCGGTAACCATAAAGAGCAAATGGTAACATCTCATGCCAGTCTTTGTATGTCACCGTCATCTTCTGTATGATTTTATTAATGTTATAGTTAGCAGCCTCCATGTTGTACCCCAAAATTTTCCCTCTCATTTTATCAAGATTTTCCTCACAAGACTCTTTGGACTCAAGACCAGATTAGGGTTTGCTCACCTCAAGACATCTCCTTGCACTGATAATCTGAAATTAGGGTTTGAGTTTGCACAAGGATTTTTGGACTTCCAATGCCTCATATGACTTTCATACTTCATGTTGGACTCCTAAGATTACCCATACCAAGTTTCAAGCCTTGAATCAAATTTTTGCCCAGTCAATTGGACAGTTGACCTCAAAATCAGCTGTATTGGGGGAAAAAGTCAATTGTGGCCAATTTAAAGTCAAACCTCATAATTTTTGATCCACATCAACATTATAGACTCATATGATCCATTTGATCAAGTTTGGACCACAACTCCTCAAGAAATTTGATCAAATCATCAAAAGGGCAAAATGGTCAAAATTAGGGTTTTGACTGTAGAAAGGCAA
The DNA here is from genome assembly GCA_948472305.1 of Vicia faba. Taxonomy (NCBI): domain Eukaryota; kingdom Viridiplantae; phylum Streptophyta; class Magnoliopsida; order Fabales; family Fabaceae; genus Vicia; species Vicia faba. The sequence goes on along the minus strand of OX451739.1, from coordinate 993,912,350 downwards.
TTTCTAATTTTTCACTTAGACAATGGAAAATTGGGTTCAATCATGGTTTAAAGGACTCAATGGCATCATCTTTACCTAATCACAAGGTTCAAAAGATCTCAAATGCATTGGATTGATAGATGAATTTTCCAGTCAACTGATCAAAAATCAACTGTACACTGAAAAGTCAAACTTTGACTTTTTGGTCAAAATCAAGTGCCAAGGGTCATTTTTCATCAAGATGTGTCAAAATATGAAACTTGTTCACCAAGAAACCTAAATTTGGAAATTAGGGTTTAAGTTTGAAAAATTTCATAACTTAGAAATTTTCTAAGTTATGAAAATTTCTTATTTTTTCCCAACTTTTCCCAACTTTTTCACCATGATGCAATTGGATTCAAAGAAAACTTCCAACATGAAAGTTGTAGTCCTCCACAAAATCTACAACTATGATTCACAAATTTTTCCCAAATGATGCTTGGATCTCAAGTTATGATTTTGTGAATAAGGGTCCATGAAACATTTAACTTAGTGAAATTTTGCCCTAGTTTAGGCAGATTTTTGACCTAACTTCATGGCAACTTTTCACCTAGTTCCAAGTGGAATATCAAAATTCATTTAAAATATGGATTGTATAGCATGTTACAAGATTTCCAAAATGTTCAAGAACTCTCCAAGATCATTTATGGTTAGGGAGAATCGAAAGTTTGAAAATGGCAAATAATCACTTTTGTCCAAGGCATTTTGCATCATGTTACAACTTGCAAATCAGTTTGAATCATGTTTGTACTTGCATTACAGGCTCTAATCCTTTTTAAACTCCAAAATTTAATGCAAACACAATGGATATTGGCCCTGTTCTGATCTTTGAAACTTTGTATAAGGGTTTAATCCAAAAATGGCATAAAGGTAACAATACCATTTTCATAAAGTTTGCTTTTTGCAACTTTGTTTGTCTTGAGCCATGGACCTTATGTCTTGCTGCAAACAAAGTCCATAAACATCACAAAAATCTCACCAACTATGGGCAGGCCTTGAGCTATCCTGTACAGGCTTTGAGCTTTGTCAACTCACTTTTGCTTCAAAAGCAAGTAAGCTTGCAAAAAGTCCATAACTTGTGCATCTGTTAAAACCACGTCTTGGCATCATTTCAAACAAGTTCAGTATATTGTACCAAGCCAGAAACACGATTTGCCAAGCTCCCAAACACCCTAAAACACAAAATCACAAGTTCTTGCCCAAACAGGGCATCATCTGCAGAATCATTTCTAAAACTAAATTGCCTCGTGCGTTTTGTCTTGAATCACTTCCAACACATTCCATACATCACACCTAAGCTGTCCAGACTTTCTCAAGCAACTGTAACCTCATTTTCACACTTCACCATTTTCATTTTGAAGCTTTGCAGGTTGACTTCTACAGGGGCATTCAGGCAAGTTCAAGGCAAGCTAAGCATTGGGAAAGGTTGAGGGAACTTCAAGAAAGCTCATACGACCTTCAGGCCTCACTCAAAGTTGCTACATTGCCATATTCAACTTCAACTGAACAAGGTATTTTATAAGTTTCTATCTCTCTATTTAGACATCCTTAGGCTTAGGTTTGTGAAGCAAAAATGTAGTCTTCAATGTGCTTGAGCTGTACATATGCATAGTTCTTATTCATATTAACTAAGTTAGGAGAATTTGGATGATGAACTTGCTGAAAATTTTAAGTCATATATTAGGGACACTGGAATTCTCCCTGGTTTCTTAGAGTTAGGTCAAGTTCTTTATATGGTTGGAATCGTGATTGAAAATGCTATAACTTTCATGTTGTAAATTTTTGATTTCATGCAAGCATGAGCAAGAACAGGTTTGAGTTGCAGAACACGCGTTTTTCTGTTCAGAGGACAGGGATGAAGTGAACATTGGGCTTGGGCTTGCTGTTTCTTCTATTTGCACCCCCCATTTTGTTATTTGCACCCCCTTGGCCCATTTCTTTTATTTTTCATATTTTCTTGAATATTCCACATTTCTGACTTTTATTTATTTTTTCTAAACATTAAAAATCACAAAAAATATTTTCTTTATTTTTTGCATTTTATCATTATTTTTATTTTATTTTTTTGGCATAAAAAATAGTTATTAGGTTAATATACTTTTATTTTCTTAAATAAACTTGGAATTAATATAAAAATATTATATATTTTTATTTTTATTATTTATACACTTAAATTAATATTTTCATAAAATATTTATTTTTTTAACATTTTTGTATATATTATTATTATTTTCTTAAACAAAAAAATGAACAAATAAAATAATATTAGAATATATTTTCTATTAAACAAAAAAAATTAGGGTTTCCACCCTTTCAAAAATAATCATTTTATTTTCTTATTTTTAGGACATAAATAAATTTATTTTACATACATAAAATAAATACAAAAAAACATTTGTGCATATTTACATTTTATTGTATATTTAAATACTTGTTTATTTATTTATTGTTGTATAAATTCAATTGGGTTGTAATAGTAAACTAGGGTTTTTATTTTGTGCAAATACCCCCTATTCAAATTTGTACCCCCTTTCCCATAATAATGTTGTAATAGTCTAGATTTACTTTACGCATTTATTGCTTTTATATACCATGATAGTAAATTAGGGTTTTGTATGCAAAAGACCAAAAAATCAAAACAAATAGCATGACCTAACACAAGACAAAATTGCATGAAAAATGACAACACATTGCACACAAGCACCCCTAGGGTTTCACCCACTTTGTTGCCTTAAAATGGCCATGGTATGCATGCTAGGTATCTTGGCAAAACAAAACAAAACAAGTGATCTAAATAAGTAACTAAGAGCCCATGGAACACCATGGATGAAAAGGGTGCTAGCACCTTCCCTTTTCATAATCTACCCCCCGAACTCAAGAAAACACCTCAAAGGTATTTCCTGTGCTTTTTGACCTTTCCTTTGGATAAAATAAAAGTCGGTGGCGACTCTTGCTAAATCGAAACATTTGCGAACACAAACGCAAAACCTCATGTCAGTTCACCCAACGTATCACACTCCACAATGCCATTCATCTTTGGCCAGTAAGGGGAAGAATTATGATGCTGGATTTTGAATTGTTTACAGAGTTCGGTGATCATAGTATTGTTGAGATTTGTACCATTATCTGTGATGATTCTCTCTGGAATTTCGTACCAACCAATAAGGTTATGCTTGATGAACCACACCATAATATTTTTGGTAACAGTAGTAAAAGAGGCAGCCTCAATTCACTTCGTGAAGTAATCAATGGCCACTAGGATGAAGCGATGCCCATTGGAAGCGGTAGGTCTAATCTCTCCGATCATGTTAATACCCCATATTGCAAAGGTCCAGGGAGCCGTCAAGACGTTCAAGGGAACCGAAGCTACATGTACTTTATCAACATAGATCTGGAATTTGTGACAAGTTCGGGAATGCTGATAACAGTCTGCTTCCATAGTGGACCAATAGTATCCTACCCGCATGATCTTTTTAGCCATGGTGTGTCCACTAGAGTGGGTGCCAAAGGTACCTTCGTGTAAATCTGCCATGATCCTCTCTACTTCGCTCTTGTCTACACACCGAAGTAAAGTAGAGTCATGGTTGCGCCTGTAGAGGATTCCACTACCGAGGAAGAACTTTGTGGAGAACCTTCTCAAAAACTTCTTATCATTGACAGATGCCCCCTCAGGATATTCTTGAGCCTTGAGATACCTTTTCACTTCATGGAACCAAAGTTTGTCTGTTACTTCTTCTGTATCAATCTTATATCAGTATGCTGGTTCACCCAACCTCTCAATAGTGATCTGAGGAGCCTCATTGTCCCACCTGACCTTGAACATAGATGACATAGTAGCTAGCGCGTCCGCTAACTGATTCTCTTCTCATGAAAAATGTTCAAAGGTAACTTCTTCAAATTGTGGAAGCAACGTTATCACATGTTCTTTGTAAGAGATGATATTAGGGTGCTCCGTGTCCCACTCTCCTTTGATTTGACTTATTACCAAAGTTGAATCTCTGAAAACACTCAAGAGCTTGATCCTAAGGTCAATAGCAGCTTTGAGACCCATGATGCATGCTTCATACTCAACCATATTGTTGGTACAGTTAAAACATAGTATGGCGGTGAAAGGAGTATGACAGCCCTCGAGAGATATGATTACAGCACGAATGCCATTGCCGAGTGCGTTGGAAGCTCCGTCAAAAACCATAGTCCATCGGGATCCTTTCTCAGGCCCTTCTTTCGTTCCAGGTTCTTCACAGTCAATCACTAACATAATATTCTCATCCGGGAATTCAAAGTTCACGGATTGGTAGTCATCCACAGCCTGATGAGCCAAATGATCAGCTAATACACTTCCATTGATTGCATTCTGGGTCATGTATTGAATATCGTACTCAGACAGGACCATTTGCCATCTTGCTATCCTTCCGGAGAGAGCGGGCTTCTCGAAGATGTACTTGATAGGATCCATCTTAGATATCAACAAAGTAAGATGGGTCAACATATACTGTCTTAGTCGGCGAGAAGCCCATGCCAAAACGCAATAAGTTTTCTAGAGCAGTGAGTATCTTGTTTCACAGCCGGTAAACTTTTTGCTAAGGTAGTATATTGCATGCTCTTTTCGACCAGAGTCGTCATGCTGCCCCAATACACACCCCATTGAATTATATAACACCGTTAAGTACATTATCAAAGGTCTTCCTCCATTCGGAGGCATCCGAATTGGAGGCTCTTGAAGTTATTCCTTGATTCTATCAAAGGCAGTCTGGCATTCATCATTCCCTTTTACCACTTGATGTTTCTTCAGAAGTTTGAAGATTGGCTCACAAGTAGCAGTTAGATGGGAAATGAACCTAGCAATGTAATTTAGGCATCCCAAGAAACCTTTAACTTCCTTCTCTGTGCGAGGAGCCGGCATCTCTTGTATGTCTTTAACCTTTGCAGGGTATACCTGGATACCTTTGTCACTGATAATGAAACCTAGGAGTTTACCAGACCTTACCCAGAAGGTGCACTTGTTCGGATTTAACCTTAACGTATACGTCTTCAACCTATCAAATAACTTTTATAGATGATCAAGGTGCTCTTCCTCAGTTTGAGACTTGGCTATCATGTTATCAACATACACCTCTATCTCATGGTGAATCATGTCATGGAACAAAGCTACCATGGCTCGCTGATAGATTTCCCCAGCATTCTTCAATCCAAATGGCATCACTTTGTAATAGAAAGTTCCCCACTGTGTGATGAAGGTTGTCTTATCCATGTTTTTGGGTGCCATCTTGATCTGATTATAACCAGAGAAACCGTCCATGAAGGAAAAGATCTTATGTTGCACGGTGTTGCCAACCAGAACGTCAATACGGGGAAGCAGGAAGTCATCCTTAGGGCTCGCCCTATTTAAATCTCTGTAGTCCACACACATCCGTACCTTGCCGTCCTTCTTAGGCACCAGAACTATGTTAGCAACCCATTATGGATAAGAGATGATAGCTAAGAACCCAGCGTTTAACTGTTTCATAACTTCTATTTTGATCTTCTCCGACATTTCAGGGCGCATACGACAAACCTTCTGCTTTACTGGAGGGCAATCTACTTTAGTTGGCAAACGATGAACCACAATATCCGTGTCTAGCCCCGACGTGTCTTCATATGGCTTGGTTGATCGGATTTTCATCTTCCTCATCTCCGGGTACCTCACAATCTTCCTCATCTTCTTCCTTGGCTTGGTTGATCGGATTTTCAAAGTCATAACCGGCAATAGCAGAACCGTTATTAATAGGATCCAAAGTAGATATGGATCTGCAGTTTGATACGTGAGTGTGTGTAAGAGCATAGCTGTATTGACAAAGTAAAAACACAGAAAAGAAAGACAGGGAGTGCAAAATTTGTATGCAAAACATCCAATACTTTATTAATGACATATGGGATTGAAACATGATAACCCTCACAAATAAGCCATTGTTCCTTGGGTAAGACACATGGCCATAGAGTTTATATTATTTAATTATTACATATTCGAAAACAAGAAAGACAATTACTTCTGAACAAATATAATCGGTACAAAGTCTTTAGTTGTCCAGTTACTGGGTCCACCATTGGTAGTAGGGAAGATCTAGCTATCCATGTCATAGTCACCATCACTGTCTTCTAAAGCGTTGACCCCATGGTTGCTAATACATAGGGGAGGTCCTCCAGCACGAGCACGATGAACAACCCTCTGAGCCCCTGAAGAGAAACCCAAACCAAACTTATCAGATTTGTATGGAATGTCAGGGAGTTTCCCCAAATGGTACACCCACCTTCTTCAATAACTGCTTTGGAGTCCTTGAGAGAAGCCATTTTTAAGGGAGGTCTGGTGATCTTTGACATATTGGTAACAGTCTCAGTTGTAGCCATGGTCTGGGGCACCTATTAGAAGTTCTGACATGAAGTCTCGATGAACTCGCCATCCATTTCCACATACCTGAAAGAGTTCCGGTGGCTTACCATATATTCTTCTTCACCATGTACCGTGACAATCTTTCCTTTTACCAGGTACTTCATCATCTGATGTAGAGTGGACATGACAGCTCCTGCCCCATGGATCCAGGGGCGTCCCAACAAACAAGAATAAGATGGTCGAATATCAATCACGTATAAGGTGGAGTCGAAGGTCTGAGAACCAACTTTGATGGGGATGTCCACCTCCCCGTGCACCATTATTTTCGAACCATCGAAAGCCCTCACTACAATGTTGCTGGGCTTCAGGGTTAAACCTTCACAGTCTAATCTGTCCAGAGCCTTCTTGGGCAGCACGTTCAATGATGAACTAGTATCTACTAGAACATGGGCCAAAGTAGTGCCCCTACATTCGATGGAGACATGCAACTCATCATTGTCTTTTCTTCCTCTGGGTGTTAGATCAACATCAGAAAAACCCAAACCGTTGTCAGCCGTTAAACTGGCCACACAATCTTCAAATTGGTCAGTGGAGGTTTCTTGTGGCACATGGGCAGTTTTGAGGAATCTCACCAAAGCTCTCGCATGAGCTTCAGAGCATAATAGTAGGTCTAACATAGAAATCTTGGAAGGGGTCTGCCCCAGCTGTTCGACCACATTGTAGTTGATCTTTTTTATTATCTTCAAGATTTCTTCCATTTCTTTCTTGGAAGCCTCTGGAATAGATTCTGAATGCACCTTTGTCTGGATAGGGTCAGCCAATATGTATTTGCCCTGAGTCTCGGCCAACTCGGTGATAGGGGTGGCAACAGGGGTAATCACATGAATTGTGGTGGTAGTATCAGCATGAACATCAGTAGGAATTATCTTATAAATAGTAACGACTTTTGGAGGTGAAATCTCAGGGGAGAACACTATCCCACTTCTTGTTATTTTTCTGGTCCCAACGATGTTGCCAATGTCAGAATTAGTATTTCCAGAAACTTGGTCTTCAACAGCCAATAGATCTTACTTGACGCCATGGTAATAGACATCATCACCATAGTTCCAGGGAACAACCTTGTCCTAGGAGTATGGGATTGGCCCTTGCATAGTGATAATCAGGGGATCCAACTTTGGAGCAGATGAAATCCTGACGGGTCTTTTGGTGGAGACCCTGGGAGGATTGGAGGAAATGGTTATAATTGAAACATCTTTACAAGAAACTGTTGTGATAAGAGTCTTTTCAAATAGAATCTCTTTATCATCCATTAGGCGCTGAACACCTGCTTTCAACAAACAACAACCAGTCAGTAGAGATGAACACAAGTGACAATCTTCACCACAACCCGGAAATAAACCGGCTTGCAACAAATTCCACTTAACAGTCATGAAAGGAGTAACAAGTTCCTCAACAGAAGTAACAAACGTATCATCGTCAACAACATTAACACCACGGCCGTGCTTGGGCATGGGAGAAGTTATAAAATTGGGAACCTCAAAAGCGTCAAATTCAATCTCCTTCGCCTCAATAAGGTCTTGCAACTTGTTCTTCAAAGCTCAACAATTGTTTGTATTATGGCCTGGACTTTCTGAATGGTAAGCACAACGAGCAATTGGGTTGTAGCGAGGAGACACGGTGTTGAGATTCTTGGGAGCTTCCTTCAAGGTAACCAAATTGGATTTCATTAGGTGAGGCAATACTTGAGACAAAGTCATATTTATCTGGCTGAATTGTCTTACAGTTCTTTCTGCTCTAGGCTGATTATTTCGTTGTTGAGTAGCTGCAGGCTTGGATATCATAACAGCCCCTACCATTGGACGGCGCTCGGTTCTGCCCTGATTTAGTTGATTGTAAACATTATTGACCTCTTTTTTTCCTACAAAAGGCCTCTTTCCCGCACTTGAAGAGGCATCCTTCTGAATCTTGCCACTTCTAATCCCAACTTCCATTCTTTCTCCCTTCAAAATTAACTCAGTAAAGCCAGCTGAGTAGATTCCAATCAGATGATTGAAAAACAGACCAGATAGGGTACCCAAAAACATATCCACTAACTCCCTATCAGACAGGGGGGGGGGGGTTTGACTCTTCCTGCTAAGTCCCTCCACTTCTAAGCATAGTCTTTAAAACCTTCGCTCGAACCCATAGACATACTTTGGAGCTGCGTACAAGTGGGAGCAAGGTCTGCATTATACTGATACTGCTTGTAGAAAGCATAAGCCAGATCTTCCCAGTTATGAATATTGGTCCCCTCGAGCGGATATAACCACTCTAGTTGAGTCCCAGATAGACTGTCTTGAAAGAAGTGGACTCATAAGTCCTTGTCTACAGTGTGAGGCTGAATCTTCCTCACATAAGATCAGAGATGCATCTTGGGAGATGAGACCCCATCATATTTAACGAACACTGGAACCTTGAACTTCTGTGGGATGACAAACCCAGAAACCAAACCCAACTCTTCAAAATCCAGCCCCAATACCTTATGGATTTCCATTGCATTCAAACGATCCTCCAGCTATTTGTATTTTTCATCAGCAGGAGGATACGACTCCTCATTATAGTCAGATTCATAATCATATTCCTTTGGACTGGAGTCTTCTTCTCTCGTCTCCTCTTCTTTATTTTCTCCTTCTTTTGATGAAGTTACCAGTTCAGAAGCTCGCCGTACTGGTCCTCTGATCCATCTTCCCAGATTCACTACCCTAGTTGGTTTCTTTGGCTTCTTCTTTTTATCTTTCAGTATGAGGGCTTTCAGATCTTCTTGCCCTTTATCTAGAGCCACAATCATTTGCTGGAACTGGGCGTTTTTTGCCTGGAGATCCTTGATGTTTTGTTCAAGAGCCATTTCTTTACTTGCTGAAATAAACAACGAAGAAGAGAAGAACCATGCTTTGAGACCTGCTTATGCAATGAGATGCATGATATGCTTATGCAATGTTTTCAAGGACCTTATTGGATTTAAGCTCTTTTAAACAAAACAAGAAACAAAACCTTTTATTAGCAATTTTTTTAAAGAAACAAAAAGATTACACAGGGATAAACAATGAAAGGAAATTCTAAACTCCTAAGTCTCCCATGGGCGCTTCCTCTTGGTGTTGAGGTAGGTGCTGAGATTGCTCTCTTCGTGAAACTTATTTTCCAATTCTAGCACCTTCTTCTCACTTGCATAGAATTGAGCCTCAAAAGTATCCCGTTCTCCATTGAGCTGGATCCAAGAATTTTGCAACTCTTTGAAGTTGGTTGGCATATCAGGATGGAGAATAATATGGGACTCGCCCCCTTGAACAACATGTTCCAAGATCACTGATGTTGTACCCCAAAATTTTCCCTCTCATTTATCAAGTAATCTCTCACAATATCTCCTTTGGTTCAAGACTGCACTAGGGTTGATCAGCTCAAGACATCTCCTCAAGCACTGATGACTGAAAATTAGGGTTTAAGATTGCACAAGGACAAATGGACTTTTATTTCCTCATATGACTTTCATGGATCATTTTGGACCCTCAAGATTGCTCATGTCAAGGTTCAAGTCTTGGATCATATTTTTGCTCAGTCAATTGATCAGTTGACCTAAAAATCAGCTGTATTGGAGAAAAAGTCAACTATGGTAAATTTACAGTCAAACTTAATAATATTTGACCCATATAAACATTATAAACTCATATATGTCATTTTGTCAAGTTTGGATCACAATTCCTCAAGAAATTTGATCAGATCATCAAAAGGGAAAAATGCTCAAAATTAGGGTTTTGATTGAGAATGTGCAATTTCTGATTTTTGACCTAGAAAATGACTTATTGGTTTGAGATATGATCTCAAGGATTCAAATGCATCATTTTGACCTAATGGCATGGCTCAAAACTTTCCTCAAGATCAATTGATTGATAGTTGATTTTCAGTCAACTGATCAAAAGCCAACTGTACATTGAAAAGTCAAACTTTGACATTTTGGTCAAAATCAAGTCTCAAAGATCACAATTTATCAAAACATGTCAAAATATGAAACTTTTTCATCAAGAAATAAAAAATTCAAGATTTCATTTTGAAAAGTAAAAATTTCTAAACTTAGAAATTTTTCTAAGTGTTGGAAACTTCATATTTTTTCACAACTTTGAGCCAATTTTCTACCATGATGCAAGATGATTCAAAGGAAACTTCCAACATGAAAGTTTTAGATACCAATGGGATCTAAAACATTGTATTACACAACTTCTACTAGAAATGCATGGATTTAAAGTTATGATTTTATGAATACATGTTCATGAAACTTGGAAACTTAGTGAAATTTTGCCCTAGTTTAGGCAGGATTTTGACCTAACTTCATGGCAATTTTTTACATAGTTCCAAGATGAATATTCAAAAATGTCTAACATATAAGTTGTAGAGGATGTTATTTTTTTCCAAAATGTCCAAGAACTCATTGAGATCATGCTTGAGCTAAGAGAATCGAAGGCAAGAAGTTAGGGTTTCAAACTTGTTTTTCAAGTCATTTTCATGATGAACATTTGATCCAATCCACACCCATGCTGCATAAATCTTACTTTGCAGGCTTATAACCTCTAAATATATCCATATTCATAAGATTACACAACTATTTGAACTATGATCCAAGTGTTTGAGTCATTGTCCAAGTGATTATTCCATTAATGGAACAAAGTTTACACTTCCATTTTGAAAAAGTGACTTTAATCACAAAGTCAATGCATAGAGCTCCTAATATGTTTTCATCTGAACACAAGCAATGTCAAAGGAAAAAGTAACATGTCTAGAGCCTCCCATAAACTCAGGCCATGCTTGTATTATACCTTGAAACCATGTTTTCCACTTTTCTTCAAAATCAAGTAACATAGCCATAACTCTATATCTTGTACTTCTGACCACCTCAACTGCTCTAACCTTTTTCATATAACTATACAAGTTATTTGCAAGCTAACACACGATTTAAAACACTCCCAAACTCCCTCAAATAAAAATTTTCCCAAAAACTCCATTGTTGCACAGTTTCTGACTTTGAACTCCAAGCTTCCATTTCCCTTGTCCGTTCTTTGGCCTTTTAGTTCCTAAAGCTTCCTTACATAAAATACATACCATCCCTGTCCTTGTTACACTACTGTAACTCCATTTCCATCATCCCCCATAACCAAAAATAGAGCATTACAGTTGAACTTCTCCAGGCCATTTCAGCTACTCTCAACTCAAGCTAAGCATTGCATTAGCTTCCTAGTGACTCAAGGAAGCTAACCTGATCATTATAGCACCTTGAATCAAGCTCAAACTCATTTCACGATTTCCAGTTTTGAGGTATTTTTCTTGAACTTCTATCTTCATATTTAGGAATTGTTAGGCTTGCATTTGTGAAGATAAAATGTAGACATCATTGCCCTGAAACTATACATGTCCATAGATTTCATTTATGTTGCTTGAGTAGGAAGAATTTTGATTTTGAACCTATGAAAATATTTAGGTCAGAATTTGGTACTGTTAGAAATTCATGCTCATCTTTGAGAATTAGGTTAAGTTATTTACATATTCAGAATCGTGAGGAAACTTCTAACAAGTTTGATGTTGGAAGTTTTGTGAATGGATGAGAAATGAGTGAGTTACAGATTCTTTGGCTGAAGGTTGAAGATGAAGTTCATTCAGGGCAAAACTTATGTTACATATTTATTGTTTTGTTTAAGTTAACAGATGTATCACCACCCCAGTGGTTAAAACGCGCGCCTATCACCTTTGGAACCTGGGTTCGAGCCCCAATGGTACCCTTTTGGTTCTTTTTCATATTTTTTTCCATTTTTTTGTTTGAAAACAGGCGCTGGGCCTCCAACAGTTGGACCTTCCATTTTTTCTTTTTTGCTAGCCCCTGACTGTGTTTATACCACTGGCTCTTATTTTATTATTTCTTTTTTTTTTCATTTTCATATTACTTTAATTATTTTTATTATTATTATTATTACTATTATTATTATTATTATTATTATTTATTAATAAAAATCCAGATAAATATTTTATTTATCATTTATACTTATTTATTTTATTTTTTTCATAATACAAAAAGACCAAAAACATTTTCTTCTAACAAATTAGTTTCTTTTTTTAATTAATATTTAGACTTAGGATTAATTATTATATTATTTACTTTTCTTAATTAAAGTTAATTTAGAACTTAGGTTTATTTTAATTAATTAATTTCCATATTATTTTCCTTAATTTAGAACCATTTTATAAAAAAACCTAAAAAACATTTTTAACTTAATTTCTTTTCTTAATTAGTTTAAGTTTAATTTTATTAATTTTTAATTAATTTTTTTTTCTTAATTAGGTTTAGATTAAAACCCCTTTCATAAAAATCCAAACAAAAATTATGTTTCTTTTCCATTTGCATTTGTACATTATTATTTATTCAATTTTTGTACAATATTCAATATGGTTGTAATAATTAATTAGGTTTAATTTTTTTGCAAAATCCCCATTTGTAAATTTGTATACCCCCTCCCCTAATAATGTAATAGCTTAGTATTTTTACTTTCCACAATTTATCGTTTTATATAAATGCTAGTAAATTAGGGTTTGTATGGAAAGATAAAACCAACAAGTTAGCAAACCCTAATTCATGACAAAATAATGCATGTAAATCCAACACATTTGCACACTTGCACCCTTAGAGTAATTCCACTTTGTTGCCTTACAAAAATGGCCATGTTATGCATGTGGGATATCTTAGCAAAAAGCAATCAAAAATACAAGATCATAGTCCCTCGATGACGCTATCAAATGTTGCCTTTCAAAATGATCTTAGTCCCTCAAAGAGAATTGCTAAGATATTTCACAACATTGCTATAATGTCTATACGACGACCCACGCCCGTCCCTTTACATCCAAATATAGGGCTTCTTACCAAATCAATGGTAAGATAGCAATATCAAAGGAAAGGAAGAAATGAACTAAGACTTTTGAGTAGGTAGATTGTTCCTAGTTGCTTGCTTAATTTCAAATCAAACACTCTTGCTTATTTTCAAAACCAACACCAACACTTTCAAAAACACTTTCAAAACATTTTCCAAACCAGAAACATTTTCAAAAGATCAACACTTTGTATACGTTCTTACGAACGATAACTATTACAAAGTTTGCCTAAACGATGGCGCCTTTTCAAAATACTTTCAAAAACCATACAAAGCATATTTTCAAACAAAAGCAAATGATCTAGAAATCAACTAAGAGACCATAGATAACTATGGATGAAAAGGGTGCTAACACCTTCCCTTTTCATAATCTACCCCCCGAACTCAAGAAACAATCTCAAAGGTCTTTCCTGTTTTTTTCAGCCTTTCCTTTTGGATAAAAGAAAAGTCGGTGGTGACTCTTGCTAACCGCAACATTTGTGATAAAACACAAAACACCAAGTCAGTTCTCCCACCGTATCACAGAACTGGCGACTCTGCTGGGGATAAACTTAAAAGTGGGGTTACCTTAGGGCTAGATCACCTTTATTTTCTTTCATTGTTTGATTTGTTTGCTTTACATTTTGGTTCTTTGTTTGGGCTTGTTCTAATTCTCTACCCGGATTTGGGATACCTTATAGGTAAGTAGCAATACGTTTTGGAAACTGTGCGGGATATACCGACATGGTCTAAGCAATAGCTACGTTAGTGTGGCATATTTATGGGTACCGGTAACCCTTGAATAGTCAAGGAGAATACAGGGCCGCTGAGTGATGTCATGAAGCACTAACTGACTTTAGAACCTTTACTTGACCAACTTGGCCATTAGGACGTAGTGAGATGACCGACTTTGGTGCAGTCCGAAGTTGGTAGATACTCAATACTACACTCATTGAGGTTTGGCTTTTTGGGATATTTCGATCGCCATGAAAGAGGCTTGCGCTGAAACAATGCCCGAGAAGACAAATCAGTGATATTGAGATCCTTTAGAACCCAGTTACTATTTCTAGGACAGGTTTGATCCAACTAAACTTCAAGAGGATACTTACCTATGAGACTCCATGCAAGCCTAAACCTAAGGACTTGTTTCCCTTATTTGTATATATTTACTTGTACATGACATCATAAACATCATAACATCATACTCATTCTAATCATTTCAAGGATTTTTGGGATTTATCTTTGTTCTATTTTGTAGGACATGGCTTATACCCGCAGGAATACTATCCAAGTCAATCTCGTAAGAATTCCTCCTCAACTCAAAGAGTTAGCATCATGGGTCCCTGAGAATTCTCTATTCACTGAAAGACATGGTCGCCTCCTAAACTTGGTTACCTCCAACACTTATGAAGATATGATGAAGGTGCTCTTCCAATTCTTTGATCCTCTACACCATTGTTTCACTTTTCCCGATTATCAACTTGTGCCAACTCTAGAAGAATTCTCACAACTCTTGAGTATTCTCATTCTCAATCAACTACCCTTCAACGACAAGAAAAGAGATCCAAAACCTGAGGATATTTCCTAAGCACTACACTTGCAACAATCTGATATCACAACTAATTGGGAAACAAGGAGTGGTGTCAAAGGTTTCTTAGCCAAGTTCTTGTTTGAGAAAGCTCAAGATTGTTGGAATTACTTGTACTTACAAGATTTTGAATAAATTTGGGACCTTCTCATCTATGGGATGCTTTTGTTTCCAAACCCTAACCAACTCATAGATGTAAACGCTGTCAAAATCTTCATATCCTGTAACCCAGTGCCTACTTTGTTTGGAGACATTCTACATTCTTTTCACTCTCGCACTATGAGGAAAAGAGGGATCCTCATGTGTTGCACTCCTCTCTTGGTAAGATGGTTTATTTCGAATCTTCCCCGATCTGTGTTGAAGAACTATCAAGGTTCAAGGTGGTCCCATAGGTTGATGACGCTTAGACATTCAGATGTTCATTGGTGTTCCCGATCCTTGGAGAACGTCACTATCATCGACCATTGTGTTGAGTTCCCTAATGTCCCTTTGCTTGTCATTAGAGGAGGTATCACTTACAACCCCTACTTAGCCATACGACAATTTGTTTATGCCCGAAGGGATGGTCCACATGAGATGCTTATTCAAGGATTGGTATTCGACTACGAGAGCGATAATCAAAGCTACCGTCAGAGGTTTATCCGAGCTTGGAGGATGGTGAGCAAGGTGGATAGTAAGATGTTAGGATACAAGAATTCCATTCCCCCTGATCCTTACCTTAAGTGGGTACGAGCTCGTGCTTAGAAACTTGTGATGCCTTATCCTTCCATCTTACCAGTTATTATGGAACCTGTGGTTGAAGGAGATGTTCCCTACACTGTCCTCCATCTAGACACGCCTACCTCTCTTGAAGACTTGCAAAAGGGTTGGATTCAGATAAAGGAAGAATGAGATACTTTCGAAGCTCAATTCTATGCTAGTGAGAAGAGGGTCTTGGAGTTTACGAAGCATCTACAAGAAGAGAAAAGTGTGAATGCCTACCTTGCACCGAAGAGGATGTGTTCCGTCTTTTTATCTTAGAAAGTTATTTTGTAACCCCAAGAGGCATGTTGTAATATTTTCAAACTAATTAATGAAAATTTACGTTTGTTCACTCTTCTTTCTATACAAATTTAAATCTCAATAAATCCTTGAAATCATTCGCATATACATCTTCCATGCATCATAACATGATAGGTTTTCACACAACAAGTTTCCTTATCTTTCTGCTGTTTATTTCAGCAAGATGGATCTAGAAAAAATGGTGAAAGATCTTCAGGAACAAAACTCTCAATTCCAAGAGACTCTACTGGCCCTAGCCAAGGGGAAGCAAGATATGATGGCATTGCTGGCAGTTAAGAAGAAGCCCAAGAAGAAAGCTCTACTCAACATGGGTAGAAGGTTCAAGGAGACAGTCCGTCAGATCCTGGTAGGGGAAGATTCATATGAAGAAGACGAGAATCAGATTGGTGAGTTTAAGAGTAATCAGGCTGACTGTGTTAACAAACAAGCATCTGATGATGATTATTTCGACGAGCAGTATCCACCCGCCGATGTCAAATACAAGCAGTTAGAAGACAAATTGAAAGCTGTTGAAATCCAAGTCGTCCCCGGTTTAGATTTTGATGATTTGGGATTGATCTCTGGGGTTGTGATTCCCCATAAATTCAAAATACCAGTCTTTTCAAAGTATGATGGAGTTTCTTGTCCAAAACTTCACCTGAAATCTTATGTGCGCAAGATACAGCCGCACACTGCTGATAAGAAGCTCCAGGTTCACTTTTTCCAAGAGAGCTTGGCTGGAACGCAACTTGAATGGTTTTATCAGTTAGATGGTTCCTGTATTAATACTTGGGAGGATTTAGCTACCGCATTCTAGAGGTGTGCATGGTTACCATATATTGTGATCCAATCCACTTTTATGGTTATGGTTTACAAACCAAACCATTAATCACAAAAACTGATTTAAAAAACATAATTGGTTTCAAACCGGATTAAAACCGGTTTGAAACCAGTTTTAATTTTAATCCAAATTATTTAAATATAATTTAATCTATATTCAATTCATTTTAATTAATAAAATTTTAAAATTAATTCAGTATTAATTTTTTTAAACATTAATGAAGCACATCCTTAATTTAATTTTAAGCAGATTTTAAAAAATTGTCGCAGTCGTATTACAATTTTCGCAATTTCGGTCGATAGAGGTGTTACGATATTGATTGTGTTCGTCACAGTGTAAATTATTAATTATAATTTTTTTTAAAATATAAAACGGATATAACAGTATCGATATCGACATATGTCCAAAACATTTTGTCGCAGTCGTTCTCACGGTCACAAAGCATTTTTTAAAACCTTTTTATGTTTAAATGATCCTTTTTGTTTTATCAATCCTAAAAGAAAAATCAATTAATACTGAGATAGTATTAATTAATTCACTGTGCACATTTGTTTTCTTATATAAAGTATATGTATATTGAATGAAAAGAGATCAAGTTCAAATAAATTTCTTTCAAATTTAAATTTGTCTTCTACAGTGATAATAATATATCTTGCTTTTTAAATGTTTAGTATACTATATATTTCAATTTATTTGAGAGTGTTTGCATATTTTTTAACTATAATTAAACATTTTTATATTTATTTAATAATTAGTCATTTGAAATAAAGTGTTAAACATCATTCAATTTTTATGAAAATGTGTAGAGCTTATTTTCTTGAGAAAGTGTGAAAATTGGAAAGCAGAAAAATTTGATGAGAAAGAAATTTGGATACCCAATAACCATTTTATGGGTACCGATTTACCACTTTGACCATATATGGACCACCAAATCCAATATTTAATATTTGGATTGGGTTTTAATAAATGGAACAATTTGGATATGAATTTGGTTATCAGTAACCGATTTTTTTGCACACCCCTACCGTATTCTAACATCAATACCAGTATAACACTGACTTGGTGCCAACGAGGGTTTTGTTGCAAGATATGACCATGGGGAAGAACGAAGGATTTAAAGAATATGCACAAAAGTGGAGAGACCTCGCCAGTAGGGTTTAACCACCATTGACTGATAGGGAGCATATTGACATGTTCATGGGAACTTTATCTGGTCCTTTCTTTAATCTATTGGTTGGTTGCTCTTCTTCTGGTTTCACCGAATTAATCTTAACCGGTGAAAGAGTTGAAAGAGCGATCAAAAGTGGGAAGATCTCTGTGGCATCTACCTCCATTTCTAATCCTGTCAAGAAACCTTTTGCCGCAAAGATGGAAATCAATGTTGTGTACGGGGCAAGGGCCCGTACCAAGAAGAATGATCATCCATCTGTTAATGCTGTCTGAATCTCCAATCCAAGTCCTACTCCAAGACCATTTGCTAATCATCAATGTTTTGAAACTCCGAGAAGACAATTTACGAGGTTAGGCATGTCACTGTCTCAAGTCCTTCAACATTTGCTAAAGGCTAATTTGGTAACGTTACGCGATCCTCCTGCCAACCCTGATACCTCTTCACCAAAGTATAATCCGAACGCTAAATGTGCTTACCACTCAAGCAGCCCCGGGCACGAGACTGACTAGTACTAGGCCTTGAAGAACAAAATTCAGGATTTGATCGATAACAAGACTATTGAGTTCAATCCTCCTCCGACTCTGAATGTAATCACCGCACCTATGCCGAAACATGACAAGGGTGTTAATGCTATTGAAGATACAATTTTTGTTGCCTCTGTTGAAGACTTGGCTATTCCTCTGAATATCATAAAAAAGAATCTGTTGAAAGCTGGGATCTTCCCTGGCTGTATAAAAGACTGTGTGTGATGTACAAGACAACTCAATGGATGTGAAGGGCTAAAGAAAGGCATTCAACGCCTAATGGATAGCCACGAAATTCTATTTGAGAAGACCCCACTTGCCAAAAGTTTGATTAACAAATGCGAAGATCTCTCCATTATTACCATCTCAAACAAGCCTCTTAGGATCAAATCCAAAGGTCCTATTAGGATTTCAAATGAACCAATTGTTGCTCCCTTAATAATTACCAATCCCAGACCAATTCCCTACTCTTCAAACAAGGAAGTACCATGGAACTATGGTGCTGAGGTGTTTTACCACGGGATAAAACAATACGCTTAGATCGAAGAAGGAAAAGATGACAATGTTGGTAACATAGCTGGCTCAAGTAAGGTAAATCGAACTGGGAGAATCTTTTCACCCAATATCTCACCACCAGTTGTTACCAAGGCACCCGTCCGTATTACTGCTGCCAAGCCAAGTACTGATACAAGAGGGAAGGAGAAGGTTGTTGAGCCTGTCATGACAGATATACCCACAAAGGATGTTGTTGATGGAGAGCCCTCCGCTCGTGAGATGGACGAGATCTTGAAGATGATAAAAAGGAGCGACTTCAAGATTGTGGAACAGTTAAGGAAAACCCCTTCTAAGATTTCAATATTGTCATTGTTGCACTGTTCCGATGCCCATGCTCGAACATTAATCAAATTCCTGAAAAAGGCTCATGTCCCCCATAAGACTACAACGGACCAATTTGAGAATTGCGTGGCTAGCCTGACGACTGATAATGGCTTGGGATTTTTGGATGCTAACCTAACACTGCTTGGAAAGAACCACAATAAAGCTCTACATGTTTCTGTCGAGTGCAAAGGGACTACTGTTGTACCCCAAAATTTGCCCTCTCTTTCTTCAGGAAAACCATCTTGGATTTTCAAGGTCCCTCTGAAACAAATCCAAGTCCTGAGTTATCCCTTTGCCCGAGCAAGCCGCTTACAAGAGCAAGATGATCTCGCGAACTCCAGAAACAACACTTTTATCTTGAAAAAAAAAAATCAAATTCTAAATACTTAGAATGTTTCTCTAAAATAAGTATTTTTTAGAAAAATCAGCGCTTCAGAACTTCTGGACCCATTCCAGATGAAGACGGTCAGAAGTTGCAAGCTTGGCTCAACGTGGTCAGAAGTTGGCTCTTCAGCAGCTACATCAGCTCAATCATAAGTTGTAAACGTGGTTCAGAATGTAAGCCTCAAACAGAACATGCCCCTTCAGCAGTTACACAAGCTCAGTCAGAATTTGCCAAAGGAATGCAAGAGAAGCAGGTAAGTCTGAAGGCTCCTTCAGAACAGGTTGAAATCAGAAGATGAAAGGTCAGAAGAATGGGTGTTACACTGATACAGAATCTCTAAGTCCAGATTGTCCAGAAGCAAATCCAAGGAACGTACCAGAAAACCAGGAGAATCTCCAGAGTTTACTAAGACAACAGGTAGCCAAGGCCAGAGCATGGTTTACGCTGCTGATTCAACGCTGGTTTCCATTACCAGAATGTTGGTATTGACAGGTCTTGTCACCATTTAATGCCCATTAATGCTTCCAACCACTCCTGAGCATTCACGTGTGGCTTGGAAAACGCTTTTGCACAGATTCTGGCATGGGTCTTCACGCCACCGCCCACTTCAGAGGTCACTTCTCCCCAATCTACGCCTGCTGCTGCAACCTAGGCTGAAAGCTATCTGTATCACAACTTCCCAGGAATTTCTGTCAAAGAACAAATTCAAACTCTGTTGGTGATTTAAATGTTCAAGGCATCCACAAGAACTTTGCCTATAAATAGAGAGCTTTCACCACTGCAAAAGGGGTTCAAAAAAAGAAACAGAAAATTGCTAAGAGAGAAACAGAACTCCTAGCAACACAACATTCTGAAACTCTGCCAAAATCTCCAGCTTTGTTTCATAACTTTAAGTCTCTCACCTTCAACTTCATCAAACATCCAGCTCTTTTCTATAAACCAAAAATGCTCTTTCCAGACTTCTGACCCTATACACGTATACACCTTTACTTCCCCTTTTCCAAATCTGTCCAGAACACCACCAGAACCAAAAGCTAACTTTCACCCACCACTTTCCAAACAGTCAGGTAAGCACCTGCTGACCCTCACCACACTGTTAAGCATCATCAGCTGTGCATATTCAAGTAACATAATGTAAATATTCATGTTATTGCTGTTTATGTTCTGAGGACTCTCATACCTCAGAACGTTCTGAGCCAGTATAGGATTTGCCTGTGACCTTGGTGATTCTGACCTCTGAAACATTTTTGCTATTTTGCTGGATCTGTTCCAAATATGTCTCCTGTTTTGTGGAGTAATAACAGAATTGCAGATGTTCTGATTAGTACAGGGAAAAGCCAAATGCTGACTTTGACGTTAGCACCTCTGAAGCCTGTTTTGCTGTCAATGACATCAGAACCTCTGAGAGTTATTGCCTTTTCAGCAGAATCAGAACTTTTGCTTTCTCCACTAACAAACTTCTGTCTTGCAGCGCAGGGAAATCAGAACTTCTGGTTTCCCCACTAACAAGGTTCTGTTTTGCAGGTTCTAGAGTCAGAAGTTCTGACTCATCCAGTTTCACCAACAGGTTGATCATCTGACAGCGGATCTGGGTCAGAACTTCTGATGGCCTCCCAACAGCGCGCGGGCTCCCTCTCTCTCTCTATATATATCTTGTTTTTTGCTATTTTCTTTTTTGTCTATTTTTCTCGTTGAACCCCCCATGTACAAATGTGTATCCCCCTCCCCTAATTGTTGTAATAGCGTAGGATTTTACATTTCCGCTTCTTATTGCTAGTAATTAGGACGTGTATGACAAGATAAAATCAATGAAATAGAAAAACCTAATTCAAAGAAAAACCCTTGTATGCAATAAAACACACTTGCACACTAACACCCCTAGGGTTACATCCACTTGTTGCCTTTCAAAATTGGGCCATATTGCATGTTAGGTCTCTTTGGGCAAAACAAACAAATTGAATGATCATGATCCCTCGATAATATTTTTTTTCTTTCAAAACAAATACAAACAAAATGATCAAGTCCCTTAAGGAAAACGCCCAAAGGTACTTGGCACCATTGCAATTATGGTCTAAACGATGACCCGCGCCCGTCCCTTTCACATCCTAACACAAGATTGTCCACCAAATGCAATGGTGGAACAAAATTGTTAAAAGGGTTAAAAACATAACAAAACCTTTGAGAACTTTAGGGTAGATCGCTCTTAAGTACTTGTCAAACTTGCAAAATAAAAACACTTGCCTGTTTTTAAATCACACCCCACAACACTTTCAAAAAACAACTTTCAAAAACAAATGAAAACCTTTTCAAAAGACATACACCTTTGTATACATCCCAACATGGATCATTACAAAGGTTGCCACTACATTGGCCTCTTTTCAAAACATTTTCATTCCCACACACACAAGCACCATTTCAAACAATTGAAAAAGGCAAGTGATCTAAGCAAGTAACTAAGAGCCCATGGATAACCATGGATAGAAAGGGTGCTAATACCTTCCCTTTCTATAATCTACTCCCCGAACCCAAGAAAAATCTCAAAGGTTTTTGCTGTGCTTTTTAAACCTTTCCTTAGGATAAAATAAAAAGTCGGTGGCGACTCTTGCTCAACCGCACAAGTGCGAATACAAACGCAAAACACTAGTCAGTTCTCCCACCGTATCACAGAACTGGAGACTCTGCTGGGGATAGACTTTAAAAGTGGAGTAACCTTAGGGCTTAGATCACCGTTGTTTTCAATTGATTGTCTTGTTTGCTTTTACATTTGTGGGCCTTGTATCGGAGTTTTATAGATCCTAACCCGGATCTGGGGATACCTTCTTAGAAAGTAGCAACAAGGCTGTGAGGGAACTGTGCGGGGTATACCGACATGGTTGAAGCAGTCTGCTACGTTGATGTGGCACTTTGGTGTGTACCGGTAACCCTTGAGTTCAGTCAAGGAGAGTACGGGGCCGCCGCGTGGTGTCGTGAAGCATCAACTGACCTTAGGAACCTTAATTGAACCATCTTGGCCTTTTTAGGGTAGTGAGATAACTGACTTTGGTGCAGTCCGAGGTTGGTTGATACTCGATACTACACTCAAATGAGGGTTGCTTTCCTGGGATATTTCGGTCGCCAGTTCAGTGGCTAAATCGAAACGATGAACAATGAAAGTAATCCAGTGATATTGGGACCCTTAGAACCCGGTTACTTCTAATAGGACAGGTTGAGCCCACCAAACTTCAAGAGGGTAATACCCAGACCTCATGCAGGCCTAAACTCTAGGGGTTTGTCTTGTGTGACTTGTGTGCCCTACCCTGTTTGCCTTTGTGAATATTTGTGGTGTATTTAATCATAACATCATGACATCATACAACATCATGAGCATTGACTAACCATTTCAAGGGTTTCGAATCTTCATCTTTGTTCTTGTTTTACAGGACATGGAAACTGCTCGCAGAAAGACAATTCAGATTAGCCTTGTAAAGATCCCTCCTCATCTTAAGGAACTTATGTCCAGGATTCCCGAGGGTTCTTCATTCAGTGAGAGACATGGAAGACTCATCAGCTTGGTTAACACCAACATTGAGGAGGATTTGATAAAGGTCCTGTTCCAGTTCTTTGACCCTCTGCATCACTGTTTCACTTTTCCGGATTATCAATTGGTGCCTACATTGGAAGAGTTCTCCCGACTTCTGAAGGTCCCTATCCTTGATCAACTACCCTACAACGGTACGGAAGAGGAACCCAAGCTTGAAGAGATTGCTAAAGCCTTGCACCTACAACCGTCTGACCTCAAGGGACATTGGGAAGTTAGAAGTGGCATCAAGGGGTTCTTAGCCAGGTTTCTGTTCGAGAAGGCCCAAGAATGTTGGAACTCCCTTGACCTACAAGCATTTGAAGAAGTTATGGCCCTCCTTGTCTATGGTTTGGTGTTATTCCCTAACCCAGATCAGCTTATTGATATCAGTGCTGTCCAGATCTTCATGACCAGGAATCCTATACCTACGTTGCTGGGGGACATCCTTCACTCATGTTACACTCGAACCATGAGAAGAAGGGGTGTCCTTTTGTGTTGCACTCCTCTCCTGGGAAGGTGGTTTATTTCGCACCTTCCACAATCAGTTTTGAAGAACGAGCGGGGTTTGAGATGGTCACAACGGTTAATGACTCTCACGCATGCAGATATACATTGGTGCCCTAGGTCCAGGGAAGACGTCACTATCATTGATCGTTGCGGGGAGTACCCTAATGTTCCTTTATTTGGAATCAAAGGAGGTATTACTTACAACCCATGCCTGGCTTGGAGACAATTTGGTTATGCTCGGAGGGATGGCCCTCATGACATGTTAATTCCTAACATAGCTTTTGATTTCGACAACGATACTCAAGGACTTCGCCAGAGATTTATCAGAGCTTGGAGGATGCCAAGTAGGATGGACAGCAAGACACTGGGGCACAGGAACTCCATCCCGTTGGAACCTTATCTCAAGTGGGTACGAGCCCGCTCCCAGAAGTTAGTGATGCCTTATCCCCATATGCTCCCTGTGATCAAAGAACCAGTCTTGGAAGGAAAGGTGTCCTACACCATTCAACATCCCGACATGCCCACCTCCTGGGAAGAAATGCAGAAGAGCTGGGTCCAGCTTAAGGAAGAACGGAATTCTCTTGAGACCAGTCTACATGCTAGTGAAAAGAAGGTCCTGGAACTCACCCGCCTACTGCACGAGGAGAGGAATCTCAACACCTACATCGCACCAAAGAGGATGCGCAATGTTTTTTTGCCTTGAGGAGTCATTTTGTAATATTTGGCCCATGGGGCATTTATGTACTAACGAATTTCTCCTTATTAATATGATGTGCGTTCCTTTTTGTCTGCAACAAATTTTGAATATTCTAAATCCTTGAATGCATTGCATACATACGCATTCCATTGCACCATATGCATAGCAGGTACCCTATTTCACAGGTTGCTTAATCTTCTTCGCTGTTTGTGTGCACAGTCATCATGAATCCAGACTCCTCCAGTGAGCAAGCAATCAAGGCCCTTCAGGCCCAAAATGCACAGTTTCAAGAGATGGTCCTAAGCCTAGCCCAAGGTCAGCAAGAGTTGAAGACTCTACTCCTGAAGAAGAAGAAGAAAAAGAGGACTGCATTGTTCAACACCGGACGCCGATTTGGGAACACACTCCATAATGAAGCTGATCCAACTACTTCTTCTGCTGAGAAGAACAGTCCCCAAGGGGGAGGAGCTCCTAGTCCCGCAGTCTCCGACAACGAGACGGACTATAATGACGAACAATACCCACCTGCTGCTGACAGATACAAGCAATTGGAGGACCGCTTAAGCGCCATGGAAATTCAGAATGTGCCGGGGCTGGATTTCGGAGATTTGGGGTTATCTTCTGGGGTAGTAATTCCACACAAGTTTAAGGCACCTGCCTTCGCCAAGTATGATGGGGTCTCCTGCCCAAAGCTGCATTTGAGGTCGTACGTAAGGAAAATCCAACCTTACACGGCGGATAAGAACCTTTGGATTCACTTCTTCCAAGATAGCCTCTCGGGGTCACAGCTTGAATGGTTCTACCAATTGGATGGAACTAGCATCCGACACTGGGAAGACTTGGCAACCGTATTCTACAGACAATACCAATACAATTCTGATCTCGCTCCTACGCGTACCCAACTTCAGGGTATGTCTCTAGGGACGGGTGAAGGGTTCAAAGAGTACGCTCAAAAATGGAGAGATTTGGCTGGCAGGGTGCAGCCTCCATTGACTGATCGTGAGCTGGTTGATATGTTCCTTGGGACATTGTCTGGTCCGTTTTTCAATCATTTGGTTGGTAACTCCTCCGCTGGGTTTACAGATTTGATATTAACGGGAGAAAGAATTGAAGCTGGCATCAGGTCAGGCAAGATACAAAAGGCTGCCTCCACCAGTGCTGAGAAGAGGCCGTTTAAGAAAGAAGCAAGTGCCGTCTACGGTCCTAGAAGACAAGTCAAGCCCGAAAGTCGCCAAGCCATCAATGCTTTGGTCATCTCAAAACCTGTTGCTGCTCCTCAGCAGTACAATCAACCAAGAAGTGAAAGGCCCAAGAGGCAGTATACTCGACTGAGTATGACCTTATCTCAAATTTTACCCCAACTATTATCCACCAACCTGGTGACCCTCAAAGAAGCTCCTAAAGTCGTCAACACTGCGTCTCCTAAATATAACCCGAATGACCGATGTGCTTATCATTCTGATAGTCCCGGGCACACTACTGATGATTGCTGGGCCTTGAGAAACAAAGTGCAAGATCTGATCGACGCAAAGGAAATTCAGTTTGAAGCGCCGGAGAGACCAAATGTTGTAACTGCTTCTATGCCCCAGCATAGAGTAAACGCCATTGAGGAAGAACTATATGCTGTTTCGGTAAATGAAGTTGTTACCCCCCTGAAGACTGTCAAGAAGAACCTACTGCGGGCCGGTTTATTTCCGGGTTGCGGTGAAAGTTGCCTGTTCTGTGCTGTTTTCCTATCTGGTTGTCCCTTGCTGAGGTTAGGCTTCCAAAGCCTAATGGATAGCAAGGAGATTCTGTTTAAGAAGTCTGCTGTTCAGTATGTTCCGGTAAAAGAAGTTTCTGTGGTTACCATCTTCAATAATCCAATCAAGGCTCTCCCGAAGAAACCTGTTCAAATCATGACTGTTGCACCTGTGGTTATTACTGTTCCGGGGCCTCTCCCCTACGTATCTGATAAAGCTGTCCCCTGGCATTATGGGGCAGACGTATATGTAAATGGAATCAAACAAGAATCCGACACTGGCGCCAGTATCTGCGACATCACTGGTCCAGCCAAGGTCACCCGCAGTGGCAGGCTCTTCTCGCCTGACATTGCGCCGCCCACCATTCGAAGGCCCCTCCTTATAACACCTACAAGTTTACCTGTTCCTGTTGCTGATCAAGTTGTTTCCCCTGCCGCCGAGTCATCCAATGCTCGGGGCAAAGGGATTGAAGAGGAGCCTGCCCGGATGGAGGCACCGACACCTATAAATGCTGAGGCCTCCCAACAAGAAATGGAGGAGATCTTGAAAATAATAAAGAAGAGCGACTTCAATGTTGTCGAGCAGCTGGGGCATACGCCATCAAAGATCTCCATGCTCTCTTTATTGCTATGCTCCGAGGCCCATGCTAAGGCCTTGATCTCATTTCTCAAGACGGCCCATGTGCCACAGGAGACATCCGTAGTCCAGTTCACTGATTGCGTAGCAAATCTGACAGCAGACAATGGCTTGGGATTTTCAGATGCTGACCTAACTGCGAAGGGAAGAGACCACAATGATGCCCTGCATGTCTCTATCGAATGCAGGGGCACTACCCTGGCGCATGTATTGGTGGATACTGGTTCTTCCTTGAACATTCTACCGAAAAAGGCTTTAGACCGATTGGATTATGAAGGCCTAGAACTGAAGCCCAGCAATATCATCGTCAGGGCCTTTGACGGTTCAAAAAGGATGGTTCATGGAGAGGTTGACATCCCTATTCGTGTGGGTTCTCAGGTGTTCGACTCCACTTTTTATGTGATGGATATACATCCATCGTACTCTTGTCTACTGGGTCGACCTTGGATCCATAAAGCTGGGGCAGTGACCTCCACCTTGCACCAAAAGCTGAAGTATCCCGTCAGGGGGAAGATCGTCACTGTGCAAGGAGAAGAGGAGTATATGGTGAGCCATTTGAATTCCTTCAGATACATTGAGATGGACGGGGAATTCATTGAAACCCCCTTTCAGCATTTCGAGGAGGTGCATCCAATTTCAGCAGCAGCAGAAACAACAGTCGAAGAGAACGTTTCCTTGAAGATGGCTTCCCTAAGGGATGCCCGGGCTGTGGTTCAGAAAGACAATTGTGCAAACTGGGGTCAGCTTCCTGACTTCACTCAGAAGAACGACAAGTT
The DNA here is from genome assembly GCA_948472305.1 of Vicia faba. Taxonomy (NCBI): domain Eukaryota; kingdom Viridiplantae; phylum Streptophyta; class Magnoliopsida; order Fabales; family Fabaceae; genus Vicia; species Vicia faba. The sequence goes on along the minus strand of OX451739.1, from coordinate 993,884,699 downwards.
TGGGCTGGGCTTTACTGCAGAGGCTCAAAGGGCTGTGCGCAAGGAGAAGATCAGAAAGGCTCCGGTGTTTATCTCCAGCTCAAGGGTGAATGCTATCGAGGAGGATGTAGAGGAAGCAGAGTTTGACAGTTGGATCTACCCGACTACCAGCGACGGACCAAGCAACTGGACGGCAAAGGATTTTACCCCTATCACATTTGTCACGCAGTAATTAATTTCTTTTGATTTCCAATTTGTAACAAACAATATGTTAAAACTTTGTTGGCTCGGTGTCCTACCCGGGGCATCGTAGCTCCATTTGTGAGGGCTTTTTGTATGACATTTTCATATATCATCAATCAAAACATTGGACGTTTGTTGCATTTCAAATCTTGTGCTCTTTTCCTTTCTGTGTTATATATATTGCAAAACAGCTATATTTACACACACTCACTTATACAGGTTTCAATCCACTCTGGATCTCACTGGTAACAGCTCTGCTACCACCCGTTATGACTTCGAAAATCCGATCAACTTGGCCGAAGACGAAGGTGAAGATGATTGCGAAGTGCCTGGTGAACTCGCAAGACTGCTACTCCAGGAAGAGAGAGCTATTCAACCACATGAAGAGCCTGTGGAAACAATTAACCTGGGTACCGAGACAAATAGGAAAGAGGTCAAGATCGGTGCCAATCTAGAGCTCAGCGTGAAGCAACGATTGATCCAGATGCTACAAGACTACATGGAGATTTTTTCTTGGTCCTATGAAGATATGCCTGGTTTGGATGCCGACATTGTAGTTCACCACCTGCCAACCAAGGAAGATTGCCCTCCGGTAAAGCAAAAAGTCCGACGGATGCGTCCAGAGATGTCTGAAAAGATTAAGGCCGAGGTTATGAAGCAGTTTGATGCCGGGTTCCTTGCAGTGACGTCTTACCCTCAGTGGGTTGCCAATGTGGTGCCAGTACCGAAGAAGGACGGTAAAGTCAGAATGTGTGTTGACTACAGGGATTTGAACAGGGCCAGCCCCAAGGATGACTTCCCCCTACCTCACATTGATGTCCTTGTTGACAATACAGCTCAACACAAGGTGTTCTCCTTCATGGATGGTTTTTCAGGGTATAATCAGATCAAGATGGCTCTGGAAGATATGGAGAAGACTACCTTTGTAACTCAGTGGGGGACCTTCTGTTATAAGGTCATGCCATTCGGATTAAAAAATGCCGGGGCAACCTATCAACGTGCCATGGTTGCTTTATTTCATGATATGATCCATCATGAGGTTGAGGTATACGTTGATGACATGATTGCAAGGTCTCAAACTGAGGAGGAGCACCTTGACCATCTGAGGAAGTTGTTTGACCGACTCAAGTTATACAAGCTGAGGTTGAATCCCAACAAATGCGCCTTTGGGGTAAGATCCGGAAAATTGCTAAGTTTCATTGTAAGTGATAAAGGTATTCAGGTGGACCCTGCCAAGGTAAAAGCCATACAAGAGATGCCGACTCCAAAAACAGAGAAAAAAGTCAGAGGCTTCCTGGGACGACTGAATTACATTTCCCGATTCATCTCACATCTGACTGCCACTTGTGAGCCAATCTTCAAATTACTAAAGAAAGATCAAGTAGTACGCTGGAACGATGAATGTCAGGCCGCCTTTGAAAGGATAAAGGAATATCTCCAAGAGCCACCCATTCTTATGCCACCGGTGGAAGGAAGACCTCTGATACTATACTTGACAGTACTTGACAATTCAATGGGGTGTGTGCTGGGGAAGCATGACGAGTCTGGCCGAAAAGAGCACGCTATTTATTACTTGAGCAAAAAGTTTACCGACTGTGAGTCTCGTTACTCACTGCTTGAGAAAACTTGCTGCGCTCTTGTATGGGCTGCTCGCCGGCTGAGACAGTATATGCTAACTCACACTACTTTATTGATTTCAAAAATGGATCCCATCAAGTACATATTTGAAAAGCCCGCTCTGTCTGGAAGAATAGCGAGATGGCAAATGATCTTAACAGAATATGATATCCAGTATACAACTCAGAAAGCAATTAAAGGAAGTGTACTGGCGGATCATTTGGCACACCAACCTGTGGACGATTACCAATCATTGAACTTTGATTTTCCGGACGAAGACATCATGGTGGTAACTGACTGTGAAGTACCTGGACCGGATGAAGGACCTGAGGAAGGATCCCGATGGTCTATGCACTTTGATGGAGCCTCCAATGCTTTGGGTAACGGCGTCGGCGCTGTAATCATATCCCCCAAAGGAACTCATACTCCACTCACCGCCCGATTATGTTTCAACTGCACCAACAACATGGCAGAATATGAGGCATGTATCATGGGTTTACAAGCTGCAATCGACTTAAGGATCAAATTTCTGAGTGTCTTCGGAGATTCTGCTCTCGTGATCAATCAGATTAAAGGCGAGTGGGATACGAAACACCCAAATCTTACCCCTTACAAGGAGTATGTGTCAACCTTGCTTCCCCACTTTGAAGAAATAACTTTTGAGCACTTCCCAAGAGAGGAGAATCAGCTAGCGGACGCACTAGCTACGATGTCTTCAATGTTCAAAGTTAAATGGGACAATGAGGCTCCCCGGATCATAATCTGGAAGTTGGATGAACCGGCGTACTACTGCGAGCTCGAGGCTGAGAAGGTTACTGAAAAACCCTGGTATCATGAGGTGAAGAGGTACTTGGAAGCTCAGGAATACCCTGAAGGCGCATCTATCAATGATAAGAAATTCATGAGGAGGTTTGCCGCAAAATTCTTCCTCAGCAACGACATTCTCTACAAACGGAATCATGATTCAACTCTGCTACGTTGTGTGGATAAGGCTGAAGCAGAGAAAATTATGATGGAATTACATGAAGGCACATTTGGAACACATTCCAGTGGACACACCATGGCTAAGAAAATCCTTCGGGCAGGATATTTCTGGTCCACAATGGAAGCCGATTGTTACCAACACTCCCGAACTTGTCATAAATGCCAGATCTATGCTGACAAGGTGCATATCCCTCCGGTTCCCTTGAATGTCCTGACGGCACCTTGGCCTTTTGCAATGTGGGGCATCGATATGATCGGTGAGATCCGACCGACGGCATCCAATGGGCATCGCTTCATCTTGGTGGCGATCGATTACTTCATGAAGTGGGTTGAGGCAGCGTCCTACGCCACAGTAACCAAGAGCGTCGTGGCACGTTTCATCCGGCATAACCTGATCTGTCGGTACGGTGTCCCGGAAAGAATCATTACGGACAATGGTACCAATATCAATAACAAAATGATCACTGAACTCTGTGAACAATTCAAGATACAGCACCACAATTCTTCTCCCTACCGGCCGAAGATGAATGGGGCTGTAGAGGCAGCCAATAAAAATATCAAGCAAATTGTGCAGAAGATGACAGTGACCTATAAAGATTGGCACGAGATGTTACCGTTCGCTCTGCATGGGTACCGTACCTCAGCCAGAACGTCAACCGGGGCAACTCCCTTCTCCTTAGTCTATGGCATGGAGGCAGTCTTACCAATTGAAGTCCAGATACCCTCTCTCCAGATAATGAAGGATGCAGACTTGAATGAAGATGATTGGATCCAGACTCGACTCGATCAATTAAATCTGATTGACGAAAAGAGGCTCACTGCTATCTGTCATGGTCAAACGTATCAAAAACGGATGATCAGGGCATTTAACAAGAAAGTCAAACCACGAGAGTATCAAGTTGGGGACCTGGTAATCAAACGCATCATCCTCCCTCAAAGTGATCCCAGGGGCAAATGGACCCCTACGTATGAAGGGCCATTTGTGGTTAAGCGTGTGTTCTCAGGAGGAGCCATGATCCTAACCACCATGGATGGTGACGACCTTCCTCACCCCGCCAATGCAGACATAGTGAAAAAATACTACGCATGAATAAAAGACCCGCTAGGTTGACATACCTAGGCAAAAATGAGGGCTTCCCGGCGAACCAAAAGGGTTCGGGCAAAAATAAGGGATGAAATGAATAAAAATATGTACACCCGGCAAGTCGAAAACCTGAAAGGGCGGCTTGGGCAAAAATGGGTATCCCGGTGGACTGAAAACCCGAAAGGGCGGTCCAGGCAAAAGTTAGGGATAAAAGCGTAACGCTATGTCTCATTGGATCACTTCGCATCCGGAATTCGGCATCAACTATCTGGCTCCAGATTTCGGCATTGACCAATCAGCTTCATCTTCAAATTAGGCAGCAAAGCGATGAGACGTTCGAGGACATAAAGGCGATAGCAGAGTTGGAACCCAGTGGGATTGTTCACATAGCTGTTTTGTTTCCTTTTTCAAATTGTAAGCTCTATGTTATTTGGCGGCGTCCTCTTACTAGGATGTCAGCCTCTTGTATAAAAACGCCTATTCACAGGCAAAGTCTAAATCAATACAAATTCACTGGTTCATACAAATTACCATTGTTTTCCCTTTTTCTGTTTTGTCTTGCGAAGAACGTCCAATGTTCATTTTTGATATATGCATTTGACATTAAATTGCTAATTCATAAATATTTGCATATGAAACAAGAAATTGATTACAGGTGACATCAGAGACAGGGGCAATGTGAAGTTGTCTAATGCAGTCTGGTTGTTTTGACCGCCAAGGTACCAAGGTAGATTCACCTGAAGAATGTGGCCAAATCATCTCAACTCCCCGCAGAGTAAAACAAGATTCAGCAATACTTTCCCCAAGCAGAGTTGATCCCCCGTCGATCCTAAAAGTCACAACATTCCCCGGCAGGTCTTAAAAGCTCATCCCCAGTAAATTCTGGAAGCTTGTTCCCTATGGTACACGGACGTCTCTCCCGAGTTTTATTTAGAGTTATTTCCTCACAAGGACTTGTAACTGGGTTATCCTCAGCTAAAAACCACGGAAGACCGCCCTCGGCAGAGTTCCTTCAATCCCCAGCGGAGTTCATCATCATTATCCCCAGCGGAATCCATCATTAAAGTCCTCAACAGGCCTCTCATCAAAACTTCGGCCAAGTATCTCTTCCCCAGAGCAACTCCCCGGCCGTTCGTCGAGGATTTATTTTCCTAAGACGAAATTACATTCATAAACATTTCACATTTTCATACATCTTGCTTACCTACATGATAAAGCGCATACAACGCTATCTCATGTTGAACATCATGCATCATGACATTGCATACAACTTATGTTTTTGCCTTTTCAGGAAAAGGACAATCCCAATAACAACTACCTTCAACTGTCACGTTTCCAGACTCGATTCCTGTATCTAGCCAGGGCACGTCTGAAGAGTTCGAAGATTCGATTCCTGTATCCAGCCAGGGCACATCTATCAACTGTCACGTTTCCAGACTCGATTCCTATATCTAGCCAGGGCACGTCTGAAGAGTTCGAAGATTTGATTCCTGTATCCATCCAGGGCACATCTATCAACTACAACATCTCCAGATTCGATTCCTGTATCCAGCCAGGGCATATCTGTGGACCACGTTTCCAGACTCGATTCCTGTATCTAGCCAGGGCACGTCTGGAGAGTTCGAAGATTCGATTCCTGTATCTAGCCAGGGCACATCTATCAACTGTCATGTTTCCAGACTCGATTCCTGTATCTAGCCAGGGCACGTCTGAAGAGTTCGAAGATTCGATTCCTGTATCCAGCCAGGGCACATCTATTAACAACTATTCCCAGATTCGATTCCTGTAGCCAGCCAGGGCACATCTGTGAACAACCAATTGTAGATTTGACACCTGTATCTAGCCAGGGCACATCTGCATAAGGAGATTGAAGATCAAACACCTGTAACAAGCCAGGAAAACATCCGTCTTTCTCAAAATATACAAGTTTCTCGCTAAGGAATCCCTTATGCGATCGACACTTCCAAATGGCATCTATAAGCCCATTCCCGACAAGGTTCTGTCACGTCTCCAGATGGCATCTATAAGCCCATCTCCCTATCTACCACCTCTCCAAATGGCATCTGTAAGCCCATTCCTGACATCACATTGCTGATACTTCAACATGTGAGTGCAAATTTCCGGGCACTCTAGTGTCCAATCTCCTTTTACCCTCGAGTCGCGAAAGGCAAACTTGCCAATCTAACTCTTCAGGTTCAAGAAGATTGAACAGGGGCAACTGTTGTACCCCAAAATTTGCCCTCTCTTTCTTCAGGAAAACCATCTTGGATTTTCAAGGTCCCTCTGAAACAAATCCAAGTCCTGAGTTATCCCTTTGCCCGAGCAAGCCGCTTACAAGAGCAAGATGATCTCGCGAACTCCAGAAACAACACTTTTATCTTGAAAAAAAAATCAAATTCTAAATACTTAGAATGTTTCTCTAAAATAAGTATTTTTTAGAAAAACCAGCGCTTCAGAACTTCTGGACCCATTCCAGATGAAGACGGTCAGAAGTTGCAAGCTTGGCTCAGCGTGGTCAGAAGTTGGCTCTTCAGCAGCTACATCAGCTCAATCAGAAGTTGTAAACGTGGTTCAGAATGTAAGCCTCAAACAGAACATGCCCCTTCAGCAGTTACACAAGCTCAGTCAGAATTTGCCAAAGGAATGCAAGAGAAGCAGGTAAGTCTGAAGGCTCCTTCAGAACAGGTTGAAATCAGAAGATGAAAGGTCAGAAGAATGGGTGTTACACTGATACAGAATCTCTAAGTCCAGATTGTCCAGAAGCAAATCCAAGGAACGTACCAGAAAACCAGGAGAATCTCCAGAGTTTACTAAGACAACAGGTAGCCAAGGCCAGAGCATGGTTTACGCTGCTGATTCAACGCTGGTTTCCATTACCAGAATGTTGGTATTGACAGGTCTTGTCACCATTTAATGCCCATTAATGCTTCCAACCACTCCTGAGCATTCACGTGTGGCTTGGAAAACGCTTTTGCACAGATTCTGGCATGGGTCTTCACGCCACCGCCCACTTCAGAGGTCACTTCTCCCCAATCTACGCCTGCTGCTGCAACCTAGGCTGAAAGCTATCTGTATCACAACTTCCCAGGAATTTCTGTCAAAGAACAAATTCAAACTCTGTTGGTGATTTAAATGTTCAAGGCATCCACAAGAACTTTGCCTATAAATAGAGAGCTTTCACCACTGCAAAAGGGGTTCAAAAAAAGAAACAGAAAATTGCTAAGAGAGAAACAGAACTCCTAGCAACACAACATTCTGAAACTCTGCCAAAATCTCCAGCTTTGTTTCATAACTTTAAGTCTCTCACCTTCAACTTCATCAAACATCCAGCTCTTTTCTGTAAACCAAAAACGCTCTTTCCAGACTTCTGACCCTATACACGTATACACCTTTACTTCCCCTTTTCCAAATCTGTCCAGAACACCACCAGAACCAAAAGCTAACTTTCACCCACCACTTTCCAAACAGTCAGGTAAGCACCTGCTGACCCTCACCACACTGTTAAGCATCATCAGCTGTGCATATTCAAGTAACATAATGTAAATATTCATGTTATTGCTGTTTATGTTCTGAGGACTCTCATACCTCAGAACGTTCTGAGCCAGTATAGGATTTGCCTGTGACCTTGGTGATTCTGACCTCTGAAACATTTTTGCTATTTTGCTGGATCTGTTCCAAATATGTCTCCTGTTTTATGGAGTAATAACAGAATTGCAGATGTTCTGATTAGTACAGGGAAAAGCCAAATGCTGACTTTGACGTTAGCACCTCTGAAGCCTGTTTTGCTGTCAATGACATCAGAACCTCTGAGAGTTATTGCCTTTTCAGCAGAATCAGAACTTTTGCTTTCTCCACTAACAAACTTCTGTCTTGCAGCGCAGGGAAATCAGAACTTCTGGTTTCCCCACTAACAAGGTTCTGTTTTGCAGGTTCTAGAGTCAGAAGTTCTGACTCATCCAGTTTCACCAACAGGTTGATCATCTGACAGCGGATCTGGGTCAGAACTTCTGATGGCCTCCCAACAGCGCGCGGGCTCCCTCTCTCTCTCTATATATATATCTTGTTTTTTGCTATTTTCTTTTTTGTCTATTTTTCTCGTTGAACCCCCCATGTACAAATGTGTATCCCCCTCCCCTAATTGTTGTAATAGCGTAGGATTTTACATTTCCGCTTCTTATTGCTAGTAATTAGGACGTGTATGACAAGATAAAATCAATGAAATAGAAAAACCTAATTCAAAGAAAAACCCTTGTATGCAATAAAACACACTTGCACACTAACACCCCTAGGGTTACATCCACTTGTTGCCTTTCAAAATTGGGCCATATTGCATGTTAGGTCTCTTTGGGCAAAACAAACAAATTGAATGATCATGATCCCTCGATAATATTTTTTTTCTTTCAAAACAAATACAAACAAAATGATCAAGTCCCTTAAGGAAAACGCCCAAAGGTACTTGGCACCATTGCAATTATGGTCTAAACGATGACCCGCGCCCGTCCCTTTCACATCCTAACACAAGATTGTCCACCAAATGCAATGGTGGAACAAAATTGTTAAAAGGGTTAAAAACATAACAAAACCTTTGAGAACTTTAGGGTAGATCGCTCTTAAGTACTTGTCAAACTTGCAAAATAAAAACACTTGCCTGTTTTTAAATCACACCCCACAACACTTTCAAAAAACAACTTTCAAAAACAAATGAAAACCTTTTCAAAAGACATACACCTTTGTATACATCCCAACATGGATCATTACAAAGGTTGCCACTACATTGGCCTCTTTTCAAAACATTTTCATTCCCACACACACAAGCACCATTTCAAACAATTGAAAAAGGCAAGTGATCTAAGCAAGTAACTAAGAGCCCATGGATAACCATGGATAGAAAGGGTGCTAATACCTTCCCTTTCTATAATCTACTCCCCGAACCCAAGAAAAATCTCAAAGGTTTTTGCTGTGCTTTTTAAACCTTTCCTTAGGATAAAATAAAAAGTCGGTGGCGACTCTTGCTCAACCGCACAAGTGCGAATACAAACGCAAAACACTAGTCAGTTCTCCCACCGTATCACAACTACCTTAGCACATGTGTTGGTCGACACTAGTTCGTCTCTAAACGTACTTCCCAAGGGGGCGTTAGACCGTCTAGACTGTGAAGGTTTAGTCTTGAAGCTGAGTAATATCATTGTAAGGGCGTTCGATGGATCAAAAAGGACTGCTCATGGGGAAGTAGATCTTCCAATCAAGGTAGGATAAAAAATATTCAACTCCACCTTCTATATTATGGATATCCATCCTGCCTATTCTTGTCTGTTGGGTCGCCCATGGATCCATAAAGTTGGGGCAGTAACCTCAACTCTTCATAAGAAACTTAAATATCCTGTCAAGGGAAGAATTGTCACCGTCTGTGGTGAAGAAGAGTTTATGGTGAGCCACCTTAACTCGTTCAAATACGTAGAGATGGATGGAGAATTCATTGAGACCCCATGTCAAGCCTTTGAAGTCGTTCCGCCAATGGTTGCTGCTACCAAATGTTCCTCTAATGAGCCTAAAGCTGTTAAAGTCATGCCGAAGATGGTTTTAGTCAAAGATGCTTGTGCAACAATTGAAGAAGGAAGCTGTGATACTTGGGGGTAACTCCTTGATATCCCATTCAAAGCGGACAAGTTTGGTTTGGGCTTCACCGTCAAAGCTTAGAAGGAAGTGAGGCGTGCTCGTGCAGGAAAGCCACCTCTCCGCATTAGAAGCCATGAAGTTAATGTTGTGGGTGGTTCGGATGAAGAAGCTGCATTTGAAGATTGGGTGTATCCAACTACAATGGAGCTGAAGAATTGGCATGCAAAGGACTTTGTGCCTATCTCCTTCATTGAGGAGTAATCTACTTGTTATTGCTTTTCTTTCGATTCAAGAACATTTTGTCTGTAATATTTAACAATGACTTTTAAGCCATGTGCCTGGCCCGAGGAACTTTGGTCCATTTGTCAAGGGTTTTATTTATGTTCATCTAATCATATGATCATTCAATACAAATCATTAGACTCTTTTGAATTCAAAACTTTGTACTCATTCTCTTTCTTTTTCTTCAAATACATTTTTCAAAATAGCTATGTATCTTACATGCACAGACACACACTCTTACAGGTCCTCATCCACTCTGGATCTTGTTGCATTTGACTCTACTATTGCCGACTATGACTTCGAATGTCCAATAAACCAAGACGAAGACGAAGGCAAGGAAGATTGTGAAATACCGGGAGAACTAGCCAGACTTCTTTTGCAAGAGGAAAAAGCTATTCAGCCGCACAAAGAGTCAGTTGAAGTCATCAATCTGGGTACTAAGGCAGACAAGAAGGAAATCAAAATCGACGCTAATTTGGAAAGCAACGTCAAGAGCAGGTTGGTTCAGATGTTGCATGATTATGTGGAAGTATTTGCTTGGTCTTATGAAGATATGTCTGGCTTGGATACCGACATCGTAGTTCATCGTCTGCGGACAAAAGAAGATTGTCCTCCTGTCAAACAAAAGGTTCGTCACATGAGGCCTGACATGGATGAAAAGATTAAAGCTGAAGTGATGAAGCAATTTGATTCAGGATTCCTAGCTGTGACATCCTATCCCCAATGGGTTGCCAATGTGGTGCCAGTGCCGAAGAAAGACGGAAAAGTTTGTATGTGCATAGACTATTTGGATCTGAATAGGGCAAGCCCCAAGGATGACTTCCCTCTACCATACATTGACGTCTTGGTCCATAGTACTACTCAGCATAAGGTCTTATCATTCATGGATGGTTTCTCCAACTATAATCAGATAAGAATGGCTCCCGAAGATATGGAGAAGACTACTTTCGTCACGCAATGAGGCACCTTTTGCTACAAGGTCATATCGTTCGGATTGAAAAATGCAGGGGAAACATATCAAAGGGCTATGGTAGCTTTGTTTCATGATATGATTCATCATGAAATAGAGGTCTATGTGGACGATATGATTGCCAAATTATAAACTGAAGAGGAACATCTCGATCACCTATACAAACTATTCGAGAGGCTGAAAAAGTAAAGGTTGAGGTTGAACCTTACCAAATGCATATTTGGAGTACGATCTGGAAAGCTTATATGTTTTGTTCTCAGAAATAAAGGCATTGAAGTTGATCCTGCCAAGGTAAATGCCATCCAAGAAATGCCACACCCCCACTCTGAAAAGGAAGTTAAAGGATTCTTGGGTCGTCTCAATTACATCGCCCGCTTCATATCTCACTTGACTGCTACTTGTGAGCCAATCTTCAAACTCTTGAAGAAAGATCAAGTAGTCAGATGGAATGAGGAATTCCAAGCTACCTTCGACAAAATCAAAGAATATCTACAAGAGCCTCCTATTCTCATGCCTCCAGTTGAAGGAAGATTCTTGATCATGTACTTGACAGTACTAGAGAACTCTATGGGGTGTGTTTTGGGCCAACGTGACGAGTCTGGCCGAAAAGAGCATGCTATTTATTACCTGAGCAAAAAGTTTACCGACTTTGAAACCAGATATTCACTACTCGAGAAAACTTGCTGCGCTCTGGCATGGGCTGCTCGTCGGCTAAGACAGTATATGTTGACTCATACCACTTTGTTGATTTCTAAGATGGACCCAATCAAGTACATCTTCAAGAAACCTGCCCTCTTTGGACGGATAGCCAGATGGCAAATGATCTTGACTAAGTACGACATTCAATACACCATGCAGAAAGCCATCAAAGGAAGTGTGCTAGCAGATCATTTGGCCCATCAAGCTGTGGATGATTATCAGTCTATGAACTTCGACTTCCCTGATGAGAACATCATGCTAGTAACCGACTGTGCGAAACTTGGATCTTATAACGGACCGAAACAAGGATCCCGATGGACTATGGTCTTTGATGGGGCTTCCAACGCCTTGGGTAACGGAATTGGTGTTGTGATCATCTCTCCTGAAGGTTGCCATACTCCTTTCACTGCCAGACTGTGCTTTGATTGCATGAACAACATGGCCGAATACGAAGCGTGCATTATGGGTCTGAAAGCTGCCATTGACTTAAGGATCACGCATTTGAATATGTTTGGGGATTCCGCTCTAGTGATCAGCCAAGTAAAAGGAGATTGGGACACTAAACACCCTAATCTCATCCCTTACAAGGAACTTATGCTATCCCTGATTCCCTACTTCGAAGAGATCACTTTTGAGCACTTCCCTAGGGAAGAAAATCAGCTAGCTGATGCCTTGGCAACAATGTCTTCAATGTTGAAGGTAAGATGGGACAACGAAGCCCCTATAATTATAGTTGAGAGATTCGACGAACCTGCACATTTCTATGAGCTTGACACTGGCGCAGAAAAGCCATGGTACCATGAGGTGATGAGATACCTTGAAGCACAAGAGTATCCAGAGGGAGCATCCATCAATGACAGAAAATTCTTACGAAGATTTTAAGCCAAATTCTTCCTAAGTAATGGAATATTATACAAGCGCAACCATGACTCTACTCTACTCTGATGTGTGGACAAGAAGGAGGCAGAGGAAATCATGGAAGACATGCACGATGGTCTCTTTGGTACTCACTCAAGTGGACATATGATGGATAAGAAGATCCTAAGAGCTGGCTACTACTGGTCAACAATGGAGATTGATTGCCATCAACATTCAAGAACTTGTCACAAATGGCAAATCTATGCTGACAAGGTCCATGTACCTCCTATCCCTATGAACGTCATGACCGCTCCGTGGCCATTTGCAATGTGGGGTATTGACATGATTGGAGAGATCAAGCCCACCCCTTCCAATGGACATCACTTCATTCTTGTCGCTATCGACTACTTCACCAAATAGGCCGAAGCTGCCTCGTTCGCCTTAGTCACCAAGAATGTGGTATCCAGATTCATCAAACACAACCTCATCTTCCGCTATGGTATCCCTGAAAGGATAATCACCGACAATGGGACTAAACTCAACAATGCTATGATTACTGAGCTTTGCACTCAGTTTAAGATCAAGCATCACAATTCTTCTCCATATAGACCTAAAATGAATGGTGCAGTCGAAGCAGCCAACAAAAACATCAAGAAGATTATGCAGAAAATGGTAGTAACCTATAAGGATTGGCATGATATGTTACCGTTTTCTCTACATGGCTATCTCACTTCAGCTAGAACATCAACTGGGGCAACTCCCTTTTCTCTAGTCTATGGCATGGAAGCTATTTTGCCAGTGGAAGTTCAGATTCCCTCACTAAGGATCATGAATGAGGCAGGCTTAGGCGAAGACGAGTGGATTCAAACGAGATTGGATCAGCTGAAATTGATCGATGAGAAGCGACTGGCTGCTGTTTGTCATGGTCAAACATACCAAAAATGGATGATCAAGGCTTTCAACAAGAAGATCAAGCCTCAAGTATATCAAGCTGGCGACTTGGTGATAAAGCGCATCATTCTGCCATAAGGCGACCCCAGAGGCAAATGGACTCCCACCTACGAAGGGCCATTTGTTGTCAAGAGAGTTTTCTATGGCGGTGCCATGATGCTGACTACCATGGATGGTGAAGACTTTCCACATCTTATAAACGCGAACATAATTAAAAAATACTACGCATAAGAGACCCGCTAGGTTGACACACCTAGGCAAAATAGGGGCATCCCGGCAAACCAAAAGGTTTGGGCAAAAATTAGGGTTATATGCAAAAGATTGTACACCCGACAAGTTGAAAACCCGAAAGGGCGACTGGGGAAAAATGGGTATCTTGGTGGGTTGAAAACCCGAAAGGGAGGTCCAGGAAAAAGTTAAGGATTGAAAGCGTATAACTATGTCCCGTGAATTCACCACAGTCAACTTTATCATCAAGGCCCAAGTTCAAACGGTCCAAGATCAATCCAATCAACTTCTGTCAACGGCAAGGGGCGTTTGAAGACATTGGGGCAACAATAGAGTTGGAAGGCAATGAGATCATTTCACATGGCTATTTATTTTGTTTTCAATTTTGTTTTCCTTTTCGACGATTTCCTCTTACTAGGATCTCCGTCTCTTTGTACAAAAAATGCCTATTCATGGGAAAAATATCAATATAAATATACTTTGAAGTGCAAACTTTCTGTCTTTGTTTTGAATGCAAATTTGTCCAATGACTAAAATTGAACTAAAATATGCATATGAACATAATTAAAACTGTTTGGCACATATGACCTAAGCACTAACAAGTACCTCTTTAATGTATATGGAATATCCCCGCATAGTTATTTCATTAACATCATTCTCAACAAAGTTACCCACAAAGTCTCTTTGCATAGGATAATCTCCGACCAAAGTCTCAATCTCTTGGAAGCTTTCTCCCAGCTAAGTTTATCCTACAAGTAGAAGCCTTGTGAACATCTTCCTTAAAGAACTCGCCTCGTCAGCAGTTCATCAAGTATTCATCAACATGGATTATTTCCCTAACATACAACAATCAAGGAATCACAAAATTCCCCAGCCGAGTACAAAATTCCCCAGCTTAGTCTATCTTCCCCAACTGAACCTGTTATCCCCAACTGAGTGTATCCTCCCCAAGATGAGTTTGTTCTCCCTGAATGAGTCTACATTCTCCAGCTTGAGTTTTCCTTTCAGACTATTGAAAATCTTAGGGCCACAACCCCTAATCCACAGTAAGGCCGTCAACAAAATATTTACTATCTCCGAAAGATACTATGAAGCCTGGACCCGACCAGATATTAGCACAATTTTCAAGTTACTGCGAAGCCTGGACTCGAACAGATAATAGTCAACTTATCAAGTCATTGTAGAGCCTGGATCCGACCAGATAATAGTGTAATCTTTCAAATACTAGGAAACCTGGACCCGACCAGATAATAGTTTAACTCTTCAAAGATATAGAAGCACCTGGACTCAACCAGACCAAGGTTTAACTTATTTTCCCCATTAGAGTTTTCCTCTACCCCAACAAGTTATTATAAAGCCTAGATCCGACCAGATAACAACTAGCTACAATACAAGTAAGACACTATGAGGCCGGGACCAGACAAAATAATAATATAACTTTTCCAAAACCATGAAGCCTAGACCTGACCAGATAGTAGTTACCATTGCAAGTTACTGTGAAGCCTGGAACCGACCAAATATCAGTTCAAATTCAAGAAGTTACTGCAGATCCTGGAATCCGACCAGATAATAGTTAAACTTCCTTACCCCCAGCAAGTTGTTGAAGCCTGGATCCGACCAAATAACAATTCAATTTCAAGAAATCTTCTGCGAAGCCTGGAATCCGACCAGATAACAGTTAATTTATTTCTTCCCTAGTAAGTTACCGTGAAGCCTGGAACCTAACCAGATAACAATTAACTTCCTCATTCTCAGCAAATTGTGAAGCCTGAATCCGACCAGATAACATCTGACATTCAAGAGATATTCCCCAACGGAAGCATCCTTTCAGCAAAGTTTGAAGATATGTATATTCTTCATCCCCAACAGTAATCAAGGATTCAACTTCTAGGAATTCCTCAACAGTAGTTAGGGATTTATTTTCCCTAAAAACATGTATCCCACATTCATACATCATAGCATATATATACAAAATGCATTTAGCATGATCTCATTCATCTTGTGAACGTCATGGATACATCTGCATATTTACTAACTCTTTTTCCCACAGGTAAAACATCAAGTTTTAGTATAAATCGACCAAAGATTTGTACTGATACTTCTTCCAGTGTTTACCATCATTCCTCCAAATGGCATCTATAATCCCATTCATAATCCATCTTTGAGTGCAAATTTTTGGGCACTCTAGTGTTCAATCCTCTTCCACCTTCAAGTCACGAATGGCGGATCCGCCAATATAACTCTTCAGGTCTAAGAAGATTGAACAGGGGCAGCTATTGTGCCCCAAAATTTTCCCTCTCATTTATCAATTAATCTCTCACAAGATCTCCTTTGGTTCAAGACTGCACTAGGGTTGATCAGCTCAAGACACCTCCTTAAGCACTGATGACTGAAAATTAGGGTTTTAGATTACACAAGGACAAATGGACTTTTATTTCCTCACATGACTTTAATGGATCATTTTGGACCCTTAAGATTTCTCATGTCAAGTTTCAAGTCTTGGATCATATTTTTGCTCAGTCAATTGACCAGTTGACCTAAAAATCAACTGTATTGGGGAAAAAGTCATATGTGGTCAATTTATAGTCAAACTTCATAATTTTTTTATCCATATCAAAATTATAAACTCATAATGTCATTTGATCAATTTTGGATCACAATTCCTTAAGAAGTTTGATCAGATCATCAAAAGGGCAAAATGGTCAAAATTAGGGTTTTGACTGAGAAGGTGCAATTTCTGATTTTTGACCTAGCAAATGACTTATTGGTTTGAGATATTATCTCAAGGATTCAAATGCATAATTTTGACCTAATGGAATTGCTCAAAACATTCCTCAAGATCAATTGACTGATAGTTGATTTTCAGTCAACTGATCAAAAGTCAACTGTACACTGAAAAGTCAAACTTTGACCTTTTTGTCAAAATCAAGTGTCAAAGATCACAATTCATAAAAACATGTCAAAATATGAAACTTTTTCATCAAGAAATAAAAAAGTTAAGATTTCATTTTGAAAAGTCAAAATTTCTAAACTTCGAAATTTTTCTAAGTGTTGGAAACTTCATATTTTTTCACAACTTTGAGCCAATTTTCCACTATGATGCAAGATGATTCAAAGGAAACTTCCAACATGAAAGTTGTAGATATAAATGAGATATAAAACATTTTAGAACACAACTTCTCCTAGAAATGCATGTATTTCAAGTTATGATTTTGTGAATACATGTTCATGAAACTTGGAAACTTAGTGAAATTTTGCCCTAGTTTAGGCAGGATTTTGACCCAACTTCATGGCAATTTTTCACATAGTTCCAAGATGAATCTTCAGAAATGTCCAACATAGAGTTTTTAGAGGATGTTACAAGCTTTATAAAATTTCCAAGAAATCATTGAGATCATGCTTGAGCTAAGATAATCTAAGGCAAGAAGTTAGGGTTTCAAACTTGTTTTTCAAGTCATTTTCATGATGAACATTTGATCCAATCCACACCCATGCTGCATAAATCTTACTTTGAAGGATTCTAACCTCTAAATCTATCCATAATCAGAAGATCACACAACTATTTGAGCTATGATCCAAGTGTTTGAGTCATTGTCCAAGTGATTATTCCATTAATGGAACAAAGTTCACACTTCCATTTTGGAAAAGTGACTTTAATCACAAAGTCAATGCATAGAGCTCCTAAATTATTTTCATCTGAACACAAGCAATGTCAAAGGAAAAAGCAACATATCTAGATCCTCCCATAAACTCAGGCCATGCTTGTACTATGCCTTGAAACCATGTTTTCTACTTTTCTTCAAAATCAAGTAACATAGCCATAACTCTATATCTTGTACTTCTGACCACCTCAAGTGCTCTAACCTTTTTCATATAACTATACAAGTTATTTGCAAGCTAACACACGATTTGAAACACTCCCAAACTCCCTCAAATAAAAATTACCCAAAAACTCCATTAATGCACGGTTTCTGACTTTGAACTTTAAGCTTTCATTTCTCTCATGCATTCTTTGGCCTTTTAGTTCCTAAAGCTTCCTTACATCAAATACAAACCATCCTTGTACCGGTTACACTACTGTAACTCCATTTCCATCATCCTCCATAACCAAAAATAGAGCATTGCAGTTGGACTTATCCAGGCCATTTCAACTACTCTCAACTCAAGCTAAGCATTACATTAGCTTCCTAGATACTCAAGGAAGCTAACCTGATCATTGCAGCACCTTGAATCAAGCTCAAACTCATTTCACGATTTCCAGTTTTGAGGTATTTTTCTTAAACTTCTATCTTCATATTTAGGCATTGTTAGGCTTGCATTTGTGAAGATAAAATGTAGACATCATTGTCCTGAAACTATACATGTCCATAGATTTCATTTATGTTGCTTGAGTAGGGAGAATTTTGAGTTTGAACCTCTGAAAATATTTAGGGCAGAATTTTGTACTGTTAGAAATTCATGCTCATATTTGAGAATTAGCTTAAGTTATTTACATATTCAGAATCGTGAGAAATTTATAACAAGTTTGATGTTGGAAGTTTTGTGAATGGATGAGATATGAGTGAGTTACAGATTCTTTGGATGAAGGTTGAAGATGAAGTTCATTTAGGGCAAAACTTATGTTACATATTTATTGTTTTGTTTAAGTTAACAGACGTATCACCACCCCAGTTATTAAAGCGCACGCCTGTCACCTTTGGGACCTGGGTTCGAGCCCCAGTGGTATCCTTTTGGTTCTTTTTCATATTTTTTTCCATTTTTTTTGTTTGAAAACAGGCGCTGGGCCTCCAACAGTTGGGCCTTCCATTTTTTTCTTTTTTGCTAGCCCGTGACTGTGTTTATACTCGTGGCTCTTATTTTATTATTTCTTTTTCTTTATTTTATTTTCATTTTCATTTTACTTTTATTATATTTATTATTATTATTATTATTATTATTATCATTATTATTATTTATTAATAAAAATCCAGAAAAATATTTTATTTATTATTTATACTTATTATTTTTTTTTCATAAAACAAAAAGACCAAAAAAAATTTCTTTTAACAAATTAATTTCTTTTTATTAATTAATATTTAGACTTAGGATTAATTATTATATTATTTTCTTTTCTTAATTAAAGTTAATTTAGAACTTAGTTTTATTTTAATTAATTAATTTCCATATTATTTTCCTTAATTTAGACCCACTTCATAAAAAACCTAAAAAACATTTTAAACTTAATTTATTTTCTTAATTAGTTTAAGTTTAATTGTTTTTCTTAATTAGGTTTATATTAAAACCCCTTTCATAAAAATCCAAACAAAAATCATGTTTCATTTCCATTTGCATTTGTACATTATTATTTATTCAATTTTTGCATAATATTCAATATATTTGTAATAATTAATTAGGTTTAATTTTCTTGCAAAATCCCCATTTGTAAATTTGTATTCTCCCTCCCCTAATGATGTAATAGCTTAGTATTTTTACTTTCCGCAATTTATCATTTTATATAAATGCTAGTGAATTAGGGTTTGTATGGAAAGATAAAATCAACAAGTTAGCAAACCCTAATTCAAGATAAAATAATGCATGTAAATCCAACATATTTGCACACTTGCACCCTTAGGGTAATTCCACTTTGTTGCCTTACAAAAATGGCCATGTTATGCATGTGGGATATCTTAGCAAAAAGCAATAAAAAATACAAGATCATAGTCCCTCGATAACGCTATCAAATGTTGCCTTTCAAAATGATCTTAGTCCCTCAAAGAGAATTGCTAAGATATTTCACAACATTGCTATCATGGCTATGCGATGACCCATGCCCGTCCCTTTACATCCAAAGATAGGGATTCCTACCAAATCAATGGTAAGATAGCAATATCAAAGGAAATGAAGAAATGAACTAAGACTTTTGAGTATGTAGATTGTTCCTAGTTGCTTGCTCAATTTCAAATCAAACACTCTTGCTTATTTTCAAAACCAACACCAACACTTTCAAAAACACTTTCAAAACATTTCCCAAACATGAAACATTTTCAAAAGATCAACACTTTGTATACGTTCTTACGAACGAGAACTATTACAAACTTTGCCTAAATGATGGTGCCTTTTCAAAATACTTTCAAAAACCACACAAATCACATTTTCAAACAAAAGGAAGTGATCTAGCAAGCAACTAAGAGCCCATAGATAACTATGGATGAAAAGGGTGCTAACACCTTCCCTTTTCATAATCTACCCCCCGAACTCAAGAAACAATCTCAAAGGTCTTTCCTGTTCTTTTTAGCCTTTCCTTTTGGATAAAAGAAAAGTCAGTGACGACTCTTGCTAACCACAACATTTGCAATAAAACGAAAAACACCAAGTCAGTTCTCCCACCGTATCACACAACTGGCGACTCTGCTGGGGATAAACTTAAAAGTGGGGTTACCTTAGGGCTAGTTACCTTTATTTTCTTTCATTGTTTGATTTGTTTGCTTTGCATTTTGGTTCTTTTTTTGGGCTTGTTCTAATCCTCTACCCGGATTTGGGATACCTTATAGGTAAGTAGCAATACGTTGTGGAAATTGTGCGGGGTATACCGACATGGTCTAAGCAATAACTATGTTAGTGTGACATATTTGTGGGTACCGGTAGCCCTTGAGTAGTCAAGGAGAATACGGGGCCTCTGAGTGATGTCATGAAGCACTAACTGACTTTAGAACCTTTACTTGACCAACTTGGCCATTAAGACATAGTGAGATGACCGGCTTTAGTGCAGTCCGAAGTTGGTAGATACTCGATACTACATTCATTGAGGTTTGGATTTTTGGGATATTTCGGTCGCCATGAAAGAAGCTTACGCTGAAACAATGTCCGAGAAGACAGATCAATGATATTGAGATCCTTTAAAACCCGATTACTATTTCTAGGACAGTTTTGAGCCAACTAAACTTCAATAGGGTACTTACCTATGAGACTCCATGCAAGCCTAAACCTAAGGACTTGTTTTCCTTGTTTGTATATATTTACTTGTATATGACATCATAAACATCATAATATCATACTCATTATAACCATTTCAAGGATTTTTGGGATTTATCTTTGTTCTATTTTGCAGGACACGACTTCTATCCGCAGGAATACTATCCAAGTCAATCTTGTAAGAATTACTCCTCAACTTAAAGAGTTAGCATCAAGGGTCCCTGATAATTCTCCATTCATTGAAAGACATGGTCGCCTCCTAAACTTGGTTACCTCTAACACTGATGAAGATATGATGAAGGTGCTCTTCCAATTCTTTGATCCTCTACACCATTGCTTCACTTTTCCTGATTATCAACTTGTGTCAACTCTAGAAGCATTCTTACAACTCTTGAGGATTCCCATTCTCAATCAACTACCCTTCAACGGTACAGAAAGAGATCCAAAACCTGAGGAGATTGCCCAAGCACTACACTTGCAACAATCTGATATCACAACTAATTGGGAAACAAGGAGTGGTGTCAAAGGTTTCTTAGCCAAGTTCTTGTTTGAGAAAGCTCAAGATTGTTGGAATTCCTTGGACTTACAAGCTTTTGAAGAAATTTTGTCCCTTCTCATCTATGGGATGGTTTTGTTTCCAAACCCTGACCAACTCATAGATGTAAACGCTGTCAAAATCTTCATATCCCGTAACCCTGACCAACTCAAAGTGTTTTGAAATTGTTTTTGAAAAGCAGTTTTTGTGTAAGTGCAAAATGTTTGAGCAAACTTCTAACAATTATCTACTTTGTTACTCGAAAAGGGTCATTATTTTCCTCTTTTCCTTTAGACAATGCTATCCTGCTATTAGCGAGTAGGTAGCCTTATCGTTGGATGTTTTAGGGACATTCGAAGGGATGTACAGTCATAAAGGCAACATATGGAGACGCTTTAGCAATTTTGTTTAAGGGACGAGATCATTTATCGAAAGGCAACACCGTAGGGTCATCTAGGGACTATGATCTTTTGATTTGCGGGTCTTTTCTAAAGCATCCCCATTCTCGAGGGACATGACTGCTTTATTTTCCGAAAGGCAACCAAAGCGGGAATACCCTAGAGGTGCATATGTGTATATTTGTTCAATTCAGTTATTTTTTGTCTTTTTGTTAGGTTAGCTAATGTTTTAATTTACACTCTTTTCATACACGCCTATTTACTAACAATAATATAGTAAAATAATAAAGCAATAAATGTGCATAAAAATAAATCCTAAACCATTATACGGCTTTAAGAGAGATACATTTTAAGTGTAAGAAATAAAGTGCGGAATTTTAAATCTAAAATTATTACATCCATAATTAGTTGCAATATTGAAAAAAATGTAAAAACAGTAAACGCGCGCGAGATAAAGAAGAACGTCTAAAATCAAGAAAATGCTAAATAAACAAGAGAAAATCTTTGATGATTTTTTTGTTTATTTTTTATTAAAAAAATTTGCTTAAAATAAATTAACCCTAAATTTAATGGAGAAAAAATAAATATTAAATGGAAATTAACCTAGTTCTAAAGTTTTTTTGCATTTTTTATTTAAGAAAAATATTTGGATGAAGATAACCTAAGTTTAATTGATTTTAAAACTAAAAAGAAATTAAAATAATTAATCTAATTAGATTACAAAATTAAAAAAATTAAGAAACAAAACTAAGTCTATTATATTTTTGGTTTTTTATTAAGAAAAATATTTAAATTAAATTAAACTGTGTCTAGTTGATTTTAAATTGATAAAAATAAGTCAAGATCATTAAATTAATTAATTTACAAACTTAAAAAAAATCCTAAGTCTAATTATTGTTATTATTATTATAATTTAAAATAAATAATTAAAAAAACAAATAAAACAAATCAAGAGCAAGAAAATAGGCCGGATGTCTGAAGTAAACAGGGGGTGTGCTGTTAAAAAAAATGTTGGGCCCAATAGATAGCCCAAGTATCTTGGGATCATGTGGAGGCAGCTTCTGAGTGTCCATGGTGGTCCACGCGTTTGAATGTCTTAGACTTGACCTCTTTATCATCAATTGGCTGGAGTTAGAGGGCGTATGATAAGTGCTTGAAAGGTAAAGCACCGAATCTGCAATCAACAAACGTTAATAAAACAAAACGCTGGACCTGGGATTCGAGCCCATGTCCCTTCCATCATAAGCGCGCTTCTTTACCAGTTGTGCTGCTTGGTCATTCATTAATCCATATAACAAAATAATATTATATGCAAAAAATGGTCAGAAGCATTTAAAAAAAAATGAAAAAACGCGCGTTGGATTTGAATGAGCCAATGGAGGGCTGCCAACGTTTCGTCTTCTTCGCCCCTCCATCGTTTTAGACCCGGAGCTATAGTGATAGTTTTTGTCTGTCACAATAGCACCTACAACCCAAAAAAACAACAACACGCACAATAAATTCATGGTGACGCCATGGATGAATTGGCCTCAACCTCCTGAGCACAAAGAGACCCTTGGTTAGGCCTAATTTTGCCTATTTCCAGAAACCCCAATTCTAAGCTTGGAACCCTAAAAATGGTGATACTCGATCCCAGCATCAAAAGCCAAATCTAACCATACAGATAGCTTGCAAATACAAGAATAATCAGTAATGCATGATTAAAATGTGTTTATGTTACATAAATCAAGCAAATTAAGATTGAAAAAATGCAAACCGTGAGATGTAGGTGATGCGCTTTGGGCTGTTTTAGGACTTGGTGACGACTGGAAAAGTTCCAGCGGACTTCCAGGAACGTGTTTGAGTCTTTGTTTGGGACTAAAACAGGCTGGAACTTGAAATTCGAGTTTGACAACTTTGATTTTTTCGTAAAATATGCAGCAATTCTCCAAGCTCTGTGTGCGTGTATTTGGCTTGTTTAGGGCTTGTACTTATAGTGGAGATGGAGGGGACACAATTGAATGGAAAGGATCAACCCATAATGCCATGCTTTCATGTCAAAATCCAACCAATTTAAAGGCTTCCATATTTGCAAATATTTCTGTTAGAACAAAGTTTGAATCTACTACCCTATGTTTAAGTTTTGATGATAACAAAATGTAAGGATATATTAATTATGTGATTCATATAAGAACTATTTGCTACCTAAAATATTACGTTCTATTTTGCAGAAACTCTGATAGGTATCAGCAAGAGCACACCTAATCAGCATCAGAATATCGGTCATCAACGTAAGCATCAGAAGATGCTATATCAGAATACCAGATTCAGAAGAATAATTCACGCGTATGCTGAAGCTTGATGAACAGAACTGCGCTCAACACTCTGATAAAGACAACAACAGTTCATCAGCACTTAAGCAGAGTCAGAATGAAGCCAAGCCAGAACACGCTTTAAGTAGCAACGGTACTGTGCATTGAAAGCGAATTATTACCAACGGCATCATTCCAGACAAGATCTGCTCAATAAGGAAAGTTTGTTATTGGCATTGAATCAAGATTATTGCTCCAACGTTCAACAATCTCAATGCTATATAAACAAGACAATGAAGATTGAATTGGCTAATGCTCTACATCTCATTACACGCATAAAAGCTAATCATCATCTTCCTTCTTTCAGTTTGCTAAACGCTTCATATTTCCTTACTCAGTATTTTAGCAATCTAGTTTCATAAGCTTAAGTTGTGTAACATCACAGTTGTGATACAGTTTTGTAGAAAACATTCACACACCCTATTTCTCTTATTTGTAAGAAAGTGTTTCCTTGACAAACCGGGTTGTGGTTTGCATCAAGAAGGCTTTAGCAGTTGTTAAAGCAGTTTGTAATATTCAGTTGAATATAGTGGATTAAGACCTCGTTGGAGAGAGGCGAAATCACCTTGACGGGTGGACTGGAGTAGTTTGAGATCAAATGAACCAGGATAAAAATATCTTGTTCATTGCATTGATTTTCAGTTTTACAATTCAACCCCCCTTATTGTGTTTTTCACTTCTTCAATTGGCATCAGAGCGCCTGGTTCTGAGCTAAAACACTTAACCGTGTCAGTACAAGATCCAGCGTCAGAAAAACACAATGGCAGGAAATTATTCTCACACCAGCAATGACAACCATGAGGACAGAGACAGATTCAGCGGCAAACCTCCAGTCTTTGATGGAGAAAACTTTGATTACTAGAAAGACAGAATTGAAAGCTTCTTTCTGGCACATGATGCTGATCTGTGGGATATGGTGACAGATTGATACACACACCCTGTGAATGCAAGCGGTCAGAAGATTGATAGAAAAACAATGACTGACCAACAAAAGCGTGACTTCAAGAATCACCACAAGGCCAGAACCATCCTTCTCAGCGCCATCTCGTATGCTGAATATGAAAAGATCTCCAACAGAGACACATCAAAGAACATGTTTGACTCACTCAGAATGACGCATGAGGGCAACGTTCAGGTCAAAGAAACTAAAGCTCTGGCGCTCATTCAGAAGTATGAGGCATTCAAAATGGAAGAAAGTGAATCCATTGAAACAATGTTCTCAAGATTCCAGATTCTGGTAGCTGGTCTCAAGGTTCTGGACAAAGGTTACTCTACTGCTGATCACGTCAAGAAAATTATCAGAAGTTTACCCAAGCAGTGGAGGCCAATGGTTACAGCTCTGAAGCTAGTAAAAGATCTCAACAAAATTTCTCTGGAGGAACTTATCAGCTCCCTCAGAAGCCATGAGATAGAGCTAGAAGCTGATGAACCCCAGAAGCAAGGTAAGCCTTTAGCATTAAAATCTAACAAAAAATCTGAGTCTAAAGTTTTGCAGGCAGTTGAAGAAACATCTGATGGATCCTCATCAGAAGAAGACGAACTCTCCCTCCTCTCCAGAAGAGTGAATCAACTGTGGAAGCAGAGGCAAAGGAAGTTCAGGAATCCCAGAAGATCTGATCAGAACGAGTCTTCTTCCAGACACAGAAGGACAGATTCTTCCTCTGGATACAGAAGATCTGAAGGCTCCTCAGGAAGCAGAAAGCCAAACACCAAGGACATCGTCTGCTATGAGTGCAATGAGCAAGGACACTACAAGAGTGACTGCCCAAAGCTTCAGAGGGAAAAGCCCAAAAAGAAGTTTGGAAGAGAAAAGAAGAAAAGTCTCATGGCTACATGGGATGACTCTGACTCGTCTGAAGCTGACTCAGAATCAGATGATGAGAGAGCAAACATAGCTCTCATGGCTAACATTTCAGAAGATAGTGAAGCTTCTGAATCAGACTCAATCAGATACTGAAGAGGTATTTCCTAACTTTGCTGTTAATTTTACCAAGGCTGAACTTGCTGAAAGCCTTAATGAGATTCTGGAAAGGTATCAGCAGATTAGAGTTAAATTCAGAGACCTGAAAAGGAATCTTGAATCTGACTCTAATAAGTCTGAGAGTCTCAAATTGGAGAATTCTGAGCTGAGAATTAAAATTTCAAAATTAGAAAATACTTTACAAAACTCTCAGAAGGAACCAATTTCTGAAACTCCCAGCAACGCTGATGAGATCATCAAGGAGTATGATCACAGTTTCCAGAAGTTCCTTGCTAAAAGCATAGATAGAAGCAAAATGGCTTCAATGATCTATGGAGTTAGCAGAAACGGCAGGAAGGGAATAGGATACCAAGGTAAGGTTCCTACACCAAAGAATGTCATGGATTTAACCATTAAACACACACCTCTGAATTCACATTTTGTGTATGGTCACACACATGATATTAAATACACTAGCAGTAAGTACTCTGTGAAACCAAAATTCAACCAGAGTTTTGGTAAATCTAACAAATCAGGACCCAAGAAAATCTGGGTACCTAAGGATAAAATAATACATGTTGCAGATATCTTTAGCAGCAAGTCAGAAACACCAGTCATGGTACCTGGACTCTGGCTGCTCGCGACACATGACGGGAAGAAGGCATATGTTCCAAAGCCTGGAACTTAAGCCTGGAGGCCACGTTGGTTTTGGAGGCAATCAGAGGGGAAAGATAATTGGCTCTGGAACTGTAGGTAATGGAAATCTTCCCTCTATCAATAATGTTCTGCTAGTAGATGGATTAATGCATAATCTGTTATCCATAAGTCAATTAAGTGATAACGGTTATGATATAATCTTTAATCAAAAATCATGTAAAGCTGTTAGTCAGAAAGATGGGACTATCCTGTTTAATGGAAAGAGGAAAAACAACATTTACAAAGTCAAACTTTCTGAACTGAAAAGTCAGAATGTAAAGTGCCTTCTGTCTGTTAACAACGAGCAGTGGATCTGGCACAGAAGATTGGGGCATGTTAGTATGAGAAGAATATCTCAGATTAACAAACTCAATCTGGTCAGAGGACTTCCTAATTTGAAGTTCAATTCAGATGCTCTGTGTGAAGCATGTCAGAAAGGCAAGTTTGCAAAACCTTCTTTTAAATCTAAAAATGTTGTTTCTACCTCTAAGCCATTAGAACTTCTGCACATTGACTTATTTGGACCAGTTAAAACTGCTTCAGTTAGTGGCAAGAAGTATGGGTTAGTAATCGTAGATGACTATAGCAGATGGACATGGGTAAAGTTCTTAAGACACAAGGACGAGTCACACTCTGTGTTTGTTACCTTCTGTAACCAAGTTCAGAATGAAAAGGATCTTAGAATCGTTAAAGTCAGAAGTGATCATGGTGGAGAGTTTGAAAACAAAGATTTTGAGTCATTCTTTAATGACAGAGGCATTCTGCATGATTTCTCTTGTCCTAGAAC
The DNA here is from genome assembly GCA_948472305.1 of Vicia faba. Lineage (NCBI taxonomy): Eukaryota > Viridiplantae > Streptophyta > Magnoliopsida > Fabales > Fabaceae > Vicia > Vicia faba. The sequence goes on along the minus strand of OX451739.1, from coordinate 993,857,510 downwards.
TCCCCAACAAAATGGAGTTGTAGAACGAAAGAACAGAACATTGCAAGAAATGGCCAGAACCATGATCAATGAGACAAACGTTGCTAAGATATTCTGGGCAGAGGCAATAAACACAGCGTGCTACATTCAGAATAGAATCTCAATAAGACCTATTCTGGAAAAGACTCCATATGAATTCTGGAAGAACAGAAAGCCCAACATTTCATATTTTCATCCATTTGGATGTACCTGTTTTATGTTAAATACAAAGAATTATTTGAACAAGTTTGACTCCAAAGCACAGAAGTGTATTATGTTAGGATACTCTGAACGCTCAAGAGGGTACAGAGTATACAATACAGAAACACAGATTGTGGAAGAATCAATCAGTGTTCGTTTTGATGATAAGCTTGACTCTGAAAAGTCAAAGCAGAATGAAGTTTTTGCAGGTATGGAAATTGAATTTACAGGTTCTGAAGACAAGTCATCAGAAGCTCTCAACACAGACACTCCTTCAACATCTGAAAGGAGCACTGCCAGCAATCCTACAACAGCTGCTGATCAACCTCAGAAGAGATTACCCAGAAGCAGCTTGGATCACCCAGAAGAGACTATCTTAGGAAGAAAGGAAGATCCAATCAAAACAAGAGCAAGCTTCAGAAACTCTGAAGAAACCCTCATGGGACTTGTGTCTCAGATTGAACCTTCTTCTATTGATGAAGCACTTCTGGATAATGACTGGATTCTGGCAATGCAAGAAGAGCTGAATCAATTCACCAGAAATGACGTATGGGATCTTGTTCCCAGACCAAAAGGATTCAACGTCATTGGAACAAGATGGGTGTTCAGAAACAAGCTAAATGAACAAGGTGAAGTAATCAGAAACAAAGCACGACTGTTTGCACAAGGTTATAGTCAGCAAGAGGGGATAGACTATACAGAAACCTTTGCCCCAGTCGCCAGGTTAGAATCTATCAGACTTTTAATTTCATTTGCTATTAATAGAGGCATCACTCTGTATCAGATGGATGTCAAAAGTGCATTCTTAAATGGTTATATAGAAGAAGAGGTTTATGTGCACCAACCCCCTGGTTTTGAAAATACAAAACATCCAGAATATGTTTTCAAACTAAAGAAGTCACTATATGGTCTGAAGCAAGCTCCCAGAGCTTGGTATGAAAGACTAAGTAACTTTCTGTTAGAAAATGAATTCACCAGAGGGAAGGTGGACACTACTTTATTCTGTAAATCAGTTAAGAATGACATCTTAGTCTGTCAAATTTATGTTGATGATATTATTTTTGGTTCTACTAATCCTTCTCTTGGAAGAAAATTTGCTAAGTGTATGCAGGCAGAATTTGAGATGAGCCTCATGGGGGAACTGAAATTCTTTCTAGGAATTCAGATAAATCAAACTCCAGAGGGAACTTACATTCATCAGAGCAAATACATCAGAGATCTTATGAAGAAATTTGACCTCTCAGAATGTAAGCCATCAAAGATTCCAATGCATCCCACGTGCATTCTGGAAAGAGAAGAGGTAAGCAAAAAGGTAGAACAGAAAGTCTACAGAGGTATGATTGGTTCTCTCCTTTATCTGACAGCTTCAAGACCTGATATATTATTCAGTGTATGTATTTGTGCTAGATTCCAATCAGATCCTAGAGAATCTCACTTAACAGCTGTTAAGCGAATTTTCAAGTATCTGAAAGGTACTACTAATCTGGGTTTGTTTTATAGAAAATCTAGTGATTACAGTTTAGTAGGCTACTGCGATGCTGACTTTGCTGGGGACAGAGTGGAGCGTAAAAGTACTTCTGGAAGCTGCCAGTTTCTGGGAGAAAATCTGATCTCTTGGTCCAGCAAAAGGCAATCAACAATTGCGCTATCAACAGCAGAAGCTGAGTATATAGCAGCAGCAGGATGTAGCACACAAATGCTCTGGATGAAAAGTCAGCTTGAAGACTTCCAGATTTTTGAGAGTAACATCCATATACTCTGTGACAATACTTCTGCTATTTGCTTAAGTAAGAATCCTATTTTACATTCTAGAGCTAAGCATATAGAAATAAAACATCATTTCATTAGGGACTATATTCAGAAGGGAATTTTGAACTTAAAATTTATAGATACAGACCATCAATGGGCTGATATCTTCACTAAACCCCTTTCTGAAGATAGGTTCAATTTCATTCTGAAACATCTCAGCATGAAAATCTGCCCAGAATGAAAATGTTTTAATTCCATATATTTATCTTCAGAATGTATTTGTTTTACTGTGAACTTCTGATCAATCTCTTTTCAGAAAGATAGAACATGCAGATTGTATCAGATGCTAGTCTTAAAGATCTGAGAGTTTAAGCTCAAGGATAGACGTGCTGATTCCCAAATCAAACAAGTGTCATCCAATCATCAGCAAATCTCTGAAGCAGAACGCGTGCACGCTTCTGAGAAGGCAAAACGTTGATTGGGTGCATTGAGACACATGTCTGGTAACCGTTTTAAGTATCTTTCTCAAATCCCCCAAAATCAGCAAGCATTAAATGAAAGTAATCATATTTTTAAAACGTAATCATGATTTTATTTCTCCTTCTTGAAAATGTTTACAATTTCAAAATATTCGGAAGCCTATTTAAGCACGTTAACTTCTCACTTTAATCTTTTACAGTTTCTCATTATCTCTCAAATATTCTCTGCATTTCTGTGTTCTTCTCTCTCAAACCCATTTTCTCAGTTTTTCTCAAAATCCCAGTGTGAACATGGCAACCTCCAGCAGTGCTTCTGCAGGTTCTCAGAAGAAAGCATCATCTGAACAGTATCAAGTGCCATTCAGAACACTCCTCACTCCTATGAAGAATCTTGAAGTGTTATCTGAATTGATCATTGATTTTGGAAGTCTGAAGGAAAACGGTTTTGATTTAACAGAAGAAGTTAGGGCACAAAAATGGGAAAGGTATTTTGACAGGTTGGTTGGACCAACATTCCCAATGTTAGTCAAGGAGTTTTGGATTCATGCAACGGCTTCAACGCATCAAGTAACCTCCTACATTATGGGGAAGAAGATTGTGATCACTGAGGATCATATAGCAAGGTTAATTGGTTACAGTGGCGGTGGCGTCCGCTGTATTGATATAGCTGAAAGATGTGCTGACGTGGGCGTCATAGCAGAAAGGATTTTTATCCTTGGGTTGCCCAGCAGCAAGATCAGAGATCTGAAGGATCACCACAGAGTTTGGGCGAAGATAATTCTGGGGTGTTTTAATCATAGGAAGCCAACCAGTTCCCATGATTACATAAATGTAGCTCAGCAGTTTCTGATCTATTTTATCAATCAGAAGGTAAAAATCAACGGAGAATAGGCTGATATCAGGGACAAGCGTGAAGGAAACCAGGGAAGAAGAAAGAACAAAGAGGGATTGGATACCCTTTGGAAGGTTGATATCAGATATTCTGACAGAGAATAGGCTGATAGAGCACCTGATATAAGCTCAAGAGTTAAGCACCATTGAACCAACGGTTGGGAAGCCTCGGAACACGAAGAACTTGAAGAAAATGAAGTTGATAGAGAATATCAAAAAGGAACCCAGCGCTACTCCTATTGCTGATATCACCAGCAGAAGAGTCCCACTGAGTGACTTTCCTTTATTTTCTGAGATAGAATCTAAACCAGAGGTGGTTCTCAGATACTTAGACGCGTGCAAGGCAGATGGTACAGATCCCAATCTGAATATCAAAGATCTGCACCAACCTCAACCAGAAGTTACACTGAAGAAGACGAAGAAAAGGAAGGGCCCTTCAGAAGGAACATCCCAGCAGACACCCAAGAAAAGAGGTAATTTATCTGCTGCTTCTGTTTTAAATTCTTCTACTATTCCAACATCTATCCCAACTCCAACCTCTCATAGAATCTCAATCCCCATCCTAACAATAGATGAAACCGAACCAGAAGATGACCCTTCTGAGGCACTACAACTCAGAAGACCCCGCAGCAAACATCCCAAACCAACAATTTCAACAACATCAGCAATTGACAAAGTGCTGTCTGACATTAATCAACATGCTTCTGATCACTCCTCCAATAATCCAAACTCTGAACCACAAATTGTCCACTCTCCAACCCCAGAACAACCTCTCTCACCCATTCCAGAAGAACCACATATCCCTGAACAACCAGAAATTCCTCCTCCTTCTCCACAACCAGCAATTCCTTCTCCCTCTCCTCAACCAGAAATTCATCCACCATCACCTCAACCATCACCCCAACCATCACCTCAACCTGAGTTTCATCATTCTGAAACTCCATCTCCTCCACCTCATTCACCTCAATCCTCTGAGCCACAACCTCTGGCAATCCAGCTGCCATGTGGAACAATAGTAACCATGGCCCAGCTGCCATCCTCTCCAGAATCTACACCACCAAATACTCCCAAAACCCCAAACAGTCCAATCATTATTTCTGATTCTCCCACTCCATCTCCCAAACAAACAGCACCCAAACAAACCACAGAAAACCCCAGTAGGACCTTCATAGATTTAACAATCCTTGACCGTCTTGCTGATCTGAAACACAAAATAACCATTCCAAAACCAAAATAGCCGGATGTTGGCTCTGGTATTATGAATTTTGAAACAGGTTTGCAGCAGTGGATTGCTTTTCTGAAGCAAGTCTGTCCCGGAATGATTGATCCAGCTGCCTCTGACCAGCTCTGGACACAATTCAGAATTTGGGTACGTGCTGAAGCTCTAAAACTGCAAGACATCAACTATGAGCAAGCCCAGCAGAATTTCAGCAAGCTTCTGAATGAAGTTGGAAGTCAGCTGCTGAAAGAAGACGTGCTCCTTCTGGATAGTGAGCCATGGTCTGAGAAGCGTCCAGCTTCAAAGGTGCGGCCAAAAGAAGACCAGACCATTCAAGCTGAAGCCAGTCAAGCTGAAGATGTTGCATAAAGCTCTCAGAAGCTCCCTGCTTCTGATGTTTCTCAAGCTGCCTTGGACAGGCAAACTCTGGAAGAGCTGAAGCTGAATGACATTCGTCTGCAGCAAAGGATGGATGAAAATGACCAGAAGATGAAAGAAAGGATGAATGTGCAGGATAACAAGATAGACACAGTAGTCAACATGGTGCATAAGCAGAATGAGACTGCTGATCAGATCAAAGCCATGCTGGAGAACCTGTTCACACGCCTTCCTCCCCAACCTTAGATTTTCATTCATACCATTTTCATGTTTTCTTTGCATATCTTCTGTATTGTTTTGTTTGGTTCTGAACTCTTTAATATGACAAGTTTTTCTGATCTAAATGTTTTAGCACATCACTTACACTTTTTGATTGCTGACAAAAAGGGGGAGAACAAGAATGATATTTTCAATAATAACGGATTACTAAGACAGAAAATCTCAAACATTCTAACTCTGATATACTTGAATATGTTTTCTGTTTTTGCTTAAGTCTACAGGTACAAGAATGATTCCTAACTCACTGAATACTAAAGCTCTGATACTCTGATCCAAAGCAAATATCTGATAAAGCTCTGATATTCTGATATGAAGCTCTGCTCTGATATTCTGATCTAAAGCTTCTGATAGTAAAAGCTCTGATATTCTGATGTTCAAAGAAAGGCAATAAAAATCTGATCTGGAAGAACTCTTGGAATTAAAAAGGGAAGTAATAAATTCAGGGGGAGTATTTCTCAACTCTGATATCTCTTTATCCCTTATCTTTGATAACTTCTTACTCTGATACATCTCATCATTTAGTTATCTCTGATACTTTTCACGTTATTTCAATTAAGAATATCTAGTTTTTGTCATCATCAAAAAGGGGGAGATTGTTAGAACAAAGTTTGAATCTACTACCCTATGTTTAAGTTTTGATGATAACAAAATGTAACGATATATTAATTATGTGATTCATATAAGAACTATTTGCTACCTAAAATATTACGTTCTGTTTTGCAGAAACTCTGATAGGTATCAGTAAGAGCACACCTAATCAGCATTAGAATATCGGTCATCAACGTAAGCATCAGAAGATGCTATATCAGAATACCAGATTCAGAAGAATAATTCACGCGTATGCTGAAGCTTGATGAACAGAACTACGCTCAACACTCTGATAAAGACAACAACAGTTCATCATCACTTAAGCAGAGTCATAATGAAGCCAAGCCAAAACACACTTTAAGTAGCAACGGTACTGTGCATTGAAAGCGAATTATTACCAACGGCATCATTCCAGACAAGATCTGCTCAATAAGGAAAGTTTGTTATTGGCATTGAATCAAGATTATTGCTCCAACGTTCAACAATCTCAATGCTATATAAACAAGACAATGAAGATTGAATTGGCTAATGCTCTACATCTCATTACACGCATAAAAGCTAATCATCATCTTCCTTCTTTCAGTTTGCTAAACGCTTCATATTTCCTTACTCAGTATTTTAGCAATCTAGTTTCATAAGCTTAAGTTGTGTAACATCACAGTTGTGATACAGTTTTATAGAAAACATTCACACACCCTATTTCTCTTATTTGTAAGAAAGTGTTTCCTTGACAAACCGGGTTGTGGTTTGCATCAAGAAGGCTTTAGCAGTTGTTAAAGCAGTTTGTAATATTCAGTTGAATATAGTGGATTAAGATCTCGTTGGAGAGAGGCGAAATCACCTTGACGGGTGGACTGGAGTAGTTTGAGATCAAACGAACCAAGATAAAAATATCTTGTTCATTGCATTGATTTTCAGTTTTACAATTCAACCCCCCTTCTTGTGTTTTTCACTTCTTCAATTTCCATTTCTATGCTTGAATGAACCTGGTCATTCTTTGTACGAAATTGTGGGCCTGAAATTGAATCAAAACAAAACCCCAATTTTCATGATCCAATCATTTACTATTTTATATGATTTATCTTGTATTTATGTGAATAAAAACAAAATAAATATGAATAAAATAGCTAAAAAATGCAAGTCAAGGTAAGAATGAAATTATAGGTCCTTTATAAGCTTAGGAAGATGTTTGAGGCCTAAGAAAATAAGCCATTGCTTCAAAAGTTCAAATTTACTCAATGCACCATTCTTGAAATTTCCAAAATTTTCCCAACATGGGCAAGCCATAACTTGATCAAAGTTTATCTCATGATGATGATATTAGACTTTTTAGAAATCCTAAGATGTCTAATTCAACCTGTCTTTTGATCAATTTTTCATTTGACGACTTTATCTTGATGTAAAAGGTCTTGGCAAAAAGTGTCTTTTGTTGACTTTTTGAAAATGACCTGTAGCGTATGAGCTTATATCTTTCAAATGGTGAATCTATTGAACTTGTGGGATGAAGAGAAGTTGTAGGGGATTGAATTCTCTTCAAAATGAGAGTTGGTGGGAAAATTTATGATAAAGTATGAGAAAGTTATGTTTGGTCAAAGTTTGGTTGACTTCTCCTATAGAAACCCTAATTTAGCAATTCTTGACTTTTGATGAATTTTTTTGTTGGAGCATTTCTTGAGGAATCATGATCAACCCTTGATCAAATTATGGATATAACTTCAAAATGTTGATATTGATGAAAAATCTTGAAGTTTGACTGTACATGGGCCACAATTGACTTTTGACCAAGCATAGTTGATTTTCCAATACTTGAGCAAGTGATTTGGAAAACTTGTAGTGCAAGGCATGCAATTTGTCATGGACAACCTTGAAGGCATATTAGGACCATGGGAAGCATTTGAGACCTTTGGATCTTAACCATATTGATGAAAATTGAAACCCTAGTTGGGGGTTCATTGCCTTAGGAGGAGAATTTGTCTGGTCAATTCTTGGTCATCCTTGGGCAAGTTGAGGACCTCAATGGACATGTGTTGAGTAAAAAGGGAGGTTAAATTTTTGGTCACAACACAAAGCTTCAAGAAAGATTTTTTGTCATCATCAAAAAGGGGGAGAAGATGATATCAAGCCTCTCAAATGATTCTCAATGCACTTTGTTTTGATGAAGACAAACTATATTGGCAAGAAGGCAAAGATTTTGATCAAGCTAAAAGCATCATTGGATAAAAGATGTTGTCTCTATTTCTTAGAAAATTTCACAAGGTATAATGATAATACTTAATTTTAACTTAAGTATTAAATGCTCAATGATTAAAAGAAGTGTTTTATCTTGTCCAAACTTTTTCTCAAGTTTTCTAAGCAAAAAAATCAATTTTCACTTATGTGCAATCGATTTGCATGTTGGTGCAATCGATTGCATGCTTCACGTTTTCAAAGTGTTATCTATTATTTCTAAGTGCAATCGATTTGCATGTTTGTGCAATCGATTGCTCTCTATAAAATTTTGCTACTGTTTTAAAGTGAAATCGATTTACACACATGTGCAATCGATTACTCACTGAAAATATTTGAATTTTTTAGTTGTTAAAACCCGTGCAATCGATTTACACAAGGGTGCAATCGATTGCACGCTGAACGTTTTTGAAAATAAGCAACTTTGAACATACCTTTTCATAACACCACTTCATGGAATCTTTTCATTTAATCTTGGCAATTTTTCATGATTAATTTACAGAAACTTATGTTGTTTCAAAGGGGTGCTATGAACATATAAATACTGAAATTTCAAAATCAAAATCAAGAGAGGAAATCTCTTCCAATCAATATTTTTCTGAATTTTCAAATATTTAACTCAAGTCTTTTTCACTTTCATTCAAAAAGTTTTATGCGTATTTTCATATCTTGTATAACAGAAAACTTTGAGCAAACTAAGTGTTGAGTCATTGTATATCATTGTTATTGGAAGAGAAGATCAAGTTATTTATAAAATCACTCAAAGTGATTATTTCTCTACAAACTCACTCAATCAAAATATTGTTGTACACTTTCTTATTTTTCAGGATGGTTGGAAATAAGATTAGTGGTTTTTGTTTTCCAGGATTGTTGGAAACAAGTAAGGTCACCTTGAGAGGATTGTTCTTATTGTTGACATAGTGAAAATCCAAGAGGATTGTTATTGGTCCAAGAGGATTGTTCTTGGTTTTAGTAGTTCTTGTTTAAGTTTGTCAACTATAAGGAAATCTCTTTCATGTTGAAAGGGGACTGGAGTACTCTCGGACTGTGAGGGGAACCAGAATATATCGCTTGTGTCTCTTTATTTTTCTGCACTTTACTCTTTCATAAACTCACCATAAACCAGAAAAATAATATCCATCATCACTAAAACCAGAAAAATTTCAAAGTACCTAATTCACCCCCCTCTGAGGCGCACATCGTACTTACAATTGGTATCAGAGCGGGTTATAGCTAACCTGTTCCTAAAAGATCCAGAATGGCTTCTGCAAATCAAAGTCCCGTTTTCAGAGATAGTGGTATTAACAACAAGCCTCCTCTATTTTATGGTGAATATTTTGACTTCTGGAAAATACGCATGAAGGTACGTCTAGAAGCACAAGGAGAAGAAATATGGGATTCCATAGAGAATGGTCCATTTATTCCTATAACCGTGATCAATGATGCTGGCTCATCAAAGCCTAAAACTGCACGGGATAAAGATGATAAGAAAAAGGTCCTCTATGATAAAAAGGCAATCAATCTTCTTCAAGATGCACTTAACATGGATGATTTCTTCCGTGTCTCGACATGTAAAATGGCGAAATAAATATGGGATACCTTGGTACAAACTCATGAACGAACTGTTGAAGTTAAAAGATCAAGACTAAATACTTTGAGTCAAGATTACGAGTTATTTTGAATGCAGTCCAGAGAAACCATCCTTGACTTGCAAAAGAGATTTGTGCACTTGGCAAATCATCTAAGTGATCTTGGTAAGATTTTGACAAATGATGAACTAAATTTAAAAGTACTTAGATCCTTAACTAGGAAATAGCAACCAAAGGTAACGGCAATTTCGGAAAAGAAAAGTATTTCTTCAATGACTTCCGCAACATTGTTTGGAAAACTTCAAGAATATGAAACGGAACTAGGAAGACTTGAAAAACATGAAAATCAAGAGAAGAAATCCAAGAATATTGCCTTAAAGATTGATTCCAAGGAAGTTGAAAAGGAAGACATTTCGGAAGAAGATGAAAATTTCATGCTTCTTGTTAAAAGGCTTGGTAAGTTCTTTGGTAGAAATGACAAATCCCTTTCTCATGCAAAAAGAAAGAAACAATTTAAGAAAAGAGAAGCTTCCACATCAACACAAGAAGTCACACGTTATGAATGCGGTAAGCAAGGTCATATCAAGACGGGTTATCCAAAACTCTCCAAGAAAGGTGGCTACAAAGGCAAAAAGAAATTTAAGAACAAAAAGGCCTATGTTGCATGAAAGGATAATGAAATAAGGTCTTCGTCCGATTTTGATAGTGATGAAAGTGCAAATCTAGTATTGATGGCCTCACACCATTCCGATAATGAAGATGATCAGGTTAGTAATGAATTTTCTATTTTTGATAGTGATGCACAAGGTGCTATAAATGAACTATTAAATGAATGCAAAATTCTGTATAAAACTATTTCATCTCACAAGAAACAAATTTCATATTTAGAAGAAAAATGTGAAACTATGGAAAAAGATTTCAAAGATGAAAAACAAAAATTAAGTGATGAACAAAAATAGAATTTTGTATGCAAAAATTGTGAATCACTCTCTTTCCAAATTTTCCAATTAAAAAGAGTTATTGAAAGATATGAAAAAGGTAAAATTGGATTGGAAGGTGTTCTTAGCCAACAAAGATATTCCAATAATAAAAGTGGACTTGGATTATCAAAGTTTTCAAAACCAAGTTCTAATAAAACTATCTTTGTTAAGGCTAGTGATCAATCATCCAAAGAGAAAGTGAACAAACCTAAAGTGGTTCATCATTATCCTAAAAAGAAAACATTTCCTAAGAATAAATCTTACCCTTCTAGATATAGAAGTAAATTTGAACCTACTTGTTTTTATTGTGGTATTAAAGGCCACACACCTAATGCTTGCTATGTTAGAAATTTTAGTGTGGCAAGTGGGCATTATGTATGGGTAAAGAAAAGTACTAATTATGAAGGATCCAAAGCAACTTGGGTACCTAAAAAAACCTAATTTGTTTTGTAGGTGTTGCACCCCAAAATTTTCCCTCTCATGTTTTCCAAAGTCTTCCCCCTACATGGTTGACTAGAAACCCTTGCCTAAGGAAAAAGAAATTTTTTGAGTGGTACTTTAAGTACCTTTCGATTGGCATTTTGAAAGACCATTCGATTTGCATTCTGAAAGACCCTTCGATTGGTATTCTGAAGGAGCCTTTCGATTGGAATTATGGACAAGCACTTCGATTTGCATTCTGAAAGACCCTTCGATTGGTATTCTGAAGGAGCCTTTCAATTGGCATTATGGACAAGCACTTCGATTTGCATTCTGAAAGACCCTTCGATTGGTATTCTGAAGGAGCCTTTCGATTGGCATTATGGACAAGCACTTCGATTGGCATTACGGACAAGTACTTCGATTGGCATTGTGTCAAGGCTTTAGATTGGGATTCTGAAAGACCTTTTCATTTGGCACCTTGGGCCAAGCCTTTCAATTGGCATGTCAAGAGATCCTTCGATTAGCATGAACAACACCTTTCGATTGACCTGTTAACAAAGCCTTTCGATTGGAATTTCAATAAATACCCTTCGATTGATGTTTGGACAAGGGCCATTTGAAGAACTCCTTCCAGGCCATTCAAAAGAGGCCATCAAGAGGGCACTCAAAAAAACATGTCCAGGTACATTGAACATGAGAAAATGGTGTGTTTCCCTTGCAAACATAGAAATAATTAAATGCTGATTATGGATTTAATTCTTGAGTTAAAGGCCAGATTCTTGCCTTTTCTACTCAACAAAAGATGATTCGACCAGAGTGACTCTTTTCAAATCAAGCAGTCGAAGCAGAAGAAGTCCATTCGAAGGAGGAAACTTAGGACCAATCGAAGAGCATGGCCTGAAGGCATTCGAAATTCAAAAGTGTCCAGGTTCATTCAAGAGACACGAATATTTCAAAAAAAGGAAATATTTTAATGTGTCTGATTCTTGTCTCATGGATTTAATGGCCTGTTTAATTGGCTGTCCCTTGCCGTTACTAGACCCCCACACTCCTATAAATACAAGGGCCAGTGGCACATTACAGAGGACGAACAAAAAAACATTACAAAAATTATAGTAAAGAAATGAAAACTCTGCAGAAACAAAACAGAGGGAACAAAAACATTACAAAAAATAGGAGAACAAAAACAAACATTGGAGAGGCGCTGCCCATACAATCCATCAAAGGTTGTCAGAATTTTCCAAGCCAAAGCAGTCCTTCAGATCGAAGGTGCCCACGCCCAGAAGCCCTCAGATTGAAAGTGCTCCCATCCAGCCAGTACCCAAATCAAAGATTCAATCTGGTGGTAAGAGAGGGTAAATTGTCAAAACTTTTCATTTTGCATAACACCTCCATATTTTCTATCCCATTCGATTTGCCATCCTAGACAAAATTCAAGGGCTTGGGTTTGGCCCCAGGTCATGTTCTTCGCTTGCTAACATTTGCTGCAGATTTAGCCTGAAAATACTCAGCGCACGTAGGATCGAAGGGCCTGGGGTTCGATACCAGGCCCTGAGTTTTATTTTGCTAACATACTTTTGCAGGTATAGCATCCCAGATCGAAGGAGACACCTTCTCTGGATCGAAGATTCCCATAGTCCTCCTGGATCGAATAAGGCATTTTTCTCAGGATCGAAGGGAAATCCCCTTCCCTGGATCGAAGGTTGTTCATGCCCACTTCCTGGCCCAATCGAAAGAACCATGACCCTGTCTGGATCGAAGCTTCCATTCCCTCATTGGCTCTAAGCTCCTTTTTTTCCCTTGATCGAAGGATCCCCCTTGTATTTTATTTTTGTTTTCATTGACATCTTTTTATCTTTTTAATTAACATTAAAATAAAAAAACCACAAAAACATTAGGCTAGTTTTTTTTCTTTTTATTAAATTAACTTTGTTAATTAATCTTTTAATTATCTGAACATTTTTCCAAAACTAAATTAAGTAGATTTAGACCATTTTCCCAAAATAAAATAAAACAACAAAAATATTTTATTCTTAGGATTTTTAGAGGTTATTTTCAGATTCGCGCGCGCTTATTGTATTGTAACTGCCTACTGGTTTGTGATAGCTTGGTTAAGACTTTTACACTTTATTGCTTTATTCCCCCAATTTTGTACATGTAAATAATCCCCCTCCCCGAAGCCTTGTAATAGCGTAGGATTTACAATTCCCGCACTTTAAATTCCTGTACATATATTAACTGTTTAGATGTATGCTAACTAGGCTATGCATGACAAGATTAACTCTTAACTTAAAATCAACAGTAGCTTACCATGACATGCAAAGATAATATAACTGAAAATTGACACACTTACACATGTCACTCCTAGGGTACGCCTCGCTTGGTTGCCTCGAACGTGGTCATTAAGTATAGGAAGTCTTAGAGGTCGCCCTCCTATCCAAAGATCAAAGTTGCCTCGAAACGGTTGCCTCGGAAAAATGATCTAAGACATTAGGGTTACCACTAAGGCGTCCTAACATTGCTTTAGTGATCACACGTCCCTTAAATCGAATTGACCCGAAAACTCTAACAACGGTGCTACCTACTCCTCAATAGTGGGATAGCACTGTCTAAAGGACATTTGCACAATTTAATTCCTTTTTGAGTAGGTAGATGTTCTTAAAGTACTTTCTCCTTTTAAAAACAAAACAAAACTTTTCGCACTTACACTCTTTTCAAACCCACAAACACAAAGAAAAGCAAACTTTTGAAAACATAGTGAGCAAGTACCTAAGAGCCCGTGGATAACCACGGATAGAAAGGGTGCTAACACCTTCCCTTTCTATAATCTACCTCCCGAACCCGAGAAACATCTCGAGAAGGAATTTTTCTGTGCTTTTGTCCTTTCCTTGTTGGGTAAAATAAAAGACAGTGGGGACTCTTGCTTACCGTGACATTTTGCGAAAACAAACACAAAACGCGAACCAGCATTCCAAAACAATCAGTTCTCATTCCCACCGATCACAGTAGGTATGCTTGAAGACCACATGCAATCTTTGGTATCTTGATAGTGGATGTTCAAAGCATATGACGGGAGACATAAACCAATTTTCAAATCTAGTACTAAAGGCCAAGGGTTTTGTCACTTATGGAGACAATAATAAGGGAAGAATTCTTGGCAAAGGAAAAGTTGGTGCTCCATCTTTCACATCCATTTAAGATGTTCTTTATGTTGAAGGACTAAAGCACAATCTTCTAAGTATTAGCCAACTATGTGACAAAGGCCTCAAGATCTGGTTCACCAAAGATGAATGCTTGATAAAAGACGAAATCACACATGAGGTTATACTTAAAGGTAAAAGAATTAATAATATATTTATGATTTCCCTTGATGATCCATCTTTAAAGTTAAAGTGTCTCATGGCGAACAATGATGATTCATGGCTTTGGAACAAAAGAATTTCTCATATTCATATGGAACACTTGAATAAATTAATCAAGCATGATCTTGTCATTTGGGTTGCCTAAGAGAAATTTTGTCAAAGATAGACTTTGTGATGCTTGTCAAAAAGGGAAACAAACAAAATCAACTTTCAAATCTAAGAATGTGGTGTCTACTACAAGACCACTACAATTGTTACATATGGACTTATTTGGTCCATCAAGAACAAGAAGTTTCAGAGGTAATGTATATGCTTTGGTTATTGTTGACGATTTCTCTAGATATACTTGGACATTCTTTTTAGTACAGAAAAGTGATGCATTCAAGGCTTTCTAGAAGTATTCTAAACAAATTCAAAATGAGAAATCTCTAACAATTGCCTCCATAAGAAGTGATCATGGCAGAGAATTTCAAAATGCTCTCTTTGAAGAATTTTGTGGAGAACATGGAATATCTCACAACTTCTCGGCACCAAGGACTCCTCAACAAAATGGAGTGGTGGAAAGAAAGAATAGGTCTCTTATAGAGCTTGCAAGAATGATGCTTAGCGATTCAAATCTTCCAAAATATTTTTGGGCGAATGCGGTGAGCACGACATGTTTTGTTAGCAATAGAGTTAACATAAGACCAATCTTGAAGAAAACTCCATATGAACGTTTCAAAGGGAGGAAACTAAACATTTTCTTATTTCACATTTTCGGTTGCAAATGCTTTGTTGTAAATAACGACAAAGATAACCTTGGTAAGTTTGATGAAAAATCCGATGAAGTGTTAGTCTATGTGATCACTTTCAAGCAAATCCAAAGGAATCACATCTCATGGCGGTAAAACGGATCATGAAGTATCTAAAAGGAACAACAAATGTTGGATTATGGTATCCTAAAGGTAGTGTTTGTGTTGTACCCCAAAATTTTCCCTCCCATATTCTTCAAGATTTGCAGAGAGCAAGCTTCAAAATCTTCCCAAGGGTTGCACAGTTCAAGGGCCTCCTAACAGTCAAAAACTAGGGTTTTGGCTCTGACAAAGAAATTGAAGTTTTCAAGGGTCCAATCAAGTCCCAAATGCCTATAAACATGGTCAAGCACCCTCATGTCAAGTTTCAAGACTTACAGCACAAAATTGCACAGTCAAAAACCCTAATTTCCCTACAGTCAACTGCAGGGGCAAAATGGTCATTTGACAGTCAAAAGTCCAAATTTTTGGTCAACATCTCATTTTGAAGCCACAAACATCATTTGATCAAATCTTGATCATGATTCTCAAAGCTTGGCTCAAAAAGTCTCAAGATGCAAAAGTTTCCATATTTGGACAGTTGAAAAAGTCAATTGTAACTTGACCAAAGCATAACTTCCACATGGTTCATCAAAAAAATTCCATCCAGGAGCTCATTTTGAAGATAAAGACATTTCCTCCAACTCCTCTTCACACTTCAAGTCCAATAAATGCTCTCATAAAAAGTTATCAATCTCAACATTATAGGTCATTTTCAAAAGTCAACAAAAAGGGACTTTAAGTCAAAGACCATAATTTGAGATTGGTAAATCAAAATGCCATGGGACCAAAGGCATTGGTTATAGGACTTCAATACCTTTCCAAAATGTCCAAGAACATGATCAAAGGTTAAAAATTGAGCAAGATATGCCTTGTGGAAGTTGGGAAATGTTTGGGAATTTTGAAAAGTCAACTTTACTTCAAATGCTTCAAATTTGCTAATGGGCCACATTTTCTTCCAAGATTCATCATCCAAAGGCTATGCACGACCATTTGGCCCAAGGGTAGTTATTTCATCATTTTTTATTATTTATTTGAATTTTTAATTACCATTAATTCATTTAAAATATGGGAAAAATACTCATCCATGCTTTTCAAATCTTTTTATGCATAGAATACCTTCAAGATTTCGTGCATTATCTGATATGGAAAGAATCAAGGTGATTTGGACATGATTGGTATCAAAACACATGGAAAAAGATTGAAAAAATATGCATGAAAATCAAATATTCCTTCCGTCAATGCAAAAGGTTTTGGACATATTTTTCAACCCTAATCCATCACATACATAAGCCAGAAGCTAGACCTAATGAAACATACCTCTAAGCTGCGCCCAAAACCATAAACAACTTTGCACTTTTTCAAGAAAATTCCAAAACTGAAAACACGATTCTAAGGCGTTTCAAGGCAAAATAACTATCCCATTGCATTCCTGAGGCTTCAAGGAACATTTCTGGATCAAAACCATTGTTTCTAACGCAAGGAATTGGTAGAACGACCTTGTCCTGTTCATACTTTTTCTCATATTCTTGCATCATGATTCAGGCGTTGTTTTCAATTTTTAATGTTTGATTTGTGTTAGTTGATTCATTCTGAAGCTAACCATGTATTTTAATTGAGTTTTTGTGCATCATACACGAATTCACCATTGAAGCTCGCTAGGGTTTCCAAACTGTAAAATTGGGGCTTTACGTTTAAGGAAAAATCAGGCAACAAGACTTGTACCATTGGAACGAGAAGCTTCACACGAATCCAATGCCCTAGTCGCGCTCAATTTATCATGGGCCAATTCCTAATCTCTATTATCCTGTTCATCATTTAGTGGGGGTTTAAAACCCCCGCTATCTCTTTTTATTTTTCAGGCAATTGAAGAAGAAGACAGACGTGTCCATGGCTTACAGGCGCATTTGAATTTCGCACGAAATATCCCACTAACCCTTGTTTTATCTTATATTGATTTTTTGTCATATTATATACAAAGTGCGTTAACAGCTCCATTGGTCAGGCGTTGCATTGGTAAACTCTGGGACCTGGGTTCGATTCCCAGGTCCCCTCCTTTCTCCATATTATTTTTCTAACCATGTTCCTATGTAGCTCGCTTCCAGAGGTTCAACGTACACTCAATATCCCAGCTTGCCACATGGCCAATAACCTCAATCCAAGGGCCCTGATCTGATGAACACCATGGGCACCAGTCAATGCACACTCACGTGGTCAGAAAAGTCAACTGAAGGCATTAATGATTGGGCCTAATTACTCACCACATAACCTCCAGTTTGGGGTCAACACCCCCTTGGTTTGTCTTCTTTCATTCTTTTATCTTTTTCTATTTTATTTATTTATTTAGTTTCAATGTAATTCTTTAAATTAATTTATTTTCATAAAATATAAAAATAATAAAAAAAATCAGAAAGACAAAGCAAAAATATATTTTATTTAATGTTATTTTTATAAATAAATGTTATCAATTAATTTAGTTTTTAATTCTAGGATTAATTTTAACATTTTCTTAATAAACTTAAAAAATTGTAGAATTAGGGTTTAAACACTTTTTATATTTTTATCCTTTTTTTATTTTTCACCATATTAAGTATTAATTATTATTTTTTTTTGTAAATAAAATTGTATTAATTAATTAGGTTAAGTTTAGATTCAATTTTAACATATTTTTCTTAATAAATTAAAAATAGCTAGAATTAGGTTTAAATTCCATTAATCCTTACTAAAAGTCCATAAATACAAAAAACTCAAAAATAATTCCTTTTCTCATTTAACTTAATTTAATTTGTTAATTATAATTTAATTTCCTAAAAAAAAGGGTCCAACGCCCTCGCGTTCCCGATTTTACTTATTCTCGCATTTTTATTTTATTTCCTTTTTCATGTAATTCTCCCAAAGCCATGTAATAGAATAATTAGGATATTTATTTTTCTCACTTTATTTTATTTCAAATCGGGTCCTGGATTAAATTTGGCGATGTGGACCCGCGCCTTTTGTAATAGCGTAGGATTTTTATGTTCCTGCAACTTTTAAACAGTTAATTAACCTGCATGAAAGAATGAATGTCAAAATAAAAGCAACGCGTAGATCACCAATACATGACAAGACAAAATATCTGAAAACGAATCACAAATCACACACCACCCCTAGGGTACGCCTCACTGTTGCCTTGCCCCTCGCAAGGTGATCGTCGAGTAGAGGACGTTTTAGTAAGTCCTCATGATCCAGGAACCTGGCATGAGGGTAGCTTCTAAGGTGTCTTCCTATTGCTCCGGTGATCACCACGTCCCGAACCTTCGAATTGACCCGAACACCTCCAACGGTGGTGCTACCTACCTCTCAATGGTGGGATGGCACTACTTTTAAGGATATTTACACAGACAAATTCCTTAGGGTAGGTAGACGACTCTAGATACTTGCTCTAATTTCAAAACAAATCAAAAAATACTTTTCACACCGACACCTTTTCAAAAAGCTTTCAAAAGCAAATTTTCAAACACTCTTGAGGACTGATACAAGAGTCGAACTGAAATTTTCAAAGAAACTTTTTTTAAAACCCACACTTGAAAAGCAAACAAACAATTTTGAAAACACAAATGAGCAAGTACCTAAGAGCCCATGGATAACCATGAATAGAAAGGGTGCTAACACCTTCCCTTTCTATAATCTACCTCCCGAACCGAGAGCAATCTCTATAAGGAATTTTTCTGTGCTTTTGTCCTTTCCATTTGGGGAAAATAAAAGACGATGGCGACTCTTGCTTACCGTGACATTTCGCGAACCAGCGTTAAACAGTCAGTTCTAGATCCACCGATCACAGAACTGGCGACTCTGCTGGGGAAACTTAAAGTGAGGTGTACCTTAGGACTAAGATCACCTGTGTTTTCAATTGTATTGATTTGCTTGCTTTAAATTGTGGGACTGTCTTGGGAGTTCTATAGATCCTAACCCGGATCTAGGGATACCTTCTTAGAAAGTAGCAACAAGGCTGTGAGGGAACTGTGCGGGGTATACCGACATGGTTGAAACAGTCTGCTACGTTGATGTGGCACTTTGGTGTGTACCGGTAACCCTTGAGTTCAGTCAAGGAGAGTACGGGGCCTCTGCGTGGTGTCGTGAAGCATCAACAGACCTTAGGAACCTTAATTGAACTATCTTGGCCTCTTTAGGGTAGTGAGATAACTGACTTTGGTGCAGTCCGAGGTTGGTTGATACTCGATACTACACTCAATTGAGGGTTGCTTTCCTGGAATATTTCGGTCGCCAGTTCAGTGGCTAAATCGAAACGATGAACAATGAAAGCAATCCAGTGATATTGGGACCCTTATAACCCGGTTACTTCTAATAGGACAGGTTGAGCCCACCAACTTCAAGAGGGTAATACCCAAACCCCATGCTGGCCTAAACTCTAAGGGCTTCTCTTGTGTGACTTGCAAGCCTTCGTACTTGACTACTTGCATGCTTGTTATCTGACACATGAACTACTTGCAGGGTTTGTTTATAGTCCTTAATTAGGACTCATAACAGGGTTTACTAAGTTCTTACAGGTTTTGTTTGTAGTCCTTAATTGGGACTCATAACAGGGTGTACTGAATTTCTTGCAAGTTTTATCTACAGTCCTTAATTGGGACTCATAACAGGGTTACTTACATTACCCCATGCATAGCATACCATCATACCATTGCATACATCCTGCATAAGGACTAATCCATTTCAAGGATCCCAAGGGTTTGTGATGCAGGTCATGATGAATCAAACACCCAGCCAGGGGAAAAGAGGATTTATTTTCCTCTAGACAAAGTTGTCAGGGGCTATGACCCACTTGATATGGTGAGCTTTGACTCTTGAAGAAGGTTCCCCTAACCAAGGTTGTTTGGAAACCAAAACCAGACATGATGACTAAAGTCAGGGGCTACGACCCACTCGATATGGTGAGCCTTGACTCTTGAAGAAGGACTCTCAAAAACATGAAGTTCCTTCAATCAAGTTACCAGTTTCCAACTCTAACAATTTTCTTGTTTACCCTGCGAGGTCCTTGAAAACATTACATGCATATCATACATATCATTGCATTACAGGTGCCCTTGTTACAGACCACTTACCTTCTCCGCTGTTTATTTCAGCAATGGCTTACCAACAAGACAACCGGGACTTCCATGCTCAAGAGACTCGGTTCGGGGAAATCCTCCTGAATCTATCCAAGGGGCAGGAGGAGTTGAGAGCACTTCTCATGGGGACTTTGGTCAGGAACAGCGCTGAGGACGAACAGCTGAAACATCTGCAAGCGGAAGTGGATGCAATAAAAGTCCAAATGCTGGGGCAGGCGACTATCATTCAAGGCTTAGCTTAAAGACAGGATGAGCTCGGAGTTCTCATCAACCAACTGCTTCAGGGTAACCAACTGGGGCAAACGTCTAAGGGTAAAGAGCCAGTCATCCTTCAACCACCTTTGAGACAAGGAGATAAGGGGAGAGCTCCTCAAATGGCTCCAGTGTCACAAATTCAGCATCAACCTCACCAGCTTCAGCCAGACAAGCCCAGGAGGCAATTCACCCAGCTCAACATGTCGCTGTTTCAAGCGTTACAACGCCTGTTGAGGTTGAATCTGATCACTTTAAGGGCTCATCCCCGGAACCCCAACACAGCATCTCCTATCTATGATCCCAATAAAAGGTGTGCCTACCACTCTGCCTGTCCAGGACATGATACAAATGAGTGTTGGGCTCTGAAGAACAAGATCCAGGACCTGATTGATGAAGGGGCATTGGAGTTCACACAAGATGGTCAGGCTGAGTTTTTCTACCATCCCTCCAAGGCTCACCATTTGGAGTAGCAAGCCCTGAGATGAAAAGACTTTTGTTCATTAGGATTTTCAAGTTGTAACTTTCTCTTGTTCAAACATTTACTCATGTTAAACGTTGTTATTCCATTAATGCATCGCATATGTCTGTTTTGACGCAATATATTCGTATTCACTATATGCAAATTATTTTCATATTTTTTCTGATGATCAACGCTCGATTAATAATTCTAAGCCTCTTGAGGGAGGATGACGAAAACGATACCACAATCTACAGTATGCTTTTGAACAGACCCCGCTGATGAGGTACAGGCATTGTTTCAATCCCTAAACACTGGAGTTATAAGGAAGATAATCCCTCGTCAACCCCTCTGAGCCAAAGAAGTAGGAGTTTTTTCTTTTCGAAATTTAAAACCCTTAATCATAACCTGGGGCAGGGTAGTTCTCTCAGTTGATCCTAGTGCATAACAAATAGCACCAAAGAGGTCCTTACAAAACAAAGAAAGACAGTGATGGTTCCGAATAATCATAAAGACAGGCAGTCATTATCAAAAAAAAAACTAAAGCCCAATAAGTCAAAACCTATGAAGGTGACTTACAAAACTGGGGCATCCCACTGACTGTAAATACAAAAAGAAACAGTTCAGGCAAAAAACAGGGATAACAAAATAAAAAAAGAAAGAGGTCATACAAACCCTCAACAAAAACAAAAATGACTGCCTATTCGGAATAAATCATCAATATCTGAAACATCAGGACAAAAAACTCAAACAAGGTCTAACGCACGATCAGCTGAGTTTAGGATTGAAGAACATCACGAAGAACGGGTGGGTACAAATAATTTGAGCCTTTATCCTTTGTTTCTTAAACCGTGAACCAGGCCACGTTATAACCCTTAAAAGTCCTAGCTGAAGCATGGGTTAGTTCGAAAGCATACTGTTACGAAAGGTATCCTCACTCCTTAAGGCTTACGGTAAATGCGGAGTTGACATCACGTTTTACAAACATTCACTTGTCTTATGAAAAAAAATGCATTTTCAAAATCTTCAAGACAGACATAAGCTTTGCATTTTTGATATAACAGTGTTTGCATATGACTATTTGTTTGAACAACAGGGAAATTCACACGATGAATACCTAGTGAACAAAAGCACTTCCAATCAAGGGGCATGGCATGACTATTGTCCATCATCTGGGGCAGATAAGTCAAGATTCGAAGAATCTCTCAAAAGGCCAACCTGCCTGGGGCAAATCTCCGCCTGAGTCACTTGGGGCATTCCAACAACGAATCTTGCCTGATCAAACACCTTCTGGTGGCATGACAAAACACTTCTAACAGGGGCAACTCCCTGCATTCCAAGAGCACAGACATAGTCGGAAAAAAATACTACGCAAAATCAAAGACCTGCTAGGTTGACGTACCTAGGCAAAAATAAGGGCTTCCCGGAGAACCAAAAGGGTTCGGGCAAAATGAAGGGATGAAATGAAAAATCTGTATACCCGACAAGTCGAAAACCTGAAAAGGCGGCTTGGGCAAAAATGGGTATCTCGGTGGACTGAAAACCCGAAAGGGCGGTCCAGGTAAAAGTTAGGGATCAAAACGTACGACTATGTCCCGTCATCCTGTCACCTGCCTACCAGAAGGAGGTTTGTCCATCAACAGCTATCAGCACCCCACAGGTGCCTTCTCCCATAATAACAGGGGCAATAATGAGTTGTCCAAACAATCTAATTGCTCTGTCCGCCAAGGTATCAAGGTGAGTTCAGCTGAAGAACATAACCAGTATACCTTAATTCCCCAGAGAGTGAGCCAGCAAGTCAATGCACTCTCCCCAAGCAGAGTTACAGTCAACCTTAAGGAAGTTGGGTATCCTCCAGCAGAGCTCAACATTCCCCAGCGCAATATACAGACATTCTTAACAAGTATCCCCGACAGTCTTGGCCTAAAGATTGTTCCCCGGCGGCATATCAAACATTCAGTGGAGTCACTTCCCCGATACAGTTCAAAACTTCCCCAGGAGAGCCCAATCCATTTTCCCCAGGAAAGTTGGAATCCATCTCCCCAAGCAGCAAGCTTATCCCCAGTAGATTTTGGAAGCTTATCCTCGCGGAGCCCGAACGCGTCTCCCGGCTTTATTCAAAGATTTATTTCCCTACCAGGGTATAACTGGGTTATCCTCAGCCAAAAGCCACGGAAAGACCGTTCTCGACACAGTCTCCTTATCCCCAGCAAAGTCTATTAACACTTCCAACATATCAATGGTATCCCCAGCGAAGCTACCATCAACATCTCAACAAAGTACCTCTCTCCCCACAGAGTATTGTTCTCCAGCAAGATCGTTAGAGTTAATTTTCTCCCCGCAGAGTAATCCATTCGCCAAGTTTGTTCCCCAACGGAGTTATCTTCTCCTACCGGTATTCTTGCAACTATCATCCCCAGTGGAAGCAAAAATCTACTCTTCAACATCAGCCCAGGAGTGACTTCCCGGCACCCGTCAAGGATTTATTTTCCTAAGACGAAAAAAACATACATTCATAAACATCGCACTTCCATACACTACGGCATGCATATACGCATCATATCTTACAAATCTCATTTATGTTGAGAACATCATCGCCTGATTCACATCATGCCTTGCATATGACTGACCTTTACCTTTCAGGGAAGATTCAGTTGAGTTCTCAGCTATATTTCAAGACCTTGACCGGTTTAGTTAAATCGACCCTAAGATTTTCCTGTTTCTTATCCAGTCAAAGGCCTTCTCTGGTTCAGTCAGATCGACCCTAAGATCTCCCTGATTCTTATCCAGTTGAAGATTTCAAGACCTTGACCGGTTCAGTTAAATCAACCCTAAGATTTTTCTGTTTTTTATCCAGTCAAAGGCCTTCTCTGGTTCAGTCAGATCGACCCTAAGATCTCCCTGATTCTTATCCAGTTGAAGATTTCAAGACCTAGCCTGGTTTAGTTAAATCGACCCTAAGATTTTACTGTTTCTTATCCAGTCAAAGGCCTTCTCTGGTTCAGTCAGATCGACCCTAAGATCTCCCTGTTTCTTATCCAGTTGAAGATTTCAAGACCTAGCCTGGTTTAGTTAAATCGACCCTAAGATTTTACTGTTTCTTATCCAGTCAAAGGCCTTCTCTGGTTCAGTCAGATCGACCCTAAGATCTCCCTGTTTCTTATCCAGTTGAAGATTTCAAGACCTAGACCGGTTCAGTTAAATCGACCCTAAGATTTTTCTGTTTCTTATCCAGTCAAAGGCCTTCTCTGGTTCAGTCAGATCGACCCTAAGATCTCCCTGTTTCTTATCCAGTTGAAGATTTCAAGACCTAGACCGGTTCAGTTAAATCGACCCTAAGATTTTTCTGTTTCTTATCCAGTCAAAGGCCTTCTCTGGTTCAGTCAGATCGACCCTAAGATCTCCCTGTTTCTTATCCAGTTGAAGATTTCAAGACCTAGACCGGTTCAGTTAAATCGACCCTAAGATTTTTCTGTTTCTTATCCAGTCAAAGGCCTTCTCTGGTTCAGTCAGATCGACCCTAAGATCTCCCTGTCTCTTATCCAGTTGAAGATTTCAAGACCTAGACCGGTTCAGTTAAATCGACCCTAAGATTTTTCTGTTTCTTATCCAGTCAAAGGCCTTCTCTGGTTCAGTCAGATCGACCCTAAGATCTCCCTGTTTCTTATCCAGTTGAAGATTTCAAGACCTAGACCGGTTCAGTTAAATCGACCCTAAGATTTTTCTGTTTCTTATCCAGTCAAAGGCCTTTTCTGGTTCAGTCAGATCGACCCTAAGATCTCCCTGTTTCTTACCCAGTAGAAGACATCCAAGATCCTCTCAGCGTTACTATTGAGGTTGAAGTCGTCCAAGATTCTCTCAGCGTTACTGTTGAGGTTGAAGTCGCCCAATATTCTCTCAGCGTTACTGTTGAGGTTGAAGTCGCCTATGGTTCTCTCCCCGTTACTGTGGAGGTAGTAATCGTCCCCAGATTCTCTCAGCGTTCCTGTTGAGGTAGTAATCGTTCAAGATTCTCTCAGCGTTCATGTTGAGGTAGTAATCGTCCCCAGATTCTCTCAGCATTCCTGTTGAGGTAGTAATCGTCCAAGGTTCTCTCAGCGTTCCTGTTGAGGTAGTAATCGTTCAAGGTTCTCTCACCATCCTGTTGAGGTAGTAACCATCCCTGGTTCATTCATCACCTTTTGAAGCTTCAGATCCAGCTCCTGTAACCAGTCAGGACACATCTACACAAAAAAAATTTGAAGACCAGCTCCGGTAACAGGTCAGGTAATCATTTTTTCCTTTTCAGGTACGCAAGCTCTCGCTAAGGAATCTCTTACGTGATCAACATCCAGATGGCATCTATAAGCCCATCCACCATCCATCATCTCTCAGCATGGCATCTATAAGCCCATCATCTTACTCATCAATCTCCAAATGGCATCTGTAAGCCCATTCCCCACATCACACTACTATGTGAGCGCAAATTTCTGGGCACTCTAGTGTTCAATCATCTTCCACCTTCGGATTACGAAAGGCACGTCAGCCAATCTGCATCCTCAGGTCTAAGAAGATTGAACAGGGGCAACTGTTGTACCCCAAAATTTGCCCTCCCATATTCTTCAAGATTTGCAGAGAGCAAGCTTGAAAATCTTCCCAAGGGTTGCACAGTTCAAGGGCCTCCTAACAGTCAAAAACTAGGGTTTTGGCTCTGACAAAGAAATTGAAGTTTTCAAGGGTCCAATCAAGTCCCAAATGCCTATAAACATGGTCAAGCACCCTCATGTCAAGTTTCAAGACTTACAGCACAAAATTGCACAGTCAAAAACCCTAATTGCCCTACAGTCAACTGCAGGGGCAAAATGGTCATTTGACAGTCAAAAGTCCAAATTTTTGGTCAACATCTCATTTTGAAGCCACAAACATCATTTGATCAAATCTTGATCATGATTCTCAAAGCTTGGCTCAAAAAGTCTCAAGATGCAAAAGTTTCCATATTTGGACA
Organism: Vicia faba; assembly: GCA_948472305.1. Lineage (NCBI taxonomy): Eukaryota > Viridiplantae > Streptophyta > Magnoliopsida > Fabales > Fabaceae > Vicia > Vicia faba. Next base: position 993,831,494 of record OX451739.1, on the reverse strand, counting down.
GTTGAAAAAGTCAACTGTAACTTGACCAAAGCATAACTTCCACATGGTTCATCAGAAAAATTCCATCCAGAGCTCATTTTGAAGAGAAAGACATTTCCTACAACTCCTCTTCACACTTCAAGTCCAATAAATGCTCTCATAAAAAGTTATCAATCTCAACATTATAGGTCATTTTCAAAAGTCAACAAAAAGGGACTTTAAGTCAAAGACCATAATTTGAGATTGGTAAATCAAAATTACATGGGACCAAAGGCATTGGTTAGAGGACTTCAAGACCTTTCCAAAATGTCCAAGAACATGATCAAAGCTTAAATATTGAGCAAGATATGCCTTGTGGAAGTTGGGAAAGTTTTGGGAATTTTGAAAAGTCAACTTTACTTCAAATGCTTCAAATTTGCTAATGGGCCACATTTTCTTCCAAGATTCATCATCCAAAGGCTATGCACGACCATTTGGCCCAAGGGGAGTTATTTCATCATTTTTTATTATTTATTTGAATTTTTAATTACCATTAATTCATTTAAAATATGGGAAAAATACTCATCCATGCTTTTCAAATCTTTTTATGCATAGAATACCTTCAAGATTTCGTGCATTATCTGATATGGAAAGAATCAAGGTGATTTGGACATGATTGGTATCAAAACACATGGAAAAAGATTGAAAAAATATGCATGAAAATCAAATATTCCTTCCGTCAATGCAAAAGGTTTTGGACATATTTTTCAACCCTAATCCATCACATACATAAGCCAGAAGCTAGACCTAATGAAACACACCTCTAAGCTGCGCCCAAAACCATAAACAACTTTGCACTTTTTCAAGAAAATTCCAAAACTGAAAACACGATTCCAAGGCGTTTCAAGGCAAAATAACTATCCCATTGCATTCCTGAGGCTTCAAGGAACGTTTCTGGATCAAAACCATTGTTTCTAACGCAAGGAATTGGTAGAACGACCTTGTCATGTTCATACTTTTTCTCATATTCTTGCATCATGATTCACGCGTTGTTTTCAATTTTTAATGTTTGATTTGTGTTAGTTGATTCATTCTGAATCTAATCATGTATTTTAATTGAGTTTTTGTGCATCATACACGAATTCACCATTGAAGCTCGCTAGGGTTTCCAAACTGTAAAATTGGGGCTTTACGTTTAAGGAAAAATCAGGCAACAAGACTTGTACCATTGGAACGAGAAGCTTCACACGAATCCAATGCCTTAGTCGCGCTCAATTTATCATGGGCCAATTCCTAATCGCTATTATCCTGTTCATCATTTAGTGGGGGTTTAAAACCCCCACTATCTCTTTTTATTTTTCAGGCAATTGAAGAAGAAGACAGACGTGTCCATGGCTTACAGGCGCATTTGAATTTCGCGCGAAATATCCCACTAACCCTTATTTTATCTTATATTGATTTTTTGTCATATTATATACAAAGTGCGTTAACAGCTCCATTGGTCAGGCGTTGCATTGGTAAACTCTGGGACCTTGGTTCGATTCCCAGGTCGCCTCCTTTCTCCATATTATTTTTCTAACCATGTTCCTATGTAGCTCGCTTCCAGAGGTTCAACGTACACTCAATATCCCAGCTTGCCACATGGCCAATAACCTCAATCCAAGGGCCCTAATCTGATGAACACCATGGGCACCAGTCAATGCACACTCACGTGGTCAGAAAAGTCAACTGAAGGCATTAATGATTGGGCCTAATTACTCACCACATAACCTCCAGTTTGGGGTCAACACCCCCTTGGTTTGTCTTCTTTCATTCTTTTATCTTTTTCTATTTTATTTATTTATTTAGTTTCAATGTAATTCTTTAAATTAATTTATTTTCATAAAATATAAAAATAATAAAAAAAATCAGAAAGACAAAGCAAAAATATATTTTATTTAATGTTATTTTTATAAATAAATGTTATCAATTAATTTAGTTTTTAATTTTAGGATTAATTTTAACATTTTCTTAATAAACTTAAAAAATTGTAGAATTAGGGTTTAAACACTTTTTATATTTTTATCCTTTTTTTCTTTTTCACCATATTAATTATTAATTTTTTTTTTGTAAATAAAATTGTATTAATTAATTAGGTTAAGTTTAGATTCAATTTTAACATATTTTTCTTAATAAATTAAAAATAGCTAGAATTAGGTTTAAATTCCATTAATCCTTACTAAAAGTCCATAAATACAAAAAACTCAAAAATAATTCCTTTTCTCATTTAACTTAATTTAATTTGTTAATTATAATTTAATTTCCTAAAAAAAAGGGGTCCAACGCCCTCGCGTTCCCGATTTTACTTATTCTCGCATTTTTATTTTGTTTCCTTTTTCATGTAATTCTCCCAAAGCCATGTAATAGAATAATTAGGATATTTATTTTTCGCACTTTATTTTATTTCAAATCGGGTCCTGGATTAAATTTGGTGATGTGGACCCGCGCCTTTTGTAATAGCGTAGGATTTTTATGTTCCTGCAACTTTTAAACTGTTAATTAACCTGCATGAAAGAATGAATGTCAAAATAAAAGCAACGCGTAGATCACCAATACATGACAAGACAAAATATCTGAAAATGACACACAAATCACACACCACCCCTAGGGTACGCCTCACTGTTGCCTTGCCCCTCGCAAGGTGATCGTCGAGTAGAGGACGTTTTAGTAAGTCCTCATGATCCAGGAACCTGGCATGAGGGTAGCTTCTAAGGTGTCTTCCTATTGCTCCGGTGATCACCACGTCCCGAACCTTCGAATTGACCCGAACACCTCCAACGGTGATGCTACCTACCTCTCAATGGTGGGATGGCACTACTTTTAAGGACATTTACACAGAAAAATTCCTTAGGGTAGGTAGACGACTCTAGATACTTGCTCTAATTTCAAAACAAATCAAAAAATACTTTTCACACCGACACCTTTTCAAAAAGCTTTCAAAAGCAACTTTTCAAACACTCTTGAGGACTGATACAAGAGTCGAACTGAAATTTTCAAAGAAACTTTTTTTAAAACCCACACTTGAAAAGCAAACAAACAATTTTGAAAACACAAATGAGCAAGTACCTAAGAGCCCATGGATAACCATGGATAGAAAGGGTGCTAACACCTTCCCTTTCTATAATCTACCTCCCGAACCGAGAGCAATCTCTATAAGGAATTTTTCTGTGCTTTTGTCCTTTCCATTTGGAGAAAATAAAAGACGGTGGCGACTCTTGCTTACCGCGACATTTCGCGAACCAGCGTTAAACAGTCAGTTCCAGATCCACCGATCACAGTTTGCAATTTAGTTGGTTACTCTGACGCGGATTATGCAGGTTGTAAAACTAATAGAAAAAGCACAAGTGGTACTTGTCACATCCTTAGAAATGAATTAGTATCATGGGCTTGCAAGAAACAAGCATGTGTTGCTCTTAGCATGGCTGAAGCATAATATATTGCAGTGGGTAGTAGTTATGCTCAAATATTGTGGCTCAAGCAACAATTTCGTGACTATGAACTCGATCTAGGATGCATTCCTCTTTGGTGAGACAATACAAGTGTAATAAACATTACAAAGAACCCGGTCATGCACTCAAGAACCAAACACATCGACATACGACATCAATTTCTTCGTGATCATGTACTTCAAGGAGATGTCGAGGTCACATTTGTAGATACTCATAATCAACTTGCCGATATCTTCACTAAACCTTTGGCAAGAGAACCATTTTACAAGATTCGACAAGAACTTGGCATTCTTGATGAACACGACGTATAAGGTGCTTTCTATCATTTTTATGCTTTCACATACTTGTCTTAACTTGGTTATATGTAAAAATTCATGATTATATGATGCCTTTAAATGTTATATGTTAGGTGTTGTTAAAATTTAAGAAAAATGTGTTTTTGGTCATTTTTTGTTGATGGAAATTGATTGCACCATTGTGCAAATCAATTGCTCACTGTATGTTTTATTTTCTGACCTTTCTGTTTTTAGTGCAAATCGATTGCACCATAGTGCAAATCGATTGCACGCTGTTCGTTTCAATTTTCTGTTGGTTCTGTTTTGTGTGAAAATCGATTTCACCTGTATGCAAATCGATTGCACCTGCTATAAATTTCTTTCTTGACAGGCTTTTATGTTGCTCAAAATTTATCTCTCTCTCATATTCCCAAGTTCACCTCCACTATTGACAAATCAATTAAATATCATTGACTATATTAAAACCCACTCATCACTATCCACTCACAAATTCTATCGAAATTCATCTCCTCAAATATCTACTTCTCAAAATCTACCAAACCCTAAATTCAGAAAAACACCTTCCTCATGGCATCCAGACAAAAACGAAAAGTGTCAGCTATAGAGAAAGGAAAAAAGAAAGTTGCTTCATCTTCTGCAGAAAATCCATTAATCTCAACTCTCACTGAAGTTCAAGAAACAAGGTTCAAAAGGGTTTTTCAAAGGAAGATAGTGTCCACTTCAAAATATGGTATGCTATCATCTTTCCCTCAGGAATGCTTTACTTTTTAGAACGATTTGACTGCATATGGATTGGAACCACTTATTTCATCATTTGGTCCATACTACCCGGATCTAGTAAGAGTGTTCTTTAGTAATTTGGATACTTACAAAGGAAAGTTTGTTATTGTTGTACCCCAAAATTTGCCCTCTCATTTATCAAGACTTTTCTCACCAGACTTCTTGGACTCAAGACAAGATTAGGGTTTGGTCAACTCAAGACATCACCTTGCACTGATAACCTAAAATTAGGGTTTGAGTTTGCACAATGATTTTTGGACCACCAATGCTTCAGGTGATTTTCATACACCATCTTGGACTCCTAAGATTGCTCATGTTAAGTTTCAAGCCTTGAATCACATTTTTGCTCAGTCAATTGGACAGTTAACCTAGAAATCAGCTGTATTGGGGAAAAAGTCAATCATGGCCAATTTACAGTCAAAATTCACAATTTTTGATCCATAACAACATTTTAGACTCACATGTACCATTTGATCAAGTTTGGATCACAATTCCTCAAGAAATTTGATCAAATAATCAAAATGGCAAAATGGTCAAAATTAGGGTTTTGACTGAGAAAGGGCAATTTCTGATTTTTAACCTAGCCAATGACCAATTGGGTTCAAAGATGATTTCAAGGACTCAATGGCATAATCTTGACCTAATTACATAGCTCAAAAGATCTTAAGTTCATTGGACTGACAGATGAATTTTGCAGTCAACTGATCAAAAATCAACTGCACACTAAAAAGTCAAACTTTGACTTTTTGGTCAAAATCAAGTGCCAAGGGTCATAATTCATCAAGATATGTCAAAATATGAAACTTGTTCACCAAGAAAACCAATTTTGCAAATTAGGGTTTTGAATTTGAAAAATTTTCATAACTTAGAATTTTTCTAAGTATGGAAATTTTCTTATTTTTTCCCAACTTTCCACCACTTTTTCAACATGATGCAATTTGATTCAAAGAAAACTTCCAACCTGAAATTCGTAGTCCTACATGAAATCTACAACTTTTATTCACAAACTTTTTCCAAAAGATGCTTGTATCTCAAGTTATGAATTTGTGAATAGAGGTCCATGAACTAAATAACTTAGTGAAAATTTGCCCTAATTTAGGCAGGTTTTTGACCCAACTTCATGGACATTTTTCACCTAGTTCCAAGAGGTATCTCAAAATGAATTTCAAAGATGGATTGTAGAGCACATTTTAAGCTTTCTAAAATGTCCAAGAACTCTCCAAGATCATTTGTGGTTAGGGAGAATCGAAGAAGAGAAATTGGCATTTTATCACTTTTGTTCATGCCATTTTCACAAAGTAACAAGTTGCAAATCTGATCTTGGATGCTTGTACCTTGCATTACAGGTCCTAAACTCATTCTACACTCCATAATTAAATACAAACTCAGAGGTTAAAGGCTTTATTTTCACTTTTGAAGCATTGTACAAGTTGTAATTCCAGTTTGGCCAAAAGTGCACAATGCCATTTTCATAAAGTGAGCTTTTGCAACTTTATCATTCTTGAGCCTTGGAGCTGTCCCTTTGGTGCAGGAAATTTCCACAGATCTTAAGCAACTTGTACAAGTCCTTTGCAGCCCTAAAACTAGCCAGTACAAGCATGTATGCATAAGTCACCTCACTTTTCTTCAAAAGCAAGAAAGGTTGCAAAAGTCCAAAGGCTTGTACATCTGATGAGGAGTGAACTTTGTATCATTCTATACATATTCACAAACTTGTTACAAACTAGAACACAAAGGCATTGCATCCAAAACTCTCCCAAACACAAAAACATCATTTTTCTGCCCAAACATTGCAGCTCTGCAAAATCATTGCCAACTCCATTTTGGCTCGTGCGTTTTGCCCTTTAACATTTGAAACACTTCATAAACATTCTACCAAAGCTATCCAAGCCCTTGTCCTGGTTCTGTGAGCTCTGTTTCAGCCATTGCCATTTTCAAACTTGGAGGTTGCAGCTTGACTTGTGCAGTGAGTTCTGGCCATGCACAAAGCAAGCTAGGCATTGTAATAGCTTGAAGGAAGTTCAGGGAAGCTCACACGATCCTCAGACCTCACTCAAAGTCCCCACATTATCATATCCAAATCCAGCTGAAGGAGGTATTTTTCAAAACTCTATCTCTGTATTTAGGCATCCTCAAGCCACGATTTGTGAAGCAAAAATATAGTCCTTAACATGGTGAAGCTGTACATATGCATACTTTTGATTTATGTTAACTAAGCTAAGAGAATTTGAAGCTTGAAGTTGCTGAAATATTTAGGTCACGATATGTGCCATTAAAATTCTCTCTGACCTTTGAGAGTTAGGTCACAAAATTGATATGGTTGAAATCGTGAGATAAAATGCCACAAGTTTCATGTTACAAGTTTTTGTTTTTGTGCAAGCATCTGAGAGTTATAGGTTGAACGAAAACACGCGCGCAGAAGGAATGGCTGGAGGACAAGGATGATTGGCTTGGGCTTTTTGGCGCGCCTGGCCTTTTTGTTTTTGATTTTCACACCCCCTGTATTACTTTTGCACCCACTGACTATTTTCTTATATTTTTGCATTTTCTTGCATATTTTTATATTTATTACTTGCATTTATTTTTTCTCATGATAAAAAATACCCAAAAATAATTTATTTTTTTTCACACTTTTATTTTTTATTTTTTATTTATTTTTTGGCATAAATAATGGTTTATTAGGATAATATACTTTATTTTCTTAAATAAATTGTAAATATATTTAAAAATACTATACATTTTTATTATGTTATTTATATACATAAAATATTTATTTTCATACATATTTTAATTTTTACTATTTGTACATAATATTATTTATTATTTTCTTTTATAAAAAATGGACAAAATAATAATATAGAACATATATTTTATTTTATTTGAAAATTATGGTTTCACCCTTTCAAAAATAATAATATTTTTTCTCTTATTTTTAGGGCTTAAATAAATCATTTTTCTCATACAAAAAATCAAATACAAAACATTTTTAGCATAAATACATTTGCATTGCATTTTTAATATTTGTATATTTATTTAATGCACATTATTCAATTGGGTTGTAATAGTATTTTTAGGGTTTTATTTTGTGCAATATCCCCATTCAAAAACTTATATCCCCCCTCCCATAATAATTGTTGTAATAGCTTAGTTTACATTTACGCAATTTATCGCTTTATATACTTGTGTAGTAAATTAGGGTTTTGCATGATAAGACCAAAAACAAAACAAATAGAAATTACCTAATACAAGACAAATCAAAAAGCATGTAAAATGACACACATTGCACACAAGCACCCTTAGGGTTTCACCCACTTGGTTGCCTAAACAAAAATGGCCATGTTACGCATGCGAAGTATCTTGGCAAAACAAAACAAAACAAAAGATCATAGTCCCTCGATGACGCTATCAAAAAGGTTGCCTAAACAAAGATGATCTTGGTCCCTCCAACATGCTAAGATACTTGGCAACATTGCTATCATGGTCATACGATGACCCACGCCCGTCTCATTTACATCCAAAGATAGGGTTGTTTACCAAATCAATGGTAAATCAATAATGTCAAAGGAATAAAAATGCATAGGAAAGACATTTGAGTAGGTAGATAGCTTCTAAGTTACTTGCTCCATTTCAAACAATCCTTGCTATTTTCAAAAACAAACACACACACATTTCAAAACATTTCCAAACAACTTTCAAAACATTGAAATATTTTTCAAAAGACAAACATCTTTGTATACATTCTCACGAACGAGAATCATTACAAAGATTGCCTAAACGATGGCCTCTTTTCAAAATACTTTCAAAATCACACCAAACACAAAGCACCATTTCAAACAATTTCAAAGCAAAGCAAGTGATCTAAACAAGTAACTAAGAGCCCATGGAAAACCATGGATGAAAAGGGTGCTAGCACCTTCCCTTTTCATAATCTACCCCCCGAACTCAAGAAAACATCTCAAAGGTCTTTCTTGTGCTCTTTTACCTTTCCTTTTGGATAAAATAAAAGTCGGTGGCGACTCTTGCTAAACCGCGACATTTGCGACGAAACGCAAAACCTCAAGTCAGTTCTCCCACCGTATCACAAAACTGGCGACTCTGCTGGGGATCATTATAAAAGTGGGGTTACCTTAGGGTTTAGATCACCTTTATTTGCTTACAATTGTTTGACTTGTTTGCTTTACATCTTGGTTCTATTTTTTGGGTTTAAATCCTCTACCCGGATTTGGGAAACATTATAGGTAAATAGCAATACGTTATGGAAACTGTGCGGGGTATACTGACACGGTCTAAGCAATAGCTATGTTAGTGTGACATATTTGTGGGTACCGGTAGCCTTTGAGCCAATCAAATAGAATACGGGGCCGCTGAGTGATGTCATTAAGCACTAACGAACTTCTAGAACCTTTACTTGACCAACTTGGCCTTTTAGGATGTAGTGAGATGACCGGCTTTGGTGCAGTCCAAAGTTGGTAGATACTCGATACTACACTCATTGAGGGTTGGTTCCTTGGAATATTTCGGTCGCCAGTAAAGAGGCTGAATTGAAACAATGAACAAGGAAACAATCCAGTGGTATTGAGCTCCTTAGAACCCGATTACTATTTCTAGGACAGGTTGAGCCAACTAAACTTCAAGAGGGTACTTACCTATGAAACCCCATGCAAGCCTAAACTAGAAACTTGTGTGACTTGCTTGTATATGTATACTTGTGCATAACATCATGGACATCATGAACATCATTTGCATCCACTAACCATTTCAAGGATTTTGGAAATTCATCTTTGTTCTTGTTTTGTAGGATATGGATTCACTTCGCAGGAAAACTATCTAAGTCAACCTTGTAAGAATTCCTCCACAACTCAAGGAGCTAGCTTCAAGGATTCCTAAGAACTCTCCATTCACCGAGATGCATGTTCATCTGCTCAACTTAGTCACTTCCAACATAGAGGAATACATGATGAAGGTTCTCTTCCAGTTCTTTGACCCTTTGCATCACTGCTTCACATTTCCTGACTACCAGCTTGTTCCCACTTTGGAAGAATTTTCTCAACCCTTGAGGATTCCTATTCTCAATCAACTACCTTTCAACGGTACGGAAAGAGATCCAAAGCCAGAAGAGATTGCTCAAGCCTTGCACTTGCAGTCATCTGATGTCACAACCCTTTGGGAAATTAGAAGTGGTGTCAAATGCTTCTTGGCAAAGTTTCTGTTTGAGAAGGCCCAAAGCTGTTGGAACTCCCTAGACTTGCAAGCTTTTGAGGAGATTGTAGCTCTTCTCATCTATGGGATGGTCTTGTTCCCTAATCCTGACCAACTCATAGATGTGAGTGCTGTCAAAATCTTCATGTCACACAACCCGGTGCCTACATTGCTTGGGGATATCCTGCACTCTTTTCACACTCGTACAATGAGGAAAAGAGGTGTTCTCATGTGTTGCACTCCTCTCCTGGCAAGATGGTTTATTTCTCATCTTCTCCAATCAGTCTTGAAAAATGAGCAAGGTTTAAGGTGGTCACAACGATTGATGACACTTACACATTCAGGTATTCATTGGTGTTCTCGATCTAAAGAGAATGTTATTATTGTCGACCGTTGTGGGGAATTCCCTAATGTCCCTCTACTTGGCATTAGGGGAGGCATCACCTACAACCCTTGCTTGGCTCTAAGACATTTTGGTTATGCCCGAAGGGATGGCCCACATGATATGTTGATTCAAGGTTTGGTTTTCGACTTCGACAACGACAATCAAGGTCTTCGCCAAAGGTTCATCCGAGCTTGGAGGATGCCAAACAAGGTAGATAGTAAGACTCCGGGACACAAAAATTCCATCCCTCTTGAGCCTTACCTCAAGTGGGTACGAACCCGCACCCAAAGTCTTATGATGCCTTACCCCTCCATTCTCCCAGTGATTATAGAGCCTGTTAAGGAAGGAGATGTTCCATACACCATCCTACATCCTGACATGCCAACATCACTCGAATATCTACAAAGGAGTTGGATACAACTCAAGGGAGAACGCGATACTTTCAAAGCCCAATTCTATGCAAGCGAGAAGAAGGTTTTGGAACTCACTCGGTTACTTCATGAAGAGAAGACTCTCAACACCTACATTGCACCAAAGAGGATGCGCAATGTCTTTTTTATCTTAGAGTTTTGTACTATTTTTCCCTAGGGGCATTGATGTATTCAAATTCTATTTTATTAATATAACGTGTGTTTCCTTTTTGTTTGAAACAAATTTGAATTTTCAAATCCTTGAAAACATTGCATGAATACATATCATTCATCATGAGCATAAACAGGTCTTTGCAACAAGTTTCCTCATCCTTCTACTGTTTATTTCAGCAAGATGGATCTTGAACAAACGATCAAAGACTTACAAGCTCAGAATTCACAATTTAAACAGTTACTCTTGACCTTAGCCAAGGGGCAGGAGGAGCTAAAGGCTCAGCTAGAGAAAGAGAAAGAGAAAAAGAAGAAGAAGCCAGCTGGTGTGGTTATCATGGGCAGAAGGTTTCAGGGACATGCCAGAAGGACCTTAGATTTTCCAACCACATCTGATGAAGGGGAAAGAAAAGGAAAAGAAACGATAGTGCCATCAGATTCTGAAGCAGAAGAAGAGGAAGAAAATGACTACTCTGAACAACAATACCCTCCGGCCGATGATAAATACAAACACTTGGAAGAGCGCCTAACTGCTCTGGAGATACAGTGAGTACCGGGGTTATACTTTGAGGAGTTGGGGCTGGTGTCAGGAATAGTAATCCCTCCTAAGTTTAAAGTGCCACTATTTTCCAAGTATGATGGGGTGTCTTGTCTCAAAAAGCACCTCAGATCTTATGTCAGGAAAATTCAACCGCATTATGCTGACAAAGACTTGTGGGTCCACTTTTTCCAGGACAGTTTGTCAGGAATGCATCTTGATTGGTTCTACCAGTTGGAGAGGGCTGATGTCCATAATTGGGAAGACTTGGCAGCAACTTTTTATAAACAGTATCAATACAACGCCGATTTGGCACCAACCCGTACTCAACTCCAGAGTATGGCTATGGTATCAAATGAGGGCTTCAAAGACTACGCCCAAAAGTGGAGGGATCTAGCCGGAAGGGTGCAACCACCTTTATCTGAAATAGAGCTAGTGGACATGTTCTTGGGAACTCTGTCAGGTCCTTTCTTTAATCATCTGATTGGAAGCTCCTCTGCAGGGTTTGCTGAATTGATCTTGACTAGCGAGAGGGTGGAAGCCGGTATAAGAAGTGGGAAAATTTAGAAAGACGCGTCAGCCTCTGCTGTTGTAAAAAAGACCTTCACTGGAAAGAAGGAAGTGTCTGTTGTCTATGCACAGAGGAATCAGGGAAGAACCGAGTGCCGATCAACGGTGGGGGCCGTTATGATTCAAAAGCCTGCATCAGACCAGCCAAGAAACAATCAGCCGAGAAACAGTCAACCAAGGGTGGAAAGGCCAATACGGCAATTCACCAAGATAAACATGACTCCAGCTCAGGTCCTACCACATCTTTTGAAGTTGAATATGGCCATGCTAAAAGAGGCCCCTAAAAATCCCAATACTGCATCTCCACACTACCATTCGAATGCCAGATGCGCGTACTATTCTGAAAGTCCAAGGCACGACACCGACAACTGTTGGGCTCTGAAGAACAAGATTCAAGACCTGATAGACGCAAAGGAAGTTGAGTTTGAAGCGCCTAAGAAACCGAATGTTATCTCCGCTCCGATGCCTAGGCATGGCCACAATGCCAACGCTGTCGAGGAAGATCTATTTGTTGCCACCGTGGATGAATTGTTGACTCCGCTTCCTACCATCAAGTTGAATTTGTTAAAAGCTGGTGTGTTCCCAAGTTGTGACAAAGATTGCCATGTTTGCCTATCCTCACCACTTGACTGCCCTCTGTTAAAAAAAGGTATCCAAAAACTGATTGATAACCAAGAAATTTTGTTTGAGAAAGCACCTGTTTCACCCGTTCCAGTGAAATAAGTTTCAATAATAACCATATACGCCAATCCTTCCAGGGTCCCTAAAAGACCCGTTAGGATTACATCTGCTCTAGTGACTACTCCGTTGAAGATAACAATGCCCGGGCCAACCCCATATAAATCAGATAAAACGGTACCATGGAACTATGATGGAGAAATCTATTACCATGGTGTCAAACAGATTGAACAGACTGTCGAAGAAGAGAGCTCCGAAGAGGACAATTCCGACATCAGTAACATTGTCGGAACAAGCAAGGTTACCCGTAGTAGGAGAATCTTATCTCTAGAGATTGCTCCTCCAACAACAGTCTTTGGACCGGTGGCCATTCCGAAGATTACCTCCGCACCAGTGATTGTACCTACAAGCGTACCTACCGACAAAGAAGACAATACAATTCCTATCCCTACTTCCACTGTTGAGAATAAAGGAAAGAATGTTCAAGAGGAGCCTGTCCTGACGAAGGCTCAATCACTAGTTATTCCTGAAACATCCAAGAAGGAGATGGAAGAAATCATGAGGATCATAAAGAAGAGTGATTATGATGTGGTCGAACAACTGGGGCAGACCCCCTCCAAAATCTCTATGTTAGCATTGCTGTTGTGCTCTGAGGAACATGCTAAAGCTTTGGTAAATTTTCTGAAGACAACTCATGTGCCGTAAGAGACGTTTGCGGATCAATTCCAAGAGTGTGTGGCCAGTCTGATAGCTGACAATGGCCTGGGTTTCTCTGATGCAGACATGACGTCCAAAGGGAGAAAACACAATGATGCACTACATGTCTCAGTGGAGTATAGGGGAACGACCTTAGCCCATGTCTTGGTTGATACGGGATCATCTTTGAACGTCTTGCCAAAAAAAGCCCTGGATAGATTGGATTGTGAGGGGCTGACTTTAAAACCCAGCAACATAATTGTGAGAGCATTTGACGGCTCTAAGAGGATGGTCCATGGGGAGGTGGACATCCGGATCAAGGTGGGTACCCAGACCTTCAATTTAACATTCTACGTGATGGACATTCGTCCTTCTTACTCTTGTCTGTTGGAACGCCCCGGAATTCACAATGCCGGAGCTGTCGCCCCCACTTTGCATCAGATGCTGAAGTACCCCGTCCAAGGGAAGATCATAAATGTCCATGTGGAAGAGGAATATATGATTCGTCATCTGAATTCATGTGGAATTGGATGGCGAATTCATTGAAACCACTTTCCAACATTTTGAAGAAGTCTCTCAGGAAATAGCGGCAACCAAGGCGGTATCCTTAACTCCTATCATCACAAGACCTCCACCTAGGATGTCTTCTCTAAAGATGCAAAGGCAATAGTGGAAGAAGGGGGGTGCACCATCTGGGGGCAGCTTCCAGACATTCCCTACAAATCAGACAATTTCGGCTTGGGGTTTACTTCGACTGCTCAGAAGGCTGTGCGTCGCACCCGCGCTGGAGGGCAATCTATAAAGATCAGCCACTAAGGTGTTAATGCACTAGAGGACAGTGAAGAAGATGGCAGCCTGGAAGATTGGATATTTCCTACTGTCGGTGGAGGATTGTGCAACTGGGAAGCCAAAGACTTCATCCCAATTACTTTCATATCGCAGTAATTTATCTTTTACATTTCTGTTGGACTTGTAATAATTCACAAACAATTCGTACTTTTTCAACCTTGTGTCTTACCCGAGGCACAACGGTCCATTTGTAAAGGTTTTTATTTCATTTTCATATGTCATTTCAATGAATCATGGACGCTTTTTCATATACAAACCTTTTGTGCTCATTGTCTTTCTTTTAAATTTTGTTGTTTTAAGATGGCTATCCCTTACACACACCCACACTCACAAATGCAGGTACCCTTCCATTCCGGAACCCATGGGTAACGATACTGCTATAGCCTTCAGTGACTCTGAAGATCTGATCTATCAAGCCGAATACGAAGGTGAGGAAGATTGTGAGGTGCCAGGGGAATTGGCCAGATTACTACAACAAGAGGAAAGGGCTATTCAACCTCATGAGGAGTTGTTGGATACAATCAACTTGGGTACTGAGGAAGATAAAAAGGAAATCAGAGTGGGTGCCAATCTAGAGCCGAGTGTCAAGGAGCACCTAATTCAACTATTACATGATTATGTTGAGATCTTTGCCTGGTCATACGAAGACATGCCAGGACTTGATACAGACATTGTGGTACATCGTCTACCCACAAGAGAAGACTGTCCACCAGTGAAGCAAAAAGTCTGCCACATGAGACCGGACATGTCAGAGAAGATCAAAGCAGAAGTTATGAAGCGGTTCAATGCTGGATTTCTGGCCATTACTTCCTATCCACAATGGGTTGTTAACATTGATCCCGTGCCTAAAAAGGAAGGCAAAGTCAGAATGTGCGTGGATTATAGAGATTTAAACAAGGCCAGCCCTAAAGATGACTTTCCACTTCCGCACATCGACATCCTGGTTGACAATACAGCTCAACACAAAGTATTTTCTTTCATGGACGGATTCTCATGCTATAACCAGATCAAAATGGCACCTTAGAACATGGAGAAAACTACTTTTGTTACACAGTGGGGTACGTTCTGCTACAAAGTGATGCCATTCGGACTGAAGAATGTCGGGGCAACCTATCAACGCGCCATGGTAGCTTTGTTTCATGATATGATACATCATGAGATAGAGGTCTACATAGATGAAATGATAGCCCGATCACAAACTGAAGAAGAACACCTTGATCACTTGCAAAAGCTGTCTGTTAGGTTGAAGGAATATAAGCTAAGATTAAACCCGAACAAGTGCACATTTGGAGTCCGGTCCGGTAAGCTCTTAGGTTTCATTGTCAGCAACAAAGGCATCGAGGTTGATCTTGGCAAAGTCAAAGCTATACAAGAAATGCCTGCTCCTCGCACTGAGAAGGACGTCATAGGGTTCTTGGGACGCCTAAACTACATTGCTAGGTTCATTTCTCACCTGACATCTACTTGTGAACCAATCTTCAAACTTCTGAAGAAAGATCAGGTAGTTAGATGGAATGATGACTGTCAGATTGCTTTCGATAAAATCAAGGAGTATTTACAAGAGCCTCCTGTCTTGATGCTACCAGTCAAAGGAAGATCGCTAATCATGTATCTGACTGTCCTAGAGAATTCAATGGGGTGCGTATTGGGGCAGCATGACGAGTCTGGCCGAAAAGAGCATGCCACTTATTACCTTAGAAAACAGTTTACCGACTGTGAAACCAGATATTCACTGCTCGAGAAAACTTGCTGCACTTTGGTATGGGCTGCTCGCCGGCTAAGGCAATACATGTTGACTCATACCACTATGCTGATATCTAAGATGGATCCGATAAAGTACATCTTCGAGAAGCCTGCTTTGTCTGGAAGGATAGCTAGATGGCAGATGATCCTGACAGAATACGACATACAGTACACGACCTAAAAAGATATAAAGGGTAGTGTGCTAGATGACCATTTGGCTCATCAAGCCGTAGAAGATTATCAATCCATGAAGTTTGACTTCCCTGACGAAGACATCATGATATTGGACAATGTTGAAGATTTCAGACCATATGACAGACCTGAACAAGGATCCCGATGGACCCTGTATTTTGACGGGGCCTCCAACGCGCTTGGTAACGGTATCGATGTTGTACTTATATCTCCGGAAGGATGCCATACTCATTTCACTGCCAGACTTTGCATCAACTGTACGAACAACATGGCAGAGTACGAAGCATGCGTCTTTGGACTCAAGGCTGTCATAGACCTGGGAATCAAATCTTTAATTGTGTTTGGGGACTCAGCTTTGGTCATCAGTCAGATCAAAGGAGAATGGGATACTAAGCATCCAAACTTCATCCCTTACAAAGAACATGTTTTGACATTGCTACCACATTTCGAGCAGATTACCTTCGAGCACTTCCTATGAGAAGAAAATTAGCTAGCAGATGCTCTAGCTACAATGTCATCCATGTTTAAACTTAAATGGGATAATGAGACTCCCCAGATCATCATTGAACGGATGGACGAACCCGCACACTATCACGAGATTAATACCGAAGAAGTAGTGGACCAGCCTTGGTTTCATGAAGTCAAAATGTATCTCGAGACTCAGGAATACCCTGGAGGAGCTTCAGTCAATGACAAAAAGTTCTTAAGGAGATTCTCGGATAAGTTCTTCCTAAGTAATGGCATCATGTACAAACGCAATCATGATTCTATTCTGCTCCGCTGTGTGGACAAGATTGAAGCTGAAAGGATTATGGCTGAATTGCATGAAGGTACCTGCGATACTCACTCTAGCGGGCATACGATGTCGAAGAAGATACTACGGGCAGGCTATTACTGGTCTACCATGGAAGCAGATTGCTATCAACACTCTCGGACCTGCCATAAATGTCAAATCTATGCATATAAGGTCCACGTGCCTCCAGTTCCTCTAAATGTCTTAACAGCTCCTTGGCCATTCGCTATGTGGGGAATTGATATGATTGGAGAGATCAAGCCTACAGCCTCCAATGGGCACCGCTTCATTCTGGTGGCCATTGACTATTTCACCAAGTGGGTCGAAGCAGCATCCTTCGCATCCGTTACTAAGAATGTTGTTGCCCGCTTCATCAAGCAGAATCTCATCTGCCGGTACGGTATCCCAGAAAGGATCATCATTGATAACGGTACGAACCTTAACAATACTATGATCACCGACCTGTGCGAGCAGTTCAAGATTCAACATCACAATTCATCCCCCTATCGGCCAAAGATGAATGGTGTTGTCGAAGCTGCGAACAAAAACATCAAAAAGATCATACAAAAAATGACAGTCACCTACAAGGACTGGCATGAGATGCTACCGTTTGCTCTCCATGGGTACCGTACCACAGCTTGCACATCAACTGGGGCAACACCCTATTCTTTAGTTTATGGCATGGAGGCTGTTTTACCCATTGAGGTTCAGATCCCCTCACTAAGAATCATAAAGGATGCAGGTTTGAGTGAAGACGATTGGATTCAAACCCGACTTGATCAGTTGAACTTAATTGACGAGAAGAGACTTACTACTGTTTGTCATGGTCAGACGTATCAAAAACGGATGATCAAGGCTTTCAACAAGAAAGTCAGACGCCAAGTGTATCAAGTTGGAGATCTAGTGATCAAGCACATCATATTGCCACAAAGTGATCCCAGGGGCAAATGGACTCCTACCTATGAAGGACCATTTGTAATCAAGAACATCTTTTCTGGCGGGGCAATGATCTTAACCACCATGGACAGTGACGACCTGTCACACCCTACGAACGCAGACATAGTCAAAATATACTACGCATAAAAGACCCGCTAGGTTGACACACCTAGGAAAAACAAGGGCATCCCGGCGAACCAAAAAGGTTCGGGAAAAAATTAGGGATAAAAATAATAAAAAATCTGTACACCCGGCAAGTTGAAAACCCGAAAGGGTGACTTGGGCAAAAAAGGGTTTCCCGGTGGATCGAAAACCAGAAAGGGCGGTCCAGGAAAAAGTTAGGGAATTAAAGCGTATGACTATGTCTCGCCGGATCACTTTAAGAACAATCTCTTCACAGACAAAAATTTCTGATCAATCCAATCATCTTCGGACGAAGCAACGAATAGACAAGATATTCAGAGATATGAAGGCTATAGCAGAATGGGAACTCCATGGGATTTTTTACACATAGCTATCTTTCTTCGTATAAAATTTTCTCATTTTTTATGACATCATCCTCTTACTAGGATGTCTGTCTCCTTTGTACACATATACTTATTCAAAGTAAATACAAAGATATCTCTTTAAAGTGCAGAAAAACATTTGTCCTTTTTACACTTGTGTTTTATTTGCAAAAACGTCCAATGATTCATTAATGAACATATGTATTTGAACATAATTACTGACAGGTTGAAAGGTTAGGAAAACGTCTTCAGGATATTCCATGAACAATCCCTACAGTATGTCATTAAGATCCCCAGCGGAGCCAAAACTTTTAACTACAGATCCCCAGCGGAGCTGAAACTTCCAACTGTCAATCCCCAGTGGAAACCATCCAGTTTCTCCAAATTCTCCAACAAGTTATCTTGAAGCCTGAAAACCAACCAGACAACAACTTTTGATAACTCCCCGGTAGAGTGGTAGACAACCCAAACTCCTGGACTTTTTCCAAACAGGAATAAGCCTTTTTCCCACAGAGTCTTCATTACTCCCCAGCAGGATAGCTTTCTTCCCCACAGAGTTTTCGTTGCTCCCCAACAGAATGAAGATTCTCATTCTTATTTCCCAGCAGAACAAGGATTCCCTTTGTGTAATCCCCAGTAGACGTCAGCAAAATTCTCTAGATTTTCCAAGCAGATTACTCAAAGCAGTATTTGGCATTACTCTCACAACAAAAATTTTGTCAATACTCCAACTTCAAGACATGAAGAATCCCTACATCCCCAGTGAAGTCGCCAATGATTTTTAATCCCCAACAGCGGTCAAGGATTTATTTTCCTCAGCAATACAGCAAATCAGCTCACATGCACATCCATTACATCCATATATCATAGACATTGATAAGACACATTTATTGCATCATGCATTTCATGCAACATAACTTTGTGTTTCAGCTAACATTTTTACCCTTTTCAGGATAAGATTAACAACTATCATTAATAATGTTCAAAGATTTCAGATACAATACAGATACGCTCCAGACAAGGATGCCATTCTGTTACTCATTCAGATTTCAACTTCAGATAAAGTACAGATACGCTCCAGACAAGGATGCCATTCTAATACTCATTCAGATTTCAACTTCAGATACAGTCCAGATACGCTCCAGACAAGGATGCCATTCTGTTACTCATTCAGATTTCAACTTCAGATACAATCCAGATACGCTCTAGATAAGGATGCCATTCTGATACTCATTCAGACCTCAGTTCAGTTACCTTACAGACACGCTCCAGACACAGAAGTCATTCTGTCACTTATTTAGATTACAGTCCAGATACGCTCCAGACACGGATGCCATTCTGTCGCTTATTCAGTTTTCAAATTCTAGATACAGTACAGATACACTCCAGACACAAAAGTCATTCTGTTACTCATTCAGATTCAAATACAGACACAGCTCGAATACGCTCCAAACACGGCTGCTATTCCTTTGCTCATACAGATTCAGTCTCCAGATACAGTTCAGATATGTTCCAAATACGGATACCA
The DNA here is from genome assembly GCA_948472305.1 of Vicia faba. Classification (NCBI taxonomy): domain Eukaryota; kingdom Viridiplantae; phylum Streptophyta; class Magnoliopsida; order Fabales; family Fabaceae; genus Vicia; species Vicia faba. The sequence goes on along the minus strand of OX451739.1, from coordinate 993,811,778 downwards.
TTCTGATATTCATTCTTTTGACTTACAACATACAGTTCAACAAACATTCTTGGATGGCATCTACAAGCCCATCTCCAAAAAGATTCTATCACATCTCCAAATGGCATCTTTAAGCCCATTCCCTCAACTACACTTTGTCGAGTGCAAATTTACGGGCACTCTAGTGTCTAATCATCTTTTACCTTCGAGTCACGAACAACAAAACTCGCCAATCTAACTCTTCAGGTTCAAGAAGATTGAACAGGGGCAGCTGTTGTACCCCAAAATTTTCCCTCTCATTTATCAAGACTTTTCTCACCAGACTTCTTGGACTCAAGACAAGATTAGGGTTTGGTCAACTCAAGACATCACCTTGCACTGATAACCTAAAATTAGGGTTTGAGTTTGCACAAGGATTTTTGGACCACCAATGCTTCAGGTGGTTTTCATACACCATCTTGGACTCCTAAGATTGCTCATGTTAAGTTTCAAGCCTTGAATCACATTTTTGCTCAATCAATTGGACAATTGACCTAGAAATCAACTGTATTGGAGAAAAAGTCAACCATGGCCAATTTACAGTCAAAGTTCACAATTTTTGATCCAAAACAACATTTTAGACTCATATGTACCATTTGATCAAGTTTGGATCACAATTCCTCAAGAAATTTGATCAAATCATCAAAAGGGAAAAATGGTCAAAATTAGGGTTTTGACTGAGAAAGGGCAATTTCTGATTTTTAACCTAGCCAATGACCAATTTGGTTCAAACATGATTTCAAGGACTTAATGGCATCATCTTAACCTAATTACATAGTTCAAAATATCACAAGTTCATTGGACTGACAGATGAATTTTGCAGTCAACTGATCAAAAATTAACTACACACTGAAAAGTCAAACTTTGACTTTTTGGTCAAAATCAAGTGCCAAGGGTCATAATTCATCAAGATATGTCAAAATATGAAACTTGTTCACCAAGAAAACCAATTTTGAAAATTAGGGTTTTGAATTTGAAAAATTTCATAACTTAGAATTTTTTTAAGTATGGAAATTTTCTTATTTTTTCCCAACTTTCCACCACTTTTTTACCATGATGCAATTTGATTCAAAGAAAACTTCCAACATGAAAGTTTTAGTCCTCCATGAAATATACAACTTTGATTCACAAACGTTTCCCAAAATATGCTTGTATCTCAAGTTATGAATTTGTGAATAGAGGTCCATGAACTAAATGACTTAGTGAAAATTTGCCCTAATTTAGGCAGGTTTTTGACCCAACTCCATGGACATTTTTCACCTAGTTACAAGAGGTATCTCAAAATGCATTTCAAATATGGATTGTAGAGCACATTGCAAGCTTTCTAAAATGTCCAAGAACTCTCCAAGATCATTTATGGTTAGGGAGAATCGAAGAAGAGAAATTGGAATTTTATCACTTTTGTTCATGCCATTTTCACAAAGTAACAAGTTGCAAATCTGATCTTGGATGCTTGTACCTTGCATTACAGGTCCTAAACTCATTCTACACTCCATAATTAAATGCAAACTCAGAGGTTAAAGGCTTTATTTTCACTTTTGAAGCATTGTACAAGTTGTAATTCCATTTTTGGCCAAAAGTGCACAATGCCATTTTCATAAAGTGAGCTTTTACAACTTTATCATTCTTGAGCCTTGGAGTTGTCCCTTTGGTGCAGGAAATTTCCACAGATCTTAAGCAACTTGTACAAGTCCTTTGCAGCCCTAAAACTAGCCAGTACAAGCATGTATGCATAAGTCACCTCACTTTTCTTCAAAAGCAAGAAAGGTTGCAAAAGTCCAAAGGCTTGTACATCTGATGAGGAGTGAACTTTGTATCATTCTATACATATTCACAAACTTGTTACAAACTAGAACACGAAGGCATTGCATCCAAAACTCTCCCAAACACAAAAACATCATTTTTCTGCCCAAACATTGCAGCTCTGCAAAATCATTGCCAACTCCATTTTGGCTCGTGCGTTTTGCCCTTTAACATTTGAAACACTTCATAAACATCCTACCAAAGCTATCCAAGCCCTTGTCCTGGTTCTGTGAGCTCTGTTTCAGCCATTGCCATTTTCAAACTTGGAGGTTGCAGCTTGACTTGTGCAGTGAGTTCTGGCCATGCACAAAGCAAGCTAGGCATTGGAATAGCTTAAAGGAAGTTCAGGGAAGCTCACACGATGACAGGGATGACTGGAGGAATGGCTGGAGGACAGGGATGACTGGCTTGGGCTTTTTGGCGCGCATGGCCTTTTTGTTTTTGATTTTCACACCCCCTGTATTAGTTTTGCACCCCCTGACTAATTTCTTATATTTTTGCATTTTCTTGCATATTTTTATATTTATTACTTGCATTTATTTTTTCTAATGATAAAAAATACCCAAAAATAATTTATTTATTTTCACACTTTTATTTTATTTTTTTATTATTTTTTGGCATAAATAATGGTTTATTAGGATAATATACTTTATTTTCTTAAATGAATTATAAATATATTTAAAAATACTATACATTTTTATTATGTTATTTATATACATAAAATATTTATTTTCATACAAATTTTAATTTTTAATATTTGTACATAATATTATTTATTATTTTCTTGTATAAAAAATGGAAAAATAATAATATAGAACATATATTTTATTTTATTTGAAAATTAGGGTTTCACCCTTTCAAAAATAATAATATTTTTTCTCTTATTTTTAGGGCTTAAATAAATCATTTTTCTCATACAAAAAATCAAATACAAAACATTTTTAGCATAAATACATTTGCATTGAATTTTTAATATTTGTATATTTATTTAATGCACATTATTCAATTGGGTTGTAATAGTATTTTTAGGGTTTTATTTTGTGCAATATCCCCATTCAAAAACTTGTATCCCCCCTCCCATAATAATTGTTGTAATAGCTTAGTTTACATTTACGCAATTTATCGCTTTATATACTTGTGTAGTAAATTAGGGTTTTGCATGATAAGACCAAAAATAAAACAAATAGAAATGACCTAATACAATACAAATCAAAAAGCATGTAAAATGACACACATTGCACACAAGCACCCTTAGGGTTTCACCCACTTGGTTGCCTAAACAAAAATGGCCATGTTACGCATGCGAAGTATCTTGGCAAAACAAAACAAAACAAAAGATCATAGTCCCTCAATGAGCTATCAAAAAGGTTGCCTAAACAAAGATGATCTTGGTCCCTCCAACATGCTAAGATACTTGGCAACATTGCTATCATGGTCATATAATGACCCACGCCCGTCCCGTTTACATCCAAAGATAGGGTTGTTTACCAAATCAATGGTAAATCAACAATGTTAAAGGAATAAAAATGCACAGGAAAGACATTTGAGTAGGTAGATAGCTTCTAAGTTACTTGCTCCATTTCAAACAATCCTTGCTATTTTAAAAAACAAACACACACACACATTTCAAAACATTTCCAAACAACTTTCAAAACATTGAAACATTTTTCGAAAGACAAACATCTTTGTATACATTCTCACGAACGAGAATCATTACAAAGATTGCCTAAACGATGGCCTCTTTTCAAAATACTTTCAAAATCACACCAAACACAAAGCACCATTTCAAACAATTTCAAAGCAAAGCAAGTGATCTAAACAAGTAACTAAGAGCCCATGGAAAACCATGGATGAAAAGGGTGCTAGCACCTTCCCTTTTCATAATGTACCCCCCGAACTCAAGAAAACATCTCAAAGGTCTTTCATGTGCTTTATTACCTTTCTTTTTGGATAAAATAAAAGTCGGTGGCGACTCTTGCTAAACTGCGACATTTGCGACGAAACGCAAAACCTCAAGTCAGTTCTCCCACCGTATCACAGTTATATATGTGTTAGGCACAAGAATTTCTCTAACCCTTCAAATTCTCGGTGAGATTCTACATATCCCTCATATTGAGAGCTATTTGTATGATCCTGAAGACGAAGCAAGGGATGATTACAAGAAAAAGGATTTTTTACAGCATTGGCAGATTAAACGAAGCTGAATTCTGTGCTAAAAGAATTCGCGATCTAGGAGGAGTCATTCCATATAGAGACTCTTGGAGTGGAGGTAACTATTTTATGAATGATAGGCTATTTCACTATTGCATGGTCTACATTATGTTTCCACAGGCTGGAAACCATTGCACTGTGACTGATTTGGAAATGCAACTGCTATACGCAAGGAAAAGAGGTATAAGCGTCAATTGGGCACGACTTATAATGACTCATATGCTAAGGTTTGATGCAAAGTCAAAATTCCTACCATATGCTTACTTTATTACTCTGATTATGGAAGAATTTGGAATTGATTTTGCCGGTTTTGAAAGAGTTGATATAGATCTAAATGGTCATAAGATCTCAATAAAAAATGTTGACTCGAGAATGGGAGTTCACTATAATTCGGAAACAAAAACAATCACATACATTGGTGAAGATATGGTTGGTGATGAAGGAAACAATCAAGAGGAAGAAGGGGGTGATGCTGCACCTCCTCCACCTACTTCTCCCTTTGGTCCAAGTAATCAAGATGTTATAGATTTTATGACTCAACAATTTGCTTCCATCAACACCAACATCAACCACCAGTGGAATGCCATCAATGACTCCCCGACATCTCAGATTAATAATTTTTGCTCAGATGTGAACCAACAATTTTCCTACCTCTACTATCACCTTCACATACCTCCATATGACCCTAATAATCATGTTGCACCTCCACCACAATACACAGAACCTCCATTACAACAACAATTCCCCAATCAAGGACCCTTCTTCTATAACAACCGTGACATGAATCAACCTTAAAATTCTATCTAATTTTGTTATTTCTATTGTTTTTATGTTATGTCCTTGTTACTTTATGCCATATTTTGTTTGTTGCTTTTGAGATTTCTATGTATTTGTTATTCTACTATGACATGTATGTCTATGACTATGTTTAATTAGTGCATGTTTTGGTTAAGTTTTCAATGTTATCCATTTTTATTGCATCTTTCCCTTATTTTTGATAATGTCATAGGGGGAGAAGGATGTTGCACTTTATGCTTGTTTATTTCATGTCTTAAACTTCTAAGGTACTCTTCAACAAGATGAATAATTTCAAGAGTTTCCAACCTTCTCATACAAAGGGGGGGGGGGGGGGTTATACATCTTAGGGTGAGAAGTCTCTTTCCGGAAATATCAAAGCTTCAAGAAAGATTCTTTGTCATCATCAAAAAGGGGGAGGATGTAATATCAAGCCTCTCAAATGATTCTCAATGCACTTTGTTTTGATGAAGACAAACTATATTGGCAAGAAAGAAAATATTTTAATCAAGCTAAAAGCATCACTGGATAAAAGACTTTGTCTCAAGTTCTTAGCAAATTTCACAAGGTATAATGACAACACTTACTTTGAACTTAAGTCTTAAATGCTCAATTATCAAAAGAAGTGTTTTATCTTGTCCAAACTTTTTCTCAAGTTTTCTAAGAAAAAAATCAATTTTCACTTATGTGCAATTGATTTTCATGTTGGTGCAATCGATTGCATGCTTCACGTTTTCAAAGTGTTAGCTATTGTTTCTAAGTTCAATTGATTTGCATGTTTGTGCAATCGATTTCTCTCTATCAAATTTTCCTATTGTTTTAAAGTGCAATCAATTTACACATATGTGCAATCGATTGCTCACTGAAAATATTTGAATTTTTTAGCTGTTAAAACCCATGCAATCGTTTTACACAAGGGTGTAATCGATTGCATGCTGAACATTTTTGAAAATCAACAGCTTTGAACATACCTTTTCATAACACCACTTCATGGAATCTTTTCATTTAATCTTGGCAATTGTTCATGATTAATTTACAGAAACTTATGTTGTTTCAAAGGGGTGCTATGAACATATAAATACTGAAATTTCAAAATCAAAATCAAGAGAGGAAATCTCTTTCAATCAATATTTTTTTGAATTTTCAAATATTCAACTCAAGTCTTTTTCACTTTCATTCAAAAAGTTTTCTGCATATTTTCATATCTTGTATAACAGAAAACTTTGAGCAATCTAAGTCTTGAATCATTGTATATCATTGTTATTGGAAGACAAGATCAAGTTATTGATAAAATCACTCAAAGTGATTATTGCTCTACAAACTCACTCAATCAAAATATTGATGTACACTTTCTTATTTTTCAGGATTGTTGGAAATAAGATTAGTGGTTTTTATTTTCCAGGATTATTGGAAACAAGTATGGTCACCTTGAGAGGATTGTTCTCATTGTTGACATAGTGAAAATCCAAGAGGATTGTTCTTGGTTTTGGTAGTTCTTGTTTAAGTTTGCCAATTATAAGGGAATCTCTTTCAAGTTGAAAGGGGACTGGAGTACTCTCGGATTGTGAGGGGAACCAGAATATATCGCTTGTGTCTCTTTATTTTTCTGCACTTTACTCTTTTATAAACTCACCATAAACCAGAAAAATAATATCCATCATCACTAAAACCGGAAAAATTTTAAAGTACCTAATTCATCCTCCTCTTAGGCGCACTTCATACTTACAGTGTTTAAATAATTTACTTATTCCAACATTTATGATGAATCATTAGATGATTGATAAGACCAAAGCCTCCTAACAATGAATCTCAAGGTTATTGGATCAAAGTTTTCAAATTAAACATACTTGGGCTTGCAAACATAGGTATGAGCCACAAATGATCATTTCTCAAGTCGGGACAAAATTTAGCGCTATGTTAAGCAATTGTAAATGGACTTATGTAGAAGTCGCACCTATTTTAAGGTCGGTCAATAGCAATATATGTGCCATATTCTGGAGAAATAATATGCATATTATTCTCCAATAACATGTAGCACAAGTGAGAAGAGGACGAGATGAAGAGGGAAGGGATGAACAAGAATTAAATTTCACATTTGAACCAAAGAATTTAATCAAATTATTATTAAAATCATTCATCCATTTTTTGTGGAGTTAAACTCAACACCATAGATTCAATGATGTTAATAAAGCTCGTGATTAAAATTTCATATAGTCAAAGATCAACCAGAATATATACAAAAATAAAATTGCATTAATCAATCAAAATAGAATTGAGAAAATTGATTTTTAAATGTTTTTTAAAATGAGAATAAAAGGTAAAATGACAAACTATATTCAAAATATCAAAGAAAAATTTAAACAGACCATATAAAAGTGAGAAATGATATCAATTATTTTTACAAATTTTTTGGTAATTTTTGAAAACAGAAAATTATTTTTAAATTAATTAAAATTTCTCAAATAAGTGAAAAATAATTAAAAATAACAAAAATCGAAATTAAATTCGAAAAAAAATACACTAAGTCAGAAATAAGATGAATAAATTTTGTGATTTTTTTCAGAATTCTTGGACGAAAATTGAATTTAAAATGAATTTTTGAAGTTTTAAAATAATTAAAACAAAATTGATAGAATAAAATAAAACAGAAAAATTGTGAGCCATTAATCAAGTCAACTAGCTGATTTTTTGTAGGATTAAAGATCCAGATTAAAAGTACATTGTAAGTACAGTGAGTACACACGCCGAAAATCAAAATGCACTTCTTCTTCTCAGACGAGGACAAGTGTCAGAGGGACCACTTGTCCTCCCAACAGTTAGCGCGGATACTGAGGCGGAGGGAGGAAAATGAGGCGAAAAGTTTCATTGAACAATGTTGTTTATGTAATCAAAACAACAACAATTAATTTTTTCAATATACCAAATGTAATCCTTCCTCTCTCCTCATAAATTATTTGTTTTGTTTAAACAGAATATCAAAAGAAAGAAAGAAAATGAAACTGAAAAGAAATGAATAAAGAGAGAAACAGAGACCAGTCAGAAAAAGAAAGAGAAGGAGGTCGGAGAAGATGACTCACAGTGGTTGTCGGCGAGGGCTCGCGGTGGCGCCACCGTGAGTAATCCGGAACATTTTTTTTTTACATTTTTTGTTCATGTTCTCTTCCTCGTCTCAAATCCTCAATTAGTTTTTTGAAAAGGTTTATGAAACTTAATAGATCTACAAAACAAGTTTCAGAAATCTTTGAGTCCCAACAACAAGTATCAACTCAGAATAGCAAATAGAGAAGGGATTTGATTCGAAGAGAGGCTAAACAACCTTTTGATGACGAAGGGTAGCAAAACGAGGGTGGTTTTGGATTCCGATGCGGTGACTGGAGATTTTCGGCCTTCTCCGGGTGAGATCTTTCTGATTTTTTCTTCTTCTCTCTCTGGAACTAACAAAATTTCTGAAGGTTTTTTTTTATTATTAGAAAATGATGAATAGAAAAAAAGGGTTTGATAGCTTGCTACAATTTCTGTTTCTGATATTTTTGTCAACCATCCCCGAATTTGTATCAATTGCATGCTTATATAGTCATGCTAAAAATTATAGTTTCTCTAATTAGCCTTTTGGTTTCAGTCACTTTGCGTTGCTTTTCTGCCATGTTATTGCTGTGATGCTGGGCCTTCAATTTCTTTTACAGGCTTGCTGAGGTTTTTGTTTGTTATCACCTTTGAACAAATTTTCAGTGGGCTTTAACTTTGTGATGCTGTTTTAATTTTTGGGCTGGTGCTTGCGGTCTTAGCCTTTATGATTTACTACAAATTATTTTACTACATGATGCAACTGTGATTAGTTTTACTGAGTTTGTAATAATTTTCTTCTTGAGACTCTCTTTGTAAACCAAAACAAAGTTTGTGATTTGCAAAAGGGTTGTGGGCCAATGATTAAATCTGAATCTTGTTTTCTTATTCTGCAGCGGATGAGACCTTTGTTTGTTGGGCTGGAAAATTGTGATTCCTGACTTGTTTTTCCTGTTTACGATAGCGTTTGTGATTCTGGTTTATTTTGACTCGTATCCATGCACAAAATGTTTTTTAACCTCTATTGTGAACCAAAACAAAGTTTGTGATTTGTAATAGAGGTCACAGGTCGATGATTAAAACAAAATTCTGATTTATGAAACGAATAAGGCCTTAAACATATGATTCAAGTCTTGCTAGTTTGTGCGAACTTTGTCCCTTTTCTGACTGAACTTATGTGCTAACATACCATATTTTTCTTTCTTTGTTTCATGTGTGGGAACAATGATGAGGAAAACAAGGCAAGAAGAAGAGGTTGAAGAAAGAACACTTGTAGTTTAGCACGGAGAAACTCGGACTGGGAGATCTTTGGAGAATTTGTCGAAGGATTTGCAAAGATGTAGACTCAAGAGGCCATGGAACTATTGTGAAGTTGATGTAACCTTGAAATTTAGGAATATAACATATACTTGTATATCTTGAAAAGCTTGTAACATGAAGAAATTGTAATATTGCTTATAAATTGAAGACTTGAAATTCCTTGTGTATTGATGAAATTTCTTTGTAAAATGATGCCATTGAGCTTTGAAAAGGAAACAAATTTAGACACTAGGAAATTGGAACTCTCATGTATGCTTGACAAACTTAAACAATTTCTCTTAGTGAACTCATTATATTAGGATCTTGAATGGAGAAGTGAGGAATTTGAATGAAATTGATTTTGAATTAGGCTTGAGAATGCTTAAAAACTTGAATTTGAGAATGAACCTTGTCTTGTAATTCCTAAATTCACAAGATCAAGAAATTACCTCCTCCTTTTGAATTTGAAAATGGAGCTTGAATCATGAATGGTAATGCCTTGCAATAAACTTTACACATCTAATTGGAGTTTCTTTGAATTTTGGGAAGGCATCATATGATTTGAAACCTTTGAAACTTTTGAAGATCATTGAATAAGCCATGAAAATTTTGGATGAACCCTTGTTTTTTCAAAATAAGGTATATGAATGAGATTAAACTTGTATTTTGAATTCCATGTAATTCTCTCATATTATCTTCCCACTTTAATTTGAATCAAATGTTTCAAACAAAATAGATGTTCAAGAACATGGTACCTGAAAACCTCAACACAAGAAATCAAGACTTTAAGAAAGTAGCCATGGTATGGATTGAAATTAGAGGTTATGAAAGTAATAAGTCCAAAAATGACCCGCAACGTTTCAATAAATTTTGTGGCTTTCTGTGATCGGTGGAAATAGAACTGACTGTTTTTTGAATGCTGGTTCGCGAAATGTCGCGGTAAGCAAGAGTCGCCACCGTCTTTTATTTTCTCCAACATGGACAGGACAAAAGCACAGCAAAATTCCTTATGAGATTGTTTCTCGGTTCGGGAGGTAGATTTATAGAAAGGGAAGGTGTTAGCACCTTTTCTATCCATGGTTATCCATGGGCTCTTAGATACTTGCTCTTATGTTTTCAAAATGTTTGCTTTTCAAAATGTGAGTGGGTTTGAAAAAGTTTCTTTGAAAGATTTCTGAATAACTCTTGTATCTGTCCTCAAGAGTGTTTGAAAAATTTGTTTTGAAAGCTTTTGAAAGTGTCGGTGTGAAAAGATTTTGATTTGTTTTTTAGAGAGCAAGTATCCATGAGTCATATACCTACCCTAAGGAATTAAGCTGTATTTTTGTCCTTAAGGTAGTGCCATCCCACTATTGAGAGGTAGGTAGCACCACCGTTGGAGGTGTTCGGGTCAATTCGATTTTAGGGACAGTGTGGTCACCGAAGCAACAATTAGGACACCTTAGAAGCAACCCTAATGTCCTAGATCCTTTTTTAATCCGAGGCAACCGTTTCGAGGCAACTGTTTCGAGGCAACTGGATCATGGACATAAGAGCGACCGCTAAAACGTCCTATACTTGACGACCACGTTTCGAAGGCAACGAGTGGGGCGTACCCTAGAAGTGGTGTGTGTATTGTGTGTTGTTTTCATGTTATGTTTATCTTTGATCATGGCATTGTGAGCTACGCGTTGTTTTTAATTATCATACATTCTTTCATGCGAGTTTAGCAGTTAGGAGTGCGGAAAATTAAAAGACGGAAAGGTAAAAGCTACGCTATTACAAGGCGCGGGTCTATACATCGCCAAAATACAAAGACCCGTTTTTTGATAAAAGATGCAGAAAGTAAAAGAAAAGCGATAAACCTAATTACTATTACATCCTTGAACAGTTACATAATAATCAATAAGATAATAATGCGCGAAAAGAATTAAAATGAGGACGTCCGAGGGTTTTGACCCTTTGCTTGAAATTAAATTGAATTAAAACCTAATTAATTATTTAATTAAAGAAGGGAAAGTGTTTTTTATGTTTTTTGTGTTTAATGAAATAAAGAAAATAAAATCAAGAGAAAACCCTAATTCTAAGTTTATTTTAATTATTAATGAAAATATTAAAGTTAACCTAATTTAAGCTAATTAATTAATTTACATGTTATTTACAAAAATAATAGTAATTAATAATGATAATAATAATGATGAAAATAATTAATTAAGAAAAAGATAAAAATGTCAAAAACCTAATTCTAGGTATTTTTTTATTTATTAAGAAAAGAGATTAAATTTTAAACCTAAATTAAACTAAAGTTAATTGTTAACATTTATTTACAAAAAATAGGTTAATGATGCAATTAATAAATAATTAAAAATGTTTACAATTTTTAGTTTCTGATTTTTATTAGAAAAATTAATTTGAGGTGAAATAATAATAATAATTAAAGTAATTAAAAGAAATTCAAAAGAAAAGAAAATTAAATTAAATATGCAAACCAAGGGGGGTGTCTGGCCCATGTGGGGGTTTTTGAATTCAGGCCCATTAGACAAGGCAAGCCTCGTTGACTTTCTGGTTGTATGCATGATGGTTGACTGGAGTATACCATAGGCTTCACCTTCTGGCCACTAGATGGATCTCATGGCCACCTGGCAGGCTTAGGCGTGAGGGTGCAAGATGGGCCATTGAAACATTGTTGCACTAGAACATGTTATAACAAAAATTATGAATTATGTGGGGGGACCTGGGAATCGAACCCAGGTCCCTATGCTTGCAAGACACGTCCTCCACCATCTGAGCTACCAAGCGCGTTTGTTATATGAATGGACAACAAATATAATATAAGAAAAACAAATATTATGACCACCAAACGAAATAACACGCGCTGGATTTGAATGTTCCAGTCACGTAATGCCACGCGTGCTTTCTTCTTCGTTTTCACCTGCAACATGAATAAGATAGAGGGGGTTTTAAACCCCCAATAAGTGTAATAGTGAAAAATAACGAATAGAAGAGGAGGAAATATAAAAAGGGCGCGATAGATCCATCTTGTTCGTACTGAGCTTCTGAATTTAACTGTATAGGTCTCAAGGTCTGATTTTTGCTCAGTAAGAAAGCCCTAATTTTCAATCTTCTAAACCCTAGATTTTGTCCATGGTGGATTTCGATTCAGGCAGCCTTAGCACAATTAAGCTATCTCAAACGCTTCAGGAAGGTGTCAGTAATACAAATCAACAAGCAAAACATGTTAATGATGCATGTAAATTAGATTTCGATTAAGAAAATATTTGATCAAACCATGACTTTGTTTTACCGTTTCCTTGAGCTATGAGGTTGGAAAGTGTTTGCAATACGTTCAGGAGACTCTCAGCAAGGGATTAGAATCCTTTTTAGGCTTTGAAACGCGCTGCAAGTATGAAGTCAGTTTCACAATTTTCTTGGTTTTTTGCAAATTGGCTATGGAGTTTTTAGCAGCTTTCACGTGTGTCCTTGAGTAGGGTTTCACTCAGCATATGTATGTGATGCAAATTAGGTCAAAATCTTGGCCCAAAAGTCCATGAATTAATGTTTCAAATCCTTGATTTTCAATCATGTAATTTTCAATCTTTTTCCATGAAAACCTTGCCAATTATGGAAGATCTTGTCCCCTTGAGTGATGCACGAAATCTTTAGCATGTGTGGAGTGTATTTGCTTCATAGAAAGATTTGACAACCATGCTTTGATATTTTTCTACAATTAAAACCAATTAAATGAATTAATAATAATAAAAATTCAATTAATTAATTAAAAATAATAAAATAAATCATTTTAAGTTCAATGGGTCGTGCATAGGCTTTGGGTAATGATTCAAGGAAGAATTTGAGACCCATTAGCAAATTTGAAGCTTTTTAGGCAAAGTTGACTTTTGAAAGTTCCCAAAAATTTCCCATCTTATCTAATGCATATCTTGCTCAATTTTGAAGCTAAGAACATGTTCTTGGACATTTTGGAAAGGTCTTGAAGTCCTATAACCAATTCCTTTGGTCCCATGTCATTTTGATTTACCAATCTCAAGTTATGGTCTTTGACTTAAAGTGCCTTTTTGTTGACTTTTGAAAATGACCTATAATGTTGAAATTGATAACTTTTTGTGAGAGCATTTCTTGGACTTGGAGTGTGAATATGAGTTGTAGGAAATGTCACCCCCTTAAAATGAGCATTGGATGGGATTTTTATGATGAACCATGAAGAAGTTATGCCTTGGTCAATTTGCAGTTGACTTTTCAGCTGTCCAAAAATAGAAACTTTTGCCATCTTGAGACTTTTTGAGCCATGCTTGTGGAATCATGATCAAGAATTGATCAAATGATGATTGTGGCTTCAAAATAAGATGTTGACCAAAAATTTTGACTTTTGACTATCAAATGACCATTTTGCCCCTGCAGTTGTCTGTGAAGTATTTAGGGTTTTTGACTGTGCAACTTGATGCTGTGAGTCTTGAAACTTGACATATGGATGCTTGACAATGTATATATGCATATGGGACTTGATTGGACCCTTGAAAATCTCAATTTCTTTGCAAGAACCAAAACCCTAATTTTGACTGTGTTAGGAGGCAATTGGACTATGCAACCTTTGAGAGATTTTGAACCATTTGGAGATTGATCTTGGCAAATTTTGAAGGATATGGGAGGGAAAATTTTGGGGTACAACAGTTGCCCCTGTTCAATCTTATTAGACCTGAGGATGTAGATTGGCTGGCGTGCCTTTCGTAATCCGAGGGTGGAAGATGATTGAACACTAGAGTGCCCAAAAATTTGCACTCGCATAGTAGAATATCAGCAGTGTGATGTAGGGAATGGGCTTACAGATGCCATTTGGAGGATGTTGGGTAGGAGGATGGGCTTATAGATGCCATCTGGAGCTGTGACGGAACCTTGTCGGGAATGGGCTTATAGATGCCATTTGGAGACTGTAATGGTAGTTGTGGAGATGGGCTTATAGATGCCATCGGGAAGTTGTCGATCACGTAAGAGATTCCTTAGCGAGAACTTGCGTACCTGAGAAAGAAAGATAATTACCTGGCCTGTTACAGGGGTTGATCTTCAAACTGTTTATGTGGATGTGCCCTGGCTGGATACAGGTATCGAATCTTCAAACTCTTCAGACGTGCCCTGGAAGGATACAGGAATCGAGTCCGGAAAATAGTAGTCAACAGATACACCCTGGAAGGATACAGGAATCAGATCTTCAAACTCTTCAGACGTGCCCTGGAAGGATACAGGAATCGAGTCCGGAAAATAGTCGTCAACAGATACACCCTGGCAGGATACATGAATCGGATCTTCAAACTCTTCAGACGTGCCCTGGAAGGATACAGGAATCGAGTCCGGAAAATAGTCGTCAACAGATACACCCTGGCAGGATATAGGAATCGGATCTTCAAACTCTTCAGACGTGCCCTGGCAGGATACAGGAATCGAGTCCGGAAAATAGTCATCAACAGATACACCCTGGCAGGATACAGGAATCGGATCTTCAAACTCTTCAGACGTGCCCTGGCAGGATACAGGAGTCGAGTCCGGAAAATAGTCGTCAACAGATACACCCTGGCAGGATACAGGAATCAGATCTTTAAACTCTTCAGACGTGCCCTGGCTAGATACAGGAATCGAGTCCGGAATTGCGACAGTTGATAGTAATCCTCTTTGTATTGACCTTTGTCCTGAAAAGACAAAACGTTAGTTGTATGCAATGTCATGATGTATGACATGCGTGATGTTATCAGAATAAATGAGATTGTATGTCCATGATGCGTATGTGCATGCTATAATGTATGAAGATGTGATGTTTATGACTGTATTTTTGTCTAGGAAAATAAATCCTTGACGAATGCCGGGAAGTCAAATCCTGGGCTGATGTTGAAGAGTAGAGCTTTTTGTTTCCGTTGAGGGTGATGGTTGCAAGAATAAACCGGTAGGAGAAGATGACTCTGTTGAGGAATAAACTTGTTGGAGATTATTCTGCGGGGAATTACTCTGTGGGGAGAGATACTTCGTTGAGATTTGATGATAACTCCGCTGGGGACACCATTGTTGAACTCTGTTGGAAGATTTGCTGAACTCCGCTGGGGATAGGAAGACTTCGCCGGGGACGATCTTTCCGTGGTTTGGCTGAGGATAACCCAGTTATAAGCTCTGGTGGAGCATAACCTTTTGAATAAAGTTGGGGAGAGATGTGTACTCTGCAGGGGACAAGCTTCCAGAACCTACTGGGGATAAGCTTCCTGAATCTACTGGGGAAATTGATTGAACTCTCCTGGGGAGATCTTTTGAAATTGCACTGGGGAAGTGGCTCCACTGGGGTCTGATATTCCGCCGGGGAACAATCTTATATTAAGACTGCCGGGGATGCTTGCCTAGGAACATCTGTATACTCCGTTGGGGAATATTGAGATCCTCTGGGGATAATCCAACTTCCTTAAGGCTGACTGAGGATAACTCTGCTCGGGGAGAGTATTGCTGATTTGCTAGGGGATACTGTGCCTTTTAGGGCTGATTGGAGACCAACTGCTTGGGGAGAATTGTTGATTCTTGTCTTACTCGGCGGGGAGTGAAGGTATTTGGGTTACATTTTTCATCTGAACATACCTTGGCACCTCGGTGGATAGAGCAACAAGCTCGCTTAGACAATTCTTATTGCCCCAGTTTCTACGGGAGAAGGTACCTGTGGAGGTGCTGACAATTGCCGATTGACAAATCTTCTTCTGGTAGGCAAGTGACGAGATGACGGAACATAGTCGTACGCTTTTGATCCCTAACTTTTTCCTGGACCGCCCTTTCGGGTTTTCAGTCCATCGGGATACCCATTTTTGCCCAAGCCGCCTTTTCAGGTTTTCAACTTGCCGGGTGTACAGATTTTTTCATTTTCATCCCTTATTTTGCCCGAACCCTTTTGGTTCGCCGGGAAGCCTTTATTTTTGCCTAGGTGTGTCAACCTAGAGGGTCTTTGATTATGCGCAGTATTTTTTGACTATGTCTATGCTCTCAGGATATAGGGAGGTGCCCTTGTCAGTAGTGTTGCATTGCCCTACTACCAGAAGATCTTCGTTTGATCGTTCAATGCCCCAAGTGATCCAGATTGGAGATCTACCCCAGATGGTTGGCCTTTTGAGAGATTCTCCGAATCTTGACTGGACTGCCCCAGATGATGGACAATGATCATGCCATGCCCCTTGATTGGAAGTGTTTTTTGTTCACTAGATATTCTTCGTGCGAATTTCTATGCTGTTCAAACAAATAGTCACGTGCAAACAGTGTTATTTAAAAATGCAAAGCTTATGTCTGTCTTAAAATTTTTTTTTTTTTTTTTTTTGAAAATGCAGTTTTTTTTTTAGCAAATTTTGTGAAATGTGATGTCAACTCGTTATTTTACCGCAAGCCTTAAGGATTCAGGATACCTTTCGTAACAGTATGCTTTCGAACTAACCCATGCTTCAGCTAGGACTTTTAAGGGTTATAACGTGGTCTGGTTCACGGTTTAAGAAACAAAGGATAAAGGCTCAAAGTATATTTGTACCCACCTGTTCTTCGTGATGTTCTTCAAACCTAAACTCAGCTAATCATGCGTTAGACCTTGTTTGAATCCTTGCTTTGATATTTCAGTGATGGTTCAGATGTTGACAATTTATTTTGAATAGGCAGACATTTCCCCTTTTTTGTTGAGGGTTTGTAGGACCTCTTTCTCTTTTTTTTTTTTTTTTTGGTCTTATTATCCCTGTTTTTTGCCTGAACTGTTTCTTTTTGTATTTACAGTCAGCGGGATGCCCCAGTTTTGTAGGTTGGGCTTTTATTTTTTTGAGATATAATGACTGCATGTCTTTATGTTTATAGGGAACCATCACTGTTTTTCTGTTTTTTAAGGACCTCTTTGGTGCCATTTGTTATGCACTTGGATCGACTGAGAGAACTACCCTGCCCCAGGTTATGATTAAGGGTTTTAATTTTCGAAAAGAAAAAAAACTCCTACTTCTTTGGCTCAAAGGGGTTGACGAGGGATTATCTTCCTTATAACTCCAGTGTCTAGGAATTGAAACAATGCATGTACCTCATCAGCGGGGTCTGTTCAAAAGCATACTGTAGATTGTGGTATCATTTTCGTCATCCTCCCTCCAGAGGCTTAGAATTATTAGTCGAGCGTTGAACATCACAAAAAATGAAAGCAATTTTGAATATAGCGAATGCGAATATATTGATTCAACACAGACATATGCGATGCATTGATAAAGTAATAAAGTTTGCTATGACAATAATTGTTTGAACAATCAAAAGAAAATTACAACTTGAAAATTCTAATGGATAAAAGTCTTCTCATCTCAGGACTTGTTACTTCAAATGGTGAATCCTGTAGGGATGGTAGAAGAACTCAGTCTGACCCTCTTGGGCGAATTCCACTACTCCTTCATTAATCAGGTCCTGGACTTTGTTTTTCAGAGCCCAGCAGTCGGTAGTGTCATGTCCAGGACTATCAGAGTGGTATGCACATCTTTTGTTGGGATGATAGTTAGGAGCAGAGATGTTGGGATTCCGGGGAGGAGCTCTTAGTGTAATCAGATTCAAACTCAATAGGTGTTGTAGAGCTTGAAACAGCGATACATTGAGCTGGGTGAATTTCCTCCTGGGCTTGTTTGGCTTACTCTGATCAACCTGTGGCTCTGGGCGAGGTTGTGGTTGGACCTGTGAAGTGGTAGCAGCTTGGAGAGGTCTATTCTTCACCATACCAGACTCTTGTCCTCTTGGAAGCTGATCAATGACCTGGTCCCTGACTTGGACTGGTTGCTTCATGTTGTATCTCTCTTGGTGGAGTTGACTGATCATGGTCCTCAACTCTTCTTGCTCCCGAGCTAAGCCTTGGATGAGAGCCATTTGCCCCAGCATCTGGGTTCTCATTGCATCTACCTCAGCTTGCAGACGTTTCAACCGTTCGTCCTTGTCATCTTCGGGACTTTTCTTGGCCAAATTCCCCATGAGGAGTGTCCTCATCTCTTCTTGCCCCTTGGATAGGCTTAGGAAGATCTCCTTGAACTGAGTCTCTTGAGCGTGAAGACCCTGGTTATCTTGTTGGGAAGCCATTGCTGAAATAAACAACGAAGAAGGTAAGTGACCTGTAATGGTACCTGTAATGCAATGATATGTATGATATATGTATGCAATGTTTTCAAGGATCTCGTGGGGTAAACAAAGAAACTTGTTAGAATTTGAATCCGGTAGCTTGATTGAAGGAACTTCATGTTGCTGAGAGTCCTTCTTCAAGAGTCAAGGCTCACCATATCGAGTGGGTCATAGCCCCTGACAACTTTGGCTAGAGGAAAATAAATCCCATTTGCCCCCTGCTAGACATTTGGTTCATCATGACCTGCATCACAAACCCTTGAGATCCTTGAAATGGTTAAGGAAATTCTATGGTATGATGTTATGATGCGTATGATGTACGTGGATGCAAAGGTGTGAAGTATAAGTTAGCCCTGTAATAAGTCCAGTTTAAGGACTATAAACAAAACCTGCAAGTAGCTCAATGTTGTCAGATAACAAATATGGGCAAGCATTTCAAGTTTGAAGGCACACAAGTCACACAAGACAACCCTTAGAGTTTAGGCCAGCATGAAGTTTAGGTACTACCCTCTTTCAGTTTCGTTGGTTAAGACCTGTCCTATCAAAAGTAATCGGGTTCTAGAGGATCCCAATATCACTGACTACCCTCAATCGGTCATAACTCTAGCGTCGCAATCTTTTCTTGCAGCCAGAACCATCGCGAGAGTTTAGCCTCAATGGGTGTAGCATACTACTACTGTTCTATGGCCAAGTTGGATCAATTTAGGTTTCTAAGGTCGGTTGGTGCTTAATGACTCCTCAGAAGACCCATATTCTCCTCGTTGCAACACAAGGGATATTGGTACAGACCGAGATGTCACACCAACGTAGCCACTGCTTCACCCGTGTCGGTCTACGCTGGACAGGTCCCTCACAACTTATGCTACCTAAAAGGGTATTCCCCAGATCCGGGTTAGGATCTATGAAACTCCAAGACAGGCCCACAATATTAAAGCAAACAAAGCAAGCAATAGAAAACATAAGTATGATCTAATCCTAAGGTACACCTCACTTTTATAATAATTCCCCAGCAGAGTCGCCAGTTCTGTGATCGGTGGAAATAGAACTGACTGTTTTTTGAATGCTGGTTCGCGAAATGTCGCGGTAAGCAAGAGTCGCCACCGTCTTTTATTTTCTCCAACATGGACAGGACAAAAGCACAACAAAATTCCTTATGAGATTGTTTCTCGGTTCGGGAGGTAGATTTATAGAAAGGGAAGGTGTTATCACCCTTTCTATCCATGGTTATCCATGGGCTCTTAGATACTTGCTCTTATGTTTTCAAAATGTTTGCTTTTCAAAATGTGAGTGGGTTTGAAAAAGTTTCTTTGAAAGATTTCTGAATAACTCTTGTATCTGTCCTCAAGAGTGTTTGAAAAATTTGTTTTGAAAGCTTTTGAAAGTGTCGGTGTGAAAAGATTTTGATTTGTTTTTTAGAGAGCAAGTATCCATGAGTCATCTACCTACCCTAAGGAATTAAGCTGTGTGTTTGTCCTTAAGGTAGTGCCATCCCACCATTGAGAGGTAGGTAGCCCCACCGTTGGAGGTGTTCGGGTCAATTCGATTTTAGGGACAGTGTGGTCACCGAAGCAACAGTTAGGACACCTTAGAAGCAACCCTAATGTCCTAGATCCTTTTTTAATCCGAGGCAACCGTTTCGAGGTAACTGTTTCGAGGCAACTAGATCATGGACATAAGAGCGACCGCTAAAACGTCCTATACTTGACTACCACGTTTCGAAGGCAGCGAGTGGGGCGTACCCTAGAAGTGGTGTGTGTATTGTGTGTTGTTTTCATGTTATGTTTATCTTTGATCATGGCATTGTGAGCTACGCATTGTTTTTAATTATTATACATTCTTTCATGCGAGTTTAACAGTTAGGAGTGCGGAAAATTAAAAGACGGAAAGGTAAAAGCTACGCTATTACAAGGCGCGGGTCTATACATCGCCAAAATACAAAGACCCGTTTTTGATAAAAGATGCGGAAAGTAAAAGAAAAGCGATAAACCTAATTACTATTACATCCTTGAACAGTTACATAATAATCAATAAGAAAATAATGCGCGAAAAGAATTAAAATCAGGACGTCCGAGGGTTTTGACTCTTTGCTTGAAATTAAATTGAATTAAAACCTAATTAATTATTTAATTAAAGAAGGGAAAGTGTTTTTTATGTTTTTTGTGTTTAATGAAATAAAGAAAATAAAATCAAGAGAAAACCCTAATTCTAAGTTTATTTTAATTATTAATGAAAATATTAAAGTTAACCTAATTTAAGCTAATTAATTAATTTACATGTTATTTACAAAAACAATAGTAATTAATAATGATAATAATAATGATGAAAATAATTAATTAAGAAAAAGATAAAAATGTCAAAAACCTAATTCTAGGTATTTTTTTATTTATTAAGAAAAGAGATTAAATTTTAAACCTAAATTAAACTAAAGTTAATTGTTAACATTTATTTACAAAAAATAGGTTAATGATGCAATTAATAAATAATTAAAAATGTTTACAATTTTTAGTTTCTGATTTTTATTAGGAAAATTAATTTGAGGTGAAATAATAATAATAATTAAAGTAATTAAAAGAAATTCAAAAGAAAAGAAAATTAAATTAAATATGCAAACCAAGGGGGGTGTCTGGCCCATGTGGAGGTTTTTGAAGCAATTCAGGCCCATTAGACAAGGCAGGCCTCGTTGACTTTCTCGTTGTATGCATGATGGTTGACTGGAGTATACCATAGGCTTCACCTTCTGGCCACTAGATGGATCTCATGGCCACCTGGCAGGCTTAGGCGTGAGGGTGCAAGATGGGCCATTGAAACATTGCTGCACTAGAACATGTTAGAACAAAAATTATGAATTATGTGGGGGAACCTAGGAATCGAACCCAGGTCCCTATGCTTGCAAGGCACGTCCTCCACCATCTGAGCTACCAAGCGCGTTTGTTATATGAATGGACAACAAATATAATATAAGAAAAACAAATATTATGACCACCAAACGAAATAACGCGCGCTGGATTTGAATGTTCCAGTCACGTAATGCCACACATGCTTTCTTCTTCGTTTTCACCTGCAACATGAATAAGATAGCGGGGGTTTTAAACCCCCACTAAGTGTAATAGTGAAAAATAGCGAATAGAATAGGAGGAAATATAAAAAGGGAGCGATAGATCCATCTTGTTCGTACTGAGCTTCTGAATTTAACTGTATAGGTCTCAAGGTCTGATTTTCGCTCAGTAAGAAAGCCCTAATTTTCAAGCTTCTAAACCCTAGATTTTGTCCATGGTGGATTTCGATTCAGGCAGCCTTAGCACAATTAAGCTATCTCAAACGCTTCAGGAAGGTGTCAGTAATACAAATCAACAAGCAAAACATATTAATGATGCATGTAAATTAGATTTCGATTAAGAAAATATTTGATCAAACCATGACTTTGTTTTACCGTTTCCTTGAGCTATGAGGTTGGAAAGTGTTTGCAATACGTTCAGGAGACTCTCAGCAAGGGATTAGAATCCTTTTTAGGCTTTGAAACGTGCTGCAAGTATGAAGTCAGTTTCACAATTTTCTTGGTTTTTTGCAAATTGGCTATGGAGTTTTTAGCAGCTTTCACATGTGTCCTTGAGTAGGGTTTCACTCAGCATATGTATGTGATGCAAATTAGGTCAAAATCTTGGCCCAAAAGTCCATGAATTAATGTTTCAAATCCTTGATTTTTAATCATGTAATTTTCAATCTTTTTCCATGAAAACCTTGCCAATTATGGAATATCTTGTCCCCTTGAGTGATGCACGAAATCTTTAGCATGTGTGGAGTGTATTTGCTTCATAGAAAGATTTGACAACCATGCTTTGATATTTTTCTACAATTAAAACCAATTAAATGAATTAATAATAATAAAAATTCAATTAATTAATTAAAAATAAGAAAATAAATCATTTTAAGTTCAATGGGTCGTGCATAGGCTTTGGGTAATGATTCAAGAAAGAATTTGAGGCCCATTAGCAAATTTGAAGCTTTTTAGGCAAAGTTGACTTTTGAAAGTTCCCAAAAATTTCCCAACTTCTCCAATGCATGTCTTGCTCAATTTTGAAGCTATGAACATGTTCTTGGACATTTTGGAAAGGTATTGAAGTCCTCTAACCAATGCCTTTGGTCCCATGTCATTTTGATTTACCAATCTCAAGTTATGGTCTTTGACTTAAAGTGCCTTTTTGTTGACTTTTGAAAATGACCTATAATGTTGAAACTGATAACTTTTTGTGAGAGCATTTCTTGGACTTGGAGTGTGAAGATGAGTTGTAGGAAATTTCACCCCCTTCAAAATGAGCATTGGATGGGATTTTTCTGATGAACCATGAAGAAGTTATGCCTTGGTCAATTTGCAGTTGACTTTTCAACTGTCCAAAAATAGAAACTTTTACCATCTTGAGACTTTTTGAGCCATGCTTGTGGAATCATGATCAAGAATTGATCAAATGATGATTGTGGCTTCAAAATAAGATGTTGACCAAAATTTTTGACTTTTGACTGTCAAATGACCATTTTGCCCCTGCAGTTGATTGTGAAGCATTTAGGGTTTTTGACTGTGCAACTTGATGCTGTGAGTCTTGAAACTTGACATATGGATGCTTGACAATGTATATAGGCATATGGGACTTGATTGGACCCTTGAAAATTTCAATTTCTTTGCAAGAACCAAAACCCTAATTTTGACTGTGTTAGGAGGCAATTGGACTGTGCAACCTTTGAGAGATTTTGAACCATTTGGAGATTGATCTTGGCAAATTTTGAAGGATATGGGAGGGCAAATTTTGGGGTACAACACTTTCCGAGTACAATTCGCTCTCACTCCTTGAAACAAACTTGTAAATAACAACCATTTGTGACACGTTGCCAAAATAATCTCCCCCAAAACAATGAAAATTGAAAGAGTTATGATCATCAGAAGTTGGACGACTGACACTTGAAAATAGGTCAAATTCCTCAAAACAACCTCTAATGTACTCAAACTTTTGATGGTCTCCTACTCATAATCATCTCTTGACATGAAAAGAGAAGTTGGAGATGATTTCAAGGATATTCATACGCTCGAAGAATCACTAAAAAATACTGAACAATGAAGAAGTTATGATCTTTTGAACTCAAACTTGCAAATGTTGACTTTTGGTCCGTCAACTTTGAATTAACTACCGAATTTGTCCTTCTTCATAACATGAAGCACTCTTAATCACACATGGACTTGAAATAAACAAGTCTTGATTAAATCATGCCCACACTTATCTGGACTTGAGATTATTTGTCAAAGAAGGCATGGAAATAAACACATGGACCTATCTCGAAGAATTTCGAGAATTAAGCAACCAAACTCGCCTTAATCAAGCTGACTGAAACTTCAAAATAACGTGACCTAAGATTATAGATTACCAATTTGAAACATAGGCCTTTGGGAACTATTTTTGTCCTGAACAAACCATAAAACCTAAGCAGAGAACCATCACCTGAATTTTTTTATCGCAAACCCTGTCTTACAAGAAACAAAAGTAAACAAAACATATATATTTTTTATTTTGTTTAGAGGTCAGTAGAATATAGAACACATATATACAAGATACACGCTTCAAGGTGCTTGGTGGTATCTCAAGAGAAAACTTAAAGATAAGACACTGTAGAAGAAGTACCCAAACCCTAATGCGTGATCTTGTTGCATTGTGATGGTATGAGATGTTAGAGGAATCTAAGGGGAAAAAATTGGGGTACAACAGGTAGTTTATAAAAAGGGAAGGTGTTAGCACCCTTTTCATCTGCAGTTATCTATGGGCTCTTAATTTCTAGCTCACTTTGAAATGCTTTATGTTTGTGTATGTTTGAAAATGTTTGAAGATGTTTTGAAGATGGTAATTTTGTAATGATTCTCGTATCATTGAGAATGTATACAAAATTTTTATTTTTGGAAATATTTTGAAAACGCCTTAGTGCGAAAAACTTTGTAATGATTCTCGTATCATTGAGAACGCATACAAAGTATTTGTTTGAAAAGAGAGTGTTTGAAAAGATGTTTGTTTTTTAAAAGTGTGAGATGTGAAAAATGGTTTTAGTTTGTGAGCAAGCAATAACGAGCAATCTACCTACTCAAAAAGTCTTTGTTCTTTTCCTCCTCCTTTAGACAGTTCTACTTTACCATTGGTTGGTAGGTAGCCATATCATTGGATGTGAGGGACAGGCGTGGGTAGTTGTACAATTATAGAAGGCAACTTGTAGAATGTTTTAGCAATAGTCGTAATGGACTAAGATCGTTTACCGCAAGCAACATCAAAGGGTCATCGAGGGACTACGATCTTTTAATCGAGGGTATTTGTAAGTGTTTTCTTGTTGGCATTAATTTTTGGTAAAACCAGATTTGTGAATGTCATGACTGATGTCATAATATTCTGGGGTAAAGACAAATTCTGCAGAAGGAATGTTCTACAGGAACAACTCAGTATGAGTGAATATCATGATCATATGTACTGAATTCTACCAAAATCAGTGAGCAGGATACATGATGTCATAACCAATGTTAAAACATCCTGTACTGATCAAGTTATTGTGCAGATTTATTGTTCCTGAGAATTTTCAGGAATCTGGTGTGCTATTCTGAGTTGAAGTATATTGACTAGGTCAGATGCTCACGTGGATATTAGGTTAACCTTGCTTAACCCTAATCTGTTATGATGAAAGCCCAAGACCAAGTCTTTAGGTTAACTTTGGTTAACCCTAGCTATTTTTATGGAAGCCCAAAATGAAGAATATATTGCATATATATTTCTCACGAATCCTAATGGTATGCAGCGCTTTTTAGAGAAGATCAATAAGGCATTTTGTAGTTGTGATAGTTTTAGTAATTACTGTGAGCCAAGCAATTATCACTTGATAAGTGACTTGGAGTAGGATTTGGTTGTAAGGGTTGTTTATCACTCAAAGCTTTGAAGCACGAGTGTTGTGTCTCTTGATTAAAGCTTAAAAGCAAAATCAAGCGTGTGTAAGGAAGAATGTCTTCATAATCTTATTAATCAGTAGATTAGTATCACTGTTGTGATTGAGGGGGAATGAGTAGGAACTCAGGTTTAAGTAGGACTTAGATTGAAGTTGCATTGGGTAGGTCTTAAGTGAAGGAGATAAACTAGTTGGTTTATTCCTAAATTAATACCTCTTATAGTGAATTTCCTCCCTGGCTTGGTAGCCCCCAGATGTAAGTGTTGTTATACACTGAACTGGGTTAACAATTGATTGTGTTCTTTACTGCCTTTTAAATTACTGTTTGGTTTGTGTACAATTTGTCAGATACGGTGTCATAACATTCACTGTGACATTAAGTATCTGTTGCCAGAATTTCAATTGGCATCAGAGCAGGCACCCTGCCTATCTTTCTGGGTGAGATCTAGGGATATTATTTTCTGGCGCTATAGACAAGGAAGGAGGATTTGGGAATAGACCACCTATTCTGGATGGATCAAACTATGACTACTGGAAACCTCGTATGATTGCCTTCTTGAAGTCACTGGACAATAAAGCTTACAGAGCTGCTGACAAAGGATGGAACCATCCCACCATAACTGGGAAAGATGGGACGACTAGTCTGAAACCTGAGGAAGAATGGAGCAAAGAAGAAGAAGAGTTAGCCCTGGGTAACTCTAAAGCATTGAATGCCTTGTTCAATGGAATTGATAGAAACATATTCAGACTAGTACATCAATGTGAACTGGCCAAGGATGTTTGGGACACTCTCAAAACCACCCATGAGGGTACATCCAAAGTAAAAATGTCAAGACTTCAGATGCTCACTACGAAATTTGAGAATCTAAGGCTGAAGGAAGATGAGACCATTCATGAGTTTCACATGAACATCTTGGAAATTGCCAACACCTCAGGAGCATTAGGAGAAAAGATGTCAGAAGAAAAACTGGTGAGAAAGATTCTTAGATCCTTGCCTAAAAGGTTTGCAATGAAAGTGACTGCTATAGAGGAAGCTCAGGATATCTGCAACTTGAAGGTTGATGAACTCATTGGGTTACTTTAGACATTTGAGATGGGGATCAGTGACAATGTTGACAATAAAAACAAGAGCATAGCCCTTGTATCCAATACTAAAGATGAAAGCAAGGAGAGTGATGAAGAGAATATATCAGAAGCTATAGCTATGCTTGGAAGGCAGTTCAACAAACTCATCAAGAGAATGGACCCAAAGTCAAGGTCAAATGTCAAGAACATTTCCTCTGACATTTGCAGATCCTATGACTTCAGCAGAAGAACTAAGTCTGAAGAAAAGGGAAATCAAAGCAGAGGAATCCAATGCCATGGATGTGAAGGATATGGGCACATTCGAGCTGAATGTCCTACCTTTCTAAAGAAACAAAAGAAAGGAATGTCTGTTACTTGGTCTGATGGTGACTCAGAAAGCGACTCTAAAGAAGAATCTGCTAAACTAGTTACTGCACTATCTAGTGTTTGTAACTCTGATAATGATTCTAGTGATGAGGAAGTGACATTTGAAGAACTTGTTGACTCCTACAAGAAGCTATGTATCATAAGTGCTAAAGTCTGTCAGCAAAATGAGAAACAGAAAAAGCTCATAGTGAAGTTGGAGGCTGAGAAGAAGGCAGACACTGCTACTATAAGCCATCTCAAAGGTGAAGTTCTAATATTGAACTCCAAACTTGATCAGATGACTAAGTCTGTCAAGATGTTAACAACTGGAACTGACAAGTTGGAAGAAATCCTTCAGGCTGGACAAAATGCAGGAAACATGTCTGGTCTAGGATTTGTGGCTGCAAAGAAATCTGTTGTTGACAAGAAGAATACCAGGCCTGATAAACAAATGTCAAAGCAGATGTCACAACATAGGACTCAACATCAGGAACAAAGAAATATGAAGAAAAAGTATCAAAGATGGAGATGTCATCATTGTGGGAGGTTTGGTCACATAAAGCCATTCTGCTTCAGATTATATGGATATCCTAATCAGACCTCATATGTCAAACCTAAGACTAACAAGGCACCATATACTCAACAGTGGAAGAAAAAGACTGCAGCCCTGATAGCTCACACCTCCCTTAGAGTTTCTGCCAAGGAAGACTGGTACTTTGACATTGGATGCTCTAAACACATGACTGGAATCAAGAATCTGCTGAATGATGTCAAACCTCATACTACTAGTTATGTCACTTTTGGAGATGGTGCTAGAGGAGAAATCAAAGGAGTTGGAAACTTGGACTGCCCTGGAGTTCCAAACCTAAATGAAGTGTTGTTGGTAAATGGTTTGACTGCTAATCTCATAAGTATCAGTCAATTATGTGATCTAGGATTCAAGGTCAACTTCACCAAGTCTGAATGTCTTGTAGCTAATGAAAAACAAGAAGTTGTAATGAGAGGAGTCAGATCAAAAGACAACTGTTACTTATGGGAGTCTGAGAACACTAAATAATCTTTTGTGTGCTCTATAGCCAAAGAAGAAAAGGAAGTGAAACTGTGGCACCAAAAACTTGGTCATTTACATCTTAGAGGGATGAAAAAGATCATATCTATGGAGGCTGTCAGAGGGATTCCAAGGCTTCAGATTGATGAAGGGAGAGTCTGTGGTGAATGTCGGGTTGGAAAGCAAACTAGAATGTCACATCCAAAGACAAGACATCTGACCACCTCTAAGGTGCTAGAACTTCTACATATGGATCTGATGGGTCCCATGCAGGTGGAAAGTCTTGGTGGAAAGAGATATGCCTATGTTATTGTGGATGATTTTTCCAGATTCACCTGGATAAACTTCATTAGGGAAAAGTCTGATGTATTTGATGTATTTAAGGAATTGTGCAAAAGAATTCAAAGAGAAAAAGAAGGATGCATTGTCAGAATCAGAAGTGATCATGGTAAGGAATTTGAAAATAGTAAGTTTGATGAGTTCTGTTCCTCTGAAGGAATCAATCATGAGATCTCTTCACCTATAACTCCTCAACAAAATGGAGTTGTGGAAAGGAAAAACAGGACTATACAGGAATCTGCCAGAGCAATGATATATGCTAAGAAGCTTCCTGTTCATTTTTGGGCTGAAGCTATGAATACAGCCTGTTATGTCCACAACAGGGTCACCTTGAGAAAGGGAACATCATCCACCCTTTATGAACTATGGAAAGGAAGAAAGCCTACAGTGAAGTACTTCCATGTCTTTGGGAGCAAATGCTATATTTCGACAGATCGTGAATAAAGGAGAAAGATGGACCCTAAAAGTGATGAAGGAATATTCCTAGGATACTCTACCAACAGAAGAGCATATAGGGTGTTCAATTCTAGGACCAAAGTTATGATGGAGTCTATAAATGTCATAGTTGATGATCACCATGAGGAAACAAATGTCCCATATGATGTTGAGACATTCTTTGAGACTTCAACACAAGTGTCTAAAAAGGATGATGTGCCTAATCTTACTCCATCAGAGTCTGAATCAAAGGAAGCTAACAAAGATCCTTCCATCAGAATTCAGAAAGATCATCCTAAGGAACTCATCATAGGAGATCCTAATAGTGGAGTCACTACAAGATCTAAAGAAATCATCACAAACTCTTGTTTTGTGTCTAAGATTAAACCAAAAAATGTTAAAGAGGCTTTGACTGATGAATACTGGATTGGAGCAGTGCAAGATGAATTGAACCAGTTCAAGCAACATGAAGTATGGGAGTTAGTTCCTAGACCAGAAGGAACAAACATCATTGGCACAAAGTGGATCTACAAGAACAAGTCAGATGCTGAAGGAGTTGTCACTAGGAATAAGGCAAGGCTTGTTGCTCAAGGATACACTCAAGTTGAAGGGGTTGATTTTGATGAGACTTTTGCTCCTATAGCCAGACTGGAATCAATCAGACTTCTCTTGGGAGTTGCTTGTCTCCTTAAGTTCAAGTTGTTTCAGATGGATGTGAAGAGTGCCTTCCTAAATGGGTACTTAAATGAGGAAGTGTATGTGGAACAGCCTAAAGGATTTGTGGATCCAAACTGTCCTGATCATGTCTACAAATTGAGGAAAGCATTATATGGTCTAAAACAAGCTCCTAGAGCTTGGTATGAAAGGTTGACAAAGTTCCTCACTGACAAAGGATACAGGAAAGGAGGTTTGGATAAAACTCTTTTTGTCAAGGATGAAGGAGGAAAGATAATGGTAGCTCAAATTTATGTTGATGACATAGTGTTTGGAGGAATGTCAGATAAAATGGTTAAACATTTTGCTAACCAGATGCAAGATGAATTTGAAATGAGCCTCATGGGAGAATTGACCTACTTTCTTGGACTACAAGTCACACAAATGGAAGACTCAATTTTTCTGTCTCAAAGCAAGTATGCGAAGAATATTGTCAAGAAGTTTGGGATGGAGAATGCCAGTCATAAAAGGACTCCTGCACCTACTCATTTAAAGTTGTCCAAAGACACAAGTGGGGCAAATGTGGATCAAAGCTTGTACATAAGCATGATAGGAAGTCTGCTATACTTAACAACCAACAGACCTGACATTGGCTTTGCAGTTGGAGTATGTGTAAGATACCAGGCTGAACCCAAAGTAAGTCACATCAACCAGGTGAAAATAATTCTGAAGTATGTGAGTGGAACTTACAATTATGGCATGTTGTACTCTCATGGATGTGAACCAATTTTGTCTGGTTATTGTGATGCTGATTGGGCTGGTAGTGCTGATGATAGAAAGAGCACCTCTAGAGGATGCTTCTTTTTGGGAAATAATCTTGTTTCTTGGTTCAGCAAGAAAAAAACTGTGTGTCTCTATCTACTATTGAAGCTGAATACATAGCAGCTGGTAGCAGCTGTTCTCAAATGATCTGGATGAAACAGATGTTGACTGAGTATAATGTCACACAAGATGTCATGACATTGCACTGTGACAATTTGAGTACTATTAACATATCCAAGAATCCTATACAGCACAACAGGACTAAGCATATTGACATTAGACATCACTTCATCAGAGATCTTGTGGAGGAGAAGGTGATTAAGCTGGAACATGTTGCCACTGAACTACAACTAGCTGATAATTTTACCAAGGCACTTGATGCTAGTCAGTTTGAGAATTTAAGGGGCAAGCTGGGTATTTGCCAATATGAAGAGATGTAGCAATTAATTTTGCTTAATACAAGGTTTGAAAGAGATATTTTAATCAAGTTTATTCTGATTGGGCTAATCATTTGTTTCCCTCTTTCTTTACAAAAGTTTAAGAAGATGAATAGACATATTTATATCTCCCTCTTCTCAGTTTGCTACATCACTCTCCATTTCCTCAAAAGAAAATTTCACACTCGCTGTCACTTGTATTCTCAATCTCTCAAGATATCTCAACAATCTGTGTCATCATCTTCATCAAAGGCAACTGCATCTTCCTCACCCACTGACACCAAACCTAGGGCAAACGTAAACCCCATGGATGCTGATGTTCTTGAGGTAACTCCACTTCGTGCAATGGCAGCTGATCCTACTAAGGTCAAGAAGCTGCGAACCAGACATGCAAGAAGATCACAAGCTTCTCCCTCTGGTAAATCTTCTCAACCATCATCCTCTGTTCCTCCAAAGATAGCTAATAGGGAAGGTTCTGCTTATGTGCATCAAGCTATTGCTAGACTAGTCACTAGGATTCTTAATGAGAATCACTCTGTTCCTGGTGTATCTGTACCATTGAACCAAGAAATTTCTAGCCCTAATTTAGAAAGTGATCCCAATGTCACTCAGAATGTTGAGACACCTAATGACAACATTGAGAAATCTCCAGAGAAACCTGATGATCACCAGACCCCTACTGACAAGGCTGTTGAACCTCCTGTCATTGATGTTGATGAAGAACAACATGATGGTTCTGCAAGAAGCTCACCAGAAGATGCTGCTGAAAATAGTTCTTCCTCAGGGGATGATAATACCTGAAGGTCTGTGTTTGCTGAGTTGTAAAGATTAATGCTGGAACTTGCTGCTACTATTTGATACCTTCTCTCTGTTTCTGTGTATTTTGGATTTCCTTTTGATGACTGTATAACTTGAAGTACTAGATCCTTTGGCCTCTTTATGGATAAAAAGGGGGAGAAGTAATTGTGGTAATTTTGGTAGAATTGGATATTGGTAGTTAGATTAGCTGTTATTAAAAATTCTGCTGCATTTTGATCTCTGATAGTTTCATCTGCATCTGATAGTTTCATCTGCATTTGGTTTCTGCATGTTATAGGTTCTACTGCATGTTGCTTCTGCATTCTAATCTCTGAATATTTAGGGGTTTTATCCAAAAATTTGCCAAAGGGGGAGTTTGTAAGTGTTTGCTTGTTGGCATTAATTTTTGGTAAAACCAGATTTGCGAATGTCATGACTGATGTCATAACATTCTGGGATAAAGACAAATTCTGCAGAAGGAATGTTCTACAGGAACAACTCAGTATGAGTGAATATCATGATCATATGTATTGAATTCTACCAAAATCAGTGAGCAGGATACATGATGTCATAACCAATGTTAAGACATCCTGTACTGATCAAGTTGTTGTGCAGATTTATTGTTCCTGAGAATTTTCAGGAATCTGGTGTGCTATTCTGAGTTGAAGTATATTGACTAGATCAAATGCTCACGTGGATATCAGGTTAACCTTGCTTAACCCTAATCTGTTATGATGAAAGCCCAAGACCAAGTCTTTAGGTTAACTTTGGTTAACCCTAGCTATTTTTATGGAAGCCCAAAATGAAGAATAAACTGCATATATATTTCTCACGAATCCTAATGGTGTGCAGCGCTTTTTAGAGAAGATCAATAAGGCATTTTGTAGTTGTGATAGTTTTAGTAATTACTGTGAGCCAAGCAATTATCACTTGATAAGTGACTTGGAGTAGGATTTGGTTGTAAGGGTTTTTTATCACTCAAAGCTTTGAAGCACGAGTGTTGTGTCTCTTGATTAAAGCTTTGAAGCAAAATCAAGCGTGTGTATTGAAGAATGTCTTCATAATCTTATTAATCAGTAGATTAGTATCACTGATGTGATTGAGGGGGAGTGAATAGGAACTCAGGTTTAAGTAGGACTTATATTGAATTTGCATTGGGTAGGTCTTAAGTGAAGGAGATAAACTGGTTGGTTTATTCCTAAATTAATACCTCTTATAGTGAATTTCCTCCCTGGCTTGGTAGCCCCCAGATGTAAGTGTTGTTATACACTAAACTGGGTTAACAATTGATTGTGTTCTTTACTGTCTTTTAAATTACTGTTTGGTTTGTGTACAATTTGTCAGATACGGTGTCATAACATTCATTGTGACATTAAGTATCTGTTGCCAGAATTTCAATATTTGCTAAAACATCCCACATTCGAGGGACATGATTGTTTTTTCATCTGAGGCAACAAGTGAGGTTAACCCTAGAGGTGCATGTGTGCAAAGTGTGTTTGATTCAATTATTTGTCTTAGATTAGGATTTTCTAATGTTTGATTTTAAATCTTGCCATACAAACCCTAATTACTAACAATGATAAGGAAAGCGATAAATTGCGGAATTTAAATGTCCTACGTTATTACAACGCTTTGGGAATGGGGGTACAAGTTTATGAATGAGAGAAAAGAAATAAAGCCCTAATTATATATTACAGACCATTGAATAATTAATAATGAGAAGTAATAAAATGCGCAAGAATGTAAAATAGAGGAAAGAAAGAGGAAGTGTTTTTTGGTAGAGGAGAATATTTTAACCTAATTGATTGACTTTAAAAGAATTTAGTAAACCTAATTAAATTAAGATAAAAAATTAATAATTTTAATCAAAAGGAAAATAATTAAAATATAAGAAACCCAAATCTAAATTAAATCAAAAGAGAAATTAATTGTTAGAAAATACCTTTGAGGTTTTATTTGTTTGGAAAAAAATAAATGTAATAAAAAGAAAAATAAAAACGATTGAATTAAGATATTTTTAATCTAATTATTCAAGAAAATATATTTTTTTCCTCGTATTTTTGGTTAAATAAGAATAAATAAAATAAACAAAATATATAAAAAATATTAGGCCTGCGTGTTGAAAAGTAAAAGGGGTGTGAAATATAGCAAAAAAAATGTTTTGCCCAAATATATGCTTTTTGTTTGAATCAGAAAAAAAAAAGAAAGAGAAATGGGCCTAGTTGTTATGAGAAATTTGAGGGTCAGAAAATAGTAAAAATAAAAAGAAAGAGGCTCAAGTCAGGGAGGCCCAACACATGTTTATGATTCAATGTTGTTGGCTTTTGAGAGTGCATCACGGTCACACGCTTTGGGGCGTTGGATCTGATTGCTTACAGATCTGATGGTGTTGATGTGAGGCTCGTGATAGGCGCGCTAAGCTTTATTGCACTAGATCTGTGAGAAACAAATATGAAAATAAAAATGTCCAGCACCTGGCTCGAACTCGTGACCAGACATAGGAATGACTTATACGCGCGCGCTCTGCCATTGGGGTGGCTGTTACATCCTGTGATAAAACAGCAATCAATAAATATATTATAAACTCAACCCTGGATATGACTTCATCTTCTTCCTCGCGCCAATAACTTCATCAACATTTTTTAAATTTGAAACTTGCTCATTTCTCAACCATTTTCAAAAGTGTAAACATGAAACTTGCTTGTTTTTTCACCACAAATCGAACCATGTAAACAACTTAAACTAACTCTCAAAGATAAACATGAATTTCCATTGGTACCAAAATAAACCCTAATTTTTCAGAAAGTTTAACTTTAAAATTCGCATCACTCAGGCAATATAAATGAAAACTAGAGGCATGGTTAGCTTCAGGGCAATGATGTCTACATTTTTAATTCACAAAGTAACCATTAATGATGCTTGTATAGGAAGTTCAAAGTTGAGAAAACTTACCTCAAAGCTGGAAATCGTGTTTAAAGTTGGAGCACTCCTGGAGGTGTTGTGATGATCTGGATAGCTTCACCGAACTCCCAGGAAGCTGTTGCAATGCTTACTTTAAGCTGAAAGTGTCTGAAAATTTCTAGAGAAGTTAAGTTGTAGGTTGTTGTTTTTGGAAATGGAGGATGATGAAGATGGTGTTATAATTGTGTAGAAAGTGTTTGGATAGCCTCTATATGAGTTAAAGAAGCTTTGTGATTGATTAAAATTGAAAATGCACGAAGGGATTTGGTGTTTGATATGCAAGGACAGAAATCACATGTAATGGAGTTTTTTATGCAAGTTTTGATTTAAGGGAGTTTGAGGGGGTTAGAGGGATTGTAAACTCGTGTTTTACCTTGCAAATAAATTCTCTATTTTTAGAAGAAAGGTTTTGAAGGCTGAGAGGGCTTGGTTTACAAATTCACAAGTTATGGCTAAGTTGGATTGTACATGAAGCAAGTTTTAAAATTCATGGTTTCAATGTGAAGTACAAGAATGGTTTGAGTGGTTAGAGGCGCTAGACAATTTTCTTCTGGTTTTGACATTGTGTATATTCAGAAGAAACAATTGCAAGGCTCAAGGAGAGTGGACTTTGTGATTAAAGTCACTTTTCCAAAATGGAAGTGTGAACTTTGTTCCATTAATGGAAAAATGGTTTGGACAATGGATAAATAACTTGGATAATGGCTCAATAAGTTGTGTAAACATTTAATTATAGAGTGATTTTCAAGTTAGAATCCTGCAAAGCAAGATTCATGCAACATGGCTTGAGATTGGATCATGTGTTCTTCATGAAAATGACCTATAATTCATGAATGGATGCCCAACTTCATCTCTTAGAATATCTTAGCTCAGGCATGATCTATTAAAGTTATTGGACATTTTGGAAATCTTGAAACATTGTCTACAACCTTCATGTTGACCACTTTGGTTAAATCAACTTGGAACTTGGTGAAAAATTGCCAAGAAGTTGAGACAAAAATCTGACCAAACTTGTTAAAAATTTCACTAAGTGTTTTGTTAAAAATGTCATAACTTCACGGGCCTATATCTCCTAATCCAAGCATTTTTTAGACATCAACCCTCAAGGACAAAGTTTTAGAATTCATCATTCTCTATAACTTTTAAGTTAAAAGTTTTCTTTGAATCATCTTGCATCTTGGTGAAAAATGGTCATGAAGTAGTGAATTTAATAAGGATAAAAACACTTAGAATTTTTCTAAGTCTTGGAAATCATGAATTTTTGTTGACTTTTATTGACTTTCTTGATTCTTGATGATCAATTTTGATATTTTTGAATGTCTTGATGAATCTTGATCTTTGAAATTCAATGTTGACCAAAAAGTCAAAATTTGACTTTTGTGTGTCAGTTGACTTTTCATTAGTTGATCCAAATTTCAACTATCAATCACTTGATCTTTGAGGATGTTTTGAACCATGAAATTATGTCAAGATATTGTGTTTGAGTCCTTAAGATCATGCTTCAAGTCATTAGGCCATGTATTAGGTCAAAAGTCAATGAGCAGTCATTCTCAGTCAAAACCCTAATTTGGTCAATTTTGCCCCTTCGATGATTTGAATGCTTTCCTTGAGGAATTATGATCATCCCTTGATCAAATAATAAATATGACTTCAAAATGTTGATCTTGGCCAAAAATCTTGAAGTTTGACTGTATATTGATCACATTTGACTTTTTACCCAATACAACTGATTTTTAGTCATCTGAGCAATTGACTGAGAAATTTTGAGATGCAAGACTTGAAACTTGGCATGAGAATTCTTGGAGGTCTATGATGAACTATGAAAGTCATGTGAGGCATTATAAGTCCAATTTTCCTTGTGAAAACCAAAACCCTAATTTGTGGTCTCAGTGCTTAGGAGGTGAGCTTGTCTGATCAACTCTTTGAGAATCCTTGAACATTTGAGATCTTTTGTGAGAAATGCCTTGAAGAAAAGGGAGGGAAAATTTTAGGGTACAACAACTTCCCCTGTTCAATCTTCTTAAACCTAAAGAGCTAGATTGGCATGTTCGCCATTCGCGACTTGAAGGTGGAAGATGATTGAACACTTAAGTGCCCAGAAATTTTCACTCGCCTGTGCATGAAGTAAAATTGTTTGTTAATTATATCAGGAATGGGCTTAGAGATTTCATTTGGAGAGGTGACGAAGATGGGATTATAGATGCCATACAGAGGTAATTTTTGATAGAAGTATTAAAATGAGTCTACGCTCGACTGTATCTGAAGAGTGCTTTCCAGAATGAACCTCTGGGAAAGGTGTTTGAGTAGCTTCTTGTCATGTAGATAGTCGCCCCGTCCTGTTTTGGGAATTGATCTGTAAGCTGCTTTGTTGGTAAACCTGTCCTGCTTCGGGAGTTCATACCATTAGTGATAAAGATAGTTGCCTCGTCTTGTTTCAGGAATTGATCTTCATCTGACCGTAAAGAAAGAAAGATAGTTTCCCATGTCCTGTTTTGGGAGTTAATCTTCAATCTTGTTTATGTAGATAGTTGCCCCATCTTATTTTGGTAATTGATCTACAACCATTTTATACTATTGGTTATAAAGATAGTCGCTCCGTCCTGTTTCGGGAATTGATCTTTATCTGACCAAAGAGAAAGAAAGATAGTTTCCCCGTCCTATTGCGAGAGTTAATCTTCAATATTTCTTTTATAGATAGTTGCCCTGTCTTATTTCATGAATTAATTTGTTCCTGGTCATCAGATAGTTGCCTCATCCTGTTTCAGGAATTAATCTGGAACCTGCTCTTTGTTGGTTGTTTGAGATAGTTGCCTCATATTGTTTCAGGAATTAATCTCTGACCTGGCCTCGTATATAGTTGCCTCGTCTTGTTTCGGGAATTAATCTTGGACATATTTGAGAATTGTTGGTAATATTTGTCTGTGTTAGCTCCTAAATTTGACACCTACAACAAGTTGGTCTTATGGGCCAAAAATAGATTGAACAAGTCTAAGTTGGAAAGGCTTCGACAGAGTAGAAAAAATACTTAGAAAAATTCTAAGTTAAAATGAGTCTTCGACCAGAAGGTTCTCAATCCCTTCGGCTGAAAAGATTCAAAGGTCTTCGACCAGAAGGAAACTTCATATCTGCACCAGAAGATTTAGAATCTAAAGAAAGGAGGGAAAAGCAGTTCGCTTGGCAGTTGAGGAAAGCAACATGGCATGAAGAGAGGGGTCGAAGCGCATGCATAAGACACTTGTCTTCATCCTAGATCAAGGCAACTCCTCGACGGTTACCTAGTTTTAGTATAAATATAGGAAGTTTATGTAGATTTACGTGTGTACAACTGATCGTGCAAATTATTCAATATTATTCAAGTACCTGCTGCGTGAGAAAGAATACTGAAAAATGCACGTTTGAAACACCACATTTTACAATCGAAGTATTTTATTTCTCTCTTTACATTTCTTGCCCTTTTATCTTGTTTGTACTTTATCTGCACTTTTACCTAGATTCCTACACCTAACTTCTCCTCGACCCCTTTGTTCTATTTACTTTATGCACTCAAACTCATCCCTTTCCCAGTCGAATGTGCTTTCTTCACCCACATTAACGTTTATGTCCAAACAACATCATAAATTAGCATATGTCCTAGGATCAAACGGATCGGTCTTGCGAGTAACCAAAAAGTTACCCTTTTTGGAAGATCAGCGATTGTTTACCAGAAAACACGGTGAACAAATTGGCACACCTAGTGGGACGTTGCTAATTACCGTTGTTTTATTTATTTTGTCTTTCGTTATTGTTTATTAATTTTAATATGAATGCTTCGCATGATTTTCTTTCTTTTACAAAGTTTTGCATGCTATTAAGAAGTGGTAAAGTAACCACCAACGAGTGTACAACTAGAAAGAGAAATAGTGAAAGCAATATGGCTAATCAGCCAAATAATGGAGAAATACCTCCACCAATTACTACGAGAACAACGGTAATACCAACCATTAGTGAAATTGTCTCGTCAACTGTTGGTTCGATACCAACGTTGACAGCAACCCAAACGGGACCAATACTTTTGTATGCAGGTTCCGGAGGTCCAACAGGAACACCCCCACCAAGGGTAAATCCAGGATTTCGACCACACACTCCGCCAGGATTTTCGACATCCTGGATGGGTCGAAACCAGCCTTATGGCATGCCAACTACTAAAATGGCTAGCCTTATGAACATTGCGTCTACATTTTCAGAACCTTTGGTAAGTGCATCTTCGCCATTACAGGGATCTAGAACTGGTATGGGTAGGAACCAACTTTTAGGAGGGACATCCCATGCAATGCCAAGCCTCACAAACGCTTCCACAATAATTTTGAGGCAACAGATGGATGAAAGAAACCACGACATGGTGCAAATGTTGGCACAAACTCTAATTACAGTATTGAACCCTCTAATACAAAATATCACTCAGTCAAACCAAAAAATGACAGCACAAGTGGCGCACATGATTGAATTTTTTTGGGGTTCCACAACCTATTCGACAACCCCATAGAGCTCCTATGAGAGAGGATCAAGGTGTAGTCTTAGAAGAAGATGTAACTATTAACCAAAATCCACAATTCGATAGGAGGAACCTCGAAATAGAAGTCGAAAAACCTAGGGTCGAAATACCCAGACTTCCCCCACAGATCCTTAGAGATGGTGATCAAGGTGTAATTATGGTAAATAGGAATCAAAATGCTGACGAACTGACACAGCAAGTTCGACACCATAATTATGACACAAAAAATAATCTGACAGCCATGATCGAAAGGATCATGATACAAAATGGAATGAACGTTGGCTTTCGTAGGCCAAATTTTACATCCCCTGTCAGAATATATCTTGCAAACAGATTTACCCCCTAGGTGGAAAGTTCCAAAGGTCACTAAGTTTTCAGGGGATACGACGGAATCAACTGTCGAACATATAGCGAGATATTTGATAGAAGCTTGGGAAATATCAAATAATGAGAGCCTTAGGATAAATATTTCCCAAGTTATCTAACAAAAAACTCTTTTACTTGGTTTACCACCCTCCCAGCCAATTCGATCCATATTTGGAATCAATTGGAGAGATTGTTCCATGAACAATTTTACATGGGGAAAACCAAAATAAGTCTGATAGAACTGGCAAGCGTGAAAAGAAGATTCACCGATCCAATAGACGAATATCTAAATAGGTTTGGACTGCTCAAATCTAGATGCTTTACACAAGTGCCTGAGCATGAATTGGTCGAAATGGCTGTAGGGGGCCTAGACTATTCTATTAGGAAGAAACTAGATACCCAATATCTGAGGGACATGGCCCAATTGTCCGATAGAGTTCGACAGGTAGAACGTCTTAAAATTGAAAAAGCAAAGGCAACTAAGACTCATCGACGAGAAAAGGTAGCCTATGTCGAAATGGATGATGATGATCCAGAGACATCTAGTAATCCTACAACTGTCGAAGAGAGCGAAATAGATTTAGCAGAGTTAAAACATGGGCCTCCATACTCTTGTAGAGTGTTACTGCCCTCAGACGGGAAGAATCCTACTGAATCTGAAAAGAACAACGATATATTCCCAAAGAAAATGTATAGTTTCGACGTCACAAAATTTGATGAGATATTCGACTTATTAGTAAAAGATGGCCAAATGATAGTGTCCCCAGGGGAAAAAATGCCTCCTTTAGAACAAAGAAAGAAAAGAGGTTTTTGTAAGTATCATAATTTTTTGGGCCATAAAAATTCACAATGTTTTCTTTTCAGGGATCTCGTTCAAGGAGCGATCAAAGAAGGCAGACTCAAATTTGCTGACAAACCCCAAATGAAAATTGATGCAGACCCACTGAGAGATGATGCCCAC
This sequence comes from Vicia faba, assembly GCA_948472305.1. NCBI lineage: Eukaryota > Viridiplantae > Streptophyta > Magnoliopsida > Fabales > Fabaceae > Vicia > Vicia faba. The sequence continues at coordinate 993,771,726 of OX451739.1, read as the reverse complement.
TATGCTAAACTAGCAGGCATCAACATGGTCGAAACATCTGAAGACTTCGTCAATATGCCAGTCTTTGGCAGTTTTACTGGGAACATCTCTAGAAAGACTGCAGAAGCGGTTAGAAAGGCCACTGAAGGCCTATACAAAAAGGCTACTGAAGGCCTAAACAAAGGAGTTGCTGAAGACTCAAGAAAAAGAACTACTGTAACTTCTTATGTGGCTGTCGTCATGGGTTCAACAGAGGACCTTGAGGCTAAAATGAAAAAAATGAATCTCGCTGGCAAGAGAAACGTACAAGTCATCATGGTCGAAGTATCTGAGACAAAGGCTTCAGAGGAAGCCATTAGACAAGAGGAAGTGAACAAAACTGCATTTCTGAAAGAAAATTAGAATCTGGATGACTTTCTGCAACGATGGCAAAAGAAGAAGTCTGAAGTTATGTTGTGTCCAAGATACAACTCCATCTTCGACAAAAAGGTTGTAGAACACATACAAGGCATAAGGGTAATGAAAGAGAAAATGGCCACCAATGCCAAAACGCACATGGTTTATGAAGTTAGATACGATCCCAGAAGAGGACCAATGAACCAGGTGAAGAGGCAATCAACTTTTAGGTCTCCAACAAATGTCCCCGTGGACACTTGGCTAAAAATAGTAAACAGGAAAAGGCCAAGTGAAGAGAAATGGCAAACATTCGATGTGCCAAGAGGGTCATCCCTGTTGTTGTACCCCAAAATTTTCCCTCCCATATTTCTCAAGACATGTCAAGAATAATCTTCAAGTTGTTCAAAATGGCTCAAGGGTTGGACAGTCAAATCACCTCCTAAGACGGTCAAATCACCTCCTAAGGCAGTCAAGTCAAAATTAGGGTTTGTGTTGCATCAAGGTCCTTACATCCAAATGGCCTCAAGTGCTTCCCAATGTCTTAATATGTTCTTAAGTTCATCCATGTCAAATTTCAAGCCTTGCAGAAGAAGTTTGGTCAGTCAATTGCTCAAGAGGCCCAAAAATCGACTGTGCTAGGGCAAAAGTCAACTGTGTCCCAAATACAGTCAAACCTCAAGATTTTTTGTCAACATTCTCATTTTGAAGGATAATTCATCATTTGATCAAGGGTTGAGCATGATTCATCAAGTATTGCTCAAGATTCATCAAGATTCAAAAGTTGCTAAATTAGGGTTTTGTAGGAAAAGTCAACTCAACTTTGACCAAGCATAAATTTCTCATACTTTATGAGAAATGACCCATCCAAATATCATTTTGAAGAGGATGCATTTTCCTAAAATCCATCTTCACACCCCCAAGATCAAGAAATGCACTCACAAAAAGTTACAAATTTGGACATTATAGGTCATTTTTGAAAGTCAACAAAAACACCTTTTTTGCCAAAGCTTATAACTTGATCATGGAACATCAAAATGAGACGATACCAAAAGGGTTGATTAGAGAACATCTAAAGGTTTCTAAAAAGTCCAAGAACACTTCCAAAATTTCAAAATTGAAGAAGTTATGCAATGTTGAAGTTGAGCATTTTTCCAAAATTGCCAAAAGTCAACTATCCTCAAAACTCCAATTTTTGACAAAAGGGACCACTGTTTTCCACTTGATATGGTCTTGTCATCCCACACACGTTTCCCATACTTGATTTCATGGCCATTCATTTATTTTTCTATTTTATTTAATTTTTATTGATTTAATTCATTTTTAATCAATATTAAATCAAATAAAATCTAAAAATTGATGAAATAATATCTTTGTAATTGGTACAACTTTCAATTATCATCATGAACCAAATCAAATTTGTATCAAGTTTGGTTATGCACAAAAAATCAGATTTGGTCTATATTTGGAAACTTGATAATGGTTATCATATCAAATCTCAAAACCTTGAATGCACTTGGATAAAAGCCCAACTCTTGACCTAATTCACTTCTAATATAGATGTGCAAGCAAGCCAGACCAAGAACACGCATAGGACACTGCTGAAACGGCCATAACAAGTTTGGAAAAAGTGTGAAAAAGTGTGAGATCAAAAACAACATTGGAGTTGGATTCAATCAAAAAGCTTGACGTAGCTCTCTTCCCTGACATCCCCTGAAGCAATACCAATCAAAACCAAGCCTTCTCATTTCCTAAATTACACTGTAAGTCTCCACGAACCTTGCTCTGAACATGACATCGTGAAACTATTTCCTTGCATCCTCTTGCCAATATTTTTGTATAATCATGCTTGCCCTTAAATTTCTAGTCGTTCTGCATCATTCAATTGTTTTTTTGTAGCCTATTCCTCCCTAACCGAACCTAGGGTTTTGGAGGTTTCCATTTGGGGTTTCGTTTTGCAGGGACAATTAGGACGAATCTTGGCCATGGTTGAACTCAGGAGGAAGGGGCGATCACGTCCATGTGCTTGGAGGGGTTTGTTATGGCCTAGAACGAGTTTTTGAATCACCCCACGAATCTTCCTGCAGATAAAAATCCGCAGGTAAATAACCAGAGTTATTTTGGAGAAGACGACCAGACGTTGACCTCCCATTGGCCCATTTAAAATTACGCGCTTTTATTTTTTTATTTCAGGCATAGTTGATTGTTGCGCATATAATGTTTATTGATTATCCTATTAACAAGAAACACCAATGGCTCAGCTGGCAAGGCATTAGCGCGTGATACCATTGGGACCTGGGTTCGAATCCCAGGTCCCCCAATATTATTTGTCTTGTTTTTCTCCAGGAAATTGCGTGTGTTTCAGGCTTTGCAGTGCATCATATGCCTTCATCCAGATCTCGTCCAGATGGCCTGTAGACTAGATCTAATGGCCAGAATGGGGTCCTCACCATATTCTCAAGTCAAAGGCGCATACTGGATTGAAAGGGTCAACGAGGCTGCTCACAATTGGGCCTCTGAAATTGCAATTCAAACACCCTCTTCAGGCCCAAACCCCCCTTTTTTGGTTATTTCTTTTCTTTAACATTTTCTTTATTTATTTATTTTATTTTGTTATTCCTAATTAAAAATTAACCAATTAACTTTTACTTCATAAAATCAGAAAACAAAAAATAATATTTTTTAATTCCATTAATTTTATTATTTATTTTTGTAAATAACAATTAATTAATTTATTTAGTTTAAATAGGTTTAACATTAATATCTTTTGCAATAAATTAAAATTAATTTAGAATTAGGTTTTTTTAATATCTATTAATCATTCTAATTTTATTTCCTTAATTAAAATAAAAACCCAAAAAAATATTTTCATTTAATTAATTAATCAATTATTAATTTAGACTAATTTTAATTCCAAAATAACAAAAATATGCTTTATCTAATAAAAGGGTCAAAACCCTAGGACACTCTGATTTAAATTTCTCACGCGCGAATTATTTTTGATATATATTTCAATATTGTAACTGCTTCGAGAATGTAATAGTTTTTAACTTAGGACTTTATTTATTTATTTATCGCTTTTATTTGCTTTCCGCAATTTAATTTTTAAGGGTTTGTTTTTGGCGATGTAAATACCCGACGCCTTGTAATAGCTTAGATTAACTTCCCGCAATTTAATTTCCACACAATATTAACTGTTAGATGTTTGATAATAGGAAATGCGTGACAAGATCAAATCTTTAACCTAAAATCAACAGTAGCTCACCATTAACATGTACAAAGATAATAGAACTGAAATAAACACACTCGCACATGTGCACTCTTAGGGTACACCTCACTTGGTTGCCTCGAACGTGGTCATTGATTATAGGAAGTTTTAGAGGTCGCCCTCTTGTCCAAAGATCATAGTTGCCTCGAAACGGTTGCCTCGGATAAAATGATCTAAGACATTAGGGTTACCGCTAAGGCGTCCTAACATTGCTTTAGTGACCACACGTCCCTTAAATCGAATTGACCCGAAAACTCCAACGACGATGCTTCCTACTCCTCAATAGTAGGATAGCATTGTCTAAAGGAAACTTGCACAATTTAATTCCTTTTTGAGTAGGTAGATGGTTCTTAGGTACTTGCTCCTTTTAAAACAAAACAAAACTTTTCGCACTTACACTCCTTTCAAACAAAAACTTCTTTCAAACCCATAATCACAAAGAAAAGCAAACTTTTGAAAACACAATGAGCAAGTACCTAAGAGCCCGTGGATAACCACGGATAGAAAGGGTGCTAACACCTTCCCTTTCTATAATTTACCTCCCGAACCCGAGAAATATCTCAAAAAAAGAATTTTTCTGTGCTTTTGTCCTTTCCTTGTTTGATAAAATAAAATACGGTGGCGACTCTTGCTTACCGCGACATTTTGCAAAAACAAACGCAAACGCGAACCAGCATATCCAAAACAGTCAGTTCTCATTCCCACCGATCACAGAACTGGCGACTCTGTTGGGGATTTTACTCCTATAAGTGAGGTGTACCTTAGGATTAGATCACTTGTGTTTTCAATTGTATGCTTTGTATGCTTTAATTTTGTGGGCTTGTATCGGAGTTCTATAGATCATAACCCAGATCTGGGGATACCCTTTAGGTAAGTAGCAATAAACTATGAGGGATCTGTCCAGCGTAGACCGACACGGATGAAGCAGTAGCTACGTTGGTGTGGCACCTTAGTCTGTACCGATATCCCTTATGTTGGAACGAGGAGAATATGGGTCTTCTAAGGAGTCATTAAGCACCAACTGACCTTAGAACCTTAAATTGACCAACTTGGCCATAGAACAGTAGCAGTATGCTACACTCATTGAGACTAAACTCTCGCGATGATTCCAGTCGCAAGAAAAGGTTGATAAACTAGAATTATGACCGATTGAGGGTAGTCAGTGATATTGAGATCCTCTAGAACCCGGTTACTATTTTTAGGACAGGTTTAAACCAACTGAATTGAAAGAGGGTAGTACCTAAGCTCCATGCCAGCTTGAAATCTAAGGGCTCTCAGTGTGACTTGTGTGATTTTACCATGTTTGCTTTTTGTGGATACTTGTGGTGTGCCTTTATCATGACATCATGACATCATAACATTACATACATCTTGCATAAGGACTAACCTATTTCAAGGACAAGAGGGTTTCATCTTTGCTCTGTTTTGTAGGTCATCATGATGCCCATGCGTAGGAATACTATCCGGATCAACTTTGTCCAAGTCCCTACCTTGCTTAAAGCGTTGGTTGTCAGGATTCCAGACACTACTTCCTTCATCAGAAGGCATGGTTATCTTCTCAGTTTGGTCACCTCAAAGTTGGATGAACAAATGATGAGTGTCCTGGTCCAGTTTTATTATTCATTGTACCATTGCTTCACTTTTCAAGACTATCAGCTGGTTCTTACCCTAGAAGAGTTCTCTGAGCTGCTCGGTATCTCTGTTTTGGAGTAGACTCCGTTTACTGGTTGGAAAAAGACTCTTAAGCCCGAAGAGATTGCTGCAGCCTTTCACTTTACCAAGGAGGAGGTTATGGCTAACTGGGAGACTAGAAGTGGAGCTAAGGGTTTTCTGGCTAAGTTTTTGGTTGACAAAGCTAATTACTTCTGGGATAGCCTAGACTTTAAGGCTTTCGAGGATATTATGGCTCTCTTGATTTATGGCTTGGTATTGTTTCTGAATTCTGACACTTTTGTTGATATTAATGCCATAAAGATCTTCATCTCTCAGAACCCTATACCCACTCTCTTGGGTGACATCCTTCATCAGCTATATGCTCGTACTGCCCGAAAGCGGGGAACTTTGATGTGTTGTGCTCCTTTATTGTCGAGGTGGTTTATTTCGCACCTCCCTAAGTCCGTACTGAAGAACAAAGAAGGAATGGGTTGGGCTTATAGGGTGATGTCTCTTTCTAATAATGACATTATTTGGACTCTCAAAGGTATGGATGAGGTGAATGTCATTGATCACTGTGGAGAGTATCCTAATGTCCCATTGATTGGAACCCATGGAGGGATTTCTTACAACCCATGCTTAGCTCTCTGACAGTTTGGAAGAGCCAGAAGAGAAGGGCCTCATGAGATGTTGATGCCTCATATCATCTTTGATTTTCAGGGGGATAGTGACGAGCTGCGTCGTAGATTCATAAGGGCGTGGGACATAGTTCACCAATCTGATCCACATGAATTGGGTCCCAAGACTTCTCTTCCAATGGAGCCATATCTCAGATGGGTCCGCATCCGTGCCCAGAAGTTAGGTATGCCATATGAAGCTGTCCGGCCTGTCACTCTTGAAGTTGCTAATGAGGAAGGAGTTCTTCCAACTATTCTCCATCCTTATATGCCCACTGATATTGGGGCACTAAAGAGGTCCTGGATGCAGTTGAGGGATGAACGGGATTCTTACCGAGAGAGGTTCAATGAACATGAGCAGAAGATCCAGAAGCTGACTAGGCAACTGGAGAACGAGCGGATCCTGAATGATTATGTCCGCACTGAGAAGAAGAGACCATGGGAGCATTGATGGACCTTTGATGATTTCTTTTACAGTTTTTATTTACCTTTTCAGTATTTCCATTCTTGTAAACGCCTAAGGGCAATTTGTTGAACAATTTAAATTTCGAAGTTTAAATCTAATAAAGTGTGTTTCCTTTCTTGTTTACAAATTTGAATCCCGATTGTCTTTGAAATCATAATCATACGCATTTCATCCCATGCACTCTATAAGCATGTACCCTTTACAGGTATCTTATCTTCTTCGCTGTTTATTTCAGCAATCATCATGTCTGCTGAACCTTCAACTGAGCAAGCTATCAAGGCCCTCCAGGCCCAGAATGCCCAATTTCAAGAGTTGTTCATGAACCTAGCCAAGGGTCAGCAAGACCTGAAGACCTTGATTCTTAAAGAGAAAAAGAAGAAGAAGAAGAGGACCATCCTGTTCAACACTGGATGCAGGTTTGGAAACGGGCTACAGAATGAAGTTGATCTGACCACCTCATCTGGAGGGAAAGATAGTCCACAAGAAAGGAGGGCTCCTAGCCCTATGGTCTCTGACAACAAAACGGACTATGATGAAGAACAATATCCTCCTGCTGAGGATAAGTACAAACAGCTGGAAGACCGTTTGAGCGCTATGGAAATTAGAAGGTGCCCGGTCTGGACTTCGGAGATCTAGGTCTATCATCTGGGGTGGTGATTCCCCATAAGTTCAAGGCACCTGCCTTTGCCAAGTATGGCGGAGTTTCCTGTCCAAAGTTGCACCTTCGGTCATATGTGAGGAAGATCCAACCTTACACTACTGATAAGAACTTATGGATCCATTTCATTCAAGGCAGTCTCTCAGGGACTCAGCTTGAGTGGTTCTATCAGCTGGATGGAGCCAGTATCCGCAGCTGGGAAGATTTGGCTACTGCTTTCTACAGGCAGTATCAGTACAACTCCGACCTTGCTCCTACGCGTACCCAACTCCAGGGTATGTCAATAAGAACGGGTGAAGGATTCAAAGAGTATGCTCAAAAATGGAGAGACCTTGCTGGAAGGGTGCAACCACCTTTGGCTGATCGTGAGCTTGTTGACATGTTTTTGGGGACCCTGTCTGGTCCATTCTTTAACCATCTGATTGAAAGCTCTTCAGTTGGGTTTACAGATCTTATTTTGACTTGTGAGAGGATTTAAGTTGGCATTAAGGCTGGGAAGATACAGAAGGGTGCCTCTTCGAGCACCGAGAAGAAACCGTTTAAGAAAGAGTCCAGTGATGTCTACAGTTCGAGAAGACAGAATAGACCTGAACACCGCCAATCTGTCAATGCGGTTGTTATTTCAAAACCTGCTGGTGCCCCTCAGCATCACAATCAACAAAAGGACGAGAGACCTCGAAGGCAATTCACTCATCTCAGCATGACTTTGTCTCATATTCTGCCACAGTTGCTGAAGACCAATCTGGTGACTCTAAAAGAAGCTCCGAAGAATCCAAGTACCACATCACCAAAGTATAACCCTAATGCCCGCCGCGCTTTTCACTCTGATAGCCTGGGGCATAATACAGATGATTGTTGGGTTTTGAGGAACAGGGTGCAAGACTTAATTGATGCGAAGGAGATTGAGTTTGAGGCGCCCGAGAGGCCTAATGTTGTGACTGCTCCCATGCCCAAACATGAAGTAAATGCTATAGGGGAAGACTTGTTTGTAGTTTCCGTGGATGATATTGTTACCCCTATGATGACTGTCAAGAAGAACCTGCTGCTAGCCGGTTTATTCCCGGGTTGTGGCAAAGGTTGCCATATGTGTTCTGTTTTACCTACTAGTTGCCCATTTCTGAAGTCAGGTATCCAAAACCTGATGGATAATAAGGAGATCCTGTTTGAGAAGATTGTTGTTCCTTCCATTCCTACTGAAGAAGTTGCCATCATTACCATTTTCAACAATTCTTCCAAGGCTCCCTCGAGGAAGCCTGTTAGAATTACATCTACTCCGAAGATCGCACCCGTAATCATCACTGTTCCGGGGCCCATCCCCTACACCTCTGACAAAGCTGTCCCTTGGCGCTATGGGGCAGATGTTTATGTTCTAGGAGTTAAGCAAGAGTTGGATGCTGATACCGGCCTCAGTAACATTACTGGACCTGCTAAAGTCACCCGTAACGGTAGACTTTTCTCACCTGATATTGCTCCACCAACTGTCCGAAGACCTGTTGTCATTACACCTGCAAGTGTACCTACTGCCATTCCTGATCAAGTTCCTAGTCCTACCCATGTCGCCGAGTCATCTAACGCTCGGGGCAAAGGGATCACCGCTGATATGCCTGCCTAGACGGAGGCACCGAAGACTATTACTGTTGAAGCTTCCAAACAGGAGATGGAAGAGATTTTGAAGATTATTAAGAAGAGTGATTATAACATAGTTGAGCAGCTGGGGCAGACCCCATCCAAGATTTCTATGTTGTCACTGTTGTTGTGTTCAGAGGCCCATGCCAAGGCTCTGATTACCTTCCTGAAGTCTGCCCACGTACCACAAGAGACATCAGTTGATCAGTTTACCGATTGTGTGGCCAATTTAACTGCGGATAATGGTTTGGGTTTCTCCGACGCTGATTTGACTGTCAAGGGAAAAAATCATAATGATGCCCTGCATGTCTCCATTGAATGCAGGGGCACTACTCTTGCACATGTATTGGTTGACACTGGTTCCTCATTGAACGTCTTGCCCAAGAAAGCTCTACACCGGTTGGATTGCGAGGGGTTAGAGCTAAAGCCAAGTAACATCATTGTCAGGGCCTTTGACGGGTCTAAAAGGATGATGCATGGTGAAGTTGATATTCCAATTAAAGTTTGTTCACAGGTCTTCAATTCTACATTCTACGTGATGGACATTCGACCTTCCTATTCTTGTTTGCTGGTTCGTCCATGGATCCACAAAGCCGGGGCCGTAACCTCAACGCTCCACCAGAAGCTGAAGTACCCGGTCAGAGGGAAGATTGTGACAGTTCAAAGGGAAGAAGAGTACATGGTCAGCCACCTCAACTCGTTCTGATACATAGAGATGGATGGGGAGTTCATTGAGACCCCATTTCAGCATTTTGAAGAGGTTCCTCAGACACTAGCATCAGCTGAGACTGTGGTTGAAGATTCTCCTATGAAGATGGCTTCCTTAAAGGATGCCCGGGCTGTTATTGAGAAGGGTGAGTGTGCAAATTGGGGCCGACTCCCTGATTTCACTCAGAAGACTAACAAGTTTGGTTTGGGTTTCACTGCAGAAGCTCAAAGGGTTGTTCGTAATGCAAGGATTGGAAGACCTCCTGTGTTCATCAGCAACTCGGGAGTAAATGCCATTGAGGATGATGTGGAAGAGTCTGAATTCGACAGCTGGATCTATCCTACGACCAACGGTGGACCAAGCAACTGGACAGCAAAGGACTTCATCCCTATTACTTTTGTTACCCAGTAATGAACTCTTTGTTTTGAGCTTGTAAGAGACAATGTTTTGAAACTTTATGGGCCGGTGTCTTACCCGGGGCACTGTGGCTTCATTTGTGAGGGCTTTTGTGTGCCATTTTCATATATCATTAATAAAAGCATTGGACATCTTTTGCATTTCAAATTTTGCGCTCCTTGTTTTTCTTTATTATATGTTGCAAAACAACTATTTTACACACACTCACGTATACAGGTCCGCATCCACTATGGATCTCACTGGTAACGACTCTGCTACTGCCAGTTATGACTTCGAAAATCTGATCAACTTAGCCGAAGATGAAGGTGAAGATGATTGCGAGGTGTCGGGTGAACTTGCAAGACTGCTACTCCAGGAAGAGATGGCCATTCAGCCACATGAAGAGCCGGTGGAAACGGTGAATCTGGGTACTGAAACAGACAAGAAGGAAGTCAAGATCGGTGCAAATCTGGAGCTTAGTGTGAAGCAGCGGTTGATTCAGATGCTGCGTGACTATGTTGAGATCTTTTCCTGGTCCTACAAAGATATGCCTGGGTTGGATACTGACATCGTGGTTCATCGCCTGCCTACCAAGGAGGACTGCCTTCCCGTAAAACAGAAGCTTCACCGTATGCGCCCAGAGATGTCCGAGAAAATCAAGGCTGAAGTTATGAAACAGTTTGACGCTGGTTTTCTAGCAGTTACTTCTTACCCTCAGTGGGTCGCCAATGTGGTTCCTGTGCCGAAGAAGGATGGTAAGGTTCGAATGTGTGTTGACTACAGGGATTTGAACAGGGCGAGCCCCAAGGATGACTTCCCTCTACTTCACATCGACGTTCTGGTTGACAATACTGCTCAACACAAGGTGTTCTCCTTTATGGATGGTTTCTCCGGTTATAATCAGATAAGGATGGCTCCCGAAGACAAGGAGAAGACGACCTTTATTACTCAATGGGGCACCTTTTGTTACAAGGTCATGCCTTTTGGATTGAAGAATGTTGGGGTAACATATCAGCGTGCCATGGTTGCTTTGTTTCATGACATGATCCATCATGAGATTTAAGTATACGTCGATGATATGATTGCGAGGTCCCAGACTGAGGAGGAACACCTTGACCATCTATAGAAGCTGTTTGACAGGTTGAAGTTGTACAAGCTGAGATTAAACCCGAACAAGTGCACCTTTGGGGTAAGGTCTGGTAAGCTACTGGGTTTCATTGTGAGCAACAAAGGTATTCAAGTGGACCCTGCCAAAGTGAAAGCCATACAAGAGATGCCAGCTCCCAAGACAGAGAAGGAGGTCAGAGGCTTTCTAGGACGACTGAACTACATTGCTCGATTCATCTCGCACCTAACTGCTACTTGTGAACCAATCTTCAAACTACTGAAGAAAGATCAAGTGGTACGCTGGAATGATGAATGTCAGGCCGCTTTCGAAAGAATCAAAGAGTATCTCCAAGAGCCACCCATTCTGATGCCACCAGTTGAAGGGAGACCCCTGATCTTATACTTGACAGTACTTGACAACTCAATGGGGTGTGTGCTGGGGCAGCATGACGAGTCTGGTCGAAAAGAGCATGCTATTTATTACCTTAGCAAAAAGTTTACCGACTGTGAGACCTGATACTCACTGCTTGAGAAAACTTGCTGCGCTTTGGCATGGGCTGCTCGCCGTCTGAGACAGTATATGCTGACTCACACTACTCTGTTGATATCAAAAATGGATCCAATCAAGTATATCTTCGAAAAGCCCGCCTTGTCCGGAAGAATAGCAAGATGGCAGATGATCTTGACTGAGTATGACATCCAGTACACGACTCAAAAGGAAATCAAAGGAAGTGTATTAGCAGACCATTTGGCACATCAGGCAGTGGATGACTATCAGTCTATGAACTTTGAATTCCCGGACGAGAATATCATGCTGATAATTGATTGTGAGACACCTGGACCGGATGAAGGACCCGAGGAAGGATCCCGATAGTCTATGTACTTTGATGGATCTTCAAACGCTTTAGGTAATGGAATTGGCGTTGTGATCATATCTCCTAAAGGCTCTCATACTCCATTTACCGCCCGACTATGTTTCAACTGCACCAACAACATGGCGGAGTATGAAGCGTGCATCATGGGTCTTCGAGCTGCAATTGACCTAAGGATTAAGTTTCTAAGTGTCTTCGGAGATTCCGCTCTCGTGATCAGTCAGATCAAAGGCGAGTCGGACACGAAACACCCAAATCTTATTCCTTACAAGGAGTATGTATTGACGTTGCTTCCCCATTTCGAGGAAATAACCTTTAAGCACTTTCCTAGAGAGGAGAATCAGTTGGCGGACGCGCTGGCTACGTTGTCTTCTATGTTCAAAGTCAATTGGGACAACGAAGCTCCTCGGATAATTATTGAAAGATTGGACGAACCTGCGCATTACTGTGATCTTGAGACTAAGGAGGTAACAGAAAAGCCCTGGTATCATGAAGTGAAGAGGTACCTTGAAGCTCAAGAATACCCCGAGGGTGCATCTGTTAATGATAAGAAGTTCCTGAGGAGATTCACGACGAAGTTCTTCATCAGCAATGACATTCATTACAAGCGTAACCATGATTCAACCTTACTGCGCTGTGTGGATAAGATTGAAGCAGAAAGGATCATGGCAGAGCTGCATGAAGGTACTTTCGGAACTCATTCCAGTGGACATACCATGTCAAAGAAAATCCTTCGGGCAGGATATTACTGGTCCACAATGGAAGCTGACTGTCATCAGCATTCTCGGACATGTCACAAGTGCCAGGTCTATGCTGATAAGGTGTACATTCCTCCAATTCCTCTGAATGTTCTGACAGCACCTTGGCCTTTTGCAGTGTGGGGCATTGATATGATTGGTGAGATCAGACCTACGGCATCCAACGGGCATCGTTTCATCCTGGTAGCGATTGATTACTTTACGAAGTGGGTTGAAGCAGCTTCCTTTACTAGGTAACCAAGAACGTTGTGGCACGGCTCATTCGGCATAACCTGATCTGTCGATACGGTGTACCAGAGAGGATCATTACGGACAATGGTACCAATCTCAACAACAAGATGATCACTGAGCTCTGCGAGCAATTCAAGATACAGCATCACAACTCTTCTCCCTACCGGCCGAAGATGAATGGGGCTGTCAAAGCGGCAAATAAGAACATTAAGAAGATTGTGCAGAAGATGACAGTGACATACAAAGACTGGCACGAGATGTTACCATTTGCTCTTTATGGGTACCGTACCTTAGCACGAACGTCAACAGGGGCAACACCCTATTCCTTGGTATATGGCATGGAGGCAGTCTTGACGATTGAAGTTCAGATACCCTCTCTTCGGATCATGAAGGATGCAGGTTTGAGCGACGATGACTGGATTCAGACCCGACTTGATCAACTAAACCTAATCGACGAAAAAATACTTACTGCTATTTGTCATGGTCAGACGTACCAAAAATGGATGATCAAGGCATTTAACAAGAAAGTCAGACGACAAGAGTATCAAGTTGGGGACCTGGTAATCAAGCACATTATTCTACCTCAAGGTGATCCCAGGGGCAAATGGACCCCTACTTACGAAGGGTCATTTGTGGTTAAGAACATTTTCTCAAGAGGAGCTATGATTCTAACCACCATGGATGGTGACAACCTTCCTCACCCCGTCAATGCAGACATAGTAAAAAGATACTACGCATAATCAAAGACCTGATAGGTTGACTGGCCTAGGAAAAAATAAGGGCTTCCCAGCGAACCAAAAGGGTTTGGGCAAAAATAAGGGATGAAAATGAAAATTTTGTACACCCGGCAAGTCGAAAACCTGAAAAGGCGGCTTGGGCAAAAAAGGGTATCCCGGTGGACTGAAAACCCGAAAGGGCGGTCCAGGCAAAAGTTAGGGATCAAAGCGTAATACTATGTCTCATTGGATCACCTCGCATCCATACTTCGCTATCAACTATCAAGCTCGGACGGCACTAATCAATCAGATTCATCTACTAAGCAGCAAAGTGATGAGACGCTTGAAGATATAAAGGCAATAGCAGAGTTAGAACCCAGTGGGATTATTCACATAGTTGTTTTGTTTTCTTGTCACAAATTGTATAAATTCTATTTGTTCAGCGGTGTTCTCTTACTAGGACGTCAGCCTCTTGTACAAAAACGCCTATTTACAGTCAAACTTCTAAATCAATACAAATTCATTTTCAAACAAATTGCAAATTGTTTTTCCTTTATCTGTTTTGTTTTGCAAAGAACGTCCAATGTTCATTTTTGATATATGCATTTGACATTAATTGTTGCTCATAAATATTTACACGCAAAACAGAAGGCAAATTACTGGTAATATCAGAAACAGGGGCAATAAGAATTGTCTGAGCTGTCTAGTTGCTCTATCCACCAAGGTACCAAGGGAGGTTCAGCTGAAGAATATGACCAAGATACCGTCACTCCCCCAAAGTAAGATAATATTGGTAGCTCTCCCCACCGAGACTTGCAACTATGAACGAATCAACAATGCTCTCCCAAAGCAAAGTTAATCTACCATCAGCCCTAAAAAGTTTGGGTATCCCCAGAAGGTCTTAATCTTCCCTAGCGGAGTATAAGGATATCCTCCAGCAAGTATAAGAGCATCCCCGACAGTCTTAATATTCCCCAACATAATATAAGAATGTTCCTCAGCGAAATACAAGATACCCCTAGTGGAGCCATTTCCCCAGCATAGTCTAAAAGAGGCTTCCCCACCAGAGTTGAATCATCTCCCCCAGTAGAGTCTGGAAGCTTATCCCCTGCAGAGCGCAAATAAATCTCCCCAACCAAACTCAGAAGGTTATCCTCCCAAGAGTCTAACTGGGTTATCCTCAACAAGTGGCAACAGAAAGATCATCCCCAGCGAAGTTCTTTCTTTTTCCCCAGCATGACTTCTATCCTCAACAGATTCAGTATCACCAGCAACGGTAATCCATCCCCAACGGAGTTTATCGTTGAAATCCCCAACAGAGCTTATCAACAGAATCCCCAGTGGAGTTATCGTTAAAATCTTCAGCAGAACATCTCTTCCCCACAGAGTAATTCCCCTCGGAGTAATCTCTTCATCAGTTTATTCCCCTAACATAGTTTTTCTCTCCTACAGGTTTACCATCTTCGTTCATCATCCCCAGCGAAAACGAAGAACTCAACTCTATTCTCCAGCAGCTCCGGGATTTATTTTCCCAGCTAAAACATCACACTTCCATACATCATGATACATACATATACGCATCATACGAATACAATCTCATTTATTTTGAGAACATCATTTCCTGATCCATATCATGCATTGCATATGACTAACCTTTACCTTTCAAGAAAGATACAGTTAAAGTTCTCAATTACGTCGAAGACCTAACCGGTTCTTAAATCTCAATTGAATTATCTTCGGTTGAATTTCAGATAAGGTTCTCAATCTCGACAGTTTCCCTACGTCATAGTGTGGACGAGTACTATAACCTCAACGGTATACTCCATTGAGCACGAGCAGTTCCTAGATCTTGATGTTTTCCTCCGTCATAGTGTGGACAAGTTCTATAACCTCAACGGTATACTCCATTGAGCACAAGATAGTTCCTAGATCTTGATGAAGATGTTTCCCTATGTCATAGTGTGGACGAGTACTATAACCTCTGCGGTATACTCCATTGAGCACGAGTCAGTTCCTAGATCTTGATGTTTTCCTCCGTCATAGTGTGGACAAGTTCTATAACCTCAACGATATACTCCATTGAGCACGAGACAGTTCCTAGATCTTGATGAAGATGTTTCCCTACGTCATAGTGTGGACGAGTACTATAACCTCAACGGTATACTCCATTGAGCACGAGTCAGTTCCTAAATCTTGATGTTTTCCTCCGTCATAGTGTGGACAAGTTCTATAACCTCAACAGTATACTCCATTGAGCACCAGATAGTTCCTAGATCTTGATGAAGATGTTTCCCTACGTCATAGTGTGGACGAGTACTATAACCTCAACGGTATACTCCATTGAGCACGAGTCAGTTCCTAAATCATGATGTTTTCCTTCGTCATAGTGTGGACAAGTTCTATAACCTCAACAGTATACTCCATTGAGCACGAGATAGTTCCTAGATCTTGATGAAGATGTTTCCCTACGTCATAGTGTGGACGAGTACTATAACCTCAGCGGTATACTCCGTTGAGCACGAGTCAGTTCCTAGATCTTGATGTTTTCCTCCGTCATAGTGTGGACAAGTTCTATAACCTCAGCGGTATACTACGTTGAGCACGAGACAGTTCCTAGATCTTGATGAAGATGTTTCCCCCCAATTGAATTATGGACAGGTTCTTAAGACTTAGCTGAGGCATTCTCTCAGTTGAAGTACAAGCCAGATTCCTAAATCTCAACAAAGTTTAGACTTCCCCGGTGGAATCTTTTACAACCACAGGTATGCAAATTCTCGCTAAGGAATCTCTTATGCAATTGACACTCCTGCAGATGGCATCTGTAAGCCCATCCTCCTACCAACAATCTCCAAATGGCATCTGTAAGCCCATTCCCGACATCACAATGTTGATACTACACCATGTGAGTGCAAATTTCTGGGCACTCTAGTGTTCAATTATCTTCCACCTTCGGATCACGAAAGGCTCAAAAGCCAATCTATATCCTCAGGTTTAAGAAAATTGAACAGGGGCAACTGTTGTACCCCAAAATTAGACCTCCCATATTTCTCAAGACATGTCAAGAATAATCTTCAAGTTGTTCAAAATGGCTCAAGGGTTGGACAGTCAAATCACCTCCTAAGACAGTCAAATCACCTCCTAAGGCAGTCAAGTCAAAATTAGGGTTTGTGTTGCATCAAGGTCCTTACATCCAAATGTCCTCAAGTGATTACCAATGTCTTAATATGTTCTTAAGTTCATCCATGTCAAATTTCAAGCCTTGCAGAGGAAGTTTGGTCAGTCAATTGCTCAAGAGGCCCAAAAATCGACTGTGCTAGGGCAAAAGTCAACTGTGTCCCAAATACAGTCAAACCTCAAGATGTTTTGTCAACATTCTCATTTTGAAGGATAATTCATCATTTTATCAAGGGTTGAGCATGATTCATCAAGGATTTCTCAAGATTCATAAAGATTCAAAAGTTGCTAAATTAGGGTTTTGTAGGAAAAGTCAACTCAACTTTGACCAAGCATAACTTTCTCATACTTTATGAGAAATGACCCACCCAAAGCTCATTTTGAACAGGATGCACTTTCCTACAATCCATCTTCACACCCCAAGATCAAGAAATTCACTCACAAAAAGTTACAAATTTGGACATTATAGGTCATTTTTGAAAGTCAACAAAAACACCTTTTTTTCCAAAGCTTATAACTTGAGCATGGAACATCAAAATGAGATGAGACCAAAAGGGTTGATTATAGGACATCTCAAGGATTCTAAAAAGTCATATAACACTTCCAAAAGTTCAAAATTGAAGAAGTTATGCATTGTTGAAGTTGGGCATTTTTCCAAAATTGCCAAAAGTCAACTATCCTCAAAACTCCAATTTTTGACAAAAGGGCCCACTTTTTTCCACTTTATATGGTCTTGTCATGCCACACACGTGTCCCATACTTGATTTCATGGCCATTCATTTACTTTTCTATTTTATTTAATTTTTATTGATTTAATTCATTTTTAATCAATATTAAATCAAATAAAATCTAAAAATTGATGAAATAATATCTTTGTGATTGGTACAACTTTCAATTATCATCATGAACCAAATCAAATTCGTATCAAGCTTGGTTATGCACAAAATATCAGATTTGGCCTATATTTGGAAACTTGATAATGGTGATCATATCAAATCTCAAAACCTTGAATGCACTTGGATAAAAGCCCAACTCTTGACCTAATTAACTTCTAATATAGATGTGCAAGCAAGTCAGACCAAGAACACGCACAGGACACTGCTGAAACGGCCACAACAATTTTGGAAAAAGTGTGAAAAAGTGTGAGATCAAAAACAACATTGGAGCTGGATTCAATCAAAAAGCTTGACGTAGCTCTCTTCCCTGACATCCCCTGAAGCAATACCAATCAAAACCAGGCCTTCTCATTGCCTAAATTGCATTGTAAGTCTCCACGAACCTTGCTCTAAACATGACATCGTGAAACTATTTCCTTGCATCCTCTTGCCAATATTTTTGTATAATCATGCTTGTTCTTAAATTTCTAGTCGTTCTGCATCATTCAATTGTTTTTTTGTAGCCTATACCTCCCTACCCGAACCTAGGGTTTTGGAGGTTTCCATTTGGGGTTTCGTTTTGCAGGGACAATTAGGACGAATCTTGGCCATGGTTGAACTCAGGAGGAAGGGGCGATCACGACCATATGCTTGGAGGGGTTTGTTATGGCCTAGAACGAGTTTTTGAATCACCCCACGAATCTTCATGCGGATAAAAATCTGCAGGTAAATAACCAGAGTTATTTTGGAGAAGACGACCAGACGTCGACCTCCCATTGGCCCATTTAAAATTACGCGCTTTTATTTTTTTATTTCAGGCATAGTTGATTGTTGCGCATATAATGTTTATTGATTATCCTATTAACAAGAAACACCAATGGCTCAGCTGGCAAGGCATTAGCGCGTGATACCATTGGGACCTGGGTTCGAATCCCAGGTCCCCCAATATTATTTGTCTTGTTTTTCTCCAGGCAATTGCGTGTGTTTCAGGCTTTGCAGTGCATCATATGCCTTCATCCAGATCTCGTCCAGATGGCCTGTAGACTAGATCCAATGGCCAGAATGGGGTCCTCGCCATATTCTCAAGTCAAAGGCGCATACTGGATTGAAAGGGTCAACGAGGCTGCTCACAATTGGGCCTCTGAAATTGCAATTCAAACACCCTCTTCAGGCCCAAACCCCCCTTTTTTGGTTATTTCTTTTCTTTAACATTTTCTTTATTTATTTATTTTATTTTGTTATTCCTAATTAAAATTAACCAATTAACTTTTACTTCATAAAATCATAAAACAAAAAATAATATTTTTTAATTCCATTAATTTTATTATTTATTTTTGTAAATAACAATTAATTAATTTATTTAGTTTAAATAGGTTTAACATTAATATCTTTTGCAATAAATTAAAATTAATTTAGAATTAGGTTTTTTTTAATATCTTTTAATCATTCTTATTTTATTTCCTTAATTAAAGTAAAAACCCAAAAGAATATTTTAATTTAATTAATTAATTTAATTATTAATTTAGACTAATTTTAATTCCAAAATAACAAAAATATGCTTTATCTAATAAAAGGGTCAAAACCCTAGGACACTCCGATTTAAATTTCTCACGCGCGAATTATTTTTGATATACATTTCAATATTGTAACTGCTTCGAGAATGTAATAGTTTTTAACTTAGGACTTTATTTATTTATTTATCGCTTTTATTTGCTTTCCGCAATTTAATTTTTAAGGGTTTATTTTTGGCGATGTAAATACCCGACACCTTCTAATAGCTTAGATTAACTTCCTGTAATTTAATTTCCGCACAATATTAACTGTTAGATGTTTGACAATAGGCAATGCATGACAAGATCAAATATTTAACCTAAAATCAACAGTAGCTCACCATTAACATGTACAAAGATAATACAACCAAAATAAACACACTCGCACATGCGCACTCTTAGGGTACACCTCACTTGGTTGCCTCGAACGTGGTCATTGAGTATAGGAAGTTTTAGAGGTCGCCCTCTTGTCCAAAGATCATAGTTGCCTCGAAACGGTTGCCTCGGATAAAATGATCTAAGACACTAGGGTTACCGCTCATGCGTCCTAACATTGCTTTAGTGACCACACGTCCCTTAAATAGAATTGACCCGAAAACTCCAACGACGATGCTTCCTACTCCTCAATAGTAGGATAGCATTGTCTAAAGGACACTTGCACAATTTAATTCCTTTTTGAGTAGGTAGATGGTTCTTAAGTACTTGCTCCTTTTAAAACAAAACAAAACTTTTCGCACTTACACTCCTTTCAAACAAAAACTTCTTTTAAACCCACAATCACAAAGAAAAGCAAACTTTTGAAAACAAAATGAGCAAGTACCTAAGATCCCGTGGATAACCACGGATAGAAAGGGTGCTAACACCTTCCCTTTCTATAATCTACCTCCCGAACCCGAGAAATATCTCAAAAAAGGAATTTTTCTGTGCTTTTGTTCTTTCCTTGTTGGATAAAATAAAAGACGATGGCGACTCTTGCTTACCACGAAATTTTGCAAAAACAAACGCAAACGCGAACCAGCATATCCAAAATAGTCAGTTCTCATTCCCACCGATCACACCTGTCATATAAGAAAAAGTCCCAAACTACGACTATAAACAAAGTGGCTCACGTGTCGAGCAACTATAAGGGGAAGAACCCCATGTCTCGCTCCAGTGGAGAAGATTCCAAAAACAGAGAAAAGCCGAAAGAGAGGCTACAGAAGAGCCTCAACCAGAGTCAAGCACCAACGTGACACAAAGAATGGATAAAGGCAAACAACGAAAGCCTTTAGAAAGGAAACCAATTGCCAGAATATTGGAGTGGCCAGATCGAGGTGAATTAGATGACGAAGGTAACTCTGAAACTGATGCTACTTTAGAGATTATGGTAAATGTAGTATTAGTGTTACCTAGAGAATACGACCGCCAAGTCGAAGTCAAAGAGACCGACTGGGAACTCGAACAAGAAATGGCCAAACATAGGCCAATGTGCTATTATGTGATGAACAATGGTTGCGTCGAGGAGCAAAATGCATTCTTCGAGCCACCTACGGAGGTGATGAAAAATCACCTAAAACCCTTGTTCATAAGAGCAAAGATAGGGTAAATAACAATCAACAAAATTCTGGTTGATTATGGAGCTACAATAAATATAATTCCCCAATCTATGCTAAGGAAAATGGGAAAAGGAGATGGAGATATCAAACCCCACAACATGGTTATGTCGAACTATGAGGGAGGTATTGGAACTACTATGGGGGTGATACAATTAGACCTCAAGGTGGGAACAATACTTCGACCAACTATGTTCATGGTCATTTCAGCAAAGCCCAACCACAACTGCTCTTAGGTAGAGAGTGGATACATGGCATAGGTGCAGTGCAATCTTCAATGCATCAATGTGTCACAATTTGACGCCATGATGGCATTGTAGAGAATATAGAAGCCTACCAAAGTCATTACTTGGGTGAAGTTAATAACTTTGGATAAAATAGCTTTGACAGAAACTTGGCTCATATAGGGCCATGTAATCCTCCTGAGTTCGATTTGGCACCAGCACCAAATGCCTTTTGCTCCCTCTACCTACATTCCGACCATGGTTTCCAGTGGGATAGAGAAGACTTATCAAACATTGACTATGGAGGAGTTGATGACATACGACCCCATAAGAGGACCAATGAACCAGGTGAAGAAGCCATCAACTTTCATGCCTCCAACAAATGTCCCAGTGGACACTTGGCTAAAGACAGTGAACAGGAAAATGCCAAGTGAAGAGAAATCGTAAACATTCGATGTGCCAAGAGGGTCATCCCTGGCATATAGGAAAAAGTCCCAAACTACAACTACAAACAAAGTGGCTCACGTGTCAAGCAACTATAAGGGGAAGAACCCCATGTCTCGCTCCCAGTGGAGAAGATTCCAAAGACGGCAAAAAGCCGAAAGAGAGGCTACAGAAGAGCCTCAACCAGAGTCAAGCACCAACGTGACACAAAGAATGGATAAAGGCAAACAACGAAAGCCTTTAGAAAGGAAACCAATTGCCAGAATATTGGAGTGTCCAGATCAAGGTGAATTAGATGACGAAGGTAACTCTAAATCTGATGCTACTTTAGAGATTATGGTAAATGTAGTATTAGTGTTACCTAGAGAATACGACCGCCAAGTCGAAGTCGAAGAGACCGACTGGGAAGTCGAATAAGAAATGTCCAAACATAGGCCAATGTGCTATTATGTGATGAACAATGGTTGCATCGAGGAGTAAAATGCATTCTTCGAGCCACCTACAGAGGCGATGAAAAATCACCTAAAACCCTTATTCATAAGAGCAAAGATAGGGTAAATAACAATCAACAAAATTCTGGTTGATTGTGGAGCTACAATAAATATAATTCCCCAATCTATGCTAAGGAAAATGGTCAAAGGAGATGGAGATATGAAACCCCACAACATGGTTATGTCGAACTATGAGGGAGGTATTGGAACTACTATGGGGGTGATACAATTAGACCTCAAGGTGGGAACAATACTTCGACCAACTATGTTCATGGTTATTTCAGCGAAGCCCAACTACAATTGCTCTTAGGTAGAGAGTGGATACAAGGCATAGGTGCAGTGCCATCTTCGATGCATCAACGTGTCATAATTTGTTGCCCTGATGGCATTGTAGAGAATATAGAAGCCTACCAAAGTCATTACTTGGGTGAAATTAATAACGTTGGAAAAATAGCTTCGACATAAACTTGGCTCATATAGGGCCATGCAATCCTCCTGAGTTAGATTTGGCACCAGCACCAAATGCCTTTTGCTCCCTCTACCTACATTCCGACCATGGTTTCCAATGGGATAGATAAGACTTATCAAACATTGACTATGGAGGAGTTGATGACATACGACCAACTGGCTGGGGAAGTGAATTTCGTGATGATGACTGAATCACAAGCCTTACAAAATATTTTGGCATATGTAGCCGAAAGTAGAATGATAGCGGCCTTAGAGGCTGAAGTTAAATACATGGCTATTGAAGCCAATGAACAAGTATTTCTTCCAGAGGGTCCTGGGAAGGACTTTGATCCGGAACCACCTGTCGCGAAGGAGGAAGAAATGCAAAACCAGAGGCTAGATGCTATTTATTTTGATGAGCCTCTGGGTTTCAAAAAGGATCCATTAGCAAACAATGTTAAAATGCTAGCACAAGATCCTTTAAAAGAAATAGATTTGGGCGAAGGATTGGTGAGAAGGCCAACATACATTAGCACGAAGATGGATCCAGAACTCAGGATCGAAATAATCCAATTGTTGAAGGAATTCAAAGATTGCTTCACATGGGACTATGATGAAATGCCTGGTCTCGACAGGGAAGTGGTAGAGCTTCAACTACCAATATGACCTGGGAAAAATCCTGTCAAGTAAACTCCAAGGTGTTTTGCACCAGAGGTCTCGTCGGAGATCAAGACAAAAGTCAAAAGAATGCTGAGATGTAAATTCATCCGAACAACCAGGTATGTCGAATGGATTGCAAATATAGTACTTGTTATAAAAAATGGTACCTTAAGGGTCTGCATCGATTTTAGAGATTTAAACGCTACAATGCCCAAAGATGAATATCCAATGCATGTGGTGGAAATGCTTGTCGATTCTGCCGCTAGCTTCCAATACATGAGTATGCTTGATGGATACTCAGGGTATAATCAAATTTTCATTACTGAAGAGGACGTGTAGAAAACAGCCTTTCGATACCCTGGAGCTTTAGGCACTTACGAATTGGTAGTGATGCCTTTTGGCCTAAAAAATGCAAGGGCAACATATTAAAGAGAAATGAACTCAATCTTCCATGATTTCATCGACACTTTTATGCATATTTATATTGATGATATTGTTGTTAAATATGTTTCAGGGAAGACTCATAGACCATCTTCGACAATCCTTCGAAAGGATGAGACCTATGGTCTGAAAATGAATTCTCTAAAATGTGCTTTCAGCGTAAAAGTAGGGGATTTCTTAGGATTTGTGGTCCACAAGAAGGGAATTAAAGTAAACCAGAACAAGACCAAAGCCATTTTGGAAGCGAAAGCGCCAACTAACAAGAAGGAGTTGCAATCTCTACTTGGTAAGATAAATTTCCTGTAGAGATTTATTTCCAACTTAAGTGGGGAAACGCAAGCCTTTTCACCACTACTTGGACTCAACAAAAGAGGCTTCAAGTGGGGGAAAGAACAACAAGAGGCATTCAACAAGATCAAAGAATACCTCGCCAAACCACCCATTATGGTACCTCCTTGTAGAAATAGAAGTATGAGATTAAACATAGTTGCATCGGATAAAACTTTAGGAAGCATGAAGAGGATGAGAATGGTGTCGAAAGACATATTTATTACCTCAGTAGAGTTTTAAACGATGCAGAAACTAGATATAGCGAAGTTGAAAAACTATGTTTATGTCTCTACTTCTCATGTACAAAGCTCAAGCAATATATTAAACCAGTTGATGTTTTTATTTCGTCTCATTTTGATGTTTTCAAATATATGTTGTTGAAACCCATCTTGCACAGTCGAATTAGAAAATGGGTACTTTCATTAACTAAGTATTCATTAACTTTTACGCCTCTTAAGACTGTGAAAGGTCAAGTGGTAGCAGATTTTATAGTTGACCACTCAATAAATGAGGAATCAATCAACTACTTAGAGATCGAGCCTTGGAAGTGATACTTCGACGGTTCTAGTCATAAAGATGGAATTGGGGTAGGGGTTCTAATTATTTATCCAAACAAAATTCCAATAACATTCAAGTACAAGATTGAAGGTTCTTGTTCGAACAATGAGGCTGAATACGAAGCTCTAATCATAGGCCTTGAAATATTGTTGGAATTGGGGGCAACCCGAGTCGAAATAATGGGAGACTCAGAGTTAGTTATAAAACAAGTTACAAAAGAATATAAATGCATAAGAGAAAATATTATCATGTATTTTGTAATAGTCAATCGTCTGTTGAAAAACTTTGAAAAGATCAACATCCGACATATACCAAGAATGGAGAATCAAGTATCTAATGACTTAGCACAGATTGCATCCGAGTACAAAATTTCGAAAGAGAAATTACAACAAGTAATCGAAGTTAGAGGGAAATAAGTTAACCCAATATTCGACAGTATAATCAAGTCATAGATCCCCATATCTTTCCAGATTTGGGCTTGTACTTTTTCCATCTTGCTCAGCCATTCTGAGTATTCTGAAGTAAGACTAGGGCAAGATCGAAAGATCCTATTGCCCTTGTTCATGAACTGAAGGTTAATATCTTCCTTCGTTTGAGAATGTTGCTGGTTGGCAGGAGTTGTATCTTCAGGATCATTCCTGAGTTTCTTCGCACAACCTATAGGACTCAGCCTAGGATGAGTTGGGAAGAAGTTGTTATTTTGTTTTGGATTCTCGATACATGTATAAAATGGGCCAAACATAGCATACATCTGCCCAGAATACCTAACAGGGATAAGAAACTGGGAGTCATAAGCGTCACGCCACTCTTTGGCCATAGGTTCAGATGCGACCCTCCGTTCCCCAGTCGAAACAGGTTCAGGGTTAGTGGAGAAAACCTCTGGTTGTCTTTCGAGATCAGAAACGTTCTTAGTTTTTGGATTGTTGGGTGCATTGGAAAGGAAAGACATGTCTGAAAGTAGTAATGAAAGAGCGAAGAAGATGAAGTTGTTAAGGTTTTTTCTTTACAAGGAAGTGAAGAATACTAGGAGTTGTAAAAGGATTCCCTAAATAGGATCTGTCTATTTATAGTTTTCAGGAAGGAGTGTTTTTCCCAAAGACCATTTAATGTTGTAGAGTTAGTGGGGCACGTGGCGAGAGTTAAAGCAATTATCGTACGAGTAATGAAAATGTTTGTCATACTTTCCTAGGTTGTAGGGATAATGGCCATCATGGCAGAATGGTAACGGCTGATTGACAGTGACTTGTTGGGAAAAAGGTAATGATGACTCTGAATACCAGCAGGGTTGGTAGAAGGCGAAAAGCACACAAATGATTTCTATGGTCAAAGAGAAGACATGTGTCGAATAGGAATCTCAAAGAATAACCATCTCTCCTTGCGTCGAAACTGATATTCTGGGGGGGGGGGGGGGGGGCAATTTGTTAACTCCTAAATTCGACACCTACAACAAGTTGGTCTTATGGGCCAAAAATAGATTGAACAAGTCTAAGTTGGAAAGGATTTGACAGAGTAGAAAAAATACTTAGAGAAATTCTAAGTTAAAATGAGTCTTCGACCAGAAGGTTCTCAATCCCTTCGACTGAAAAGATTCCAAGGTCTTCGACCAGAAGGAAACTTTGTATCTGCACCAGAAGATTTTGAATTTGAAGAAAGGAGGGAAAAGCGGTTCACTTGGCAGTTGAGGAAAGAAACGTGGCATGAAGAGAGGGGTTGAAGCGCATGCATAAGAAACTTGTATTCATCCTAAATCAAGGCAACTCCTCGACGGTTACCTAGTTTTAGTATAAATATATGAAGTTTATGTAGATTTCCATGTGTTCAACTGATCGTACAAATTTTTCAATACTATTCAAGTACCCACTGCGTGAGAAAGAATACTGGAAAATGTACATTTGAAACACCACGTTTTACAATCAAAGTATTTTATTTCTCTCTTTACATTTCTTACCCTTTTATCTTGTTTGTAATTTATCGGCACTTTTACCCAGATTTCTGAACCTAACCTCTCCTCAACCCCTTTGTTCTATTTACTTTCTGCACTCAAAGTCATCCCTTTCCCAGTCGAACGTGCGTTCTTCACCCATATTAACGTTTATGTACAAACAACATCACAAATTAGCATATGTCCTAGGATCAAACTGATCGATCCTGTGAGTAACCAAAAAGTTACCCTTTTTGGAAGATCAACAATTGTTTACCAGAAAACACAGTGAACAGTCTGTTGATTGATCTTTCCTGAAAAGGTAAAGAGTTAGCTGTATACAATGTTATGATGTATGAAATGCATCCTATGATGATGTTCTCAAAATAAATGAGATTGTGCTATATGTGTTTCGTATGCATATTCTATGACGTATGAATGTGAAGTGTTGTTGAAGTGTATTTGTAGACCCGCATAATATCTTTTTCTGGGAAAATAAATCCTTGACTATTGTTGGGGATGAAGAGTATGTGTATCTTCAATCTTGTCTAGAATGCTTCCTCTAGGGATTCCTGCTTACTTGTTTGAGGAAAATTCGTTGGGGATATTGATTTCTGTTTTAGGGAGAAGAGTTTAGGAACATCGGTTGTTCATTGCTCTACTGGGGAATTTAATTCTTATATATCCTGACTAGGGATAAAAGAGATGGATAATCTTCCGACTCGTCTGGGGAGGATAGTCTTTGTATACTCTGACTGGGGATAAAAAAGATGGATAATCTTCCGACTCATCTGGGGAGGATAAAGTTAACTGATATTTGGTCTAATTCTAGGTTTTACAACTATTTTTTGGGGATAGTGGTAACTTCAATTGGGAAGAGGAATGTTGCTGGTGATTCGTAGTAATCTGAGGAATAGACTCGAGCTGGGAAAATTGTAGTTTGTTGAGGAAATAAACCCTATTAGAATATTCTACTGAGGAAACAAACTCTCTTGGAGGAATTGAATTTTGCTAGAGAGAAGAAATCTGCAGGGATTTTACAGTTTTCAAACTTTATTGGGGAAGAGAATTTTCATGAAGTGTACTGATTGGAACTCCGTAAGGAAATTGTGGGGAATGTATCCTTATTGGGGATGAATTTTGTGAAGATTATTCTGTGGGGATAATCTCATAGAAGTAGCTCTATGGGGATTTATGGACAACTTGAGTGTCATTCCAGCTCCTAGAATCTTGAGTAAATGCTTATTCCTATTCTTATGCGTATATTTGTTAACATTTAATCATGTTCATATACATATGTCCATTCAATTTAGTCAATAGACATTTTTGCAAATAAAACAGAAAAACCAAGAGTTTGAACTTTAAGATGTATTTGTATTGATAATTTTCATATAAACAGGCGATTTTGTACAAAGAGACGGAAATCCTAGAAAGAGGAAGTCGTCGTGAGATAAAAAGAGTACAAAGTGAAAACAAAATGTATAGCCATGTGGAAGTGATCTCATTGGGTTCCAAACTCTACTATTGCCCCTATTTCTTCGAACATCTCGTCCCTTGCCATCGGAAGAAGTTAATTGAACCATTTGAACTTTCGACTTTGGTAATAAAGCTTGCATGTAAGTAATCTAAAAGGACATAGTCATACACTTTTAATCCCTAATTTTTGCCTGGACCTCCCTTTCAAGTTTTTAGTCCACCAGGATACCCTTTTTTTCCCAAGCCGCCTTTTCAGGTTTTTGACTTGCCAGGTGTACAATCTTTTGTATATATCCCTAATTTCCCCCCAACTCTTTTACTTCACCAGGATTCCATTATTTTTTCCTAGGTATGTTAACCTAGAGGCTCATTCTTATGCGTCTTTTTTTTACTATGTCCGCGTTCACAGGGTGTGGGAAATCTTTGTTGTCCATAGTGGTTAGCATCATAGCACCGTTCGAGAATACTTTATTGACAACAAATGGCCCTTCATAGGTGGGAGTCTATTTGCCCCTAGGATCGCCTTGTGGTAGAATGATGCGCTTTATTACCAAGTCACCAACCTGGTATACCCGATGCTTGATCTTCTTGTTGAATGCCTTGATCATATGTTTTTGATACATCTGACCATGACAGATAGACGCCAGCCTCTTTTCGTAAATCAAATTAAACTGATCCAACCTAGTCTGAATCCACTCATCTTCGTCTAAGTCTGCTTCTTTCATAATCCTTAGAGAATGGATTTGAACTTTGACAGGTAGAACAGCTTCCATACCATAGACTAGAGAGAATGGGGTTTCCCTAGTTGATGTTCGCACCGAAGTATGATAGCCCTGAAGAGCAAATGGTATCATTTCATGCCAGTCTTTATAGGTCACCACTATCTTTTGCACAATCTTCTTTATATTCTTGTTGGTGGCTTCCACTGTGCCATTCATCTTAGGTCTATATGGAGAAGAGTTGTGATGCTTGATATTGAACTGCATGCAGAGTTCAATGATCATGGATTTTTTGAGGTTGGTACCATTATCAGTGATGATTCTCTCAGGGATACCATACCGACAAATGAGGTTATGCTTGATGAGTCGAGCCACTATATTCTTGGTAACTGAGGCAAATGAAACTGCTTCAACCCATTTTGTAAAGTAGTCAATGGCGACGAGAATAAAGAGATGTCTAATAGAAGTAGTAGGCTTGATTTCTCCGATCATATCGATGCCCCATATTGCAAATGGCTAAGGAGTAGTCATGACATTTAAAGGAATTGGAGGCACATGAACTTTGTCAACAAAGATCTGGCACTTCTGACAAGTCTTCGAGTGGTGATGACAATCATTTTCCATGGTCGACCAATAGTAACCATCTCTCAAAATCTTCGTGGTCAAGGTATGTCCACTAGAGTGAGTACCAAAGATGCCTTCGTGCATATCTTCCATAATTTTATTTGATTCCTTTTTGTCCATACAATAGAGCAGGGTTGAATCATGGTTGTGCTTGTATAAAACCCCATTGCTAAGGAAGAACTTGGCTGAGAACCTCCGCAGGAATTTCTTGTTGTTGACTGAAGCTCCTTCATGATACTCTTGAGCTTCAAGATACCTTTTCACTTCATGAAACCAAGGCTTCTCCTCTACCCCATCAGTGTCAATCTCATAGAAGTATGCTGATTCGTCAAATCTTTCGACAGTAATTCTAGGAGCTTAGTTGTCGCATTTGACCTTAAACATAGATGACATGGTAGTTAAGGTATCTTCCAATTGATTTTCTTCCCTAGGAATATGCTCAAAGGTAATCTCTTCGGAGTATGGGATCAAGGTTAGCACAAGTTCTCGGTAAGGGATAAGATTTGGATGTTTTGTATCCCATTCTCCCTTGACTTGACTAATTACCAAGGCTGAATCCCCATATATGCTCAAGAATTTAATTCTCAAGTCAATAGCAGGTTTAAGACCCAAGATGCATGCTTCATACTCAGCCATGTTGTCAGTACAGTCAAAGCAAAGTCTGACAGTGAAAGGCGTATGGCAACCTTCGGGGGAAATGATCACAACACCAATTCCGTTACCACGTGCATTGGAAGCTCCATCAAAAAACAAAGTCCATCAGGATCCTTGCTCAGGTCCTTCATACAGTCCAGGCTTTTCATAATATGTAATCAACTTGATATTCTCATTCAGGATTTTGAAGTGCATAGACTGATAGTCATCTACATCTTGATGCACCAAATGATTCGCCAGTACACTTCCTTTTGATTTCTTTTTATGTGGTGTACTGGATGTCATATTCAGTTAAAATCATTTGCCATCGAGCTATTCTTCTGGAGAGAGCTAGCTTTTCAAAAATATACTTGATGAGATTCATTTTAGAAATCAATAGTGTAGTATGGGTCAACATATACTGTCTTAGTCGGCAAGTAGCCCATTCTAAAATGTATCAAGTTTTCTCGAGTAGTGAATATCTTGTTTCACAGTCGGTAAACTTTTTGCTAAGGTAGTATATTGCATGCTCTTTTCTACCAGACTCATCATTCTTCCCCAGCACACACCCCATTGAATTCTCTAACACGGTCAAGTACATGATCATAGGTCTTCCTTCAACTGGTGGCATTAGGATTGAAGGTTCTTTTAAGTACTCTTTGACTTTATCAAAATCCATTTGACAGTCGTTGTTTTATATGATTACTTAATCTTTCTTCAGCAGCTTGAAGATTGGCTCACAAGTAGCGGTTAAATGAGAGACAAATCAGGAAATGTAGTTTAGTCGTTGTGATACGGTGGGAGAACTGACTATGGTTTTGCGTTTGTTTTCGCAAATGTTTCGGTTGAGCAAGAGTCGCCACCGACTTTTTATTTTATCCTAAGGAAAGGTTTAAAAAGCACAGCAAAAACCTTTGAGATTTTTCTTGGGTTCGGGGAGTAGATTATAGAAAGGGAAGGTATTAGCACCCTTTCTATCCATGGTTATCCATGGGCTCTTAGGTACTTGCTTAGATCAACTTGCCTTGGTTTTCAATTGTTTGAAATGGTGCTTGGTGTGTGGTTTTGAAAATGTTTTAAAAAAAATGCCTTGTCTAGGCTACCCTTGTAACAATTCTTTACTCGAATGTTTTACAAAAGGTATTTGTCTTTTTGAAAAGATGTTTCAAGGTTTTTTGAAAGTTTGTTTTGAAAGTGTTTGTGAAGTGTGGTTTGAAAAATAGGCAAGTGTTTTTGATTTGGAAGTTGACAAGTACTTAAGAGCTATCTACCCTAAAGTTCTCAAAGATTTTTGCTATGTTTTAACCCTTTTAACAATTTTGTTCCACCATTGCATTTGGTGGACAATCTTGTGTTAGGAGGTGAAAGGGACGGGCGCGGGTCATCGTTTAGACCATAATTGCAATAGTGCTAAGTATCTTTGGGCAATTATTTCTTTTAAGGGACTTTGATCATTTTTTAGGCAACTTTCGAAAGCGTCATCGAGGGATTATGATCAATTGATTTGTATTTGTTTTTGCCCAAAGAGACCTAACATACAATATGGCCCATTTATTTGAAGGCAACAAGTGGAATACCCTAGGGGTGCAAGTGTGATATGTGTTGTCCATATTCATGCTTGATTATCTTGAAATTAGGTCAAACTATTTTGTTCTTTTTATTTGCAACAAACCCTAATTCTAGCATGGTATATTTAGAAAGCGTTAAAGTGCGAAAAGTAAAATTCCTACACTATTACAACACAATATGGGAAGGGGGGTACAAATGTTCAAACGGGGGGATATTTAGACAAGAAATTTAAACCTAGCTATTACATCAATTTTGGAATATTTACAAGATAATTGATTGCATAAATTAAATGGAAAATAAAATAAAGATGCAAAATGCAAAAGGGTTTTTATATGTATGAAAAAAAGTATTATTTATGTCAAATAAATAAAAATCAAAAAAAGTATTATTTTTGGAGTTTTTTGTATTTTAAGGGTAAACCCCTAATTTTTATTAAGTAATATATATATTATTTAATTTATACAAGTATTTGTTTATTATGTACAAAAATAAAATAAAATGCAGTATATTTATAAAAAGTATTTTTTTATGTCAAATATTAATAAAATAAAAAAAGTATATACTTTTGTATTTTAACCTAAATATACTAATATATATATATATATATATATATATATATATATATATATATATATATATATATATATATATATATATATATATATATATATATATATATATATATATATATATATATATATATATATATATATATATATATATATATATATATATATATATATATGTATTAATTTCTAAATATGTATTATGTATATAAAAATAATAATATTTAATATTATATAAAAAATAGTATATTTTACATAAAATATTTTCAAAAGAAAAAAAGAAATAAAAATCAGAAATAAAATATATTTACATTATTTTTCTAGTTTTTTTTCTAAATAATAGGGTATATATATATATATATATATATATATATATATATATATATATATATATATATATATATATATATATATATATATATATATATATATATATATATATTTATGCATAAATGTCCATATAAACAAATAAATACCTAAAAAATGCAAAAATGGTGTAAAAATGATTTTTCAAGTTTTTAATATTATTAGCAAAAATAAATAAATCAGAATAAAAAAGAAAAGTCAAAAAAATCAAGCAAATAAATAAAATGGGCTCAGGGGGTGCAAAACCAAAAATATGGTGTGAAGAGAAATATCACAAAAGCCCAGCCCATGAAGCTTCTTCTTCAACCTTTAGCCAAAAACGTTCAAAAAACACGCGCCTGAACCTCCATTCAAACACCTGGATTCTTTGATCTTTTGCACAAACTTATAACATAAGAAATGTTAAGCATTGAATCACGATTCTAAATATATAAAGAACTCATCCTAACACTCAGAAATGAGAGAGAATTTTGACATTCCCAAATCCTGACCTAACTTTTCTTCCATATTCAAACCTTAAATTCTCACAGCTCAAGCAAAATAAATGAAAAGTAAAAGCATGTACAGATTCAGGGGCATGAGTAGAACACTTCTTATTCACAAACCTAGAGCTAATGATGCCTACACTAAGAGTTAGAAGTTCACAAAGATACCTGTTCAGTTGAAGTTCTATCTGGCAATGGGGGAGCTTTCAGAGCAAGATGATGATCTGTATAGCTTGCCTGAAGTGTGGTGATGCTATTCCAATGCTTACTTTGCTTTGGAACACCTTGAATCGAGCTATGGACCTCCAACTGTAAAACAAGAAAGTGAAAATGGTGGAACTGGTTAGAGGAATTACAGGTCGTGTTTTGTGTTTTGGTTAGCTTCAAGTGATGCTAGGGAATGTGTTTGATGAGCTTTGGGCAAGAAATCATGAAAGGAATGAGAGATGGGATCCAATCTGCAGACCCTGCCCTGTTTCTGCAGTTTGAGAGTGATTTTGGGAATGGGAGTGTTTGGGACCTTGTTTGCTCGTGTTCTAGCTTGGGTTGGATGATTAGAAGGTGTAAAAAATAATTGCTTAAGTGTTCTAATGCTGAGATGAAAGTTGTGTCATGTTATGATGTGTTTCTTAACACTTAAGCAAACAAAAGCCACTTGAGTTTCTAGGCAAGTAGAGGCCCCCTAAACATGCTGCTAACCTTGTCTTGATCAGCGTGTTTTGCTCATAATCTTGTGCCAATTAGATTTCATCTGTACTTGTGGATTTGCAACTTTGACATAAAGCTTGCTTTTGCAAAAATGGCTATTTCACTTTTTCCATTTATGGCCTAATCCAACATGTAATGCTAAAACTCATGAAACAAGACCTTAGCACAATGAACATGCATTAAATTATTGAGTGTTGGATGGTTTAAGGGCCTGTAATCAAGTGGCATGCTGGTTTGAGAAATTTGCACAAGTTATGAGCATGTACATGGCCATGAATC
This sequence comes from Vicia faba, assembly GCA_948472305.1. Classification (NCBI taxonomy): domain Eukaryota; kingdom Viridiplantae; phylum Streptophyta; class Magnoliopsida; order Fabales; family Fabaceae; genus Vicia; species Vicia faba. Next base: position 993,738,085 of record OX451739.1, on the reverse strand, counting down.
AAAGTGACTTTTTGCCATATTGCAAAATTCGATTCTCTCAAGTTATGAAGTTGTTTGATGAGTTCTTGGACATTTTGGAAAGCTTGGAATGTGTACTACAATCCATATTTGAAATTCAAATTGAAATTCCAAGTGGAAGTATATGGAAAATGGTCTTGAAATTAGGTAGAAAACCTTGCCAAAATAGGTTAAAATTTCACTAAGTTAAGAATGGTTTAGTATCCTTATTCCAAAACTTGTAACTTGAGATACAAGCCTCATTTGGGAAAACTTTGTGAATAAAAGTTGTAGATTATGCAATAGGCTACAACTTTCATGTTTTGACTTTTGCTTGAATCCAAATGAATCTTGGTGAGAAAGTGGGGCAAAGTTGGGAAAAAATTAGGGTTTTTCATAACTTAGAAAAATTCTAAGTTATGAAAAATTCTCATTTCAAACCCTAATTTGCAATTTTTGATTTCTTGGTGAACAAGTTTCATGATTTGGCATGTTTTGATGAAAAATGAATCTTGACTCTTGATTTTGACCAAAAAGTCAAAGTTTGACTTTTCAGTATACAGTCAAAATTGATCAATTGACTGGGAAATTCAACTGTCAATCTTGTGTACTTGGGATCTTTTGAACTTGTTAAGCATGTCAAGACAATTCCATGGGGTCCTTGAATCCATATGTGAGCTTGGTTTGCCATTGGTTAGGTCAAACAGTCAAAAATTGCCTTTGTGCAGTCAAAACCCTAAAAATGACCATTTTGCCCTTTTGGTGATCTGATCAAATTTCTTGTGGAATTGTGATCCAAACTTGATCAAATGGTCCATGTGAGTTCATGATGTTGATGTGGGTCAATTTCCAAGAGATTTGACTGTCAATTGGCCACAGTTGACTTTTTCCCCAATACAGCTGATTTCCAGGTCAACTGTCCAATTGACTGGGCAAAACTTGGAATCAAGACTTGACACTTGATATGGATAAACTTGGGAGTCCAATATGAAGCAAGAAAGTCATCTTAGGAATTTTAGGTCAAAACATCTTTGTGCAAACACAAACCCTAATTTGGGTCAACAGTGCAAGGAGAAGTCTTGAGCAGATGAAACCCTAACTGGATCTTGATCTTCAAGGGCTTTTGTGGTGAGAAATCAATGAGAAATGGGAGGGATAATTTTGGGGTACAACAGTTGCCCCTGTTCAATCTTCTTGAATCCGAAGAGTTAGATTGGCAAGTTTGCCTTTCGTGACTCGAGGGTAAAAGGAGATTGGACACTAGAGTGCCCTTAAATTTGCACTCGCCAAAGTAATGGATACGGGAATGGGCTTAGAGCTGCCATTTGGAGATGGGCTTAACGATGCCATCGGGAGGAGTGACAGAAACTTGTCGGGGATGGGCTTAAAGATGCCATATGGAATGAGTATCAGGAAGGTGTCCATGCTTTGGACCGTCTTCGAACTGGGGGTCTGAATAAGCAATAGATTGACATCCATTATCGGGAGGAATCCGTAAACTGTTTTCAAAAGTTGTATCTGAACTGGTTGATAGATTAACATCCGTTGTTGGGAAGAATCCACAAACTATTTTCAGAAGTCTTGAGAAGAAACTGAACAAGCGATAGGTTAACATCCGTTACTTGGAGAACCCGTAAACTGTTTTCAGAAGTTGAGAAGAGTCTGAACAAGCGATAGATTAACATCCGTTGTTGGGAAGAATCCGTAAACTATTTTCAGAAGTCTGGAGGAGAATCTGAACAAGCGATAGGTTAACATCCGTTACTTAGAGAAACCGTGAACTGTTTTCAGAAATCTTGAAGTTGAATAAGCAATAGAGCAACATCCGTTGTTGGGAAGCGTCCGTAAACTGTTTTCAAAGGTTGCATCTGAACAAGTGATAGATTAACATCCGTTGTTGGGAAGAATCCATAAACTGTTTCCAGAAGTCTTGAGAAGAAACTGAACAAGCGATAGGTTAACATCCGTTACTTGGAGAACCCGTAAACTGTTTTCAGAAGTCTTGGATTTGGAAGAAGAACCGGTGTAGGGTTCCCTGATGATGAGCTCGTGTAAAACTGCATCTGGATAGATCTGGAATAAGTATTAGAATGTTGCCGTGTCTGGGTTACATCCGAACTATTCCTGGAAAGAAATCTCGACAGATAGTGATTTTAGTCTTTCGACTGATCTTACCTGAAAAGGTAAAGAGTTAGTTATATGCAATGTCGTGATGCATGATACAATGTATGTTATGTGATATGAATGTAAATGAATGCGCATGTAAGCTGGAGAGCTGTCTTGCAAAGGATAGATGAATCCGAGATGGCTGAAGATAACAGTATCTTGACTGCAGCCGGGAAGAATAATTCCTGGTCGTTGCTGGAGAATAAGGAGCTTGGGTTGCATACCAATCTTCTGGGGAATTCCTGATGACTTCTACTGGGGAGTACCAATCCAATAGACTCATGCTGGGGAGGTAAGACTGAGAATCTTCAGTTTGGTGGGAAGTATCCCTGGCGACTTCACTGGGGGAACTCAAGATTTGTCCTTCCAAAACTCTGTGGGGAGAAGGTTCATTAGTCTGGCTTCGCTGGGGAGTGATAACTTGAAACCTTAGCTCGGCTGGGGATACTGAAACTTAAACTCTGAGGGGAATTGAATTCCGGAGGATCCTCTGGCTGGGGGATTGTAAAGATAAGTTACGCTGGGGAACTCTGATGAACTCCGCTGGAGGTAGGAAGAATTTTGGCGAGTGCGATCTTCCGTGGCAATAAGCTGAGGATAACCCAGTTATAAGCCCTTGCGAGGAATAACTTTGAATAAAACTCGGGAGAGACGTCCGTACTCTGCAGGGGATAAGCCTTGAGAATCTCCTGGAGATAAGCTTCAGGGTTTGCTGGGATATGGATTCCAAATCTACTGGGGGTTTCCTTTGAGAGGTATCAAGATATCCAACTGTACTTTCGACCTATCAGTAATCCTCTTTCTGGATTCATAAGGAAATGATTATGTTCAAATGCATATGCCTATTTAACAAAACATTGGACGTTTCTCAAAATAAAACAAATAGTGCAAGAGAAAAAGTGAAAGGAAATGACACAAATTTCTGGGAAAAGTATTTGTATTGACTTTTTATAAGTATATTTGTACAAAGGAGACAATCATCCTAGTAAGAGGATTCTGTCGTAAATATTGAAAGATTTATACAAAATAAAGGATGGCTATGTGAAATAATTCCATGGGGTTCCATTCCGCTATAGCTTTCACAACTCTGAATATCTGTCCATTCAATGCTTCGTTTGCCGATGACTGGATTGATCAGAAGCCTGGAACTGGTTGATGAAGAGATTGTCTTTGAAGTGATCCGACGAGACATAGTCATACGCTTTAATTCCCTAACTTTTGCCTGAATCGCCCTTTCGGGTTTTCGATCCACCGGGAAACCCCTTTTTGCCCAAGCCGCCCTTTCGGGTTTTCAACTTGCCGGGTGTACAAATTTTTTTGTTTTTATCCCTAATTTTTGCCTGAACCGCCCTTTTGGGTTTTCGATCCACCGGGATGCCCATTTTTGCCCAAGCCGCCCTTTCGGGTTTTCGACTTGTCGGGTTATTTTATGCGTAGTATCTTTTGACCATGTCTGCGTTCGCAGGGTGCGGCAAATCGTCGCCGTCCATGGTGGTAAGAATCATTGCACCACCAGAAAATATGCTCTTGATCACAAATGGTCCTTCATATGTAGGAGTCCATTTGCCCCTGGGATCACTTTGCGGCAAGATAATCCGCTTGATTACGAGATCTCCGACTTGATACACTTGACGTCTGACTTTCTTATTGAAGGCCTTGATCATCCGTTTTTGATACGTCTGACCATGGCAGATAGCAGCGAGTCGCTTCTCGTCGATCAGGTTGAGTTGATCAAGTCGGGTCTGCATCCAATCATCTTCATTCAAACCTGCATCCTTCATAATCCTTAGAGAAGGAATCTGAATTTCCATAAGTAAGACAACTTCCATGCCATATTCCAAAGAAAATGGGGTTGCCCCGGTTGAAGTATGCGCCGTCGTACGGTATCCATGTAGAGCAAACGGTAACATCTCATGCCAGTCTTTGTAAGTGACTGTCATTTTCTGAATGATTTTCTTAATGTTTTTGTTCGCAGCTTCAATAGCACCGTTCATCTTCGGCCGATAGGGAGATGAATTGTGATGATAAATCTTGAACTGTTCGCACAACGCGATGATCATCGTGTTATTCAGATTTGTATCGTTGTCTGTGATGATCCTGTCTGGAACACCATACCGACATATGAGATTTTGCTTGATGAAGCGGGCAACCACATTTTTAGTAACAGAGGCGAAGGAAGCTGCTTCGACCCATTTGGTGAAATAGTCAATGGCAACTAGGATGAAGCGATGTCCGTTGGAAGCCGTGGGCTTGATCTCTCCAATCATGTCAATGCCCCACATTGCAAAGGGCCACGGAGCAGTCAGAACGTTGAGAGGAACCGGAGGGATATGAACTTTGTCAGCGTAGACTTGGCATTTGTGGCAAGTACGGGAATGTTGATGGCAATCAGCTTCCATGGTAGACCAGTAATAGCCTGCCCTTAGGATCTTCTTAGCCATTGTATGCCCGCTCAAGTGAGTGCCAAATGTGCCGCTGTGTATATCAGTCGTGATCAATTCTGCTTCAGCTTTGTCTACACATCGGAGTAATACACAATCATGGCTTCGTTTGTAAAGGATGCTGTTGCTCAGGAAGAACTTAGCAGCAAATTTCCTTAAGAACTTCTTGTCATTTACGGAAGCTCCTTCGGGATAATCTCTAGTCTCGAGATACCTTTTGATTTCATGGAACCAGGGTTGTTCCATTACTTCCTCGGTATTAATCTCATGACAATGCGCAGGTTCATCCATTCGCTCGATGGTGATCTGGGGAGCCTCGTTATCCCAGTTGAGTTTAAACATGGAGGACATTATAGCTAGAGCATCTGCTAGCTGATTCTCTTCTCGCGGGAAATGCTCGAAGGTAATTTGTTCGAAATGAGGCAACAATGTCAAGACATGTTCTTTGTATGGGATAAGATTAGGATGCTTGGTATCCCATTCTCCTTTGATTTGACTGATAACCAAAGCCGAATCCCCAAATATGATCAAAGATTTGATCCCCAAGTCTATAGCAGCCTTGAGACCAAAGATGCAAGCTTCATACTCAGCCATGTTATTTGTGCATCTGAAGCAAAGTCGGGCCGTGAAAGGTGTGTGACAGCCTTCCGGAGAAATGAGTACCGCGCTGACACCATTTCCAAGTGCATTTGAAGCACCATCAAAGTACAGGGTCCATCGGGATCCCTTTTCGGGTCCGTCATACGGTCCGTTACCTTCAATGTTGTCCAAATTCATGATGTCCTCGTCTGGGAAGTCAAATCTCATGGGTTGATAATCTTCGATAGCTTGATGAGCCAGATGGTCAGCTAGTACACTCCCTTTTATAGCTTTTTGGGTGGTGTACTGGATGTCATACTCAGTCAGGATCATTTGCCATCTAGCTATCCTTCCAGATAAGACGGGCTTTTCGAAGATATACTTGATAGGATCTATTTTGGAAATCAACAAGGTAGTATGAGTCAACATATACTGCCTTAGTCGACGAGCAGCCCATACCAAAGCGCATCAAGTTTTCTCGAGCAGTGAGTAGCGAGTCTCACAGTCGGTAAACTTTTTGCTAAGGTAATAAATAGCATGCTCTTTTCGACCAGACTCGTCATGCTGGCCCAAAACACACCCCATTGAGTTATCCAAGACGGTCAAATACATGATCAGTGGTCTTCCTTCGACGGGTGGCATCAGAATAGGAGGTTCTAGCAAATACTCCTTGATTCTATCAAAAGAAGCTTGGCAATCATCGTTCTATTCGACTACCTGGTCTTTCTTCAAGAGTTTGAAAATTGGATCACAGGTAGAAGTCAGATGAGAGATGAATCTGGCAATATAGTTTAAGCGTCCCAAGAACCCTCTAACCTCCTTTTCAGTACGGGGAGTAGGCATTTCTTGTATGGCTTTTACTTTTGCTGGATCAACTTCAATGCCTTTGTTGCTTACAATGAATCCCAGGAGTTTGCCAGACCTAACTCCAAAAGTGCACTTACTTGGATTCAGCCTGAGCTTGTATTCTTTCAATCTGGCAAACAGCTTCTCCAGATGTTCAAGGTGCTCTTCCTCTGTTTGTGACCGAGCTATCATATCGTCTACGTAAACTTCAATCTCATGATGTATCATATCATGAAATAAAGCTACCATGGCGCGTTGATAAGTTGCCCCTGCGTTCTTCAGCCCGAACGACATCACCTTGTAACAGAAAGTGCCCCATTGTGTGACAAAAGTTGTTTTCTCCATATCCTCGGGGGCCATTTTGATTTGATTGTAGCCCGAGAATCCATCCATGAAGGAAAACACTTTGTGCTGAGCTGTGTTGTCGATCAAAATGTCAATGTGTGGGAGTGGAAAATCATCTTTGGGGCTGGCCCTATTCAAATCCCGGTAGTCCACACACATCCTGACTTTGCCATCTTTCTTAGGTACTGGCACGATGTTAGCGACCCATTGAGGATAGGACGTAACAGCCAGAAAGCCAGCATCGAATTGCTTCATTACTTATGCTTTGATCTTTTCAGACATGTCAGGCCTCATTCGGCAAACTTTTTGCTTGATCGGTGGACAGTCTTCTCTTGTGGGGAGACGATGAACCACGATGTCTGTGTCTAAACCCGACATGTCTTCATAAGACCAAGCGAAGATTTCAACATACTCATTCAACAACTGTATCAGGCGTTCCTTGACACTTGATTCCAGATTGGCACCCACTTGCACCTCCTTCCGGTCTTCCTCGGTCCCTAAGTTGACAGTTTCCAATGACTCTTCATGCGGTAAGATGGCCCTTTCCTCTTGTTGTAGGAGTCTGGCCAGTTCCCATGGTACTTCACAACCTTCGTCATATTCATACTCGGCTTGATTGACCAGATCTTCAAAGTTATTGAAAGATACAACAGAATAGTCACCCATGGAATCTAGAGTGGATGGGTACCTGCATTGGTGAGTGTGGGTGTGTGTAAGGGATAGCCATCCTTAAACAAAAAATGCAAAAGGAACGAAAATGAACACAAGCAGTTTATCAAATGAAAAACGTCCAATGAATCATTAAACATGGCATATGGATATGAAAAATAATCAAAACCCTTACAAATGGACCTACATGCCCCGGGCAAGGCATGAGGTGAAAGGATAGTGTACGGATTGTTTTGAAAATAAATATTACAGACCAAATAGGAAATGTTTAACAGATAAATTACTGATGAATAAAAGTGATGGGGACAAAGTCTTTTGCCTCCCAGTTGCTCAATCCTCCTTTGACAATTGGGTAAATCCACTCTTCGATGTTGCTCTCCTTGTCTTCATCCTCCAAGGCGTTGATTCCGTAGGGAGAAATTTTGACTGGCGCTCTTTCAATCTTCGAACGGCGCATAACTTTCTGGCCAGCGGCTGTGAACCCTAATCCAAATTTGTCTGTCTTATGTGGAATGTCAGGTAACTGCCCCCATGCTGAATTTTTCCCTTCCTTTATCGCGGCCCTCGCGTCCTCCAGAGATGCCATCCTGGCCATCTGCCTCGGTGTCTCAGCTGCCAACTTTGCTACTGCTATTTCAGGAAGGACTTCTTCGAAATGCTGAAAAGGCGTTTCAATGAATTCCCCTTCAACCTCCACATATCGGAAAGAGTTCAAGTGGCTAATCATGTACTCCTCTTCACCGTAGACAGTAATGATCTTTCCCTTGACAGGATACTTCAACATCTGATGTAAAGAGGAGGTGACTGCCCCAGCATGGTGTATCCAAGGCCTACCCAGCAAGCAAGAGTATGACGGACGGATGTCCATCACATAGAAAGTAGATTTAAACACCTCGGTGCCTATCTTGATGGGAATTTCAACCTCTCCATGGACCATTCTCTTCGAACCATCGAAAGCTCTGACAACAATATCACTCGGCTTCAACTCCAACCCTTCACAATCTAGTCGGTCCAAGGCCTTTTTAGGCAAAACATTCAGCAACGAACCGGTGTCGACCAATACATGGGCGAGAGTGGTTCCTCGACACTCGACTGAAATGTGCAAAGCATCATTGTGGTTTCTACCTTTAGGAGTTAAGTCGGCATCGGAGAAACCTAATCCATTGTCCGTAGTCAGGCTAGCCACGCAATTTTGAAATTGATCTGCAGAGGTTTCCTGGGGCACATGGGCTGCCTTCAGGAATTTTATCAGAGCTTTAGCGTGCGCTTCCGAGCAAAGTAGCAGTGCCAGCAGGGAGATCTTTGAGGGGGTTTGCCCCAGCTGTTCTACCACATCGTAATCACTCCTTTTGATTATCCTCAAGATCTCATCCATTTCCTTCTTGGAGGTTTCAGGGATGACCAAGGGCTGAGCCCTCGTCCTGACGAGCTCATCTTGGATTCCCTTACCTTTATCAGCAGCGGTAGGAGAGACAGTACTAGGAACAACAACATCCTCAATTAAAGGGGTTCTAGCAGAGAGTTTTATTGGTGCAGGGATGACCTTGTCAGCTGATGAGGGTCCAAAGATTGCTCTTGGAGGGGCAATCTCTGGAGAAAATATTCTCCCGCTCCTGGTGATTTTGCTAGTGCCTGCAATGTTACTAATGCTGGCTTCTTCATCATCCGAACTTTCTTCAATTATTTCGATTTGTTTGATACCATGGTAGTAAACGTCACCGCCATAGTTCCATGGTATGGACTTCTCAGAAACATAGGGGACAGGCCCTGGCATTATTATCTTCAAAGGAACAGATTTCGTAGCTGGTGTAATCTTAACAGGCTTTTTGACGGCCTTGGAAAGATTGGCGTGAATGGTTATGATTGAGACATCTTCAGTATGAACTGGAACAGCAGAAACTTTTTCAAACAAAATTTGTCGACTATCCATAAGGCCTTGGATGCCTTTCTTCAGTAACGGACAATCAAACGGCAGAGAGTAACAACAATAGCAGTCTTCTTTACATCCCGGGAAGATCCCGGCCCTTAACAGATTCAACTTAATGGTTAGCAATGGAGTAGTCAGATCATTGACATCAGCAACATACAAATCTTCTTCAATGGCATTGACATTTCGGCCGTGCTTCGGCATGGGTGCAGATATCACATTAGGCTTCTCTGGAGCGTCAAACTCCACCTCCTTTGCTTCTATCAGGTCTTGGATTTTATGCTTGAGTGCCCAACAATCATTGGTGTCGTGCCCAACATTGTCTGAATGGTAGGCGCATTTAGCATTAGCATGATAATGCGGAGATGACGTATTCACATTCTTTGGTGCCTCCTTAATGGTGGCGAGATTCAACTTTAACAGATGGGGAAGCACTTGCGCTGGAGTCATATTAATACGGGTGAAGTGCCGTTGTGGCCATTCCACTCGTTGTTGATTTGGTCTGGATTGGTTATAGCGAGGCCGCTCACTTGAAGGATTTTGAATCATCACGGCCCCCACAGTTGGCCGACGCTCCGTCTTCCCCGCTCTTCTCTGAGAATATGCCACAGTTGTTTCCTTCTTAAAAGGTTTCTTCTCAACACTTGCAGTAACACCCTTCTGAATCTTTCCTGACTTGATGCCAGCTTCTATTCTCTCGCCGTTAAGATCAAATCGGTAAACCCCGCGGAAGAGTTACCAATTAGATGATTGAAAAATGGCCCAAATAGGGTCCCTATAAACATATCAACAAGCTCACGATCGGTTAAAGGAGGCTGCACCCTGCCAGCCAAATCCCTCCATTTTTGTGCATATTCTTTGAATCCCTCGCCTGTTCCTAATGACATACCCTGAAGTTGGGTACGAGTAGGAGCAAGGTCAGAATTATACTGATATTGTTTGTAAAAAGCGGTGGCCAAATCTTCCCAATTTCGGACGCTGGTTCCCTCTAGCTGATAAAACCACTCCAACTGAGCTCCAGAAAGGCTGTCTTGAAAGAAATGAATCCAAAGGTTTTTATCTGCCGTATAGGGTTGGATCTTTCTCACGTAGGACCTGAGATGCATTTTGGGACAGGACAGCCCATCATACCTCACAAACACTGGCACTTTGAATTTTGGGGGAATCACAATCCCGACGACCAAACCCAAGTCTTCAAAATCCAAACCCGGTACTCTTTGTAATTCCATGGCGGCCAACCTGTCTTCTAGCCCTTTGTATTTATCATCAGCTGGAGGGTATTGCTGATCAGAATAATCTTCATCCTCTTCGACCTCTTCTTCTTCCGCATCGGACTCGGAAGGTACCGCAGCTCCACCTCCTTTGTTGGTTCCTTCATCAGAGATAGGAGGAAATTCAAGCACTCTCCGAGCTTCTCCGTCAAATCTTCTCCCCAAAGTAGCCACCCCGAGTCTCTTTTTCTTCTTTTTCACGGGGTCTTTGTTCCCCAATTGAGTCTTGATATCCTCCTGACCCTTAGCCAAGGTCATCAGGAGTTGCTGGAACTGTGCATTTTGAGCTTGCAGGTCTTTGACTGTTTGCTCGAGATCCATCCTACTGAAATAAACAGCAGACAGATAAGGAAACCTGGAGTGAGACCTGCTTATGCACATGATGAATGGTATGCTTATGTATGCAATGCATTCAAGGATTTAGGACATTCAAAATTGTTTCAGACAAAGAAGAACGCACGTCATATTAATAAGAAGAAATTTGTTAGTACATAAATGCCCCATGGGCCAAATATTACAAAATAACTTCTCAAGGCAAAAAGACATTGCGCATCCTCTTTGGTGCGATGTAGGTGTTGAGGGCCTCTTGCTCATGGAGTCGGCGGGTAAGCTCTAGAACCTTCTTCTCATTGGCGTAGAAGCTAGCTTCAAAAGTATTTCGTTCCTCCTTGAGCTGAATCCAACTTTTCTGCATTTCTTCCCACGATGTAGGCATGTCTGGATGTAGGACGGTGTAGGGAACCTCTCCTTCCTTGACAGGCTCTTTAATCACAGGGAGAACATGAGGATAAGGCATCATCAGACTTTGGGCTCGGGCTCGTACCCACTTGAGATAAGGCTCAAGAGGGATGGAGTTCTTGTGTCCCAGAGTCTTGCTATCAACCTTGTTGGGTCTCCCCCAAGCTCTGATGAATCTTTGGCGAAGTCCTTGCGCATCGTTGTCGAAGTCAAAAACCAGGTCAGGAATCAACATGTCATGAGGGCCATCCCTCCGTGCATATCCAAATTGCCTCAAAGCTAGGCAAGGGTTGTAGGTGATACCTCCTCTAATTCCAAGTAAAGGAACATTAGGAAATTCTCCGCAACGATCGACGATGATGACATTTTCTCTGGACCGAGAACACCAATGTACATCAGAGTGAGTAAGAGTCATCAACCGTTGGGACCACCTTGAGCCTTGGTCATTCTTTAGGACAGATTGTGGAAGGTGCAAAATAAACCACCTTGCAAGGAGAGGAGTACAGCACATGAGAACACCCCTCTTTCTCATTGTTCGTGTGTAAAATGAGTGAAGAATGTCCCCAAGCAATGTTGGTATTGGATTTCTGGACAAGAAGATTTTGACGGCGTTGACATCTACCAATTGGTCAGGATTTGGGAACAAGACCAACCCATAGATAAGGAGTGCCACAATTTCTTCAAAGGCTTGTAGGTCCAATAAGTTCCAACATTCTTGTACCTTCTCAAACAAGAATTTTGCTAAGAATCCCTTGACGCCGCTTCTGGTTTCCCAATGCCCCTTGATGTCGGATGGTTGTAGATGTAATGCTCGAGCAACATCTTCCGGCTTTGGTTCCTTTTCCGTACCGTTGAAGGGTAGTTGATTAAGGATAGGAATTCTCAGGAGTTGAGAAAACTCCTCCAAAGTGGGCACCAACTGGTAATCAGGGAAAGTGAAATAGTGGTGAAGAGGGTCAAAGAACTGAAATAGCACTTTCATCATGTCTTCTTCAATGTTGGTGTTGACTAGGCTGAGCAGTCTACCATGTCTTTCACTGAAGGATGAGTTTTCCGGAATTCTTGAGGTGAGCTCCTTGAGTTGAGGAGAGATTCTCACAAGGTTGACTTGAATGGTGTTTCTGCGAGGAACTTCCATGACCTACAAAACAAGAACAAAGATGAAGATCCAAACCCTTGAAATGGTTAGTGAATGCATATGATGTTTTATGATGTTTATGATGTATGCACAAAACATATGTACAAGCAAATCACACCAAACCCTAGTTTCAGGCTTGCATGGGGTTTCATAGGTAAGTACCCTCTTGAGTGTAGTTGGCTTAAAAACCTGTCCTATAAATAGTAACCGGGTTCTAAGGAGCTCAATATCACGGGATTGTTTTTATTGTTCATTGTTTTGGTTTAGCCACTTAACTAGCGACCAAAATATTCCAAGAAAACAACCCTCAATGAGTGTAGTATCGAGTATCTACCAACTTCGGACTGCACCAAAGCCGGTCATCTCACTACCCCTAATAAAAGGCCAAGATGGTCAAGTAAGGTTCTAGGTCATTAGTGCTTAGTGACATCACTCAGCGGCCCCGTACTCTCCTTGATTGAACTCAAGGGTTACCGGTACTCACAAATATGTCGCACTAATATAGCTATTGCTTCGACCGTGTCGGTATACCCCGCATAGTTTCCACAACGTATTGCTATCTATGAAATGTTTCCCAAAATCCGGGTGTAGGATTGCAAACCCAAACAAGAGAGCCAAAGTATAAAGCAATCAAATCAAATAATTAGTCATGCAAGAGGGTGATCTAAGCCCTAAGGTTACTCCACTTTTAAATTTCTCCCCAGCAGAGTCGCCAGTTCTGTGATACGGTGGGAGAACTGACTATGGTTTTGCGTTTGTTTTCACAAATGTTTCGGTTGAGCAAGAGTCGCCACCGACTTTTTATTTTATCCTAAGGAAAGGTTTAAAAAGCACAGCAAAAACCTTTGAGATTTTTCTTGGGTTCGGGGAGTAGATTATAGAAAGGGAAGGTATTAGCACCCTTTCTATCCATGGTTATCCATGGGCTCTTAGGTACTTGCTTAGATCAACTTGCCTTGGTTTTCAATTGTTTGAAATGGTGCTTGGTGTGTGGTTTTGAAAATGTTTTAAAAAAGATGCCTTGTCTAGGCTACCCTTGTAACAATTCTTTACTCGAATGTTTTACAAAAGGTGTTTGTCTTTTTGAAAAGATGTTTCAAGGTTTTTTGAAAGTTTGTTTTGAAAGTGTTTGTGAAGTGTGGTTTGAAAAATAGGCAAGTGTTTTTGATTTGCAAGTTGACAAGTACTTAAGAGGTATCTACCCTAAAGTTCTCAAAGATTTTTGCTATGTTTTAACCCTTTTAACAATTTTGTTCCACCATTGCATTTGGTGGACAATCTTGTGTTAGGAGGTGAAAGGGACGGGCGCGGGTCATCGTTTAGACCATAATTGCAATAGTGCTAAGTATCTTTGGGCAATTCTTTCTTTTAAGGGACTTTGATCATTTTTTAGGCAACTTTCGAAAGCGTCATCGAGGGACTATGATCAATTGATTTGTATTTGTTTTTGCCCAAAGAGACCTAACATACAATATGGCCCATTTATTTGAAGGCAACAAGTGGAATACCCTAGGGGTGCAAGTGTGATATGTGTTGTCCATATTCATGCTTGATTATCTTGAAATTAGGTCAAACTATTTTGTTCTTTTTATTTGCATACAAACCCTAATTCTAGCATGGTATATTTAGAAAGCGTTAAAGTGCGAAAAGTAAAATTCCTACACTATTACAACACAATATGGGAAGGGGGGTACAAATGTTCAAATGGGGGGATATTTAGACAAGAAATTTAAACCTAGCTATTACATCAATTTTGGAATATTTACAAGATAATTGATTGCATAAATTAAATGGAAAATAAAATAAAGATGCAAAATGCAAAAGGGTTTTTATATGTATGAAAAAAAGTATTATTTATGTCAAATAAATAAAAATAAAAAAAAGTATTATTTTTGGAGTTTTTTGTATTTTAAGGGTAAAACCCTAATTTTTATTAAGTAATATATATATTATTTAATTTATACAAGTATTTGTTTATTATGTACAAAAATAAAATAAAATGAAGTATATTTATAAAAAGTATTTTTTTATGTCAAATATTAATAAAAGAAAAAAAGTATGTACTTTTGTATTTTAACCTAAATATACTAATAAATATATATATATATATATATATATATTATATATATATATATATATATATATATATATATATATATATATATATATATATATATATATATATATATATATATATATTATATATATATATATATATATATATATATATATATATATATATATATATATGTATTAATTTCTAAATATGTATTATGTATATAAAAATAATAATATTTAATATTATATAAAAAATAGTATATTTTACATAAAATATTTTCAAAAGAAAAAAATAAATAAAAATCAGAAATAAAATATATTTACATTATTTTTCTAGTTTTTTTTCTAAATAATAGGGTATATATATATATATATATATATATATATATATATATATATATATATATATATATATATATATATATATATATATATATATATATATATATATATATATATATATATATATATATTATATATATATATATATATATATATATATATATATATATATATAATATATATATATATATATATATTATATATATATATATATATATATATATATATATATATATATATATATATATATATATATATATATATATATATATATATATGCATAAATGTCCATATAAACAAATAAATACCTAAAAAATGCAAAAATGGTGTAAAAATGATTTTTCAAGTTTTTAATATTATTAGCAAAAATAAATAAATGAGAATAAAAAAGAAAAGTAAAAAAAAATCAAGCAAATAAATAAAATGGGCCCAGGGGGTGCAAAACCAAAAATATGGTGTGAAGAGAAATAACACAAAAGCCCAGCCCATGAAGCTTCTTCTTCAACCTTCAGCCAAAAACGTTCAAAAAACGCGCGCCTGAACCTCCATTCAAACCCCTGGATTCTTTGATCTTTTGCACAAACTTACAACAAGAAATGTTAAGCATTGAATCACGATTCTAAATATATAAAGAACTCATCCTAACTCTCAGAAATGAGAGAGAATTTTGACATTCCCAAATCCTGACCTAACTTTTCTTCCATATTCAAACCTTAAATTCTAACAGCTCAAGCAAAATAAATGAAAAGTAAAAGCATGTACAGATTCAGGGGCATGAGTAGAACACTTCTTATTCACAAACCTAAAGCTAATGATGCCTACACTAAGAGTTAGAAGTTCACAAAGATACCTGTTAAGTTGAAGTTCTATCTGGCAATGGGGGAGCTTTCAGAGCAAGATGATGATCTGTATAGCTTGCCTGAAGTGTTGTGATGCTATTCCAATGCTTACTTTGCTTTGGAACACCTTGAATCGAACTATGGACCTCCAACTGTAAAACAAGAAAGTGAAAATGGTGGAACTGGTTAGAGGAATTACAGGTCGTGTTTTGTGTTTTGGTTAGCTTCAAGTGATGCTAGGGAATGTGTTTGATGAGCTTTGGGCAAGAAATCATGAAAGGAATGAGAGATGGGATCCAATCTGCAGACCCTGCCCTGTTTCTGCAGTTTGAGAGTGATTCTGGGAATGGGAGTGTTTGGGACCTTGTTTGCTCGTGTTCTAGCTTGGGTTGGATGATTAGAAGGTGTACAAAATAATTGCTTAAGTGTTCTAATGCTGAGATGAAAGTTGTGTCATGTTATGATGTGTTTCTTAACACTTAAGCAAACAAAAGCCACTTGAGTTTCTAGGCAAGTAGAGGCCCCCTAAACATGCTGCTAACCTTGTCTTGATCAGTGTGTTTTGCTCATAATCTTGTGCCAATTATATTTCATCTGTACTTGTGGATTTGCAACTTTGACATAAAGCTTGCTTTTGCAAAAATGGCTATTTCACTTTTTCCATTTATGGCCTAATCCAACATGTAATGCTAAAACTCATGAAACAAGACCTTAGCACAATGAACATGCATTAAATTATTGAGTGTTGGATGGTTTAAGGGCCTGTAATCAAGTGGCATGCTGGTTTGAGAAATTTGCACAAGTTATGAGCATGTACATGGCCATGAATCAAAGTGACTTTTTGCCATATTGCAAAATTCGATTCTCTCAAGTTATGAGGTTGTTTGATGAGTTCTTTGACATTTTGGAAAGCTTGGAATGTGTACTACAATCCATCTTTGAAATGCAAATTGAAATTCTAAGTGGAAGTATATGGAAAATGGTCTTGAAGTTAGGTAGAAAACCTTGCCAAAATAGGTTAAAATTTCACTAAGTTAAGAATGGTTTAGTATCCTTATTCCAAAACTTGTAACTTGAGATACAAGCCTCATTTGGGAAAACTTTGTGAATAAAAGTTGTAGATTATGCAATAGGCTACAACTTTCATGTTTTGACTTTTGCTTTAATCCAAATGAATCTTGGTGAGAAAGTGGGGCAAAGTTGGGAAAAAATTAGGGTTTTTCATAACTTAGAAAAATTCTAAGTTATGAAAAATTCTCATTTCAAACCCTAATTTGCAATTTTTGATTTCTTGGTGAACAAGTTTCATGATTTGCCATGTTTTGATGAAAAATGAATCTTGACTCTTGATTTTGACCAAAAAGTCAAAGTTTGACTTTTCAGTATACAGTCAAAATTGATCAATTGACTGGGAAATTCAACTGTCAATCTTGTGTACTTGGGATCTTTTGAACTTGTTGAGCATGTAAAGACAATTCCATGGGGTCCTTGAATCCATATGTGAGCTTGGTTTGCCATTGGTTAGGTCAAACAGTCAAAAATTGCCTTTGTGCAGTCAAAACCCTAAAAATGACCATTTTGCCCTTTTGGTGATCTGATCAAATTTCTTGTGGAATTGTGATCCAAACTTGATCAAATGGTCCATGTGAGTTCATGATGTTGGTGTGGGTCAATTTCTAAGAGATTTGACTGTCAATTGGCCACAGTTGACTTTTTCCCCAATACAGCTGATTTCCAGGTCAACTGTCCAATTGACTGGGCAAAACTTGGAATCAAGACTTGACACTTGATATGGATAAACTTAGGAGTCCAATATGAAGCAAGAAAGTCATCTTAGGAATTTTAGGTCAAAACATCTTTGTGCAAACACAAACCCTAATTTGGGTCAACAGTGCAAGGAGAAGTCTTGAGCAGATGAAACCCTAACTGGATCTTGATCTTCAAGGGCTTTTGTGGTGAGAAATCAATGAGAAATGGGAGGGAAAATTTTGGGGTACAACAGTCGTCCTAAGAAACCTATGTCCTCCTTTTCAGTACGGGGAGCTGGCATTTCTTGGATAGCTTTGACTTTTGCGAGATCAACCTTAATACCTTTGCCACTGACGATAAATCCTAGGAGCTTTCCAGATCTTACCCCGAAGATGCATTTGTTTGGATTCAGCCTCAGTTTATACTTTTTTAGCCTTTCAAATAACTTATGAAGATGATCAAGGTGTTCTTCCTCAGTTTGCAATCTGGCTATCATGTAATCAACATAGACTTCTATCTCATGATGAATCATGTCATGAAATAAAGCCACCATAACCCGTTGATAAGTTGCGCCTGCGTTCTTCATCCCAGAAGGCATGACCTTATAATAGAAGGTGCCCCACTGTGTGATAAAGGTAGTTTTCTCCATGTCTCCAGGCGCCATTTTGATTTGGTTGTACCCTGAGAAGCCATCCATGAAGGAGAATACCTTGTGTTGCACAATGTTATCAACCAAGACATCAATATATGATAGCGGGAAGTCATCTTTGGGGCTCTCCCTATTTAAATCCATGGAATCTACATACATACGGACCTTACCGTCTTTCTTCGGCACTTGAATGACATTTGCAACCCATTGGGGATACGACGTCACTGCCAAGAAACCTGCATTTGAACTATTTCATTACCTCGACCTTGATTTTCTATGACATATCAGGATGCATGCGACGAACCTTTTGTTTGATGGGAGAACAACCCTCTTTCATTGGCAGAGTATGAACCATGATATCAGTATCGAGCCCTGGTGTGATACGGTGGAAGAACTGACTTGGGTGTTTTGCGTTTGATTACAAATGTTGTGGTTAACAAGAGTCGCAACCGACTTTTCTTTTATCCAAAAGGAAAGGTGAAAAAGCACAGGAAAGACCTTTGAGATTGTTTCTTAAGTTCGGGGGGTAGATTATGAAAAGGGAAGGTATTAACACCCTTTTCATCCATGGTTTTCCATGGGCTCTTAGTTACTTTCTAGATCACTTGCTTTTGTTTGAAAGTGTGCTTTGTGTGGTTTTTGAAAGTATTTTGTAAAGTGGCCTTTGTCTAGGCAAATGTTTGTAATAATTCTCGTTCGTAAGAATGTATACAAAGGTGTTGATCTTTTGAAAATGTTTTCAAGTTTTGAAAGATATTTTGGAAGTGTAGGTGTTTGTTTTTGAAAATATAAAGGATGTTTTTTTTTGAAATTGAGCAAGTAACTAGGAACATTCTACCTACTCAAAAGTCTTTCATGTTCATTTCCTCTTTCCTATGACATTGTTATCTTACCATTGATTTGGTAAGTAACCTTATCTTTGGATGTAAAAGGGACGGTTGTGGGTCATCGTATAACCATGATTAGCAATGTTGCAAGGTATTTTAGGATTTTTCTTTAGGGACTAAGATCATTTTGAAAAGGCAACATAGATAGCGTCATCGAGGGACTATGATCTTGTATTTTGCTTGTCTTTACTAAGATACCTCACATGCGTAATATGGCCATTTTCCTAAGGCAACCAAGTGGATTTACCCTAGGGGTGTTTGTGTGCAAGTGGATTAATTTTCATGCTTAATTTATCTTTGATTAGGGTTTGCTATTGATTGGTTTTAGTCTTTCCATACAAAACCATAATTACTAACATTTTGTATATAAAGCAATAAATTTTGGAATTTAAAATTACTATGCTATTACAATACTTAGGAGAGAGGGTATACAAATTTACAAATGGGGAATATTGCAAGAAATTAAATCTAAACAATATTACAACCATATTGAATTTTGTACAAAAATAAAGATAAGAATACAAGAATGTAAATGTAAGAAATAAAGTATGGTTTTTGTTTGTTTTTTTTTAATGAAAAGGGATTTCTAACCTAATTTGAAGAATATGATTAATTAAAAATAAACAAAATTAAGTTTAAACTAATTAAGGAATAAATTAAATTAAAAATGTTTTTTAGGGTTTTTATGGAAAAGGTTTAAGTTAAATAATAATGAAAATGAAAGTTAAATAATGGAAAGAAACCTAAATTCTAAGTTAATTTTAATTAAGAAAATAAAATAATTATTAAACTTAAGTCTAAATATTTAATCATTTAAAAGAGAAATTAATTTGTTAAAAGAAAAATGTTTTTTAGTCCATTTTTGTTTTATAAGAAAATAAAATAAATAAGTGTAAATAATAAATAAAATATTTTTGGATTTTTCATGATTAATGAAAATAATAATAATAATAATAATAGTATTAATAATAATAATAAATAAAATATAAAAAAGTAAAAAGAAAAAATAAGTCAAAAGGGTTGATAAGTGAAACATGGGTATTGTGAGAAAAAAGAGTCAGGCCCAACAAGAGGAGGCCCATGCGCTGCAAAAAGAGCCAAAAATGTCAAAAAGTGGGAAAATGGAAAAAAGGTCACGATGTGGCTTGAACCCAGGACCTCATGGTGACAGGCGCATGCTTTAACCACTGGGGTGGTGATACATCCGTTAACTTATGTTAAACCATAAATATATAACACAAATCCTGCCCTAAATACACTTCATCTTCAACCTCTAGCCAGAAGCCCTGCAACTTGCTTATTTCTCAGCCATTTGCAAAAATGTAAACATGAAAATTGCTCTATTCTTTCATACGAATCTAACCATATAAATATCATGAACTATAAATCAAAGATGAATGAGAATTTTTGAAAGTATCAAATTCTGACCTAAATATTTTCAGAGATTTAATCCTAAAATTCTCCTAGCTCAATCAATATAAATAAAATCTATGGACATGTACAACTTGAGGGCAATGATGTCTATATTTTATCTTCACAAATGCAAGCCTAACAATGCCTAAGTAATGAGATAGAAGTTCAAGAAAAACACCTCAAAATTGGAAATCATGAAATGCAAATGAGCTTGATTCAAGGTGCTGCAATGATCAGGTTAGCTTCCTCAAGTTCCCAGGAAGCTAATGCAATGGTTTGCTTGAGAAATGGATGGCTAGAATGGTCTGGAGAAGTCAAGTTGCAGACCTCTGTTTTTGGTTATAGAGGATGATGAAGATGGATTTACAGTTATGAAATAGGGTCAGAGATGGTTTGTATTTGATGTAAGGAAGCTTTAGGAATGAATTTGAAGGGAAACGCACGAGGGAAATGAGAGATACAAGTTTAAGTTTAGAAATGTGTATCAATGGAGTTTTTTGTGCAATTTCTGACTAGAGGGATTTCGGGAGTCTTTCAGGGTGATTTTTCTCGTGCCTTAGCTCACAAATAGCGACTCTATTTATAAGCAACAAGTTTGGAGACTCGTTGTTGATCAGAATTCAAAATCACAAGTTTATGCATAACATGTGATTTTTGAGAAATTCAAGTTTCAAAGCCTTGTGTCTTTGCTAAGATAGAGTGGTTATGCTTTAAACATACTTGCTTATGACTTTGTGGATGGAGTGTGATCAGAGGGAACAAGTTAGAGGCTCAAGAATGGACTTTATGCAAAAAGCTTGCTTGACAAGAATGGCAATGTTAACTTTGTGCCATTAATGGAAATGCAACTTGGATAATAGCTCAATTGCTTGGATCAAAGCTCTAATAGCTCTGTAAACATTTAATTATGGAGTGAAAAACAAGTTTGAGGCCTGTAAAGCAAAGATTATTCAGCCTAGCATGGATTTGGTTCATGTGTTCATCAAAAATGACTTGTAATTCAAGTTTGAAAACCCTAACTTCCTCTCTTCGATTCTCCCTGCTCAAGAATGATCTGAATGAGTTATTTGAAAATTTGGAAAGCTTGTAATGTGTTCTACAAACCCTCTTTAAATAACTTTTGAAAATTCCCCTTGGAGCTATATGAAAAAGTGCCATGAAGTTAGCTCAAAATCCTGCCTAAACTAGAGCGAAATTTCACTAAGTGTTTAATTTCAAGACCACGGCTTCATGAATTAATAACTTGAGATACAAGCACTTTTAGAAGAAGTTGTGTAAAGAAATATTGTAGATCTCATGGAGATATACAACTTTCATGTTGAAAGTTTCTTTTGAATCATCTTGCATCATGGTGAAAATTTTGCTCAAAATTGTGAAAATACATGAATTTTTAAACACTTTGAAAATTTTCTAAGTTAGAAAACTTTGACTTTTCAAAATGAAATCTTGAATTTTTGATTTCTTGATGAATAAGTTTCATATTTTGACATGTTTTGATGAATTGTGATCTTTGACACTTGATCTTGACCAAAAAGTCAAAGTTTGACTTTTCAGTATACAATTGACTTTTGATCAGTTGACTGAAAATTCACTATCAATCCCATTGATCTTAAGCAATGTTTTGGGTCATTCCATTAGGTCAAAATTATGCAATTTAACTCTTGAGATCATTCCTCAAACCAACTAACCATTTGCTAGGTGAAAAATCAGAAATTGCCATTTCTCAGTCAAAACCCTAATTTTGATCATTTTCCCCTTTTGATGATTTAATCAAATTTCTTGAGGAATTATGGTCCAAACTTGATCAAATGATACATATGAGTTTATAATGTTGATATGGATACAAAATTATGAAGTTTGACTGTAAATTGGCCATTGTTGACTCTTTCCCCAATACAACTGATTTTTAGGTCAATTGTTCAATTGACTGAGCAAAAATGTGATTCAAGGCTTGAAACTTGACATGAGTTATCTTGGGGGTCCATAATTATCCATGTAAGTAATATGAGGCATTGAAATTTCAATTATACTTGTGCAATCTCAAACCCTAATTTCAGTCATCACTGCCTAAGGTGGTGTCTTGAGCTGATCAAACCTTGTGTAGTCTTGAATCAAATGAGATCTTTGTGAGAAAATATTTGATAAGTGAGAGGGAAAATTTTGGGGTACAACACCTGGCATGTCTTTGTATGACGAAGCGAATACCTAAACATAGTCGTGCAACATCTGAACTAACCTGCTCTTGACACTGTCTTCCAGGTTGGCGCCAATCTTGACTTATTTCTTATCTGCTTTGGTACCTAAATTAATCACCTCGACCGGCTCTTAGTGAGGTTGGATACCCTTTTCATCTTGTATCAGGAGTCTGGCGAGTTATTCAGGTATCTCACAATCTTCTTCACCTTCGTCTTCAGCTCGATAGATTGGATTTTCAAAGTCATAAACGACAATAGCAGAAATGTTATCAATGATATTCGTAGTGGATGTGGATCTACAAATGTGTGTATGTGCGTGTAAGGTCACATGGCTATTTGAAAATGCAGTAAAGTAATGCAGTAAAGTAAAAGAAAGACAAGGAGCGCAAAATTTGAATGAAAAACCGCCTAATGTTTTCATTAAATGAGCATATGATATATGAAATGACAATCCTTAATAAATAAACCATTGTGCCCCGGGAAAGGCACAAGGTTTTAAGTCATTGTTTTAACAGAAATTATACAGACAAACTTCTTAAAGCAATAAAAACAAGAAATAGCAATTACTTCTAGCTGAAGGAGATTGAGATGAAGTCTTTGGCCTTCCAGTTGTTGATTCCATCGTCAGTGTCTTCCAGAGCATTGACTTCATTGTTGCTAATACAGAGAGGTGGTCCTCCAGCACGAACACGACGAACCTTTTTCTGAGCTTTTGAAGTGAAACCCAATCCAAATTTGTTAGATTTGTAGGGGATATTAGGAAGTTGTCCCCAGATAGTGCAACCTCCATCTTCTACCACAGCCCTAACATCCTTCAAGGAAGACATTCTTGGTGTGTCCTTAGTAATCTTAGGAGTAGCAGGAGTAGCTTTAGAAATATCGATCGTTGGTGGAATTACCTCAAATGTTTGACAAGGATTTTCAATGAATTCACCATCCATTTCGAAATATTTGAAAGAATTCAAATGACTGACCATATATTCTTCCTCTCTACAGACTGTGACAATCTTCCCTTTCACTGGGTACTGCAGCTTTTGATGTAAGGTAGAGGTAACCGCACCTGACCCATGAATCCATGGGCGTCCGAGCAAGTAGGAATAGGTCAGGCGGATATCCATTACATACAATGATGAATTGAAGACTTGAGATCCCACCTTGATCGAAAGGTCAACCTCTCCGTGTACCATTCTCTTCGACCCATCAAAGGCTCTTACCACAATATGGCTAGATTTCAGCACCAACTCTTCATAGTCCAATCTATCTAGAGCACCTTTTGGTGATACATTCAGGGAGAAACCTTTATCAACTAACACATGCGCCAAAGTAGTGCCTTTACACTCAATAGAGATGTGTATAGCCTTGCTATAATTCTTTCCCGTTGGAGTCAAATCTGCATTAGAAAAACCTAAACCATATCAACAATTAGGCTTGCAACACAATTCTCAAATTGGTCAGTAGAGGTCTCTTATGGTACATGAGCATTCTTCAGAAATTTCAACAAAGCTTGGACATGGGCTTCGAAACATAAAAACAAGGACAACATGGATATCTTTGAGTGTGTCTGCCCCAGTTGTTCAAATATTTGTAGTCACTTTTACAGAAGATCTTCAAGATTTCTTCCATCTCTTGTCTAGATGGGTCTTCAATTTTAACATATTTGGATCGTGCCTCTGTTTGGGCAGGCTCAGTCACTTTATCTTTACCTCGGGTATCAATAGTTTACCTAGAAATATGAACATGTGTTGTAGTCGTTGTTAGAGGATAGATCTCTGGAGAGAAGATCCTTCCTGTCCTAGTGACCTTACTAGTTTCGACAATGTTTGTAATTTCAGGATCTTCATTTTCAGTAATCCATGGCTCTCGCTTGACACCATGTGTTGTACCCCAAAAGTTACCCTATATTTTTCAAGACATTCCTCATAAAGGATCTCCAATGCTCAATGATTCTCAAGAATTGATCAGATAAAATCACCTCTGAAACACTGAGACCAAAAATTAAGGTTTTGACTAAGAACGACTGATCATTGACTTTTTGACCTAATACATGACCTAATGGCTTAAAGCATAATCTCAGAGACTCAAACATAAGATGTTGACCCAATTCCATGGCTTAAATCATTTCTCAAGATTAGTGGATTGATAGTTGAAATTTGGTCAACTGATGTAAAGTCAACAGATACACCAAAAGTCAAATTTGACTTTTTGGTCAACATTTAGTTTCAAAGATCAAAATTCATCAAGACATTCAAGAATATCAATTTTGATCATCAAGAAGTCAAGAAGGTCAAAAGTCAATTTGAAAAGTCAAACTTTTCAAGATTTAGAAATTTTTCTAAGTGTTTTTATACATGTTTATTTCATAACTTCATACCAATTTTTCACCATGATGCAAAATGATTCAAAAGAAACTTTAAAAATGAAAGTTGTAGATCTTGATGAATTCTACAACTTTGTGTTAAAGGGTTGATGTCCAAAAAAACGCTTAGATTTGAAGATATAAGTCCATGAAGTCATGACATTTTCATCTAACACTTAGAGAAATTTTCAACAGATTTTAGTCAGGATTTTATCCAAATTTCTTGGCATTTTTTCACATAGTTCCAAGATAATTTTGTCAAAATGTCCAATATTAAAGTTATAGAGGATGTTTCAAGCTTTTGAAAACATCCAAGAGCACACATTTATCATACTTGAGCTAGGAGATTCAAGGGCATGAAATTGGGCATCCATCCTTGAATTACAAGTCCTTTTGTTGAAGAACACATGATCCAATCTACATGTTATGCTGCATAATATATGTTGCAGGTCTTCTTGCTTGCAAATCTCCAAAAATTTAATGTTTACACAAAATCTTGAACCATTACCCAAGAGATACAAGCCATTATACAAATAACTTGCCATTTAAGGTAAAAAGTTACCATTGTTATTCTTGAAAAGAAAGCTTGTTGGTACAAATTTGTCTTGAGCCCATACCTTGTTTACTTCTGATTATACTCCACTATAAATCATGGAAAGTAGCCCCTCTATACCAGAAACTTTGGTACTTCACCTTAGGACCATGGAAGAATTGACATAGTTTGATATTTGCATCCCAACCAAACCATAACATGCTGTCTTGCAAACCTAATCAACTCTTATTCCCAAACATCTTGCCTATAAATAGAGGGAGCATTTGCAAGAGAAAGAGGCCAGAAAAAAGAGAAAGAGAAACTAGCACTCAAAATCCCTTCCCTCACAAAAAACCAGAACTGTTCATAAAACCTCCATCTTTGAGCTTTGAAGTCCAAATCTTTGAATCTCATACCTTACAAGTTTTCCTCAAACAAACCACCCAAATACTTCACATACATCATATAGAAGTTGTTCAAACATAATAATAACTTTTGTAACATCATTATCACCACCTTCCAAACTCAAAACATTGTCTTGCAAGTTGACTTGGTTGGAAAGACCCAAACACTTTCAGTACAAAGTAAGGATCGAAACAACTTCAGGGAGGTCTAAGGAAGCTCCATCAATAATCACATTGCACCTGGAAACATCCATACACATTTTGAATTTTCACTTCAAGAGGTAAGTTTTTCTCAAACTGCGATATCCTTGTTCATATATCATTTTACTTTCATTTTCAAATGAATAAAACAGGATAAATCAGAGTAGAAGAGTTGCAAACACTCAAAACTACAGAAAAATGCTTCTGGAAGCCTGACACGACTGACCATGTCACCTGAAACAGGCCGTGTCAGGGAGAAAATATGACAAATGACAAGACAGGGTCTTGACACGTGTGCCTGTGTCACAAGACACGGCCCGTGTCAATCTTATTAGGATTAAAACTTGACAAATGATAGGACAAGGTCTTGACATGGGTTCCCGTGTCACAGGACACGTCCCGTGTCAATCTTACTGGGATTAAAAGCTTGACAAAATGGCAGGACATGGTTCTGACACAGGTGCTCGTGTCAGCTCAACTGGGACAAAAAAAGACATGCATCGGTTATTACAGGGTCCTGTCACGGATGCCTGTGTCACAAGACATGGCCCGTGTAAGCCTAAACACCAAGAATATTGATTTTGAGAATTTTTATTCAATTTGGTTGTAATAGTAATTAAGTTTTAATTGCTTACATCCTCATTTATAATTTGTACTCCCCATCCCCTAAATGATGTAATAGCGTAGAGTTTTACATTTCTGCAATTTATCGCTTTAAATATAAATGCTAGTAATTAGGGTGTGTATGGAAAGACATAAAATCAACAAGTAGAAAACCCTAATTCAAGAACAAATGCATGAAATCAAAACACTTTGCACACTTGCACCTCTAGGGTTAACCTCACTTGTTGCCTTGAGAAAAATAGTCATGTCTCGCATGTGGGATACTTTAGTAAAAATAATCAAAAACAAGATCGTAGTCCCTCGATGAACCTTCAATGTTGCCTTCGATAAATGATCTTAGATGCTTACAAATTGCTAAGTTATCCTACAACATTGCATTCTATGGCTATACGATGACCCACACCTATCCCTTCACATCCAATGATAGGGTTTCTTACCAATCAATGGTAAGATAGCAATATCTAAAGGAGGAGTAAAAGAACTAAGACTTTTTGAGTATGTAGAACGTTCATAGTTGCTTGCTCACAACCATTTTGAAAACACATTTCAAACACACCAACACTTTCAAATGAAATATTTTCAAAATTCAACACTTTGTATGCATTCTTATAGAGATGGGAATCATTACAAAGTTCGCCTAAACGAAGGCACTTTTCAAAAATACTTTCAAAACCCATCATAAACATATTTCAAACAAAGCATTTCAAAGTGAGCTAGCAACTAAGATCCTGTAGATAACTACGGATGAAAAGGGTGCTAACACCTTCCCTTTTCATAACTTACCCCCCGAACTAAAGAAAAAATTCTCAAAAGGTCTTTCCTATTCTTTTCACCCTTTCCTTTATTAGATAACAGAAAAGTCGGTGGCGACTCTTGCTATCCGCAATAATTACAATCAAACGCAAAATACCCAAGTCAGTTCTCCCACCATATTACACCATGATAATAAACTTTTGCCCCATAGTTCCAAGGCACGACTTTGTCAGAGGAATAGGGGACTAACCCTAGTGAGGTGATGATCAGGGGAGCCATTCTTGGCTCAGCAGGAATCCTTATAGGGACTCTAGAGGTGATTCTTATAGGAGTATTGTAAATGGTGATTATGGAAACATCTTCAAGTCTCAGTTCTTGAGGTATACTTTCAGGAAAACTCTTCATGGATGGAGTTTTATCGAACATAATTTCATTGCTATCAATCAGGCGTTGAATACCCTTCTTCAGCCACACACAACCATTCGTTTGGGAAGCACAATGATAACAATTTTTAAGGTAGTCCAGAAATAAACTGGCTCTCAATAGATTCTTCTTAACTGTCATCAAGGGAGTAGTCAAATCACTGATGGTGGACACAAAGGAGACATCGTCAACAACATTAACACCTTTAACATGACTGGGCATGGGTGAAATAATCACATTACGGGTTTCTGGAGGGTCAAACTTAATCACTTTGTTGTCAATCAAATATTGGATCTTGTTCTTCAACGCCCAACAGTTGTTAGTGTCATGCCCAGGGCTATTTGAGTGATAGGCGTATTTCACGTTAAGATTATATTTGGGAGAGGCAGTATTGGGATTAGGATGAGGATCTCGCGGCGTTACTAAATATGCCTTCAACAAACGTTGTAATGCTTGAGACAATGGTATGTTGATCCTAGTGAAGTGCCTTCTTAGGGCGTATGGCCTATGTTGATTGTCGGATTGTTGTAGTTGTTGAACTGGGGTCGGGTTAGAGATCAATACTGCTCCTATCGACTGATGAAGCTCATTCTTGATATAACTCCTTTGTCCATGAACAGAATTAGTTTCCTTCTTACCAGCAAATGGTTTCTTTACAACATTAGAGGTTGAGGCCATTGGGATCTTTCCACTTTTTATTCCACTTTCAACTTGTTCTCCAGTCAAAATCAGCTCAGTAAATCTTGATGAAGAACTCCCAATCAGCAAATTAAAGAATGGACCCTTCAGAGTGCCCATGAACATGTCCATCAATTCTTGGTCAGTCAAAGGGGGTTTCACCCTTCCAGCCAAGTCTCTCCATTTCTAGGCATACTCCTAAAAGCCTTCGTTCGAGCCCATAGTCATACCTTGTAATTGCACGCGAGTTGGTGCAAGGTCAGCATTGTATTGGTATTGTTTGTAGAAGGCAGCAGACAAATCCTCCCATGTGTGGATATTAGTTCCTTTTAGTTGATAGAACCATTCCATCTTTGTTCCAGATAACCTCTCTTGGAAGAAATGAACCCATAACTTCCTATCGGCGGTGTGTGGTTAAATTTTGCGGACATATGATCTTAAATGGAGTTTTGGACAAGAGACTCCATCATATTTGGCAAAGACATGGACCTTGAATTTGTGAGGAATGACCACCCCAGGGACCAAACCTAAGTCTCCAAAGTCCAAACCAGGAACTTTTTGAATATCCACAGCCTTGAGTCGGTCTTCTAGTTGTTTGTATTTGTCATCCGCTGGTGGGTACTGCTCATCGAAATAGTCTTTATCCTCAAAATTCTGATGATTTCCACCCCTAGCCCTAGTGCTTTTCACATCCTATTCTTTATTGTCGTTGTAATATGGTGGCAGAACCAACTGTTAATACTGATTTTGTATTTGTATTTTCAAATGTGTGGTAAGCAATAGTCGCCACCGTCTTTTATTTTATCCAAAAAAGGAAAGGTAAAAAAAGAATAGAAAAGAAACCTTTTTCGAGAGTTTTTTGAGTAAGGGGGGTAGATTATAGAAAGGGAAGGTATTAGCACCCTTTCCATCTGTGGTTTTCCACGGGCTCTTAAGCACTTTGCTCATTTTGAAATTGCTTTGTGCGTGTGTTTTGAAAAAAAATGTTTTACTTCGTGATAACTCTTGTTTTTGTCCTCAAGAGAGTGACAAAGTTGTTTTTGAAAACTGTTTTGAAAGTGTTTGTGTGAAAAGATTTTGAGATTTTTGAGCAAGTACCTAGGAACTATCTACCTACTCGGAAAAAAGGTTATTTGTTTTTTCTCATTTCCTTTAGACAACACTATCCTACTATTAAGGAGTTGGTAGCCCCATCGTTGGATTTTAAGGGAAAATTGAAAGGGACGTTTTTACGGTCACAAAAGCAATAGTTAGGAAACTTTAGTAATTACCCTAAAGTCCTAAAGATCTTTCCGAGGAAACATTCGAATGGGTCATTTTGATCTTTTTTGGACTGGAGGGTGACCACTAAAACTCCTTATGCTTCATGACTGTTTACCGAAGGCAACCCAAGTGGTAATACCCTAGGGATGCGTATGTGCGACTGTATTTGATTTCAGATATATTAGTCTTTGTGTTTATTTTTCTAGTGATTGGTTTTATCTTGTTCATGCAATCCTATTAGCCATACATCTAACAGTTAATATATGTACAAAAATATAAAGTGCGAAAACGTAAATTCCTACGCTATTACATGGCTTCGGGGAGAGGAATTTAATTACAAGTCCAAACTGGGAGAAATATAAAGGAAAACAATAAAAATTCCTTATAATTTGGCTACATTGATATGTACAGGAATATAAAAGTGCGAAAGAAGAAAATGCGCGCGAAATAGGAAAATGCGTAAAGGAAACTTTTTGATGTTTTTTGAATTAGTTTTAAGAAAAGAAAAGGCATGTTTTTTTGTTTGGTTTTTAATTTACGAAAATATTAAATTAAAGTCTAATTAATAACATAAAAACCTAATTAATATTTTTTGATTTTTGAATATTAAAGAAAATAAGAATTATGAAATATAAAACCTAGTTCTACTTAATCACTACTTTAGGAAAATATTAACTAATTAATTAATTAATGAACTATTTAAAAAAAGTTAATTATTATTTTTGTGTTTTTTTGGTTTTAAGGTTAATTAATAAAAACAAAATCAAAAGAAGAAATAAAACATAAAGAATAGAACGAAAAAACAAAATAAATGGGCCTGTATCCTGCGCTATGAGCATGAAATGCAGATCGTGTCCTAGCTATGGCACAATTAGATTTCAGGCTCAAACCTTGTGTTTATCATGCCCAAACCTCATAGTTTTAGGTCCTGTGCAATATTCAAACAAACCAAGGCATTAAAATGTACAGATAAATGAAATTCGAATTAAATTTTATACCAAATACACAGATTCAGATATGTAGTGTTCTTGGTCGTGCAAGGGCCTAGGGATGGCCTGGATCAATTCATGGGAATACTGGTAGAATGACTATTGTGTTAGTTTACCACGAAACAACTTGTAAGTGTGCTTGCAAATTTTTGACGAATTTATGAAAATGGAGAGTTTGAGAGAGGGATTTTGTAGCGTGGTAAGTGTCTTTTTTCTCTTTTTTCTTTTAATGCTTGCAAATGGTCCAATATTTATAGGAGGGAAGGAATTAATGGTCTTAAATGCAAAATCCATGCTATAATGCCTTGTGATGAAGTATTGATATAATATTCAAAAACTTGCCAAATTGATGTTTTAAAGAACCATAATGCAAAATTTGAAAACTTGCCCAAAATGAATTTTGCGCCATTTCTTGAAGGAGTTGAACCTGGACATCATTTTCTTCCTGGCTTGGGCACTTGTGCAAGATAATTCCAAGCCCATTTGTGCTATACTCCTCCCTTTGATATTTAAACAACTTATTTCATGTTTTATTGAATATAAATCCAAATAAATGGAAAATAAATGGATAAAAAGTAAGACCACAAGGGGAAGATCTTATGGGTCCTATAAAATGCCATGGAGAAGTTTAAAACTCAAAGAAATGAGTTAATGCCTTGAAAACTCAACTTTGCTCGATGTAGGATTTTTGGATTTTCCAAATATTTCCCAACTTGGGAAAACCATAACTTGCTCAATTTTTATCACAATGATATGATCTTGGACTTATTGGAAAGCTTAATATGTCTACTTCAATTTCTATTTTGATCATTTTTTCATTTGAAGATGTTATCTTGATGTAAAAGGTCTAGACAAAAAGTGTCTTTTGTTTACTTTTTGAAAATGACATGTAATGTATGAACTTGTATCTTTCAAATGGTGCATTTCTTGATCTTTGGGGCTGAAAAGAAGTTGTAGGGAATTTGATTCTTTTCAAAATGAGCTTTGGTTTTAAAATTTCTGATAAAATATGAGAAAGTTATTCTTGGTCAAAGATTGGTTGACTTTTCCTATAGAAACCCTAATTTGCCATTTTTTACTTTTGATGCGTTAGGGGTATTTCTTGAGGAATCATGATCAACCCTTGATCAAATGATGGATATCACTTCAAAATGTTGATGTTGACCAAAAATCTTGAATTTTGACTGTAGATGGGCCACAATTGACTTTTGACCTAACACAGTTGATTTTCCAATACTTGAGCAATTGACTAAGCAAACTTATTGTGCAAGGCATGAAATTTGGCATGGATGATCTTGAAGACATATTATGACCATGGAGAACATTTGGGATTCCTTGGAGCTCAACCATCTTGAAGAAAATGGAAACCCTAGTTGGGGGTTCATTGCCTTAGGAGGAGAATTATCTTGGTCAATTCTTGGTCAACCTTTCGCAATTGAGAACATCTAGGAGTATGTGTTGAGTAAAATGAGAGGGAAAATTTTGGGGTACATCAGCTGCCCCTGTTCAATCTTCTTAAACCTGAGGATGTAGATTGGCTTGTCTGCCTTTCGTGATCTGAAGGTGGAAGATGATTGAACATTAGAGTGCCCAGAAATTTGCACTCGCATGAAGTGAATGTCGATCGATAATATCGGGAATGGGCTTACAAATGCCATTTAGAAGGAGACGGGGAATCATCGGAGATGGGATTAAAGATTCAATCCAGAAAATATATCGGTTGCATAAGAGATTCCTTTGTGAGAATTCTGGTACCTTCCGTTGAGGAGGACTTCGCAGGGGAATGTTAATTTATGTCTTGGGAAATAGAGTCTAGGAGCTTTGATTGTCCATTACTCTACTGGGAAATTAACTCTTGATTTATGAGACAAAAATGAGTTGTTATATGGTCGAGTATGGGTTTTACGGCGATATACTAGGGAATATGAAATTGACCGTATCTGGTCGGATCTAGGTTTTACAGTGTTGTAAACTATTTTCCAGAGATAAAAGAGAAGGAACCTGTATAGGGCTTTCTCGGGACACGTCCATGTAAAACTGCGTCAGGTAATCATGAAAAGGATCCTAGGTAGTAGGGCTATGAGAAGGAACCTGGGTAGTAGGATTACTTCGAAATAAAGCCTGGGTAGTAGGGCTGCTTCAGAATAAAGCCTGGGTGGTAGGGCTGTGAGAAGGAACCTGGGTAGTAGGGTTGCTTCGAAATAAAGCCTGGGGTAGCAGGGCTGCTTCGGAATATAGCCTGGGTGGTAGGGTTGTGAGAAGGAACCTGGGTAGTAGGGTTACATCGAAATAAAGCCTGGGTAGTAGTGATGCTTATGAATAAAGCATGGGTGGTAGGGTTATGAGAAGGAACCTGGGTAGTAGGGTTACTTCGAAATAAAGCCTGGGTAGTATGGTTGTTTCGGAATAAAAGCCTACGTGGTAGGGCTGTGAGAAGGAACCTGGGTAATAGGGTTACTTTGAAATAATGCCTGGGTAGTAGGGCTGTTTCAGAATAAAGCCTGGGTGGTAGGGCTGTGAGAAGGAACCTGGGTAGTAGGGTTACTTCGAAATAAAGCTTGGGTAGTAGGGCTGCCTCATTTGATCACGTAGATTAGTTGACCCGTTTGGTTTCGAAAACTGATTTTCCATTAGTTGTTTACAGATATGACATGTATAGCTTCATGGATTTAATCTTGAACTCTTGGAATTGTTGATGATAACCATCTTTCCTGAAAAGGTACAGGATTAATTATATGCGATGCATGAAATGCAATGTGTGATGATGTTCTCAAAATAAATGAGATAATGTTGTATGCAATATGTATGCGCACGTCATGGTGTATGTACATGAAATGCTATTGTGACATATTCGAGTCTGGGAAAATAAATCCCTGACTGCTGCTGGAGAGTACTGGAAATTGAATTACTGACCGTTGTAGAAAAATTGGTTCTTCTACTTCTGTTGGGGATGATGATTAGAGATGATTTGTCGAGAATTTCCTCTTTTTGTTTGAGGATGTTCCGTCGGGGATTGACTCTGCTTGAGAATTGATTCTGCTTGAGAATAACTTTATAGAGGGATATGCTTGTTGGAAGATTCTGCTGATGTAGAGAAATAAGCTCTGTTGGGGAATGAGCTTCCGCAGTTTGCGAAATACACTCTACCCGGAAGGAGGTTTTATGAACCATTAAAATTGGGCTTGGGAAAAGAGACTTCAGCTCTCTGAAGGAACTTTGCTGGAGAAAGTAATTCCTACTTGGGGAAGAAAAGATCAAAACTTTGGTTGTTTTTACTCTGTGGGGGACATAGACGTCACTAGGACGTATGCTGAGGATACGACGATGACTTCACATCAGGACGTTTCTGCCCCTGTGCCTGCTGGATATTTTATGGATGGATCTATGTCGTGATTGTTCTTGAACATGTATTGTATGAGTGTCAGAATGATATCCGTCTTTGGATCGTATCTGCACTGTACTTGAAACATGTGTTGAATGAGGGTTAGAATGACATCCGTCTCTGGATCGTATCTGCACTGTACTTGAAACATGTGTTGGATGAGTGTCAGAATGACATCCGTCTCTGGATCATATCCGCATTGTACTTGAAACACGTGTTGAATGAGTGTCAAAATGACACCCGTATTTGGATTGTATCTACACTGTACTTGAATAGAATCTGGAGTAGGTTCCAGGATGACATCCATTTTTGGATCGTACCTGAATCGTTTCTGGATGAGAATCTGGCGTAAGTGTCAGGATGACACCCGTCCTTGGATCATACCTGAATCGTTTCTAGATGAGAATCTGGAGTAAGTGTCAGGATGACATCCGTCTTTGGATCATACCTGAACCGTTTCTAGATGATAATCTGGAGTAAGTGTCAGGATGACATTCATTCTTATATCGTACCTGAACCGCTTCTAGATGAGAATCTTGAATAAGTATAAGGATAACATCCGTCCTTGGATTGTACCTGAACCATTTCTAGATGATGTGTTGAAATAAGTGTCAGAACGACATCCGTCTCTGGATCGTATCTGCACTGTACTAGGATAGAATCTGGAGTAGGTGTCAGGATGACATTCGGTTTTGGATCGTATATGAACCGTTTGTAGATGATAATCTGCTTTATTCAGAATGTTTACGTTGGGAAATCCCGAGAAGCTTGGCGACTTCATTGGGGAATTTTCGTTGGAGCAGTAATTTGGAGATTTTTCTCTGCCGAGGGTATGATAACACCTGACATCAATAGGATGCATGCTAAGAACATGGCAGGGACCTTGTAGTAGAATTCCCCTGTCTCGATACCTGTTGTAGAAAATATCAACCGTGGATTTTGTAGATGGTTTGACTGTTATCCCCACACTTGGAGTCCTTGGTGAATGCAGATTAGGGTAATAAACCTTCTACTGATTAGACAAGTGAGAAGATGATGGGACATAGTCGTGCGCTTTAATCCCTAACTTTTGACTGGACTGACTTTTCAGATTTTTAGTCCACCGGGATACCCTTTTTTCCCAAGCCTCCTTTTCAGGTTTTTGACTTGCCGGGTGTATAATTTTTTGTTTTTATCCCTAATTTTTTCCTAGGCCAGTCAACCTAGAGGGTCTTTGTTCATGCATAGTATTTTCCGACTATGTCCATGTTCACCGGGTACGAAGAATTATCACTGTCCATAGTAGTAAGTGTTGTCACACTGCCAGAAGGTGTTTGTTTGATCGTACATGATTCATTGCTGGAATTCACGCCCAATGCCCTAAGTGATTCAGATAGAGATCTGCCCCTGGCTATTCGGCATCTTTAAGAGATTACTTGAATCTTGACTTGACTGCCCCAGGTGATGGACAATGATCATGTCGTGCCCCTTGGTTGGAAGTGTTTTCTTGAGGTGATCCTTTTCATTGAGAAGGTTTTTGTTCACTAGATATTCGTCATGCGAATTTCTCTGATGTTGAACAAATAGTCATATGCAAACAATGGTATTTTAAGAATGCAAAGCTTATGTCTGTCTTGAAGTTTGAAAATTAATTTTTTAGTAAAACAAAC
Organism: Vicia faba; assembly: GCA_948472305.1. Lineage (NCBI taxonomy): Eukaryota > Viridiplantae > Streptophyta > Magnoliopsida > Fabales > Fabaceae > Vicia > Vicia faba. The sequence goes on along the minus strand of OX451739.1, from coordinate 993,702,582 downwards.
AAATTTTGTAAAAGTGTGATGTCAACTCAAGATTTATAGCAAGTCCTACAGGAGTCAGGATACCTTTTGTAACAGTATGCTCTCGAACTAACCCATGCTTCAGCTAGGACTTTTAAGGGTTCTAACGTGGCCTGGTTCATGGTTTAAGAAACAAAGGATAAAGGCTCAAAATTTATTTGTACCCACCCGCACTTCATGATGTTATTCAGTCCTATGCTCAGTTAATTGTGCATTTTGAATCCCAATTGAGTTTGGAATCTTATCCTTGATGTTCCGGTGATGGTTCGGATACTGAAAGTTTATTTTGAAGAGGCAGTCATTTTTGTAATCTTCTTTTTGTCAAGGATTTTTAGTAACCTTTTTTTGGTTTACGTTATCCCTTCTTTTGCCTGAACTGTTTCTTTTATGATTACAGTCAGCGGGATGCCCTAGTTTTTTCTTAAGTCTCCTTCATAGGTTTTGACTTAATGGGCTTTTCTTTTGAAAAATAATGATTGTCTGCTTTGATGATTATACGGAACCATCACTGTCTTTTGATTTAGAAGGATGTCTTCGATGCCATTCATTGTGTACGAAGCGAAAGACTGATACTGAATGCGCGTTTGAATTGACTGAGAAACTACCCTGCCCTAGGTTATGATTAAGGGTTTTAATTTGCATGAAAAGAAAAACTCCTACTTCTTTGGCTCAAAGTGGTTGACTAGGGATTATCTTCTTTATAACTCCATTGTTTGGCATTTGAAACAATGCCTGTACATCGTCATCAAGGTCTGTTCAAAAGCACACTGTATGGGTTGTGGTATCATTTTCGCCATCCTCCCTCTAAAGGCTTAGAGCTTTTGATTGAGAGTTGAATATCACAAAAAGGAAGTAAAACAAAATTTAAGTATAGCGACAACGAATGAAATAATCCAAGACAAACATATGCAATGCATTAATGAAATAACAAAGTTTGACATAAATAAGTGTTCGAACAAATCAAAAGACAATTACAACTTGAAAATTCTAATGAACGAAAAGCCTTCTTGTCAGAACTTGTCACTTTAGATGATGTGCCTTTGAGGAATGGAAGAAGAATTCCAGTTGACCATCTTGTGCGAATTCTAGCGCTCCTTCGTCAATCACGTCTTGAATTTTATTTCTCAACGTCCAACAGCTATTGGTGTCATGTCCGGGATTGTTGGAGTGGTACACACATCTTGCATTTGGATTGTACCTTGGGGAAGCTGTGTTGGGATTCTGAGTAGGGTCCTTTAACATAACCATCTTGGACTCCAACATGTGTTGCAATGCTTGAGCCAATGACATGTTGATTTCGGTAAAGCGTCTTTTGTAACGCCCGTAATTTAATTAATTATTTAATTAAATTATTTTTGGAATAATTGTGAAGATGTGTTGTGATTAATTGGATTTAATTATTTTATTAAGTGGTGAAATAATATTATAAGTATAATATTATTTGATGTGGGCTTGTTTATAAGGAATAAAAGTAGTAATGAGGGGGTTTATTAGTTTTGAGCCCATTAAGGAATAAAGAGAATAATAGGTTATTTTATTATTGTTAGAAAGAATAGAAAAGAAGAAGCAGTAAGAAGAATAAGGGTTGGAAAGAAGAATGTGAAGCTGTTGGAAAAGAGGAAAAACGGCAGAACAGGAATTCAACCGGAAGTTATAGAGCAACCTTCAATCTAAGGTAAGGGTGGGGTTCTGAATCTATAATGGGGTTCATGATAATTGGTTTATGGGATTAGATGTGAAAGTTTTGTTTTGTTCATGATTGGATTATATGATGTTTTATGACGAGAATTGATGATTGAAAGATGAACGATGATATCTCGATGTTGTTTATTTGATGTAGAATTATAGGATAACTGTAAGTGATGATTATCCATGATTAGATTAAGTTTTTAGGGCTTAAAGTATGGAACCCGTAGTGAAAACACAGAGGAATTGCAGAAATTACCCATGACAGAGCAGTATGTGTCGACCCGAAATGGCATGTGTCGATACAAGCAGGTCTTTAGACTCAGGATGAGTCGACACGAAGAGGTCTTTCGTCGATAGATGAGGACTTTTAGACTCAGGATGAGTCGATATGTAGGAGCATGTGTCGATACATGTTGTGTGGTAGACTCAGTATGAGTCGATACCAGAGAGGATGCATCGACTCATGTTGCAAGTTTAGTGCAGTACGAGTTGATCCAAGACGTTATGCATCGATCCATGTTGTCTGCTTTTTGGCAGAATCAGTTTGAGAATGTTGTAACTTGAGTTTTCGGACTCCGTTTGAGGTACCATTTGAAGCGTTGGATAGCTAACGCGAAGAAATTCATTCCTAAGGATTAAAATGAAGAATAGGAAGGATAATCCTAGTATCCAAATTATGATTAGAGTTAGTTCCCTCGGTAATCGCTATGATGGTTTTTGTGAAGAAGGATAAGGATGAGACGTTTCTAGATTACTGTTTGGTTTGTAACAGTAGGATTAATGATGATAATGATGTAATATTACAGAATAGTAGTATGTGGAGATTTGGTGATTTAGAAGTAACCCTTAGTTGATAAACTAATCATAAGCAATATCTTGTATAGGCCTATGGCCAACGTTGTGAAATTGATGAGTTACTGACATATTACTGTACGGCTGAGTTTATGATGAGATGATGTTAATGAGAGTTTGTTTTAATGAATAATGATGTATAAATGATGTTTGATGATTTATGATGATAAATGATATCGATGAATAATGTTGATGAAGAGATGTTGAGATGCTTTTAAGATGTAGGCCTTTGGCCAATGATGGTGTTGTATTGAGATGTTGTCAATTATGGTGTTGTCATTACATTAATGATTATGTCGCATACATTGCATTTTGAGATGGAGCTTATGCTCATTGAGATGGCCTGTATTGGCGAATATTAAGATGAAGGCTTATGCCTTATTGATGCCTCTATTAATTGGCAATTTTTGAGATGGGAGTTCTGCTCCAATGGTACCACATGCATTTGCATAGTATTGAGTCACATTATATGATTGCATAAAGAAGTGTGTATTGATGTTGTGAATGTGTATTATTTTTGTGATTATTGTTGATTATGATATGAGAAGTGGTGATGTTATGTGATCTAATTTAATATATTAAATATCATACGCTTTATTATATTGTTAGATATCTCACCCCTTCTGTTTGAATGTTGCCCTTATGTTGGTAACATGTAGGTAATCGAGAGTGAAGGCTGTATACCTTCAATAGTTCGAGTCAGTGTCATTGCTCTGATATGTAACACTCGGGGGGATAAACGCTTGTTGCTTTTGATTGTTGATTATTCAGTCATTGAATTTTAAGTTGATTATTATTAAATTGTGTTGTTTTGAAGTTGCTGTAATGATGATAAAGATGTTATTAAGAATTCCGCTGCGTAGATGTTAAATTGTTGAATTATTTAATTAAAGTATTTATCTTGATGGTTCATCCAAAGTTTTAAGGTGTTATGTAATCACGAAGAATGCAATGAGTTTTTAATGATGAATTTGTGGTATCCTAATTCGTTTGCATGAATAATTATAACTCTGATTTATTAATATAATTTTTGGGCAGAATTGGGGTGTTACAAAGTTGGTATTAGAGAAAAAGGTTGGTCTGACCTTGTCGTCGAGTCGTAGTTGTCTAACAATCGAGTATTGTTAATTTGAGTTCTAATCGTTGTTTATGTTGTAGTGATAAGTTGAGATGGCTGGAAGGAATAATGTTGCACTTGTTGCTTCTTTAGAAGCAATGGCTCATACGATGGAGAATCAGCCGAATATCAACGGGAATGCTGGATCTCGTAGTTTGGCGACTTTCTAGAGAGAGAATCCGCCTACATTCAAGGGAAAGTATGATCCTGACGGAGCATTAGAGTGGTTGAAAGAGATTGAGAGAATCTTCCGTGTGATGGACTGCACTCCAGCGCAGAAGGTTCATTATGGTACTCATATGCTAGCAGTCGAGGTTGATGATTGGTGGCTAGAGACTTGTCAGAAGTTGGAAGCTGCATGTGAGAATGTCACTAGGGCTGTATTCCGTAGGGAATTTCTGAGGAAGTACTTTTCTGAAGATGTTCGTGGTAAGAAGGAAATTGAATTCCTTGAGCTGAAGCAATGGAGTATGTCAGTTGTTGAGTATACTGCCAAGTTTGTTGAATTAGCTAAGTTTTATCCGCACTATGCTGAGGTAGATGCTGAGTTTTCAAAGTGTAACAAGTTTGAGAATGGGTTGCGCCCGGAGATCAAGAAGGCAGTTGGATACCAGAAGATTCGTGTCATTGTTGATTTGATTGATAGTTGCAGGATTTATGAGGAGGATAATAATGTTCATTACAAGATTATTAGTGAGAAGAGGGGTAAGAACCAACAACATCTTGGTAACCTTATGATGCCCCAGCTGGTAAAGGTAAACAGAAAGTTGCTCAAGGTCAGAGGACTAGTGAGGGAGATGCTCCTGCTGGTGTGGTTTGCTTTAAGTGTGGAAAACCTAGGTATAAGAGTAATGTGTGTACTACTGAAGTGAATAGGTGTTTCCGTTGTGGTAAGAACGAACATGTTGTATCTGAGTGTGAACATAAGGATGTCATTTTTTTCAATTGTAGAGAAGAAGGGCACATTGGTAGTCAGTGTCAGAAACCAAAGAGGGCTCAGACAAGTGGTAAATTGTTCGCTTTGGTTGAGGATCAGACATCTACTGAGGATAGACTTATCAGAGGTACATGTTTCATTAATAGTAATCCTTTAATTACTATTATTGATACTGGTGCTACGCATTGTTTTATTGCTGCTGATTATGTTGAAAGATTGGGTCTTATGTTGTCTTCTTTGAATGGAGAAATGGTCGTCGATACTCCAGCCAAGGGGTCGGTGACTACTTCTTTTTTGTGTTTAAGGTGTCCCTTGTCGATCTTCGACAGAGACTTTGCTGTTGATTTGGTTTTTTTACTGTTAAGAGGTTTGGATGTGATTTTGGGTATGAACTGGTTAGAGCATATTTGTGTTCATATTAACTGTTATGACAAGTCTGAGGTTTTCTACTCCTGAAGAAGAGGGAGATGGTTTGTTGCCTGCTAGACAGTTGAGGAAGTTGATGCAAGAGGAAGCACATATGTTCTCGTTGATGGTGTCACTATCTGTAGAGACTCAAGCTATAATTGAGAAATTGCAGGTGGTGTGTGAATTTCCTGAAGTTTTCCCTGATGAAATTCTTGATGTACTGCCAGAGAGGGAAGTTGAATTTGCAATTGATCTTGTACCTGGTACCAGACCTGTGTCTATGGAACCATACAGGATGTCTGCATCTGAATTGTCAGAGTTAAAGAATCAATTGGAAGAGTTAATTGAAAAGAAGTTTGTAAGACCAAGTATATCGCTGTGAGGCGTTGTATGGTCGAAGATGTAGAACTCCTTTATGTTGGCATGAATCTGGTGAAAGTGTAGTACTTGGGCCTGAACTTGTTCGTGAAACTACTGAGAAGGTGAAGTTGATTCGAGAAAAGATGAAAGCTTCCCAAAGTAGGCCGACGAGTTATCATGATAAGCGAAGGAAAGATTTATAATTTCAAGCGGGTGACCATTTGTTTTTGAGAGTTACACCTGTGTCTGCTGTTGGGCGAGCATTGAAGTCTAAGAAGCTCACTTCTCGTTTTATTGGACCATATCAGATTTCGGAGAGAGTGGGGAATGTTGTTTATAGAATGGCTTTACCGCCTAATATTTCGAATTTGCATGATGTGTTTCATGAGTCACAACTCCGGAAGTATATTTCATATCCATCTCATGTTATTCATATGGATGATGTGCAAGTACGAGATAATCTTACGGTGGAGATGACGCCTGTACGGAATGCGGATCATGAAATAAAGACTCTGAGGGGCAAAGAGATTGCTTTGGTTAAAGTGGTTTGGCAAGGAGCTTCCGGTGAAAGCATGAGTTGGGAGTTGGAGAGCAAGATACGAGACTCCTATCTTGAGATGTTTGATTAAGGTAAATTTTCCAGGACGAAAATATTCTAAGTGGGGGAGAGTTGTAACGCCCGTAATTTAATTAATTATTTAATTAAATTATTTTTCGAATAATTGTGAAGATGTGTTGTGATTAATTGGATTTAATTATTTTATCAAGTGGTGAAATAATATTAGAAGTATAATGTTATTTGATGTGGGCTTGTTTTTAAGGAATAGAAGTAGTAATGAGGGGGTGTATTAGTTTTGAGCCCATTAAGGAATAAAGAGAATAATAGGTTATTTTATTATTGTTAGAAAGAATAGAAAAGAAGAAGCAGTAAGAAGAATAAGGATTGGAAAGAAGAACGTGAAGCTGTTGGAAAAGAGGAAAAACGGCAGAACGGGAATTCAACTAGAAGTTATAGAGCAACCTTCAATCCAAGGTAAGGGTGGGGTTCTGACTCTATAACGGGGTTCATTATAATTGGCTTATGGGATTAGATGTGAAAGTGTTGTTTTGTTCATGATTAAATTATATGATGTTTTATGACGAGAATTGATGATTGAAAGATGAACGATGATATCCCGATGTTGTTTATTTGATGTAGAATTATAGGATAACTATAAGTGATGATTATCCATGATTAGATTAAGTTTTTAGGGCTTTAAGTATGGAACCCGTAGTGAAAACACAGAGGAATTACATAAATTACCCATGACAGAGCAGTATGCGTCGACCCCAAATGGCATATGTCGATACAAGCAGGTCTTTAGACTCAGGATAAGTCGACACGAAGAGGTCTCGCGAAGATACATGAGGACTTTTAGACTCAGGATGAGTCGATACGTAGGAGCACGTGTCGATACATGCTATGCGGTAGACTCAGTATGAGTCGATACCAGAGAGGATGCGTCGACTCATGTTGGAAGTTCAGTGTAGTACGCGTTGATCCAAGATGTTATACGTCGATCCATGTTGTCTAGTTTTTGGCCGAATCAGTTTGAGGATGTTGTAACTTGAGTTTTTGGATTTCGTTTGAGGTACCGTTCGAAGCTTTGGATGGCTAACGCGAAGAACTTCACTCTTAAGGATTAAAATGAAGAATAGGAAGGATAATCCTAGTATCCAAATTAGGATTAGAGTTAGTTCCCGCGATAATCTCTATGTTGGTTATTGTGAAGAACGATGAGGATGAGACGTTTATAGATTACTGTCTGGTTTGTAACAGTAGGATTAATGATGATAATGATGTAATATTACAGAATAGTAGTATGTGGAGATTTGGTGATTTAGAAGTAAGCCTTAGTTGATTAATTAATCATAGGCAATATCTTGTATAGGCCTATGGCCAACATTGTGAAATTGATGAGTTACTGACGTATTACTGTACGGCTGAGTTGTTGATGAGATGATGTTAATGAGAGTTTTTTTTAATGAATTATGATGTATAAATGATGTTTGATGATTTATGATGATAAATGATGTCGATGAATGATGTTGATGAAGAGATGTTGAGATGCTTTTAAGATGTAGGCCTTTGGCCAACGATGGTGTTGTATTGAGATGTTGTCAATTATGGTGTTGTCATTACATTCATGATTGTGTCGCATGCATTGCATTTTGAGATGGAGTTTATGCTCGCTGAGATGGCCTGTATTGGCGAATATTGAGATGAAGGCTTATGCCTTGTTGATGCCTCTATTAATTGGCAATTTTTGAGATGGGAGTTCTGCTCTAATGGTACCACATGCATTTGCATAGTATTGAGTTACATTATATGATTGCATAAAGAAGTGTGTATTGATATTGTGAATGTGTATTATTGTTGTGATTATTATTGATTATGAGATGAGAAGTGGTGATGTTATGTGATCTAATTTAATATATTAAATATCATACGCTTTATTATATTGTTAGATATCTCAGCCCTTCTGTTTGAATGTTGCCCTTATGTTGGTAACGTGCAGGTAATCGAGAGTGAAGGTTGTATACCTTCAATAGTTTGAGTCGGTGTCATTGCTCTGATATGTAACACTCGGGGGGATGAACGCTTGTTGCTTTTGATTGTTGATTATTCAGCCGTTGAACTTTAAGTTGATTATTATTAAATTGTGTTGTTTTGAAGTTGCTGTAATGATGATAAATATGTTATTAAGAATTCCGCTGCGTAGATGTTAAATTGTTGAATTATTTAATTAAAGTATTTATGTTGATGGTTCATCCAAATTTTTAAAGTGTTATGTAATCACGAAGAATGCAATGAGTTTTTAATGATGAATTTGTGGTATCCTGATTCGTTTGCATGAATGATTATAACTCTAATTTATTTATATAATTGCTGTGATACGGTGGGAGAACTGACTTGAGGTTCTGCGTTTGTTTTCGCACTTGTTCGGTTTAGCAAGAGTCGCCACCGACTTTTTATTTTATCCTAAGGAAAGGTCAAAAAGCACAGGAAAGACCTTTGAGATGTTTTCGTGGGTTCGGGGGGTAGATTATGAAAAGGGAAGGTGCTAGCACCATTTTCATCCATGGTTATCCATGGGCTCTTAGTTACTTGTTTTAGATCACTTGCCTTTGCTTTTCAATTGTTTGAAATGGTGCTTTGCGTGTGTGGTTTTTGAAAATGTTTTGAAAAAGATGCCTTGTCTAGGCAAATTTTGTAATGACTCATGTTTGAGTATATACAAAGATGTATGTCTTTTTGAAAAGATGTTTCAATGTTTTGGAAGTTTGTTTTTGTGGAGTGTGTTTGAAAGTTGGCAAGGATGTTTTGCAAGATTTTTGATCAAGTAACTAAGAGTTGTCTACCCTATTTTACTCAAAGATTTTTCCTTATGTTTTTAACCCTTTTAACAGTGTTGTTTCACCATTGTATTTGGTGAACAACCTTGTGTTAGAATGTTAACGGGACGGGCACGGGTCATCGTATGCGATCATTAAAGGCAACTTGTGAGACGCTCTAGCAATTTTGTAAGGGACGAGATCGTTTCATTGAAGGCAACATCGAGGGTCATCAAGGGACTACGATCTTTGTTTATCGAAGGGACATTTGCTAGAGTGTCTCATACTCGAGGGACATGATTGCATTTTTCCGAGGCAACAGGCAAGGTTACCCTAGAGGTGCAAGTGTGAATTGTGTATTGATTTTCATACATTTGTCTTGTATTAGGTTATCTAGCGGTTGATTTTGAATCTTCGCATACAAACCCTAATTACTATACAGTATATGGAAAGCGATAAATTGCGGGAATTTAAAGTCTAAGCTATTACAAATAAGTATCCGGGGATGGGGGTACAAATGTTTACAAATGGGGATGAGTCTTATCAGGATAGTAGTGTCCAAATATTATTTACAACCAAATCGAATCATCGCATTCTCAATGTGAAAATATAGCAAAGTATAAGGATAAAAGAGAATCAAAAGTATTGTGCCATGCACATGATTATTTACAAGTGATCAAAAGGTTAACCTAATGTAATATTAAGTATTAATATTATTTTTGTGTTTTTTGTTAATGTTATATAAACAAAGATTTTTAAAGAAAAAAGTATTTAATTCAAAACAAACTAATTTTTTATGTATTTTTTAAAATGTAATAAACATTAAGAAAATTTTGTACAAAAAAGTCAATATATTATTTTATTTAACAAAATAATTTATGTTATATAAAAAAGAAAATAAAAAAAAAAGTATTAGTTTTTAATAAAAAAAAAGGTTAAATGGGCTTTAAAGAAACATGCTTGGCCCAAAAAAAGTGTGTTGAAAGAGGACAAGAGGGGGGTGCATGCGCCAGTTTCAATTGGGCATAGGGGTCGTGTGTGGGGCAGGCCCAATGTTAATTGACAATGTTTTTTGTTAGGGTTTCAAGCGTTTGTCTCAGAATTGGGTTTGTAATGTTTGTGAGCGGCGCCGTTTTCCATCTTCTTCATCGCCTCTTCATCCTTTCTCAAAAGAGCTACTGACGCTCTCCATGCCTGGCTACTGGACGCCACCTTCAATCTCTCCTCTCTTCATGGTTGCTCAAGGCGATGATTCAAAAAGGTATTATTTCGTTTTATCACGTTTTAGGGTTTTGGATTCGTGCATGTTATTGAACTTTTACATATTCTGATCTTTATGTTATTTATATTCGGATTATGAGATGTAGAGAAAAAGGAAGGAGAAATTGATACCTTGGGGTTTTGCTTTGGGAGAGGAGACGGAGGGTTTGGACGGCGGCGCTTCTCAGGTGGCCAAGGCGGAGGGATGCAGTGATGTTTGCTGGCTTTCCGGTACTTCGTATCTCTTGCTTCGTTTTGTGATGACCCTAACTCTGAAAATGATGTATTATTTGCTTCGGTCTCTTTTCCTATCTGATTGCTTTGTTCTTTGATTCTGGGATGCTTGCTTTTTCCTCTTTTTGGGTTTTGATTCTCAATGATGATGATGATTTCTGAGAGTGTCTTTTGGCTATTGTATTGCTTTCTTCTGAGTTGCTTATTTGATAATGTTGTTTTTGCCTGTGATGAACCCAGTTCTGAGGCTGTTGTTATTGTTGTTCTGATAACTGGTTTTTTAGGCTTTGGGCAGGTTGTTGTTTGCTTGCTTGAAGGGTTTGTTGGTAACAGGCTTGCTTCAGTAAGTTTTTGGCAACTGGTATAGGCAGGTTTTTTAGGTTTTATGCAGGTTGCTTGGTTTTGGGCATGCTGTTAGGTTTGCTTCTGGTAGTTTGAAGCAGGCTTGAGGCAAGCAGGTTTTTGCTTGAAATTTGCAGTTTGACGGGTTTTAACAGGTTTAAAGGCAGGCTTGAGAGTTTGCTTCTGGTATGGGCAGGCAGGCTTACTGGTACAGGCCTCAAGGCTTGTTGCCTTAGGCTTGCTTCTGGTTTGAATTTTATGCAGGTTTTTTAGGCTTTAAGGCAGGCTTGAAGCAGGCTTGAGGCAAGCTTTTGTTTGCTTGCTTGAAGGCAGGCTTCTGGTAGTTTGAAGCAGGCTTGGGGCAAGCTTTTGTGTTTGAACAGGTTTTATGGGTAACAGGCCTCAAGGCTATGTGTTTACAGCTTTGTGTTATATTTTTCTTTATGTGTTCTGCCCCCCTTAACAGTGTTGGGATAATGTTATATTTATCTATGTTTTAAGCCTGCCCAAAAACTGTAAGCCTTCTTTTTACTCTCTTTCTCTCTCTTCAGAAAAGCATATTTTACTGCTTTAGAATAGCTTTTTTATGAAAAGGTTGTGGCTGGGAAATGATGAAAATTTTGAAATATTGCTTGCATTTTGGTTTTGCTCTGCATATCTCTTATCTTCCAGATTTTCTGCATTGGCTTTTTGTGTACTTGTTGACAGTTTTTGACAGCTTCTTTGACAGCTTCTTTTGTCTTTCTTTGACAGTTTGGTTTGCCTAGTTTGGTTGCCTTTATGCATTGTGCAACTTGTTTGTTCAGTTTGCAATTTGGTTTGGCATTTTCAGTTTGAAATTATGCAGCCATGTATTTAATTAATTCCACGCTTGCAAACAATTTTACTTTCCTCTTTGTGAACCAAGAAGAGGAATTTTCTTGTGTTTTGCAAAGAGGATGAGCAAAATATGATGAAAACCTAAAATAATATGATTCCGGCCAACAACCTTTAATGATGAACTTTTATGATTAACTGTCTGAAAATGCCTTTCCAATTTAACTGTTATTGACTTCTCCTTTTTCTGGCTTTGCAGGTAAATATCAATTGGGGCAAGGGAAGCAGCAGTAGAAGATGAAGATTTTAAGAAACTTAGGATGTAGATTTAATTTATTTTTAATCATTGTAATAAACGTCATTGTAACACTGTAAATAAATTTACTGTATTCAAATAACACTTGTAACAACAATTGAAAATGAATAAAAAAATCTTTTGTCGGATAATTCTTTACTTTATATTGTTTATTTATTTATTTAAATCTCTTGAATTAAAACGACTGGAAATGCATCCCAATTATTTTAACTTAGATAAAATAAATAATTAATAAACACTGTAGTCTTGCAACTTCGCATTAACCAACAATAAGCCCGACATTCCAATTAACCGTATGTATTGCACATTCAAACAAACAAACGTCCATACGCCTTTCACTTCACTGATTGAACCAACACTTCAAACTTTCAATCAGAAGTCTCAACTCATATCCCAGATGTTTAGACTTTGAGAGACAGACAGAAATCTTGAACAAGCGTCAAAACCATGTGACAGTCAAATGAAATGTTGTGGACTCAATTCCCTTTGAGAATGCGTGTGCAAACCCTAATTTTGGATTTACTGTCAAAGAAACGTCCGCCTGATCAAACCCTGAGCCAAACTCAAAGAAGCCCTAATAATCTGCTTGACTGATTCAAAATCAATGAAAACCCTAATTTTGTCTGATTGATAAGAAAAGTCTGTTTGACCGATTCTTAAGCCAATATGAAAAATCAAGAAAAGCCTGAAGCTGTGATTTCTTGTGAAAAAGAGGAGGGAAAATTTTGGGGTACAACAGTTGCCCCTGTTCAATCTTCTTGAACCTGAAGAGTTAGATTGGCAGTTTTGCCTTTCGCGACTCGAAGGTAAAAGATGATTGGACACTAGAGTGCCCAAAAATTTGCACTCGGTGATGTGATGGTAGAGGGAATGTGATTAAAGATTCCATTTGGAGATATGATGGATAGTTGATGGAGATGGGCTTAAAGATGCCATCTGGAGATGTGACAGAATCTTGTCGGGGGATGGGCTTAGAGATGCCATCTGGAATGTATGTTGTAGGTGAAAGAAATGAGTATCAGAAAGGTGTTCATGTTTTGGAACATCTCTGAGCTAGGGGTCTGAATAAGCAATAGATTGACATCCGTATTTGGAAGCAACCGTAAACTGTTTTCAAAAGTTGAATCTGAACAAGCGATAGATTAACATCTGTATCTGGAGAATCCGTAAACTATTTTCAGAAGTCTTGACGTTGAATAAGAAATAGATCAGCATCCATGTTGGGAAGCATCCGTAAACTATTTTCAAAAGTTGAGTCTGGAATTGAGAAGGAACTGGTGTAGGGTTTCCTAACGATGAGTCCGTGTAAAACTGCATCTGAATTTGAGATTTGTATGAGTAGCAGAACAACTTCCGTATCTGGAGTGTATCTGAAACTGTAACTGGATAATTGTTAATGATAGCCTTTTATTCTTATCCTGAAAAGGACAAAATGTTAGCTAAACACAAAATTATGTTGCATGATATGTATGATGCAATGAATTGCGTTTCGTTAATGTTTATGATATATGAATGTAATGGCTGTGCATGTAAGCTGAGTAGCTGTCTTGCTGAGGAAGACGAATCCTGGATAATGAAATCTTTGACTGCTGCTGGGGAAAGTAAATCCTTGACTGCTGCAGGGGATTGAAAATCCTTTGATCATTGAAAATGAGAAGTCCTGGGACCACTATTGGGGAATCAGGAGCTTGGGTTGTATGCCAATCTACTGGGGATTCCTGTCTTGAGGAGATCTTCACTGGGGAATATCTGAATACTCTGTGAGGAACTGAGAATGAGAGTCTTCATTCTGCTTGGGGAATTAATGTTTGTGGGGAATAGCCATACTGTAGCGGAGTGGCTATCCTGTTGGAGAGTAAAACTCAGGATTCTGAAAAGCTTATTCATGTCTGGAAGAAGTTCAGGTTTAGGTTGTATGCCGCTTTAAGAATGAGAAACTTCATTATGTCGGGAATATCGGGAATTCGGGTTATACCCCACTTTGAGAATGAGAATCTTCATTTTGTCGGGAATATCAGGAATTCAGGTTATATGCCACTTTGAGAATGAGAATCTTCATTATGTTGGGGATATCAGGAACTCAGGTTATCTGCCACTTTGAGAATGAGAATCTTCATTCTGTTGGGGATATCAGGAATTCAGGTTATATGCCACTTTGAGAATGAGAATCTTCATTCTGTCGGGAATGTCAGGAATTCGGGTTATACGCCACTTTGAGAATGCGAATCTTCATTCTGTCGGGAATATCAGGAATTCAGGTTATATGCCACTTTGAGAATGAGAATCTTCATTCTGTCGGGAATATCAGGAATTCAGGTTGTCTGCCACTTTGAGAATGAGAATCTTCATTCTGTCGGGAATATCAGGAATTCAGGTTATATGCCACTTTGAGAATGAGAATCTTCATTCTGTCGGGAATATCAGGAATTCAGGTTATACACCACTTTGAGAATGAGAATCTTCATTCTGTCGGGAATATCAGGAATTCAGGTTATATTCCACTTTGAGAATGAGAATCTTCATTCTATTAGGAATATCAGGAATTCAGGTTGTCTGCCACTTTGAGAATAAGAATCTTCATTCTGTCGGGAATATCGGGAATTCAGGTTATATGCCACTTTGAGAATGAGAATCTTCATTCTGTCGGGAATATCAGGAATTCGGGTTATACGCCACTTTGAGAATGAGAATCTTCATTCTGTCGGGAATATCAGGAATTCAGGTTATATGCCACTTTGAGAATGAGAATCTTCATTCTGTCGGGAATATCAGGAATTTAGGTTATATGCCACTTTGAGAATGAGAAACTTCATTCTGTCGGGAATATCAGGAAGTTGAATTATATGTTGAGAAACAGGAAGGTAATCTGCATTTGAGGTATCTCTGGGTTGAGGATAAATTCTGGATGAGTGACAGAATGGCAACCGTGTTTGGAGCGTATCTGGAATGTATCTGTAGTTGAGATTAGTATGAGTAGCAGGATGACTTCCGTGTCTGGAGTGTATCTGAAACTGTAACTGGGATCTGAATAAGTGACAGAATGGCAACCGTGTCTGGAGCATATCTGGATTGTATCTTGGAATTTGAGATCTGTATGAGTAGCAGGATGACTTCCGTGTCTGGAGTGTATCTGAAACTGTAACTGGGATCTGAATAAGTGACAGAATGGCAACCGTGTCTGGAGCATATCTGGACTGTATCTTGGAATTTGAGATCTGTATGAGTAGCAGGATGACTTCCGTGTCTGGAGTGTATCTGAAGCTGTAACTGGGATCTGAATAGGTGACAAAATGGAAACCATGTCTGGAGCATATCTGGACCGTATCTGGAGTTTAGATTTGTATGAGTGGCAGGATGACTTCCATGTCTGGAGTGTATCTGAAACTGTAACTGGTGAAATTCTGGCTGCAGATACTCATTGTCACGTTCAATGTTATGACACCGTATCTGACTTACTATATGACAGTAAATACAAAAGCAATAATGAACACAGTCAATTGTTTACCCAGTTCAGTGTGCAACAACACCTACTCTGGGGGCTACCAAGCCAGGGAGGAAATCCACTATAAGAGATGTTAATTCAGGAATAAACCAACCAGTTTATCTCCTTCACTTAAGACCTACCCAATGCAATTCCAATCTAAGTACAACTTAAACCTGAGTTCCTACTCACTCCCCCTCAATCACAGCAGTGATACATAAAACAATTTGACTTAAGAGTTGATGAAGACACTCTTCAAAAACAAACACTTGATTAAGCTTCACAGCTTTTTAATCAAGCAACACAATCACTCTTGCTTCACAGCTTTGAGTGATCCACACAGCTAACTTGACTCTGCTTCACAGCTTTAGTCAAGGAACATTCAAACACTCTTGCTTCAAAGCTTTGAGTGCTACACAGCCCTTACAATTTGAAACCTATTCCAAGTCACTTATCACAATGATAATTGCTTGGAGTATAATAATCAAACCTATACAGATTACAAATGATCTTCTGATTAATAAAAAAGGGATGCCTTGCAAAACAGCAGCTCTGTTGAATATATAGCAGCTGCAACTTCAGTTAGGGTTTCCACAAAAACCTAGGGTTAATTCCGTTTGACCTAAAGACCAGGTCACAGGACTTTATTAACCAGGTTAGGGTTGAGCTAGGTTACCCCTCAGAAAACGCAGGATTCTGTTCAGGAAAGACTGAGTTATTTTCCTGAAAAAACTCAGACTTATCCAACCTGCAAACCTGTTAGTTCAGAACAGGATGTCATAACATCTGTTATGACATCTGAGAAAACCTGTCTACTGATTTAGCAAAATGTGATCATTTTGCAAAATGCTCAGATACACACTTATAAACATCAGTACTTGAATTACAATATTTTTCTGCAAAGGTACCTAATGAGTCAGTACAAACTAAACTAGAATGTTATGACATCAGTCATGACATTCACACATACACTTGGGTTTTACCAAAAATGCAAGCCAATACCTAAACAACTACAACTGGGATCTGAATAAGTGATAGAATGGCAACCGTGTCTGGAGCATATCTGGACTGTATCTTGGAATTTGAGATCTGTATGAGTGGCAGGATGACTTCCGTGTCTAGAGTGTATCTGAAACTGTAACTGGGATCTGAATAAGTGACAGAATGGCAACCGTGTCTGGAGCATATCTGGACTGTATCTTGGAATTTGAGATCTATATGAGTAGCAGGACGACTTCCGTGTCTGGAGTGTATCTGAAACTGTAACTGGGATCTGAATAGGTGACAAAATGGCAACCGTGTCTGGAGCATATCTGGACTGTATCTAGAGTTTAGTTTTGTATGAGTGGCAGGATGACTTCTGTGTCTGGAGTGTATCTGAAACTGTAACTGGGATCTGAATAGGTGACAGAATGGAAACCGTGTCTGGAGCATATCTGGACCGTATCTTCCAACAGGTGAGGAAGGAATTTTTGATGTTGATCGTAACTTCCAGCAGGTGATGAAGGATATTTTGAACGACCTTGAGTTCCAACAGGTGATGAAGGAATTTTTGAAAAATCAGGAAAAGCCTGAAGCTGTGATTTCTTGTGAAAAAGAGGAGGGAAAATTTTTGGGTACAACAATTGCCGAGCAGAATTGGGGTGTTACAAAGTTGGTATCACAGCAAAAGGTTGGTCTGAACTTGTCTTTGAGTCGTAGTTGTCTAACAGTCGAGTATTGTTAATTTGAGTTCTAACTGTTGTTTATGTTGTAGTGATAAGTTGAGATGGCTGGAAGGAATGATGTTGCACTTGTTGCTGCTTTAGAATCAATGGCTCATACGATGGAGAATCAGCCGAATACTGACGGGAATGCTGGATCTCGTAGCTTGGAGACTTTCTAGAGAGAGAATCCGCCTACATTCAAGGGAAAGTATAATCCTGACGGAGCATTAGATTGGTTGAAAGAGATTGAGAGAATCTTCCGTGTGATGGAATGCACTCCAGCGTAGAAGGTTCGTTATGGTACTCATATGCTAGCAGTCGAGGCTGATGACTGGTGGTTAGAGACTTGTCAGAAGTTGGAAGTTGCAGGAGAGAATGTCACTTGGGCTGTGTTCCGTAGGGAATTTTTGAGGAAGTACTTTCCTGAAGATGTTATTAAGAATTTCGCTGCGTAGATGTTAAATTGTTGAATTATTTAATTAAAGTATTTATGCTGATGCTTCATCCGAAGTTTTAAAGTGTTACCTATCCACGATAAATGCAATGAGTTTTTAATGATGAATTTGTGGCATCCTGATTCGTTTGCATGAATAATTATAACTCTGATTTATTTATATAATTGCCGTGTAGAATTATGGTGTTACATCTTTCAGATGTATTCCTCTTACGGCAATTGCCCTGTTGTGGTTGGCGTGGTTGTGGTTGGGCTTGTGACGTAGCAGCCATTTGGAAAGGTCTACTCTCCAAGCCAACTTTTTGTCCCATCAAGGGTTGATGAATGATTTGACCCCCAGCCTCCACTGTTTGTTTCATACGGTTGCATCCATCTTGATGAAGCTTGTTGACAATGGTCCTTAGCTATTCTTGTCCCCGGGCTAGGCATTGGATAAGAGCCATCTGCCCCAACATTTGGATTCTCATTGCTTCCATCTCAACCTGCAGCTGTTCAACCTGGTCATCCTTGTTGTTATCAGGACGTTTCTTGGTCAGATTCCCAGCGAGGAGTGCTTTCAATTCTTCCTGCCCCTTGGATAGGTTTAGGAACATTTCCATAAACTGAGCCTCTTGAGTTTGAAGATCTCTGTTGTCTTGTTGGAGAGCCATTGCTGTAATAAACAGCGAGAACATAAGAGACCTGTACATGAGCCTACCTGTTATGCGATGACATGTATGATATGCAAATGGTTTCAAGGATCTCGCGGGGGAAATAAGAAAAATGTTAGGCGTTGAACTTTAGAGCTTTGATTGAAGCACTTCATATCATTAAATGTCCTTCTATGAGAGTAAAGCTCACCATATTGAGTGGGTCATAGCCCCTAACTCAAGTTGTTGAGTTTTGATCTTCTGACGACATTGGCTAGAGGAAAATAAATCCCCTTGCCCCTCTAGACGTCTGATTTATCATAACCTGCATCACAAACCCTTGAGATCCTTGAAATGTTTAAGGAAATGATGTGGCATGATGTTATGATGTGTATGCTATGCGTTAAGAAGAAGTGTAAGATGATGAAAAAAAGTGAACCCTGCAAGAAATCCAAGTTATTGGATAATGACTTTAAACAAATCCTGCAAGGTAATCATGTTGTCAGATAATAAAACCCTGAAAGTAGTTCAATTTGAAAGCAAACAAGTCACACAAACAGCCTTAGGTTTAGGCTTGCATGGGTTTTAAGGTAGTACCCTCTTGAAGTTGGATTGGTTCAACCTGTCCTATAATAGTAATCGGGTTCTAAGGGATCTCAATATCACCGATCTTTCCCCCCAAATTTCGTTTCGATAGACAATTAACTTGTCACCAAACAAAACTCAAGAGTCAAACCTCAATGAGTGTAGCATCGAGTATCAACTGACTTTGGGTTTACACCAAAGACGGATATCTCACTACGTCCTAAAAAGCCAAGTTGGTCAATTAAGGTGCTAAGGTCAGTTGACGCTTTATGATACCATGCAGCGTCCATGTATTCTCCTTGATTACTCAAGGGCTACCGGTACACACCAAAGTATCGCATCAACGTAGCTAATGTTTCAACTATGTCGGTATACCCCACACAACTCCCTCACAGTTTATTGCTACTTACCTAAAAGGATTTCCCCGATCTGGGTTAGGATCCAAACAACCCAAACAGATACCCTCAAAATTAAATCAAACAAGACAAGCCAAAGAAGCAATTAAAATGATCTAGATCCTAAGGTAAATCCCACTTTATAAATCATGTCTCCAGCAGAGTCGCCAGTTATGTAATACGGTGGCACAACCGACTGTTAATACTGGTTTCGCGTTTGCATTTGCAAATGTGCGGTAAGCAAGAGTCGCCACCATCTTTTATTTTATCCAACAAAGGAAAGGTAAAAAAAGAACAGAAAAATACCTTTTTCGAGAGTTTTCTGAGTAAGGGGGGTAGATTATAGAAAGGGAAGGTATTAGCACCCTTTCTATCCGTGGTTTTCCACGGGCTCTTAAGCACTTTGCTCATTTTGAAATTGCTTTGTGCGTGTGTTTTGAAATTTTTTTTGTTTTACTTCGTGATAACTCTTATTTCTGTCCTCAAGAGTGTGACGAAGTTGTTTTTAAAAACTGTTTTGAAAGTGTTTGTGTGAAAATATTTTGAGATTTTTGAGCAAGTACCTAGGAACTATCTACCTACTCGAAAAAAAGGTTGTTCGGTTTTTCTCGTTTCCTTTAGACAGTTTTATCCTACTATTAAGGAGTAGGTAGCCCCATCGTTGGAGTTTAAGGGACAATCGAAAGGGACGTTTTTACGGTCACAAAAGTAATGGTTAGGAAACTTTAGTAATTACCCTAAAGTCCTAAAGATCTTTCTGAGGCAACATTCGAATGTGTCATTTTGATCTTTTTTGGACTGGAGGGTGACCACTAAAACTCCCAATGCTTCATGACCGTTTACCGAAGGCAACCGAAGTGGTGATACCCTAGGGGTGCGTATGTGCGAGTGTATTTGATTTCAGATATATTAGTCTTTGTGTTTAGTTTTCTAGCGATTGGTTTTATCTTGTTCATGCAATCCTATTAGCCATACATCTAATAGTTAATATATGTACAAAAATATAAAGTGCAGAAACGTAAATTCCTACGCTATTACATGGCTTCGGGGAGAGGAATTTAATTACAAGTCCAAACCGGGAGAAATATAAAGGAAAACAATAAAAATTCCTTATAGTTTGGCTACATTGATATGTACAAGAATATAAAAGTGTGAAAGAAGAAAATGCGCGCGAAATAGGAAAATGCGTAAAGGAAACTTTTTGATGTTTTTTGAATTAGTTTTAAGAAAAGAAAAGGTATCTTTTTGTTTGGTTTTTAATTTACGAAAATATTAAATTAAAGTCTAATTAATAAAATAAAAACCTAATTAATATTTTTTAATTTTTGAATATTAAAGAAAATAAGAATTATGAAATATAAAACCTAGTTCTACTTAATAATTACTTTAGGAAAATATTAACTAATTAATTAATTAGTGATCTATTTAAAAAAAGTTAATTATTATTTTTGTGATTTTTTATTTTTAAGGTTAATTAATAAAAATAAAATCAAAAGAAGAAATAAAACATAAAAAATAGAACGAAAAAACAAAATAAATGGG